>JAZKJV010009583.1:654531-1309062 GCA_037367405.1 Ottelia alismoides | reverse complement strand
TCACAGTGGACCGATTGCCCGGGTCCCACGATCAAGTGGACCACGTGTCGTCATCAGATGGTGTGTATCCAATGATTGAGATTGGAGACGGCCCACCAACTAATTCGGTTCTCCACCTCTCTCTCTCTCTCCGGTGGGCCTATGTGCAAGGGGGACCTTATGTGTAGATTAAGCCCAGCTAACCACATTAAATATTTTTGTATATGGTCTCTACTAATGCCCACCAACACAGTTTGGATATCCCGGATACATCCCCCCATATGCTTGTTCTGACATATCCATCCCTTATGGATATCTACTCTGCCTCTCCATTGTGAAACATTGTCTTCTCGATCTTCACCTGCATGTAATTTGTCTCAAATACATGCTTCTATTCGCGTCCACCACTCCTTTATATCGACATCGAACTATGAAGTTGAAAGTTTAACACCGTCTTTATTACATTTCAAAAATAAGATTTGTAATCGGAAATCGATGAATAGTCAGGGTACGCTATCCTTTGTATGTAATTCTACATATGTATCTGTGATGTCGGTAAATTGAAATTAACAAATACGTATCTCAATACGGCCTACAATGGTCCATGTGAAAATACATTCTTTCTCCATACTGTTTCGATGTTTGACGTGTGACATTTTAAGCGCTTTTGTCAAGATTAATCAGTAGGAGGTAAATGTCGCAATGCGGGTAGTAAACATAAACACCATCCATACATACGACTATATCAAGGTGTAAGGAAAGAAATAGACAGGGTGATTCGATGAGGGTTAAAAATATTTCCGAAGAAAAAAGACTTTATTTTAAACTAGAAATGCAAACGGTTGGATATGAATTGGGATATATACGTTTTCATATTTTTATCCATTTAAAAATACATATACAGTTGCGGGATACAATTGACGAATATAAAAAATGAGTTACATACCCTTAAAGATGATCCAGATATAAAACAAATACATATAAAACAAATACGGATTGATATGAATTTTAACCTCAAATATTTTATAGATAGATTTTAAATATATTTACCTCATTGTATTTTTAATAGATACGATGAAAAAGGTATAGAACTTTGATAAATACAAGTATAAATAAAATTCATACTTAAATAAAGTTCAGAAATTATATTTGTATACTAAAATAGATATATGAATATTCGTAAAGATATTTGTGAATATCAAAATTGGTTCTTGCATCGGTATCAATTTTGAAAGAAATATAGGTACAGATGTTAAAATATGTATAAATAGGATAAGTTAGTGGATCTGATCGGACTTGCATTCTTTCAACTCTCTTTAAACTTTAATGATTGGATGATGATGTAAAATGTCAATCCGGTGAAGATTTTCAAACCTATATAATCTCTCTTGGAGATAATCACATAGAACAGACATCGAGGGGATAATTCCTTTGGTTGAAGCTGTTCAATTATTTGAGTAGTACTAGATAAGGAAGACAGCTTGTTGTTCGTATGTTCTGATGTAATGAGCATATTCGCTGGGAATTGGACCGCCTTGGTTGGATTTATCTACCTGTGGTCGAATGCCCAGATTGGAACATTTTTAATAACCCACACAATATGTGGCTGCGGTGTTTTCTTATTTAAGCAATTTACAAATTTTGGATTTTGATGAAGAAAAATAAATGCGAGATTTGTCGAGGTAGACGTGAGGATTCTCGGCACCCGCATTTATAGTTAATTATTAATCACATTCTTCTTGGAATAAAATCTCTATAAAGAAAGATGTATATGCTTGTATGTCTCTGTATATATCTACATACATACAAACATACACATACACATATACCAATATGGGTTTTATGGAACTACTCCTGGGGAGGAACCTACTTGGCTAACATCTACTCTTATTTTTTTAATTTCTTAAGGTGTTTTCTTAAAACACATGGGGTGATTTAGATCACTATATCACACAATGTTCTCATTCAAATTTCAGCTCAATTAGACTTCTATCCCATCCATTAATACTGTAAAAATTTAACAGTGTCATAATTACCGATACTGACCCATTATAGATAAACGAGTTAGGAACATACCTTTTACTCAGAATTTGAATGACATCATGTTGTCATCTAGTGGACTAAATATCCTCAAGTGTTTTCAGAAAATACCTTAGGAATAAAAAACAAAGAGTAGAGGGTAGCCAAGTTGGCTCCCACTGGGTAGCCCCATTATATCCTACAAATAAACATGTTGTTATTCAAATTTTGTGAAAAATTGACATTCCTAATCTGTTCATCTATAAGGGGTCTTTTTAAGCAAGTTTGAGACTGTTAAAATTTGACATGCTTGATGGATGAGATATGAGTCTCATATTGAGTCGAAATTTGAATGAGAATATGGTGTCATATAGTGATCTAAATACCTCAAGGTATTTTCAGAAAATACCTTAAGAAATAAAAATAAAGGTGGAGATAGTCAAGTTGTGTGCGTGCGCGTGTGTGTGTGTGTGTATATATAGGGAGAGAGAGAGGGAGAGAGAGAGAGAGAAAGAAAGAGAGAGAGAGTGAAATGGAGCCTACCACCTTGTTAAATCTAATTTGGTTTCCCTCCCTTATTTTTAGAAATTTTTATGATTTTTTAAATACATGGGATTTTTAATCACTTAATTACAATATTTTGTCATTCAAATTTCAGCTCAATTGGAGATTCCCATCACCTCCATCAAGATCATCAATTTTTAACGATATCAGAATTGCTGAAATCGACCCTTTCAGATGGACAACTTAACCATGTTTATTTTACATGAAATTCGAATGACAAAATATTGTCATTTAGTTATCAAAATCCCCCAAATGTTTTTTAAAAAATCCATAAAAAACTTGAAAAAAGTACGGGAGAGCCAAGTTAGTTCCCCCTGATATATACGCATTTTACCCATATATAATAATGCTAATAATAATAAGATAGACACATACAATAGGAGAAACTTTAAATGAAGTGAGGTCTTTCCTAAGTACGAAAAACAAACCTCAACTTAAACATTTCTCCTTATATTTTACCATTTTTATGTCATAGATTTAATAATAAACATTAACATCGCAATGTGTGTTGTGTATGTGTGCATATATAGATTAAATGTATACGCTCCCCCACCTCATTCCTCATTTTTTATTTTTGTTATAATTAAACTCATGGGGTATTTACTTATAATAATAAGTAGAAAAAAGCATTTCAAATTTCATGTAAAACAGACAATCCTAACATGAACATCCCAAAGGGGTCAATTTCAGCAATTCCGAGGCCGCTAAAATTCTTTAGTCTTGATGGATAAGATAAAAGTCTCGATTACATTGAAATTGGAATGAGAACTTGGTGATATACGATGATCTCAATCCCGCAAGGTTTCTGATGAGTCTCCATTTAATAATCTTTATTCTTTCATTTTAGACTTTATATCCTAGGTAAATGTATGTATATATCATTATTTTGCATAAAATAACATCTATTATTTATAGTCTAAGTATTGTATAAAGTACTGTATTTAAAGATAAAATAAAAGAATAAAGAAAAGAAAAGAAAAGAAAAGGAACTGAAATGTACCATAGGTATTGAATTATCCTAAACCCCAAGACATAGGCATCATGATGACTGGGTCGACAAAGGATAAAGTATCGAGAGATAAGGGTCGAAAATACAATAAAATCCTAATTTTTGATTCATTAATAAGTCTATTTTGGAACATATTTTATTCTCTACTATATATACATCAAATCAATAAACTTTGTACATAAAAGTTGTATAAAAATACATAGAAAAATATAAAAAATATTTCATGAAAAAAATGCAGAATGTGCCTTAAACACTCTATATAAAAATCCAAAATTCTAACTTCACAGATTTGTATCTTCCTCATACGAACTCAAAATTCATAAAAATCATATTTAATTGTATATAACTTTTAATTATCTATTTAATGAAGTAGTTTCATTTAATTTTGAGTTAAGATGCAAAAGTTCATTTTTGGACCCCTATTGTACATTATACTTGAATAAAATATTTTATTTATTTATTTATTTATTTCATGATTTTATAATTTTTGAAATATTATTTATAGCATATGTACATAATAGAAGAAAGAAAAATCATTAAAATAAAATAAATTAATTTACTATACATAAATATATAGATTAATTATTCATACTTATACCTATATAATAAATATACATATTTATTTAGGTGTACACACAACTTCAGAAAATATAATAAAAATATATTTATGTATACTTATATACATTATAATTATATAAATTAGTTATATATAATAAAATCTAAAATAAAAAATAAAAATAAAATACATATTATATAGGCAAATATACCTATATTTGTACCTATAAAAATAACATACACCAAATAAACTCGGAAAAATAAATAAAAATCAGATTAAAATACTTAAAAAATAACAAAAACGTCATATTTTAAGAAAAAAAATAAAATTATTTAATATTTCTTTTTGAAGTATTTCTATTTTTGCCTTATGTTTTGTCTTTTTGTGGGCAACGTGGCTCAATCAGGAGCCAGGGTAGGTTGACACAGGTCAACTCCCTAGTCTCCTTGGTTTAGTTGTTGTCAGAGCATTTGGCCCTTCTTTCTTCGATTTTCCCCATCAATGCTTTCACTAAAATCGCTCGATTTCTTCTTGACTTTTATTTCCTCGATCATAGCTCCTACTCTCCCAAGCGATTCCTCAATCGATGGACTTATGAATCAAGCACTTCTCCTATTCGAACCTCAGCCTGCATTTAATATCACCTCTGTCTCCCTTTTCGTTTTGGTCTCTCTTCCTCCATCCAAACCCTAACCCTAGATTGGATCGAAGCTCCTAGTGACAGCAGGAGGCTCTCTAGTGTTCAGTGAGCGAGGAAGGGCATGATTCGAGCCAGATCTAGCTTTGTCGGCCATCTCCACCGTGAGCTCCGCTCCCAGCTACTCCACGCAGGTGAGCTCTATTTCTTTACATTTTTATATTACTAGGATTAGTAGTAGAGTAGGGTAGATTTTATTTTTAGTTGATTTAGCATTTTTTTAAATACAAAATTCGAAGTGTGTCAGAGTTGAGGTGTATCCTGACTGTTCTTTTACCATCAGACCACCCCTACATTCTTCGCTTCCCTTCTTATACACCCCACGCATCTTCAGTCCCCTCGATCTCGCTCAGATCGAGGATTAATTCCTCTCTCCTACTCTGCCACCTCGCTGAAGAGCGCCGACGCATCTCGCCCCGCTCCATTTCACCCTATCTGGTCTCCTAGAACCTCCCTTTGCATATGCTGAGCTTCATTGCAGGTTCTGGAGACCCTAAGATCCATTGTGGGTCAGGTTTTGTCTGATGTTTAAGCACCTCGAACCTCGAAGCTTCCCCACCCCTCCGGTGGTTCTCGGATCCATCTAACACCTCTACCAACTCAGGGATGCCTCCAGGAAGATTCCAAGATTTTTTGTCATGACCAAGAATGTTGGAGTCATTCGGGAGAACAGATCAAAGCTCGCCTCCTTCGGCGTTCTTCCCTGTTCTTCCTCCTAGCTTCTTCGTCGTTCGATCGAGCATCCCCTCCAAGCGTAGTAGCAACCATCAGATCTAGATGCCACTGACCATCAGATCATCCACTAGTAATCGTCACCCTTCATCTACGAAGGGGTATCCACCGTCGAGGAGCTGTCATGTGTTAAAGTGAGGAGATCTAGGCCGTTGACCAACAACTTTAAGGGTAATTTTGCTACATACCCCCCGCTTTTTGTATTTTTTCTTTGGTTCATAAACTGTCGTCTGTAGTGTAAAAACTTTTAGTTATTTTGCAAATAGACCCATGTACTACCTTTATTTGTACTTAGGACCCTCGCCACATCACCTCACGTTCCCATACATGTGAGGTGGCAGGCTTTTTGCTGGGACCGCCTATTTGCATATATGCCATGCTGTATTTGGTAAATTATATTTATACCCTACCAGTGTAATAAATTAAATATTTGTGGAAAAATTACACAGAGGCCCTTGGATTTTATATTTTTATTCCCAATTGCATTTTTATTTATTTTTATTTATATTCTAGTCCCTACTAGTATTATATTTTTATTTAGTTTATTTATTACGTTAAAAATACCATCTTGCATTTAAAAATTATATGAAATTTATTATAAGTGCCTTATCTTATTTCATAATATATATTTTTAGGGAATTTAAATTCCTATATTTAAAAATTAAAAAAACATTGCATGTATTCCATGTTTGTAGTAAAAAATACATAAAAATTGAAAAATGCTTTAAAAAAATCTAAAAAATTAGGGGCTAGTTATTACTGTATTTTACACCTACATATCGAAATCACTAAAAATTTCAAAAGAAAAATAAAAAATTACTAATCCTTTTTAAAAAAATATAAAAAAATCTATAAAAATCCATAAATATTTGTTTCTATTTCTAAATTTTGCTTATTATATCTATTATATGTAAAAATTTGTTTTGGGAATTCTTGAGCTTTTTAATTATTTTTAAATTACAAAATAATTTAGCATATTATTCTAAGCCATTGTTTTGACATATTTAGTCAATTGAATATACAAAAAATAGCAAAAAAAATTGGAAAAAATATAAAAAATAGAGAAAAATATAAAAAAGATTAAAACATTTTATTTCCTCAATTTTGGAGTATTCATAGATATTTTATATATAAAAAAGTCGCATCCATTTATGTTGCTTTATTTATTTAAATTATTGTTATTATTTTAAAAATACAATTTTGAACTTTTAAAAATAAAAATGACTGTACCTTAGATTTTTCCTCGATTTTATCTTTATTTTATACTTTCTTTTTTTTATTATCTATATTATATCTATATATTATATACCCTATCTTATATCTAAAAAAAGTGAAAAAGAAAATGAAAGATCATAAAATTTAAAAAATATATAAAAAATATAAATAAAAAACAAACAAAAAATATAAATTAAAAAATCCATAAAAATAAAAATAAAAAACCCATAAAAAATAATAATCTTTATAAAACACAAAAACAACTTTTGAATTTTTTTTGGCAATTTTTGGTTGTCTATTCCCCTTGCTCCCTGTATTCGACCTAATACATACTTGCACTATACACACATTTTGTAGAGTTATTATAAATTTTAACTCCACATTCATTTTGCATTACTTGATCTATTTTGTGGGTTAATTGTTGATTGTTCTAGGATTTCGTGAGTGGTCGCCTCAGGGACAATGAAGTCTCACCTTGGATAGACCGTATTAGGCCCTCACAAAACCTAGTCGTCAAATGGCACCGTTACTAGGGAGCTTCACGTGGGATTGATTTTGGGTGTTGTTTCCCTACATTATTTTTCTGCATTTATTTTTCCTGCTTTATTTGAGATAATTGTTTAATTGTGCTAATCAATTCTCTTCTATTTTTCTTGCAAGGGACCTCGAGGTGAAGGTGATCGCTTAGGTGGTTGGCACATCCGAGTTATAAGGAGAGTAACTATTTTTCTTGTGAGTTGCTTGGAGAGAGCAAGATAGAGAGAGAGGAGGAGGACTTTTAATATTGTTGCCATATTTTTATTTTTGGTGAGAGAGTATTATTTTCATTTTGCATTATTAATTTGTAATAATACATATGAACTGAAATATGGACACTCATGCCTAATTTCTAAGCGTTTGTTCACTTGGGGGCTCACCATGTTTTTCGTTGTTTTCATCACCTTTCTTTTCTTTGTTTTATGTGTTTGTGCTTTCCGCTTTATTTTTATTTGTTTTGTGGAATGAGCCCTTAGCATTTTTGGATTGCTTGATCAAGTAAATTAAGGCCAAACACCTAACATAGTGCATGCACCTATAGCCCTCACATTTGGACTTAGCTCAAATTAATTATTGAATACTTATACTTGAAACTACGTGACACGAGAGGTCTCCATACAACGCTTGCAGGACCCGTTGTGGTGGGCACCAAGGAGCTTCAAAGATCAGAATCTTAGGTTTCTTCTTTGGGTAATTAACATTTGGCTCTTCACGATAATAGCAATTCCTTTTTAGGGTGATTTCCTTTGCATATTATGCATGTAGATTAGATTTATAAATTTTTGCCTTGCATCCTCCATGGAGAGAGTTAGGAAGCAATGTAAGTAATTCTATCTCAACATTCATCATTTAGAATCAAGGGTGAGATTCCATATTTCATTTGACTTGCATCGCTTTGTCACCTTCTCCCTCTGATTTTGAGCACCTAAGGTAAAAAGAAAATAAAAAAATCAGTAGGTGTTTTTGCATTGAAAATACTAAAAAATGAAATAAAAAATTAAAACAAGAGGTATATTAGTTAAACTTTGACCTAATTAAAAATTGTAACGAACATCATTGTTTGGGCTTCACAAAGCACTCATTGTATTCAGGTACACTCCAGATAGAGCGAGGCACGACACTTACGGAATAGATCCAAAAACCTGATCCGTGGCGACCTCAGAAGATTATCACCTGGGTGTGGCAAAGTATTGACGCTTCTATCGTACGTGGACGAGTAGGGTCTTGTTGAAGACAGTACTCTCGCCTTGTGTATAGCATCCGACTTGATCCAAAGTACGTTAGAGTACCTTGCTTTTAAGGGAAGTAGTGGTTTTTCCTATCGCCATCCTCTCTCTTTTCTTTGGCTGAGTAGTCCCCCAGGACTGGTATTGAGGACCTCAAAAAGTACAGATCACAAGATACAAAGGATGTTGAATAAGTGTAGGGATACTTTCTTAGCAGTACACACTCTCCTCTAGGGTTGGCCATTAAGTACTCTGATAATTTTTTTCCAGAATCACAACTCAAAAATTGAAATAAAAATAGCCGAACTCTTACGGCTTCACACGTGTTGAGTTGGTGAACCCATTTTTTGATTATTGTTTGTTTGATTTAGACATTAGGTCCAAAGATCAAAGTCTCACGCAATTGTGCATTTTTGTCACTCTTCTTTTATTACTTCCTCTTTGATCCTTGCTCATTGTGAGACTTCTACTGTTTAAACTCCATTTATTTCTTATTGTTTACCATATCCTTCTTCCAAATCGATCTTCTCTTCCCTTCAAGATGTCGACTCTAGGTTGGATTAGTCGGGACTTTGTTGACACCCACATCGACTACTCAAGTTCGAAATCTCCAATAATTGGGGGTGATTCTCAAGTACATGATTGATGAATCTCCATTTCATCACCTTTATTCTATAATTTTGGCCTTAAAAACCCTAGCTAATGCATGTAAATAACATTAATTTGTACATAATAGTATTCATCATTTATTCTATTATTTTGTATAAAATAAGGTTTTTAATGCCAAAACTATATAATAAAGAGAAGAAAAGAAAAAGGGAATAAATTATTGAAAATATTTTATGACCTGAACCCCGATACCAAGTCAAGAATTGAGTTGGTCGACAAGGAATAAAGTATGGGGAGATAGAGACCAAAATAGAATAAAAACTCAATTCATTATTTACGCATTTTTGACACCTATTTTATTCAGTATTATTTTTTCATCACATGAAGAAACTTTGTACATGAAATTTGTAGATAATAATGTAAGTAAAAAAACAAAATTGAGTTTGTACAAAAATAATACACAATGTTCATTTTATACACAAAATAAAAAGCTAAAAAATCCAACTTCCCATACCCATATTTATCAAATAAAAATTCAAAACATATCAAAATCACTCTAATTGTATATAACTTTTCATGAGCTATTTAATGGTATTGGTTTTATATTTTTTGGAGTTACTGTGTGAAGTTGGGTTTTTGACCCTCATTGTATACCGATTAAAATATTCAATTTATTCATTATTCAATATTTTTACAAATTCATATTTTTGTAATTTTGTAATTAGTATTTATAACACATGTACATATTAACACCAAATTAAAACAAAAAGGAAAATGTAAAATAAAATAAGTCTTTAAGATACATAGACAAAATACCTATGTTATAATTGTATATAAATAAGATGGATTTCATTCTTTTATTCTTTATTCTTTTATATTTTTATAATATTGTAAATATTGTTTATACTTCATTAAAAATATAAAACCAAAATAAATCCAATAAAATACATTAAAATAAAAAAATGTATATTGAACATAGGTAAAATACCTATAAGTATACGTATATATAATACATATCTATTTATTTAAGTGTAAAAATTACATCATAAAAATATAATAAAAATATATTTGTACTCATAAAAATAAAATATAAATATATAAAATAATAGAGTAAACTAATAAAATAAAATGTACAAAATAAAAATAAAAATGTACAAAACATAGATAAATATACCTATAAATACACTATTAAAATTTAACTACTAATAAATAAAGCCAAGAAATAAATAAAAATTGTAATAAAATACTAAAATAAGTATAAACATTTTTTATTTTATAGACAAAAATTAATAAAATCAAATACTATTTTTAATTATTTATTTTTGAATAAAATTGTCGTTTTGTCCTGTAGTGCGCCAACATGGACCAATGGCAGAGCTTTGACGGTTGATCCCTGGTCAACTGTCCCCTCAGTGCCTGCTCGTGTCCGAAGTGTCTTTTCCCCGCGATTTCATGCATTTTTCCCACTCGACCCCTCGATCAAATGTCCCCGATCCCTTCATGAAAATGTCCCTAGATCGTTGTACATACACACCACCTCCATAGATCGCTTGTAAATACGATAGATTCATTGCTTTTGGCCGATCAATAAGGGTGCATATCAATGTCTATAAATAAATCCATCTTCTCCTCCTTGCATTTTTTGTTACTTTCTAAGTCCTAAATCCCTCGACTTCGGCCTAACGTGCATCCTCGTGACAAGGGGAGGTCCCCTAGAGCTTGGAGGCGGCTAAAGGATGAAGGAGGTGCACCCGGGCGGCGCTCCAGCGACCGTCCTACTCCTTGGCTCCGGCCAAGTTTGAGATGCGCATTTCTACTATTTCTAGCTATATTTTTATTCATGCTTTTGATTTATGCATTTACTTTAGCCTTTAGACTGTAGGTTGTGTAATAAGCCGGATTCGTAGTTCGCCAGAGCTCCACTCGGACGAACGATTCCACCTATGCCCGACCGTTCTTCGCCTCACCAAATCACCCCCACTTCTTCCCCTCTTGCTTCCCTACGCCTTGCACCCCTCTGCTGACTCAGACCCCTACTGGATCTGAAGATCAAGTCTTCTCCACCGCGCCTTCGCCAGAGACCTCCACCCGCGCCACCAGCCATTTCCCCTCGCCAATAAGGGCTCTGCATCCTTTCTTTCTACTTGTGATCTTTTCCTATAGGGTCTGGTGCGCTAATGGGGCCCTTCTGGGCCAATTTCGACTACGCGAGAGGCACCTGGAGCTCTACTCCTTCTCCGAACTGATCACCCGTTTTCTGATCTCCAGCGTGCCTCGAGAGGATTCAAGACGATGCAGAGGACTCCCAGGAACAATCAGAGACACTCGGCGGCGGTGGAGGAGGTCAGAGGTGTCTGCTATTCCAGATCAAACCTCGCCCAAGTGATGGTTCTTCCCCGTTCTTCCACCTGGCTTCAGAACCATTCGTTCATCATGGAGCCTCCATGTGCAGCAGGAGTCGTAGGATGCAGCCACGACATCACCGTAGGATCGCTTCGTGCAATCTAATCTCCTCCGTCCATCGGTGAAACGTCATCCTCCTTTGGATGAGCGTCGCGTGTCAAGTGGAAGCCCATCAACCGCTCGATCCAGCCTTTAATGGGGTAAATTGCACATTCTTGCCCCACATTTTTGTATTTTATTATTTAGTCATGTAAATTAAAAGTCAATGTTATAAATAATTTGGACATTTTGCAAATAGGCCCCTGGGCTTTCATTATTCACAATTTGGTCCAGTCCACGTCACCTCATGTGCCGTCCCACGTGAGGTGGCAAAATTGCAGGGGCACCCCTGCGAGTTTTTGTATTTATATTTAGTCCAATAAATTGAGAATAATGTTGTATAATTTGTAAAATTTGCTGGAAGGCCCCTGAACTTTCTGATATTTGCAGTTTGGTCCTTCCCACGCTCAGTCACGTGCTGTTCCACGTAACGGGCATTTTGCATGTAAGCTCTGGTGGGTTTTGTAATTATGAAATGGTCTTTAAAAATTAAATAAATGTTTTATTATATTGGCAAAATTGCATCTGTGCCCCTGTCTTTTATTTTATTTGTGATTATGTCCCTCCTAGGATATTGAATTTTGTATGTTTTATCTATTTATTAAATATAGCTAATGTTCTCCTAAAAATCCATAAAAATAGGGTTGAATGCTTTATGTCTTGTATATTCACGTCTATATTCTTATTTGGCATTTTTTAAATTTAATCTATTTATTAAAATATAATGGAGCCTTTTTATTCCCTGTCTAACTTATAAAATACCAACCAAATATCAAAATATCCCGAAAAGTTTCAAAAAACATATATAGTATATTTTATCCTATTTTAATTACATACCAAAAATCACTAAAAATGGAAAAACAAAAAGCTTAAAATAAAAAAAACCCAAAAATCCTTGATAAAAATCTAAAAAATCCTTTCAAAATCCAAAAATATCTTTTTCTATTTTATAAATTTATTTATATAAATATTTATATATTAAAATTTATTTGGATAATTTTGGAGTTTATTTACTATTTTTAAAATCCAATTCAATTTGGGTATTTAATTAACCCATTTTTGGGATATTGTTTACTTTAAAAATACATAATAATTAACAATATTTCCAGAAAAATAACAAAAAAATTAGAAAATATAAAAACCCCAAAACAAGTTATCATTTGTATTTTATTTATATTTATTAACATTTATAAATATACTGCTATATATTGTATATATTAAGCCTTATGAATGCTATATTAAGTATATAAAGAAAAAATAGTATAAACAAATATAAAAAATATAGAAATTGGAAAATAAAAAAATCAAATATAAAAATATAAAACAAAAAATAAAAACATTTAAAAATAAAAACCTACAAAAAACAATAAAATGGATAAGAGATAAAAGATAAAGTTTTGAGCATTATTTGTGCCTCCTTCTACTGTTTGCCCCCAGTGCTCAACCTCTACACGTACTTACACGCTATACACATTGTTGTAGAGTTATAATAAATTTTAACTCCACATTTTTGAGATTTAATTGTATAACTAATTATTGTGGGTTATCTATTGATTAACTGAGGTTTGCTGAGCGGTCAACGCATCGATTGAATCTCTCGCCTTGTGAGATTTCTAGACCCTCTGCCGGATTCAGTTATCAAATGGCGTCGTTGCCAGGGATATTGGGTCTTGAGCTTCTCATTTTCGCCGGATCTCCTCATTTGCATTCGAGTCGTGATATTAGGTCTTGAGCTTCATCATTTTCGTCGGATCTTGCGGCTTTTCTCCATGCCCATGTCACCGATATCTAGTCCGGTTTGAGGAGACCCTCTCCTGGAACCATAATTTTGGATGTTTTTTCACCTTGTGTGGAACACACAATTTTGTCTTTGTTCCGATCTCTTCTTGCCCACCCTCCTCGTATTCCCCCGTATCATCTCTTCTCTTACCCAGTATTATTGTTCTTATAGTTGAGGTCTGCATCGAGGATTTTTGGACTACACTGATTATTTGTGTAAGCAAGGCAAATTGTGAGGATGCTAAGAGTGATATGCTACTCTAGTGGATTTGGACTTGATATGTGCTGGGAGCTTATTGAGGACTTTGATGATGCACGATTATTTTTGATACACGATTACTAGGTGTGATTCTTTGTTGAGGATTTTGATCTCGCACACCGGATTGAGGATGTGATAGATTTAGATGACTTGATGGTGATTTCATGAGACATGACAGATCGATCTATTTTGCGGATCTACACGTCTTGATTTCAGAGCTTGATTGACTATCTTGATTTGTGCTTCATAATGACGGTACCCAGACCCACATGATCTCCATCATTTCCCTGATTACTCCATCCTCGATCTCATAACTCTTTCATCCACCTGTGGCACCTCAAGGATTTTTGCTTATATTTTGTTCCATCTCAGCTGATTGGGCTGACTCGAGGGACCACATTGTGATTGATGAGATTGGATCTTTTATCCCTCACATGATCTTATGCCCTCCTGAGGATTGATGATTGCTTGATTTTAGGACCTGAGATGTGATGCCAGCATTCCCATATCTTGATTGACCTAGTTTGCATCACTCCTCGAGGACTACCTGTGGGAGCATGCAACAATTTCTTTACGATCGGTTTCATTCACTGACTATGTCTCCACCTTGTCAGAGCCTGAAACTGCATCGTCTGATTCGTTTGTTTGGCCTCCCTTTCTGATTGTGCGCCCGATCTATCGGTGCACGAGGCCACATGCATAGACTCCTTCTAGTCTACTCTCATTGACGGTCCTCGCAAGGATTAGTGTCACTTTTCTGATTATTCATTACCTAGTTCATAGTGCTCTCCGAGGGTTATCAACGAGAGACTATGACATTTTCTATATCTGTCAGTCTCTTCTGATGGTAGCCGATCTACCGCCTACCGAGACCTCCTCTGAGGATCCATCTGATGGATCTGGCTCCTTCGAGCCCTCTCTCCTTGACGACCTACACAAGGGCGAGATCTGATCTGATTATTCTCTACTTAGATTGCATTACTCCCCGAGGGCTTTCTGCGGGAGGATGCGACACTTTCTTTATGCTCGGTTCCCCTTGATGATTGTGCCTCCTTTCTGTTGGAGCACGGAACTGAGTCATTTGCTATATCTTTTGGTCCCCACTACCTTGGTTATATATTTTATTGGATTGTGGGATCTATTTGACTGGACTCCTATGAGTCCGCTCTCCTTGAAGGTCCTCACAAGGACGAGCCATCTTTCTCTGATTATTCGATGCTTCTTTGGAAGTACGTTCCCGGAGGGTTATAAGCAAGACACTGTCACTTCTTCTTGATCCGTCAGTCTCGTCTGCAGGTAGCCAACCTGTCGCCTACCGAGACCGCTTCTGCTGATCCGTCTGATGGATCTGACTCCTTTGAGTCCGCTCTCCTTGATGACCCTCGCAGAGGTGAGCTCTATCTGATTATTTATTGACTAGCATTACTACTCCCTGAGGGTTATCTGCGGGAGGGTACACCATTTTCTAGGTACTCGACTTCACTTCTGGTGTCTCCTTTCTGATGGAACACGAAGTCAGGTCTTCTGAATTGTGTACTTGAACTATTCCCTAGTTATGTCTCCTTTCAGTTGGAGAACAAAGCCGAGTCTTCTGATTATTCTGAGATCTTTGACTCATATGAGTCTGCTCCCTTGACGACCCTCGCAGGGTTGAGCCATGACTCATGGTGTTCGGTGTGTTCTTGCGACTCCTACATCTGATGATCACAGGATATCACGTCGTTGCGTCGAGAGTCTCCTATTTCTCAATTTCTTTACATCTCTGAGACCATGATTGACTTAGAGGAGTCTGTATTATTCTTTCTTCCCCCAGGTCTTACAACATCGACTCCACTCACTCATTCTTTCCTTATGAGCCAATGCTCTCCTTTCCGCTACTAAACCCTGTCTTACCTTTCGATTTATTTTCCCCGATAGCCGACACCCACTTGATTGTACATCCGGGTGTCTTTTCACCTTCTGATTATGTTGTCGTTCTCACAGGGAGACGATGATGACAATACGATATTCACTTGTCAGATACTGTCCTGCACTTCACTAGTCTATACCCTTTTATATATATGTGTCTTATCTTACATTCAATCTTTCTCCTGTATGTTATGTGTACCTCAGATCTTTCGCCATATCTTTATGTCTATGTTTAGGACGTACATTGTCCTAAGTATAGGGGGTACACACCGTGTTGTTCTTTCTCCGTTCTGTTTCATCACTCATGTCGTTGCTTATACTTAGGGAGCTTTCACCCTAAGTATAGGGGGAGTGATACGTATATTCTCCGCGATCTTTTTGATCTATCTATATATCTCTGTCTTTTCTTATTTTCTTCTTTTCCTTTTCATTTTTCATTTTCTGCGAAAATAGTGTCGCCCCTTTTTGTCAGTTTTCTGTAATTAGGACGTACTTTGTCCTAAGTATAGGGGGGTGCACCCGAAATTATTTCTGTCTTTGATTCCCTCCACTGTCTCCTCTCTTGTTGATTTGTTCTGCTATACTTAGCGATATCTCGTCCTAAGTATAGGGGGAGACAACCCCAGCTGTGATTTGTTTATTCCCACCCTTGACCCTCCCTGCCTTGTGTGCAACATGCTATACTTAGGATTATTTGATCCTAAGTATAGGAGGGAAGGTCAACTTCTGATTCATTTATCTCTTCATTCTTTCATTTCTTATTCAGTTGTTGTAGTATAGGCTTTTTTATACTTAGTATGAGTTATGTCTTCTCTTTCTCTTCTCGATCTATGAGGACATAACTCATGCTAAGTATAGGAGGGTCGTATATACTATGTATATACTTTAGCCGTAACTCGTACTTTTGTATTATTAGTAATAAATATGGCTAAAACAAATATATACACATATATAATTCATTAATAACCAATTAATAATGCTTTTATTCCTCAAATTCTTTTTGTAGATACCGATTAATAAATCAGGTTAAAATTATTTTTGCAAAATGATTTGAAAAATGGTGTGACCCATTTGGAAAACTTTTTGTGAAATGTTTTCAACCTTTGTAAAAATGTTATTGATTTGCAAAAAAAATTCTTTTCTTTCGGTGAATAAATTATTTTGAAAACCAGTTTGCAAATGATTTTGAAAATTGTTGTAAAAATATTTTGAAAAACCTATATATACTATTTGCAAAATCTGTGCAAAATGGCTTTCAAATGTTTGTAAATATTTGCGAAAATTATTTTGCACTATAGTTTTGAAAATTGTTTTCAAATAAATTTGAGGAATAAATGCATCATTAAATAAAAATAAAATTCTTTACCAATTACCTATAAATAACTTGTAAAAACCTGTAAATTCTTTAAATTCTTAACTCTTGTAAACAAAATAAAAAGCATCACGCCCGTGTAAATAGTTGTGCATATTTTATACTTCTTGTGCCAAAATTCTTTTTCCAAAATTCTTTGTGTAAAAATTCTTTTCTTTTTCAAATTATTTTTGAAAAATTGCATCATTCTTTCTGCATTGTACATAACATTTGCATAGCATTCATATTCTTTGATTAAGCTTGATGATTGAACAAGTCCAAATAAAGTCGAAGATTGGAGCTTGATTGGACCTTACTGCACCTAACCACACTGGAACCTTATGGGAACTAGGTTTAAGGTACTTCAGGTCTATTGGGCCTTAATTCTTTGAGACTCAGGACTGGGTTCAAGTCACCTCAACTAACTAACGAGAACTTTTCGAGACACACACATGATTGTTGTTGGCCATGACCTAACTTGGACACTTGCACCTTTCACTTGGCTCAACTCAATTGGAGTGGTGAGGGGAAGGGATTTTCCGTTCTGAGACCCACACATGTGGAAACATTCGTCCTCATCTAGGGAGGGAAGTGCACCCTAACCTGATCCAGTTGACATGAAGTCGAATGACAGGAGAGTGTGGGTTGCAATAAAGCTTCAAAAGAGGGATAGTCTTCTTTTTCAAGAGGAAAAACTCCTTATGTAAATGCTGCTGTAAATAGTATGTTGAAAAAAAACTCCAAAAAAGTGGACATGCCTGAAAATAAAAATAAAATGCCTGCCAGAGTATGTATAAGTTGTATAGAAAATAAGCAAGCTTAAGCATCAAAGTTATACCATGTGAGCCTGCAGCTGGATGACTTGACTACACTGGTCATGCATTCCATGATATGTAGCTACACTAGCTACCATCCATTCTTTTCTTCACCTCCTCCTCTCGAGTTGGATGCCACTTGAACTTAGAGGGGAATACCCCACTCCTCAAGGATCGAGTGTTGGATTGGGGAATCATTGGGTTGTCATTCTGGAGATGTCAGTTCCTTTGTCATTTTAGTTGGGGAGAGCCACTATCACTTACACTATACAAGTCAGCTTTATAGTCATAAGGGTTTGTGTACGATGTAGGCTAGTTCTGACCTGGCTATTGAGGTGGTTTGAACCGAGTTATGTGACTCTCGAAGGCTGTTCTGTCTTAAATTTGGTTTCCGACGAGGTTCCACACACATTCTCACATCAAGGTCTAACCTGAGCTCTAAACTTTGATTTTGTGAAGACAAGATTGATTATTGAAATCAATTCCATTTACTCTTTCTTTTTCTTTTCTTATTTGTTCTTTTCATACTTATTGCATAAGTGTTTGCTAGGGACTAGCAAAGGCAAGTATGGCGGGGTGATGAATCTCCATTCCATCACCTTTATTTTATCATTTTGGCCTTAAAAACCCTAGCTAATGCATGTAAATAACATTAATTTATACACAATAGCATTCATCATTTATTATATTATTTTGTACATAAATTAAGGTTTTTAATGTCAAAATTATAGAATAAAAAGAAGAAAAGAAAAAGGGAGTAAAATATTGAAAATATTTTAAAACCTTGAACCCCGAGACCAAGTCAATTGAGTTGGTCGACAAGGAATAAAGTAGGGGGAGATAAGGGCCAAAACTAGAATAAAAACTAAATTCATTATTTATGCATTTTTGACACCTATTTTATTCTTTATTATTATTCATTAAATGAAGAAACTTTGTACATGAAAGTTGTAGATAATAATGTAAATAAAAAATACAAAATTGAGTTTGTACAAAAATAATACGTAGTGTTCATTTTATACACAAAATAAAAAGCCAAAAACCCAACTTCCCGTACCCATATTTTTTAAATAAAAACTCAAAACATATCAAAATCACCTCTAATTATATATAACTTTTCACGAGCTATTTAATGGTGGTGGTTTTATATTTTTTGGAGTTACTGTGTGAAAGTTAGGTTTTTGACCCTCGTTGTATACCGATTAAAATATTCAATTTATTCATTATTCAATATTTTTACAAATTCATATTTTTGTAATTTTGTAATTATTATTTATAACACATGTATATATTAACACCAAATTAAAACCAAAAGGAAAATGTAAAATAAAACAAGTCTTTAAGATACATAAATAAAATACCTATGTTATAATTGTATATAAATAAAGGTGGACTTCATTCTTTTATTCTTTCATCTTTTATATTTTTATAATATTGTAAATATTGTCTATACTATATTTAAAATATAAAACCAAAATAAATCCAATAAAATACATTAACATAAAAAGATTAAACATAGGTAAAATATCTATAAGTATACCTATATATTATACACATCTATTTATTTAAGTTTACAAATTACATTTATAAAATATAATAAAAATATATTTATACTCATAAAAATAAGTTATAAATATATAAAATAATAGAATGAAATAATAAAATAAAATATACAAAATAAAAATAATAATGTAAAAAATATAGATGAATATACCTATAAATACACTATTAAAAATTAACTACTAATAAATAAAGCCAAAAAATAAATAAAATTGTAATAAAATACTACACTAAATAATAAACATTTTTTATTTTATAGATAAAAATTATTAAAATAAAATACTATTTTTAATTATTTATTTTTGAATAAAACTGTTGTTTTGTCCTCTAGTGCGCCTACATGGACCAATGGCAGAGCTTTGATGGTTGACCCCTGGAAAACTGTCTCCTCAGCGCCTGCTCGTGTCAGAAATGTCTTTTCCCCGTGATTTCATGCATTCTTCCCATTCGACTCCTCGCTCAAATGTCCCCGATCCCTTCATGAAAAATGTCCCTAGATCATCGTACACACACACACCACCTCCATGGATCCCATGTAAATACAATAGATTCATTGCTTTTGGCCGGTCAATAAGGGTGTGTATCAATGTCTATGAATAAATCCATCTTCTCCTCCTTGCATTTTTTGGTTACTTTCTAAGCCCTAAATCCCCTCAACTCCGGCCTAGCGTGCATCCTCATGACAGGGGGAGGTCCCCTGGAGCTTGGAGGCGGTTGAAGGATGAAGGAGGTGCACCCAGGAGGCGCGATCATCCTACTCCTTGGCTCCGGCCAGGTTCGAGCTGCGCACTTTTACTATTTCTAGCTAGACTGATATTCATGCTTTTGATTAATGCATTTAGTTTATCCTTTAGCCCGTAGATTTAGCGTAATTAGCTGGATTCGTAGTTCGCCGGAGCTCCCCTCCAACGAATGATACCACCTGTGCCCGACCATTCTTCGCCTCACCAAATCACCCCCACTTCTTCCCCTCATGCTTCCCTATGCCTTGCACCCCTCCACTCACTCTGACCCCCGCTGGATCTGAAGATTAGGTCTTCTCCACCGCCACCTTCGCCGGTGCCACTAGGCATTTCCCCTTACCAATAAGGCCCCCAGATCCTTTCTTTCTGCTTGTGATCTTTTCCTGCAGGGTCTGGTGCGCCAAAGGGGCCCTTCTAGGCCGATTTTGACTACACGAGAGGACTTGGAGCTCTACCCCTTATCCGAGTTGATCCCCCATCTTATGAGCTCCAACGTGCCTCATGAGGATTCAAGATGATGCGGAGGACTCCCAAGAACGATCAGAGACACTCGGCGGTGATGGAGGAGGTCGGAGGCAGTCGCTATTCCAAATCAAACCTCACCCAGGCGATGGTTCTTCCCCATTCTTCCACCTGACTTCAGAACCATCCGATCATCATGGAGCCTCCAGATGCAGCATGAGCCGTAGGATGCAGCCACAACATCACCGTCGGATCGCTTCATGCAATCTAGTCTCTTCCGTCCATCGACGAAATGTCATCCTCCATTGTATGAGCGCCGCGTGTTAAGTGGAAGCCCATCAATTGCTCGATCAAGCCTTTAATGGGGTTAATTGCACATTCTTGCCCCATATTTTTGTATTTTATTATTTAGTCCTGTAAATAGAAGTTAACGTTATAAATAATTTGGACATTTTGCAAATAGGACCTTGGGCTTTCTTTATTCACATTTGGGTCTAGTCCACGTCACCTTCTATGTCGTCCCACGTGAGGTGGCGAAATTGCAGAGACACCCCTGTGAGTTTTTGTATTTATATTTAGTCTAATAGATTGAGAATAACGTTGTATATTTTTGTAAAATTTGGTGGAAGGCCCCTGAACTTTCTGATATTTGTAGTTTGGTGCTTCCCAAGCTCAATCACGTGTAGTCCCACGTGACGGGCATTTTGCATGTATGCCCTGGCGGCTGTTGTAATTATTAAATGGTCTTTAAAAATTAAATAAATGTTTTATTATGTTGGCAAAATTGCATCTGTGCCCATGTCTTTTATTTTATTTACGATTATGCCCCTGCTAGGACATTGATTTTTGTATGTTTTATCTATTTATTAATTATAGCTAATGTGCTCCTAAAAATCCACAAAAATAAGGTTGAATGTTGTATGTCATGTATATTTACGCCCATATTCTTATTTGGAATTTTTTGCATTTAATCTATTTATTAAAAATATAATGATGCCTTTTTATTCCCTGTCTAACTTATAAAATATCAAAAAATGTCAAAATGTCCTTAAAAATTCCAAAAAAAATTATGTTGTATATTTTATCTTATTTTAATTACATACCAGAAATCACTAAAGATGGAAAAATAAAATGCTTAAAAGTATAAAAATCCTAAAATCCTTGATAAAAAATCTAAAAAATCCTTTGAAAATCCAAAGATATCTTTTCTATTTTATAATTCTATTTATATAAATATTTATATATAAAATTGCTTTGTATAATTTTGGAGTTTATTTACTATTTTTAAAATCCTATTCAATTTTGGGTATTTAATTAACCCTTTTTTGGTATATTTTTGACTTTAAAAATACATAAAAATTAGCAATAATTCCAGAAAAATAACAAAAAAATTAGAAAAATATAAAACCCAAAAATAATTTACCATTTATATTTTATTTATATTTATTAACATTTATTGTTATACTACTATATATTGTATATATTATGCCTTATGAATGCTATATTGAGTATATAAAAGAAAATACTATAAAAAATATAAAAAAAATATAAAAATTGGAAAATAAAAAAATCAAATATAAAACATAAAACCAAAAATAAGATGAAAACATTTAGAAATAAAAACCTACAAAAAACAATAAAATGGATAACAGATAAAAGAAGAAGTTTTGAGCATTATTTGTTCCTCTTCCTTCTACCGTTTGCTCCCAGTGTTCGAACTCTACACATACTTACACGCTATATACAATGTTGTAGAGTTATAATAAATTTTAACTCCACATTTTTGAGATTTAATTGCTTAGTTAATTATTGTGGGTTATCTATTGATTAATTGAGGTTTGCTGAGCGGTCAACACATCGCCTGGATCTCTTGCCTTGTGAGATTTCTAGACCCTCTACCGGAGTCAGCTATCAATGATTCAGACCCCGTGAACCACCCTCAAGACTCCATGCTTCTTCATCCTATCACAGATAAAACTCTCCTCCCGAGTTTTGTCCCTTTTGGATTGAGATTGATTTCACTCCATATACCTCTCCATCCCTAATAAGATTCATAATTGACTCTAATTCTGAGTTATTTTCTCATCTGGTGCTCACATGTAGACTAATCGGGGTATATTTCCCATTGCTGATCTTGACCCTTATCTGGAGACAATTGCTTCACAGTCAGATTCACAGATGGCTCCTACAAGCAGAGGAAAGGGACCGCAACTCCCAAGATCCAAGAAGAATACGGAGCATGGTACAAGCCAGAATGAGGTTAGTGGTCAGCTTCTGGCCTCCATTCAGGCCATATAGTAGTAGTTGACCGATCATGCTCTTGCTCAGGTCGCCTTCTAAGAAATATTGAATTGACCTGAGGAGAAGGTCAGAGGGAAGATGAGGAAACCAAGGAGTAGGTGATGATAACCTCCATGGCAATGATGATGACAATCACTCAGTAGATGGAACTCATGGAGGCATGGGCGAAGCAAGGATAGCCCGACCCAAGCCCACTCAAAAACAAACTCACAACCTAGGGGCTGACAGAATCAATGAGTGGATCCAAATCCCACTGATCCATGGACATTTTAAGCTGAAATCGTAGATCCTTTTGCTCCTCCGTAGATTCCGCTGGAATTCAAATGAGGAACTTTACATCCATCTATAGAAGTTCTTTCGTATCTACAACATCACTCACTACCCCAACATCCCATTGGTCATATCAAGATGACGACCTTCCTGTTCAGCCTTCAGGGCAAAGCATTGTATTGGATCATCCATCTAGGGAAGGTGGTGACGACCTAAGAGGATCTAAAGTCCGCATTCCTGCACAAGTACCACCTTCTCGGTCGTCTTAATATCATGTAATAAAAAATTGTTAGAATCTCTCAGGGATCTCAATAGTCCTTTCATGAGACCTGGAAGAGGTTTAGTGATCTGATTGAGAAACTCCCCCACCATGACATACCGAGGACCAGCTTGGTCCATCATTTCTTTGGGAGTTTGACAAAGACTAGTCAACGTCTAGTTGACGGTGCCTGCGGAGGATACCGTTTCAACAAGGACGAGGACACAATATGGCAAATCTTTGATGAGATGGTCATGGGAGAGGTCTCTTTATCCTTATCTCATTCCTTCCAGATTCAGTCGCTACTGTAAGGTCCTCCGCAAAAATTTAAATATGGTGGATACATATGAAGTCGACAGGTGCGATAACTCTGACTTGAGCATCATTGGGAGTTACCTGTCAAAGGTCGATATCATTAAGAATAGGTTGCATGACCTAGAGAAGCTCGTCGTGATCGAGAAAAAGGATGAAGGGCTTGGATAAGCTTGACATTATCATCAAGCAACTAGAGTTGTTGGTGAACATTATCAGTGCCAGTAATGTAGTGACCGCCGCATCTGAGCCTCCAGCTGATAAGAAGGAGCAGACATAGCAACAACTGCCTCAACTGAGTCCCAGTCAACCTCTGGTCCAACACGTTTACCACATGCATGCCCCAGAGCAGTTGCCACCACAGTCGTAGAAACAGGTGGTTATCTACTGGCCATCTGGATTCCAGCCACAATATCTTTAGCCTTGTTCTCCATCTCCCCAACTCAATCAAGAGGTGAATGGCATCTAGAGTAACGATCATCAGCTAACTTGTCCTCAGAGACAACCCTAGGGTCAAAACCAAGCCACCCGACCATTCCATTAATAATAAAGAGGATAGAGTTTCTAGCCCAACCCAGCCAATCACCAACAGCCTCTGCTACAAGGATACACTTGGAGGCGGAGTAATTATCAGCAATAGTGTAGATACGGAAATGAGCAGTACTAGCACTCGGATGTTCAATACCATCATCAGTACTCCTCCTCGCAGTACCAACAACACCCTTCTCTCCTCCTCAATGCTCACGAGGTTACCAGCAGTAGCCTCCACACTATCAGCAGAATCAATGGTCTCACTAAGCTGGACCCTTCAAGGTTTCCTTGATTAACCCGACCCTTGATTGTTTGGCTCAATTAGTGAATAATTGGTGAGTAGGGAAAACATGGTTTTAATTATCAATAATTAATGAGAAGTGTCGTTGCAACCCTAAAAATCCCTCAACAAAAATTTTATTTAAATCTCAAGCAAAGATCAATGAAGAAAATGTATCAAGGGAATTTGCTATTTAATTTACCTGCATAGCTAATAGGAATGAATCACAGAGTCTAGAAAAATCTCGAGGGTTATTCTATGCAATGAAAAATGAATGATAGAATGAAGGAATCTCCATGCACATTATGTTTGGTAGTTGTGTTTTTGAATGTTGTATTTTTTAAATTTAATTTTATATTTTTTATTTAGTTTTATGATTTTTAATAATTACTTTTATTTTTATTTTTGCAAAAGATTTGTTTGAAAAAAATAATGGAATAAATAAAAAAATCAATACAGCTACTCAACCTCTCTTTTTGTATTTTTCAATTATACCAAAAATGATAAGAAAAGTAAACTAAAATTATTTTTGGGTTTTGATATTTTTTTTCTTTTTTTCTACATTTTCCATAATTTTTAAAGCATTCAAATAAATCAAAAAAATAGGGAAACAATTAAACAGAAAAAATGAGTGTTTTTGGAATTTTAAAAAATAACAAATAAAGTAAAAAATGGATGAATTATACATAGAATGAAAGTTTTTTTTCGATTTTCCAGAAAGCCATTTTATGATTTTTTCGGATTCTTAAGTGAATTTATATTATACACAGAATGAGATTCCGCTGTAGGTCAACCCCTCAGGTCTCGCTCCTTGCTCAGATGTGTGTCTTTAACCATGTAAATTGAAGCTCGTGCTCGGAGGTATCATCCAACAGAAACTATTAGGTCAAAACACATGATATGGGGAGGTCTCCAGCGAAGTATGGTTGGAGGGGGGGACCAGATTTCAGATCTATGAAGATCTGAAGGTGAACATGAGTTGAAGAGATAGAGAATGGTGATGCAAATGTGCTGGCATAGTCGGGGGTTGAATTGGATGATCGGAGCTCCTTTGATCGTGTAGATCGGAGGTTGAAGATGTAGACCTGATCTCGGTGGTTCGGATGAAATAAAAGCGAGAAAGAAAGACAAAACCAAAGACAAACGACCTAGGTTTCCTACAGAGAAGATAAAAGGGGTAGAATTGCCTCGATCTGTAGCTAGTGGCGGAAAGGCGGAGACACGACGGAAGGCTCCGAGGATGTGGTTGGATTATACTCTACATATGCTTCCCACACTCCTGATCATGGAGATTGGTAGCTGTCACCTACAAGTCACTCTAGGAATCGATCTCAAGGAGGAAGACAACCAAAGGACAGGTCAAAATCTCCCTGGAGGTGGAGGGGTGATATTTATAGAGGTTGCGCCAGTAAGTTTTGAATTTCAAAATGCGAACGATTAACGACGACAATAGTGGATTTGGAGTGAAGGAGGTTGAGAGGAATGAATGAGAGCCAATAATGGAGAAGGAGTCGGGGGCTGTTAGAAATCGAGGCGATTAGGAAAATTGAGTGAAGTAACGGTAGAAGTGAGATCAACAAGCGTGTGGCAAAGACTGGGGAGTTGGCCCAGGTCAAAAGACCCATGTTTGGCCAATCAGAGCGGGCCACAGATGAGGAGAAATAGGGAGATCGACAAAATAGTAAATAAAAACTAAATAAATGAATTAAAAATAAAAAATGAATTATTTAATTAAATAATGTAAATAAAAAATTTTAAGAATAATTAAAATTAATTTTAGTGATTTTTAGTTAATTAAATAATGTATATACAAGGGTTTAAATAAATAAAAGATGTTACTTGTAGGTATTTATACCTATATATAATACTTTGATTTTTAATTAATTATTTATACAAATATATAAATAACTAAGTATTTTATTTATTTACAATATTTAACAAGACTTTTAATGATAATTTTATTTGATTTTTAAGAATTATTTTTTAGGTTAGTTAAATAGGTATAGGTACATCATATACAAGGTGATACATATACAATATATACATGATTTTATTCTTGTTGATTGTTGATTTTGTGATTTTTATTTGTATTTTATATGAATTAAATACAATATTCACAATTTTTTAGAAATACAATATTTACAATTATGCAAAATAAAATAAACAATAAAATAATATACATAGTATATAGATACATTATATAATAATACCCCAATTGGCCACATTTCACACCTTAACTTAGAATTTTATGAAATCACCTTACTTTTAAAGATAATTTAATTTGGAGTACAACGAAAGTAAGTTTGATGAATTTGGAGTTCAGGTGGAGGATATTGATCTTGAAAGTTTGTACTTTGTGTCCTTTGGAGAGTGATGTATTTTACAAAATATGCATAGCTTTTAATTACAATTATTTTTATTATTTACATGAGGATTTTATTCACAAATTTCAAAAACAAATAATTGTTATTTATAAATAAGTTGGTAATGAATAAAATAATGAAAGAATATGCAATAATGACATTATTGTATATGTGATGAATATATACATGTGACAAGTTGATTTTCTAGATTTTATAGTAAATAGGCCTTATCTCCCCCTACTTTATTTCTTGTCGATCATGTTAGGTCTTGACCTTCTCTTGGGGTCTGGTTTAGCCTGTATTTATGGCATATATACAATCTCTTCTTTTCTTTATTTTTTCTTTATGGATTTCTTTATTTATTTTAGGTTAAAAGAGTGATAGATATATAATATTTACACAAGAGTTAGTGTTAATAACATAATGAAATTAGTGATATTTATAGGTCTTCTATAAGGGAGTTTAAGCTAAAATAAATGAATAAAGATGATGAAATGTAGATTCATCATCCCCCTATGCTTTACCTTTGCTAGCCCCTTAGCAAACACTTATTTGAAAGAATAAGTGAATAAAAGAAAAAGAAAAGAATAAAAGAAAAATAAAGAACTCAAAACAATATTGAGTATTAAACTTATCTTCATAAAATTGTAGTATAGAGTTTGGTTAGACCGTTGGATTATTAGTGTGTCATAACCTTATTGGGAAATGGATTAAAAACCTAGCAGCCCTCAAGTTCCACAAGACTCCTATTCAAGTTGCCTCAACAGTCTGGTCAGAACAAGTCTACATACACAAATTCTTATGACTATGAATCTTTACTTGTACAGTGTAAGTGAAATATAGCTCCCCACCTCAGGGCAAAGAAACAAACTCCCTCAAAAAGGTAACTCTAGTCCCCCGATCTAGCAACTCTTCCTTGTGGAGCAGGGATATTCCCTTCTAGGTTCAAGTGCAACCAACTCAATAAAAGGAGATGGAGAAAATAATGGACGGTAGCCAATATATCTACCTATCCTTGGATGCATGACCAGTGTAGCCAAGTCTTCCAGCTGCAAGATCATAGTAGTTTGACTTTGAAGCTCATCCTTGCTTATTGACTATACACTCTGACAGACATTTTGATATCAATAAGGCATGTCCACTTTTTTGGAGTTTTTTTTTGCATTTTTTAATATATACAAGGGTGCAACATGTAGATAAGGAGTTTTTCTTCTTGAGATAGTGGACTACCTCTCTTTTGAAGCATTATTGCATCCCCACAACATCCTATCTTTAGACCTCAATGTTACTAGACCAGGTTGAGATGCACTACCCTCCTTAGAGGAAGATATATGTTTCCACTAGTTGTTACACATCCGTATGCTACCCCAAGCCAAAGGATTCTGCCCCCTCACTACCTCATCCATGAAGAGCTACGTGTAGAGTGCTTGTCCAAGTTAAGCCACTACCTAGAAGACTCACGGTGTGTTGTTAAATATTCTACTTAGACTAATCAAGATGACATGTGAACATAGTCTTGTGGACTCAAAGAATTAAGTCGCTAGGACATGAAAACTCTCAGCTCAAGTTCTTATAAGGTTCCTATGAAATTAATCTGATTAAGGTCATAACCAAGCACCATTCTTCAATTTTATTCCAGACTCTAGTTTAAATGACAATTCTACTCTGAAAAAATTCATATGCAAATGCAAGAATTATATACAACTTTTTTTTAAAAAAGAAAAATCTTTTTGAAAAAAATTTCAAAGAATTTTGCAAAATTTTAAGCATTTTTTTAATGAAATAAAAAGGGTTAGTACATTTAATGTATACAAGTATATACAAGGATTATACAAAATTTTACAAGAGGATTTTAGATACAAGTTTTTTAAAAGAATTTATACAGAATTTTACAGAAGGGAAGATGATTAAATATTTTATACACACGTGGGTTTTACGAATATACATCCCATAATTTATATCCCTATGACAAAATACTTTTACAATAGTATACAGGAAATAATTTTACAACACATTTAGTCCATTTTAATTAATAAAAGTATGAGTTATGGCTAATGTATATATACAATATATACGACACCCCCTATACTTAGCTTAAACTATGTCCTCGTAGTGATCAAAGAGCTATAAAGGAAGACATAACTCGTGCTAAATATAGAAGAGTGAAAAGAATTCAATACAAAAATGACTCAAAGAATAGATGAGAAGAATAGAGGTCGGTGATCCCCATATACTTAGGATCAAATATTCCTATGTATAGAAGACTATACAAATGGGGAACACTGAGGAAGGGAATGAATGAACTCAACGACTCGACTCATCCTCCCCTATACTTAGGGTAAAAGATCCTTAAGTATAGAAAAAGAATATCAACAAGTTAAATGACAAGTGAGAGATCAGAAGAAAAAAAAGAATAAAAACACGAAGAAGACGATATGAACAACATCACTCCCCCTATACTTAGGGTAAAGGATCACTATGTATAAGCAACAACAAGAGTGATGAAACAAGACGAATATGAACAACTCAAGTCATTCACCTCCCCTATACTTAGGATAGAGAACATCCTGAGTATAGCACACACATAGAAAAGAGGTGAATGATAAAGAATGGAAGAAGAAAGAATAAAATGAATGGATATATACAAAAGGCAATGAGATCATACTCATGTATCAGATGCAGAAGATGTCAAAAAGTCATCATCTGATACCACAAATATGGAATCAACTACGGACAAGAATGTATCATGATCTAGATATGGCTTCATCAACTGTCCATTCACAACAAATGGTTGCGCCTCAGATGACAACCCATATATGACAATACTACCATTGTCACGTACATCTCTCACAATAAACGGTCCTGACTATTTGCTTTTCAATTTTCCTGGAAACAACTTCAACTTAGCATCAAACAACCAAACTCTTTGATCATGGGAGAAAGTCTTCCTTCTGATGTGTCTATACATGATTTTTGTCTTATACATGAGCGAGTTGTCGTATGCAATCTCGGAATTCTAGCAATCTATTCAGATCCAACTTCCTATTCTTTCATGCTTTCTCATAATCAAGATTGCATACACGAAGTTCCCATAATGATTTGTGAATTAATTCTACTAGTAGGTGGCAAGGCTTTCCATAAACCAATATGTAGGGAGACATACCCAATGGAGACTGTACGCCGTCCGATAAGCCCATAGAACTGAGTCATGCATATGGGACCATTTCTTCCTATCTGGACGTACAAGTTTTTGCAATATCGTCTTTATCTCCCTACTTGACATCTCAGCCAAGCCATTAGTCTGTGGGTGGTAAGGAGACACGACTATGTGCTCAATGGCGTACTCCTTCATAAGCTTCTTGACTTCTCTATTAATGAAATGGCTTCCTCCATCTGAAATGAGTATCTTGGGAATCTCGAACCGCGCAATAATATGGTCCTTAAGAAAGGAACACACCGTATGACTATCAGCAGCTCGAGTGGGGATAGCCTCCACCCATCGACTAACATAATCCATAGCAAGTAGGATGTACTGAAATCCCTTATTGACAGGGAATGAGCCCTTGAAGTCTATGCCTCAAGCATAAAAAAACATCAAAAATCTGTATATATCTGAGGGGCATGGTGGCTTTGAAACCATCGGTTCCTCCCATCTTCCGACAGTCAGTACAACCTCGAACATACTATGTAGCATCCTTAAATAATGTTGGCCACCATAGGATGCTCTATTAAATATTTGCTGTTGTGTGCTTCCCTGAATGATGCCCACCAGACTCTAATTTGTGATAGTGCTCAAGTAGGTTGGTGTATTTATCTTGAGGAATGCACATTCTCCAGATACAATCTGCACTCTCACGAAACAGGTACGGATCCTCCCATTGGTAAAAATGTAATTCAGATCGAAATCCATCTACCTTACGTGTCCAATCTTGTGGAACTTTCTTGGAGACAAGATAGTTCACAATATCAACATACCATGGGAGTGAGTCCACAAACAAAATGGTCTCATCTAGAAAGTTCTCAAAAATAGGGACCATACTTTGCTCAGAAGTCTCTGCATCTGTAATGCAGGAATGGTGATCTGTCACAACATTTTTCACTCCAAGTTTATCTCAAATCTCTAAATCCAATTCCTGGAGAAGAAGGATCCATATGACAAGATGTGGTTTGGCATCCTTCTTTGCCTATAAGTACCGTATGGCAATGTCATTCGTGTACATAATAACATGTGAACCAAGGAGGTAAGATCTGAACTTCTCTAATTTAAATACCACTGCTAACATCTCCTTCTCTGTAACTATGTAATTTCGCTATTCCTCATCTAGTCTTGCTAACATAGTGTATAGAAAATGGTATCTCATCCCTTCTCTGCCTTGAAATAGCTCCAATTGCAAAATCTGATGCGCTCGTCATGATCTCAAAGGGGAGAGACCAATCAGGTGGCTGTAGGACAGGAGCACTAGTAACCATGTCTTTCATCTGATGGAATGCAAGGAGGACTTTCACATCAACAATGAACTCACTATCCTTGCATAGAAGCTCAGTCAAAGGTCTGGCGATCTTGATGAAGTCCTTAATGAATCGTCTATAGAATCTAACATGTCCCAAAAATGACCTCAACTACTTCAAATTCTGTGGTGGCTCTAGCTTGGAAATCACATCGATCTTAGCTGGGTCAACCTCCATACCATGTTTGGAGCTGACTGTTGAGCGAGTATTTTCAGGTTTTTAAATTATTGATATGAATGTGTCCTCGTTGACCCAAATAATCTGCAACAAAAATTTTTTTCTTCTCAAGCTAAATCATGTACAAAAAATGTAGCAAGAGAAATTTTGCTCTTTAATTAACCTGTGTAGCAATAGGATCGAACTCATGGAGGCTATAATCCTCGAGGGTTATTCAAATAATTGAAAAAAGTCACTTAAAGGAAAGAAGAATCACAAATGTTAACTACTTGGTTTTTGTGAAATTTTTATCATTTTAATTCTTTATGGTTTTTTTATTTATATTTTTTATTTTATGATTTTTCAATTTTGATTGATTTTTAGTTTTGCGAATTTTTTATTTTCAAGAAAATAATTTGCAAAGAAAATTTATGCACACAAGAAATGCAACTTTTTTTATTTTTCAAAAATGAAAAAATGCTAAAAAATGTTCAAATAAAATCTTTTTGTATTTTTGATGATTTATTATTATTTTGTAATTTTTTAGAGATTTTTAGATATTTTTACATTTAAAATGAATAAAAATAAGGGAAAATGCAAACATTGAGCAAGCAAGATTATTTTTCAATTTAAAAATACCAAATAAATGCAAAATTTATAAAGATGATTTTTCTAAAAAACTACAGAAATTATCTACAAATAGGAATTGAAATCAAAATTTTTGGATTTTCTTACAAATTTATATGATTTTTTAAGGTTTTTTGTATTTTGTATTTTTTTTTGACTTTTATAAATTATTAATGTGTGAAAATTGGACAAGAATTAAAAGATAATAAAATAGAACTAACCTATTCTTTGTAAATTTAAAGGAATATTTGAATTTGTTTATGATTTTTCAAAGTGCAAACAATAAAAGAAATATTGTTTTTGATTTTTTTAATAATAACAAATGGTGATAAAATGCAATGTAAAATATAAATTAAGAAGAGGCACAAATCAGAAGCATAACATGATTTTTGAAAAATTTATTGACCAACAAAAGTATTTATTTCAACTACAAGAACATGCAAATCAAAGTCTGCAAATACTGGACTAAAATGCAAATATTCAAAGTTCTTGAATGAGAAACTAACATGAAATAAAAAGCAGGGGAACTATTGTAATTTACTCAGTAAATTTGCGTGTTAGGCACATGCTTGAGCTGGATGGCGGGGGCCTTTTTGCAATTAGTAGAATCTCCAATGCGTGAAATATAATTTACCCCCCTCCCCCCAAAAAATAAAGTATGCCTGAGGGTTCTGTTCATCTCTTACAATCACGCCCAAAGTGGAAGGAGGACGCCTCCTCCCCTTTCTTCCTCTCCACGCAAGGGCGGCATACATCGGCGATGGATTGCGAACAACGGTGCAGTGGTCGGGTTGAGGAACTGGCGATGGAGGAGGGCTGTGCTCTGGATGGCGCTCGATGGAGATGGCGGTGCTCAGGAGATGACGTGCCTCGGTGGTGGAGATGCGTGGCGGATGGAGCGATGGTGGGCCGTAGGTGGAGCGACGAGATGGCATGAAGAACGGCTGCAACGCGTAGGCGTGGCTAGATGGTGACGCATCGCATGATGAAGCGAAGGGGGGGGGGTGCAACTCAAGGCAACGATGGCGGTCCAGGTGGAGGGTGACATGGATTCGAGCTGAGGTGTTTGCGACGATCGATGGAGGATGGCGGTTCCCAGGCGTGGTTGTGCAGGTGAAGATGGAGGCGGCCGGCGGTGGCTGCGACGAAGATTGGGCGGCCGACGGGCTCCATACGTCTGCCTCCATTTTTTACCTTTTTTTTGATTTTTTGTACTTTTTTTGTAAAAAATCTGAAACTATAATTTTTTTAAATTTTATTTATTGTAGAAAAAAAAACGATAGCAATTTTTTTATTTATTATTATTTTTAAATTTTTATATTATTTTTTGATAAGATACCAAATGTTTTTTATATTAATTTTTTTGCAGCAAATAAAATATAGATAAAAAATGATATCCTACTCGAGCATGACGACTCGATCCAAAATCAAGTGCGAAAAAATGTGAGTGGTTGCGGAGTTGGTGAAATGGAAGATCGAATCCGTGTTTCCGACCACCGTATGCGGCCGGAGTTGGAAGATTGCGTGATGTAGATTGTAAACGTGGAGAGATCAAGATCATGAGATGAAATCAAAATCGATGGCAGATCAAATCATGATGGGTTATAAAAAATGATTAACTAAGATCCAGAAATAAAAAATTACAACGAAATAAAAATGTGAGAAATTAAACTATGATTAACCTAGGTTAAAAACAAGAGAAGAAAAATGTGGATCTCACCGTGGGAGCGGGAAATGCCATGATGGCCTCAACGGAGGCCGACTCGATGTCACTGGATGGCTCAGGGGCTAGGCACCTCTTTGCAACAAGAAGACTCTTGGAGAATAGGCTCCTCTCACCAATGATCGATCAAATTGAAACAAGGGAGGAGGAGCCATATTAATAGATAAAAGAATGGAGTTTGAATTTCAAAATTTTAAATGAAGATAAGTGATAAGAAAAATTTTTTGAAATGAGATAAAGATAAGAAAGGAAATTAGTGTTAAAATTATTTAGATAATTAAATTTTTATTTAATTTCGTTACTTTATTAAATTAAATAATAAATGTTAATTTTTTTATGTGAGGGTTGTTTAAGGGATTTAACTATATACATATATAATATACATATGATACATTATATACACAGTTAAATAAGGAAATTAGTTTTTATATTTTAAAAATTTTATTAATTTTAATTTTAATTTTTATTTTAAATAATTATTGAAAAATATTTACAACTACTTGCAAAAAACAATATGTACAAATAAATGGTAAAATTGCACAAATCACCCTAGAAAACAATCTTTTAAATTGTAACTCAAGAAATTATGAAACCACATCCATTTTAAAGATAATTTAATATAGAATACAATGGAAATGAGTATGGTTCAATTTGAGTTCATATGGAGCCCGAATTAGTCTTTCAATTATCGCTTTATGCCTCTTTCCGTGTGTGGTTATTTTTATTTTGTACAAGATTTTATTTTGCAAACATTTTTATTATCTAGGAAACATTTTTATTTACAACTTTTGTTTTGAAAATTATTTAATTTGAGGTCAATTTATGTACAAATAAAATAGTGTAAGTTTACAAATATACACATAAAAATATTTATAATACATTTTTTGGATTTTCTGATTAAGGACCTTATCTCTCCCTACTTTATTCCTGGTCGATCAGGTTAAGTCTTGACATTCTCTCAGGGTTCAGGTCAGCCTATATCTATTACATATATACAATCTTTTTATTTATTTATTTTTCCTTTATTTATTTATTTATTTATTTTATATTAAGATAACAATATATGGACAATATTTACAAACGGATGCAAGTTAGTAAGAATATGGAGTTAGTATTATATACATGTATTTTATAAGGAATTTTAGGCTAACATAAATGAATAAAGATGATGAAATGCATATTAATCATCCCCCTATGCTTTACCATTTCTAGTCCCTTAGCAACCCCATTTGAAAGAATAAGTGAATAAAAGATAAAAGAAATGAAAAATAAAGGACTTCGGACAATATTGAGTATTAAACTTATCTTCATAAGATTGTAGTATGGAGCTCTATCATACCTTTTGTATTATTACTGTGGCGGGACCTTAATGGGAAACGGATTTTAAACCTAACAGCCTTCAAGTTGCATAAGACTCCTATTCAGGTCTTCTCAACAGTCAGGTCAGAACAAGTCTACATACACAAATTATTATGACTATGAATCTTTACTTGTACGGTGTAAGTGAAATATAGCTCCCCATCTCAAAAGTAGCAAAGAAACAACCTCTCTCAACAAGGTAACTCTAGTCCCCCGGTCTAGCAACTCTTTCCTTGAGGAGCGGAGATATTCCCTTCTAAGTTCAAGTACAACCAACTCAAGAAGAGGAGATGGAGAAAAGAATGGATGGTAACCAATGCAGCTACCAAAACTTGGATGCATGATCAGTATAGTCAAGTCATCCAGCTGCAAGCTTACAAAAATTTGACTTTGAAGCTCTTATTATTAATTTTTTTCACTTGTCTATAGACTCCAACATGCATTTTACTTTTCAGTCAGGCTTGTCCACTTTTTGGAGATTTCGCATTTTTTTCTTCTCTTTTTTTTTGAAAATATATACAAGGTACAACATGTACATAAGGAGTTTTTCCTCTAGAGCTAGTAGACTATCCCTCTTTTGAAACATTACTACAACCCCACTACATCATGCCTTTAGACATTAATGCTACTAGATCAGGTTGAGATGCACAACCCTTCCTCGAGGAAGATGAGAGGTTCCGCCTAGATGTACTACCCTCGTATGCTACTCCAAGCCAAACGATTCTGCCTCCTTACTACCTCCTCCATGAAGAACTACGTGCAGAGTGCTTGTCAAAGATACACCACGGTATGAAAGAATCATGCGTGTGTTGTTAAATATTCTACTTAGATTAATCAAGATGACAAATGAACATAGTCTTATGGACTCAAAGAATTAAGCCACTAGGACCTGAAAAGTCTTAACTCCAGTTCTTATAAGGTTCCTCTAAATTTAGTGGATTAAGGTCCAACTAAGCTCCATTCTTCAATTTTATTCCAGACTTAGTTTAAATGTCAATACTATCCTGAAAAATGCACATGAAAATGCAAGAAATATGTATAATGCAAAAAGAAAGCAAAATGTTTTTGAAATAATTTTTTAATTTTGAACCTTTTATGGATTTCTGCAAAGAAAGAAAAATGATGCACATGTAAAAAGAGATTTTTTTTTAAAATTATGTAATTTTTATAGACTTTTGGTTTTGTAGTTTTTAGAGATTTTTAAGGGAAAAGGCTTAGAAAATATATACAAGTATATACAAGGAATTTTTTTTGGTTTTTTTGTTTTTTTATGTTTTTTTTTGTTTTTTTATGTTTTTTTATTGTATTTGTTTTTTTGTATATATAATTTTTTGTTTTTTTGTTTGTTTGTTTTTGTGTTTTTTATGTTTTATGTTTTTGTCTTTTAATAAAAGGTGATAAAGTTTATATACACACACATGGATTTTACGAATTTGTATACATATTCTCAAACAAATCATATTTAAAAGTACGAGTTATGTCTAAAGTATTTATACAATATATACGACACCCCTTATACTTAACTTGAACTATGTCCTCATTATGATCAGAGAGTGGCAAAGGAAGACATAACTCGTGCTAAGTATAGAAAAGTGAAAAAGACTCCTATGCTACAATGACTCAAAGAAAAGATGAAAAGAATAGAAGTTGGTGATCCCCCCTGTACTTAGGATCAAGTAATCCTAAGTATAAAAGACTGTACGAAAGGAAAAAAAACCGATGAAGAGAATGTATGGACTCAACGACTCGACTTGCCCTTTATATTAGGGTAGAATAGCCCTAAGTATAGAATATCAACAAGTTGGGGGACAGTCGAGAGAACAAAGAATAAACATACAAAAGAGATGATATGAACAATATCACTCCGACGAATATGAACAACATAAATCATTCACCCCCATATTTAGAATAAAGCACATCCTAAGTATAGCATATATACACACACGAAAAGGGGTGAACAATAAAACGAGAGAAGAAAGAATGAAATGAAAGGATATACAAGAGGTTGTCAGCTCATGTATCTGAAACAAAAGATGGAATCAAAGGATTATCGTCTGATACCATAGATTTAGAATCAACGATGGACAGGAATGTATCATGATCTAGATATGGCTTCAACAACTGTCTGTTCACAACAAATACTTGTACGCCATATGGAAACTCAGATATGACAATACTCCCATTGTCACGCACAACTCTCACGTTGAACGGTCCTGACCATTTGCTTTTTAATTTTTTGGAAACAGCTTCAACTTAGCATCAAATAACCAAACTTTTTGATAAGGAGATAAAGTCTTCCTTCGAATGTGTTTATCATGCCAACGCTTGACTTTCTCCTTATACATGAGTGAGTTATCATATGCAAAGTCTCAAAATTCCAGTAGTCTATTCAAATCCAACTTCTTGTTCTTTCCTGCCTTCTCATAATCAAGATTGCATACACAGAGTGCCCATAAAGGTTTGTGATAATTCCACTAGTAGGTGGTAAGGCTTTCCATACACCAATCTGTAGGGAGACATACCCAAAGGAGACTTGTGCGCCGTCCGATAAGCCCATATAACTGAATTAAGCATCTGGGACCGATTCTTCCTATCTGGACGTACGGGTTTTTGCAATTCTTGATCTCCCTATTTGAAATTTCTGCCAAGCCATTAGTCTGAGGGTGGTAAGGAGACACAACTCTGTGCTCAATGGCATACTCCTTCACAAGCTTCTTTACTTCTCTGTTAGTGAAATGGCTTCCCCCATCTGAAATCAGTATTTTGGGAATCCCAAACAGTAAAATATTGTGGTACTTGAGAAAGGAACACATTGTACGACTATATGCGGCTCGGGTGGGGATAGCCTCCACTCATCAACTAACATAATCCACAACGAGCAGGATGTAGTGAAATCCCTAACTGATAAGAAATGAGCTGATGAAGTCTATGCCCCAAGCATAAAAACATCAGAAATTTATATGTATCTCAGGGACATGGTATCTTTGGAACCAACAGTTCCTCCAATTTTCTGACAGTCAGTACAACCTCGAACATACTTTTTAGCATCCTTAAACAATGTGGGCTACCATAGGCCACTTTGTAAAACCATTGCTACCGTGTGTTTCCCGAATGATGCCCACCGGATTCTAATTTGTGACAATGCTCAAGTACACTGGTGTGTTCCTCCTAAGGAATGCACCTTCTCCGGATACAATCCACACCCTCATGAAATAGGTACGGATCCTCCCATTGGTAATAATGAATCTCTGAAAGAAATGTGTCTACCTTGTACTTCAACCAATCTTGTGGAACTTTCTTGGAGACAAGACAGTTCATAATATCAACATACCATGGGAGTGAGTCCACAGACAAAATATCCTCATCTGGAAAGGTTTTGGAAATAAGGATCGTGTTCTACTCAGAGGTCTCTGCATCCGTGATACGGGAAAGGTGATCTGCCACAACATTTTTCACTCCAGGTTTATCTCGAATCTTTAAATCATATTCCTGGAGAAGACGGATCCATCTGATAAGGCATCCTTTGGCATCCTTCTTTGTCTGCAGGTATCATATGGCAGTGTGATCCGTGTATACAATAACGTGGGAACCGAGGAGGTAAGATCTGAAATTATCGAACCCAAACACAACTGCTAACATCTTCTTCTCTATAACTGTATAATTTCGATGTGCTTCATCTAGAGTCCTGGTATCATAGTATATAGAAAATGGTATCCCATACCTTCTCTGTCCTAAAACAGATCCAACTGCGAAATCTGAGGCGTCCGTCATGATCTTGAAAGGAAGAGACCAATCAGGTGGCTGTAAGACAGAAGCATTAGTAACCATAATTTACATATGATTGAATGCAAGGAGGAATTTCTCATCGACAACAAAATCACTCTACTTACATAGAAGCTCAGTCAAAGGTCCGGCGATCTTGCTGAAGTCCTTTATAAATCGCCTATAGAATCCTACGTGTCCCAGAAATGACCTCAACTGCTTTAAATTTTGTGGTGGCTCTAACTTGGAAATCACATCAATCTTAGCCAGGTCAACCTCCATACCATGCTTGGAGATGACATGGCCCAATACAATCCCATTAGTCACCATAAAATGACTCTTCTCCCACGAGAGCACTAGGTTTATCTCATAGCAATGTTGAAGAACTCAGTCTAAATAATCAAGGCATGTGTCAAAACTATCCCTGTAGACCGAGAAATCATCCATGAATACCTCAAGGAAACTACCCACCATGTCGACAAAAACAACCGGCATACACCTTTGGAATGTAGCGGGGGCGTTACACAATCCAAAGGGCATTCATCTAAAGGTGTAGGTGCCAAATGGACTAGTGAATGTAGTTTTCTCTCGATCTTCAAGAGAGATAGCAACTTGGTTGTATCCCGAATACCCATCCAAGAAGCAAAAGAACTCTTTCTCTACCAACCTCTCAATAATCTGATCAATAAAGGGCAGTGGAAATTGATCCTTCTTGGTAGCCGAGTTCAGGCATTGGTAATCCACACAGACACACCATGAAGTAGGTACCTGGGTCAGAATCTCCTCACCACGGTCATTCTTTATGATAGTAATCCCGAATTTCTTCGGGACCACATGTAAAGGGTTGACCCACTTAGAATCCAAAATGGGATATATAAAGCCAGCATCACACCATTTTCTGATCTCCTTCATGACAACCACCCTTAGATTTGTATTTAGACGGTGCTGACATTAACAGGAGGGTTTACAATCATCCTTTAGGTATATATGATGCGAGCACAAAGCTGGATTAATCCCATGGAGATCTGAGATATTCCATCCTATGGTCTTGCGGTTTCTCTCAAGAACCTCTAGCACATGGGATTCTTGTTCAGCGGTCAACTGTGAGTTGAGGATGATCAGAAACATTTGGGGGGAGGGTGCGCAAGGAAGGCATATTCCAACGTTGATGGTAATACCTTGAGCTCAGGTAGGGTCAGAATCGGTTTTACAATAACCTCTACTACTGTACTGGTAGACGATATATGATCTGTACTCTGTGGACTGTCCACCTTGGATACTAACGACTGAATAAGTAAAATCTCTGATAGATCTGCATTGAATGATCTCTTCTCAGAAAGGAGGGGCTCATCAGAGTGTTCAACATTTTTATCAATTAACAGCTCAGATATCTCAGCAATAATCTCAGAAAGATGTCTCTCATCTGTGCATAACTCAGGAAATTCAATGAATGGCTCAGATATCTGTACCTTAGAACTCTCAGAATGAGGCATATCATCAATAATCTCAGAAAAGTATGTCAAAGAAATATCAGAAGGTGCCTCTAAAGACTCATATTGACCCTCAAAAATCAATCAAACTTCCCATCAGCAACTAGTTCAATAGGATCAAGGGAACTCATGTCGACTGTGCATTCCATAGAGTCTTTTTGGGACACGAACTCATGAGTATCTATAAAATCAGTGAAAAGATCTTTCTCTTGGAATTCAACAAGAAAATCATTCCTCTAGCTCTGATATAACTTTCTCTGTATAATCTACTACTGGTGGTGGTGATGGTCTAGGATTAGAGATCGTCTCAATTTTCACCTTATCACTGCGAGAGTGAAATATGATCTCTCCAGTACCATAATCAACTACTGCTTCGGTTGTTCGGAGGAACGGTCGACCTAGTATGATTGGGGTATGTAGTAACAATGCAGGTGTGTCCATATCCATGACAACAAAATCAACAGGGAATTTCATTCCGTGCACCGTTACAATAACGTCCTCTCAAATGCCTCTTGGCCTCTTAATCAATCTATCAACAAACTAAAGGATCGTCCTGATTGTTTTAAGAGGCCCTAACTGAAATTCAGTTAGTAAAGAGGAAGGCATGAGATTAATGAAGAAACCACTATCGAGAAGAGTACGATCAAATTCTTGATAAAAAATATGGCAACGAATGTGAGGTGCTCCCTTGTCTTTCTTTTTAGGTAGGAGGTTACTAATGGCATGAACTATGGACATGGTCAAGATGTGTTTCTCTATTTCCTTTCATATGTTCTGCCTTGGTAGACGCTTTTGTGTACATGCCTCTTTCATTCCTTTTTTTAATGTAGGCATGTATTCCATGGCCTTAAGGAGTTGCATCTTTAAAAAGATGTTCTGCAAGATCTCAACCACTCTAAGATCAGATAGGGATGTGTGTAATATTTTTTTATATTTAAGAGCAGAAGGAAATGTCACGGAATCAGAACAAACATTCAAACATTCATTTCCATTATTCAAAGTAGAATCCTCATGTACAAAAGGACAACCAAAATCAGTCTGTACAATATTGTCCATATTAGGTGAAGGAAAAATAGAATCTAAAATAGAACGGGATGTTGCTGCTTGTGAAGAGGAAGAATCCACGACTGGATATTCTCCCTTGTTGATGGTGATCTACATCTGCCTGGCGAAGGTGGTGGTGAAGGTGGTGAAACTCAAGACTTGGGTGCTGTTACACTTGTCCTCTCGACTGTTGGTGAAGGAGATGATGTGGAAGATGATGCTCTCTTTGTGGACTGATCTCCCAACCCCAACTGGTGCGTAGGTGGCTGCAATCTCCTACCGCTCCTGAGATGAATGGCGTCAGATAAACATGTAAAATCAAGGGACATACTTGTCTCAGGGGTGGGTGGGCTATTGTCTACATGCTCCTTGTGTCTGAAGTAGTTGGGGTTGGCTTCGACCTGTGCTGGAATCAGTGTCTTGGTGGTGGTCAGGACGTTGATCCGTTGAGTCAGTTCATTCATGTTTTTATGAGCAATGGAAGTTGGTCCAGTGCTGGGTTGACTTAAGGGGCCTCAGGGTGCTCATTGACTGGCTGTCGCTGAGACTGATAGTACAGAGGTTGTTGGTAACCATATAGATTCTAATAATGAGAGGAGGAGGGGGATACTATCCATAATATGCAATCTGCTGCTGGTTAGGAGGAGGAAAATACATAGACTGCTGTTGTGGCTGGCCTTGTCTCCAGTTTTGGAACTGTGGTGGAGACTGATAGTGAGGCTGGAACTACTGGTGTTGGTACTGCTGTTGTCTGCCTCCCTGAAATTGGTGGGCGGGTCTCTGACCCTGCCGTAAACCCAACTGACCTTGCCCTGACGGACGGGGCTGGTTTCGCTCACGGTCGAACCAGATACAATTCACCTCCTGAATGACGGGTTGAGGTGGAGACTGCTGCTCAAGAATGTAGGCTACTTCCTATTGGTACAGAACTATCTGATGTGAATGTTGATGAACCTGATCATGTGTTTTTACATAGTAGACATGCTGAACTATGGCTGGTCCTCCGCTACTCTGCTGGGTGGAAGAAATCGGCTCCCTAGTAGAGGTATTGGCTGTTGCACTCACACTGTGAACTGCACTGATCGAACTCACAAGAAGCTGCAGGTGCTTTGTTACTCATTCAGCTTATCCAGATTCTTCATCCTCTGTTTGATCAATTGAATCTTCTCAAGCTCCTTGGATCATTTCTCAATAATGTCTACTTTGGATAGGTGGTTTCCAATGATGGTCAGGCCAAAGCTGTCCACCCTATCCACTTCATATGATGTCGTCATATTGATAGACTTGTGGGGTACCGTAGGGGAGGTGATAGGGTGCTTCTGAAAAGCACGTGAAGAAGAAAGAGCTGCTGAACTCTTTGCCATCTCCTCAAAGATTTGATAAAGGACATGGTCGTCCTTGTTAAAGTGGCTCCCCCCACAAGCGACATCCACCGGCTTTTGATTCTCTACGCTTAAACCCCCAAAGAAATTTTGCACAAGGCTGGTCTTTGGAATATCATGATGGCGGCACTTCTCTGTCAGATCATTGAATCTTTCCCGCACCTCGTGAATAGGCTCCTAGGGCATCTGCAAGAAATTAGCAATCAAGGATCGCATTTGGTTGAGTCGTCTGAGAGGGTAATATTTGTTCAAAAATGCGGACCTCAACTCTTCTCAAGTAGTGACAACCTTCCCCAAGTAGTTTAACTAATATAAATCTTTATCCATCATACTGAATGGGAAGGCGATCATCTTCACTACCTCTAATGGGACATTTTGGTAGTATACTGTTCCACAAATGCCATCGAACTGCTGGAGGTGTACATAAGGTTCTTCATTAATATTTCCATGGAATATTGGGAGAAGAGGTAAAATAGTGGGCTTAAGCTTGAAATGCCTATGAATCACAGAGATTTGTATCCAAGAATTTGTTTGTCCTGCTCCTGGATTATAAGCATCCTTTAATGTAAGCTTAGCCACATGTTCTATGTTAGGGCCTTCTCCCCCATTCCCACCTCCACCATTGTTTCTATCCTCCTCTCTCCTATCTTGTCTCAGCTCGAGAATCATGTCTCTTAATGTGGTCTAAAAATTAGCCTGCTCTGTTAACTGGGCTTGAATTGACTGAATGGAGGCTAACATGGTGTTGTCGATCTCACTTTGCTCTGACATGGTTCCCTTTCCCTTTGATCGCATCAAGTGTCCGGTGTCTGACTCTGAAAATGTGCATGACACTCGATTAGTGCTCAGAAATGATGGAGTCTCATATACTAATTCAAGATTAAAGCTAATCTCAAATAGTAGGTTGATGGATGTTGTGAAGGGTGAAGTGAAGAAAGAGGAATATTCAGGGAGTGAGTCTCCCCGAATAAAAGGTGAATGGTTCGGAGTGTAGAATGAGTTCGCAAAGTTCGAATGAGAAATACTCCGATCGGACATCTTCGAAATCAATAGGAAGTATGCGAGAGCACGAAGGTTAACGCAAGAGTGAAAATGAATCAAGACATAAATTGTGAAGAAGGATATCTATCACTAGCAATCAAACACAATACAAACCCTCAGTTCACCAACTAAACAAAATGTGAAGACCGTGATGGTTTGGTCAAGTATTTTTCAATTTTTAGAGCTTGGTGAGAAATCAATCTATCAAAGTGGTTAAGCGAGCTGTTAGGAATCCAATGCTCCCAGGAGACTGTCCCAATCTCACAACTAGTTTTTCCCAACCAATATGGGTCACGGACAGTTTACCATCTACCTGATCTACCCACTCTGCTAAGGAAGTTCCGGACTGATTACCGGCTACCCGATGAAGTCCTCACTAGAAAACAACTAATCACAAGACCAGTAGTCAGAACAGAGTTTGGGCGTGGCTCTATCCTAGTGTGCGGGTCGCTCTCTCACAGTAGATAAATCAACAAAGAGGGGGTGACTCTCCCAAAAACAATGATTTTCCTTACGTTTATTTTAGGGTCAAGTTTTCTTTAGCAGTCCCGAAATTTAGGCAGTTGTCAATTGGTTTGAATATTTTCAATGAATCTTCTATTGAGTGTCCAATTTTCTTTTTAACTTATGTGAGTGAAAACAAGGAAGGAGACCAGAAATTCCAATGCACGATTAAACAAAATGATGCATGCATGGGTTAGAGATGCGTACCTTGTCGCCAACGCTCTACATGCAGGGTGATCCACGCATAATTTAAATACAGAAAAAAATAAACTAACCTATATGATGCAAGTGAATCGTCCTAACATAGCTTCTATTAACGGGAAAGAACCAATTGAATTTGACAAAGTCCAATAACGCTCTATTTTATAGATACAGAAATTCTTGTTCAGGGCATAGTTACCTATCTCAAGCAATCAATAGGTAGATCATGAAATCCACGTGAAACAAATAAAAATAAGGTGATGAAAACAAATTCGGTGAGGTCCCCCAACTGCATTGACACTTGGAGAAACAGACCCCGCAACAAATGAATATTCATTTACAAGAGTTCAAATGCTAGAAATAAATTAAAGAATATCTAAAGAACTTTTTTTTGCTCAGTCACCTTCAAATCTTCCTCTCCTCTCACGCTCTCCTGCGGTTTCGAGATGAATCAAGCCACCTCTACTTCGCTTTGGTGCTTCGGCTCTCTACGATTGCCTCCTTCGCTCCACGGGTCCTCGCAAGAAAAACGAAAGAAAGAATGTGTAAGAAACATAATTATAAAATATAAGAAGGAAAAATGTAATAAAAATAGTGAATATGAACAATGGAGTAAACGTGGAAAAATATAAACAAATATGTATAACCAAGAATAGCAGGTCAAAAGAGAAACCTAACTACCCTCGCTGTGCCTCCCCCGACAATGACACCATTTTGTTGAGCGAGTATTTTTGGGTTTTTAGTTTATTAATATGAATGTGTCCTCGTTGACCCAAATAATCCGCAACAAAAAAATATTTTTTTCTTTTCAAGCTAAATTATGTACAAAAAAATTGTAGCTAGAGAAATTTTGCAATTTAATTAACCTATATAGCAACAAAATCGAACTCAGGGATACTACCATTCCCTAGGGTTATTCAAATAATCGAATAAAATAAATTAAAGGAAAAAGGAATCTCAAATGTTAACTACCTTGGTTTTAGTGAAATTTTTATCTTTTTAATTCTTTATGTTTTTTATTTATATTTTTTTATTTTCTTATTTTTCAATTTTATTGGTTTTTAGTTTTGCTAATACCTAATTTTCAAGAAAATAATTTGCAAAGCAAATTTATACAAGAAAGAAATACAACTTTTTTTATTTTTCAAATATGAAAAAAATGTTCAAAAATATTCAAATAAATCTTTTTGTATTTTTGATGATTTTTTACCGTTTTTGTAAATTTTCAGAGATTTTTAGATTTTAAGGATTTTAAAATGAATAAAAACAAGGGAAAATACAAACGGTGAGCAAGCATGATTATTTTTCAATTTAAAAATACCAAATAAATGCAAAAATTATAAGATGATTATTCTTAAAAACTACAAGAAATTATCTAGAGGAACAGAAATCACAATTTTTGGATTTTCCTAAAATTTTATATGATTATTTAAGATTTTGTGTATTTTACAATTTTTTGAATTTTATAAATAATTAATGCGTGAAAATTAGATAGGAATTAAAAGGCAATAAAATAGAACTAACCTAATTTTTTGTAATTTTTAAAGCGATACTAGAGTTTTCATGATTTATCGAAGTGCAAATAGCAAAAGAAATGATGTTTTTTATTTTTAATGATAACAAATGATGATAAAATGCAATGCAAAAGTTAAACTAAGAAGAGGCACACATCAGAGGTGTAACATGATATTTGAAAAATTTATTGACCAATAAAAGTATTTATTTCAACAAGAAGAACACACAAATCAAAGTCTGGAAATACTGTACTAAAATGCAATTATTCAAAGTTCTTGAATGAGAAATTAATTGGAAATAAAATGTGGGGGAACTATTGCAATTTACCAAGTAAACGTGTGTGCAAGGCACATGCTTGAGCTTGACGGTGGGGGTCTTTATGCAATTAGTAGAATCTCCAACACGTGAAATATAATTTACCCCCCCAAAAATAAAGTATGCCTTAGGGTTTTGTTCGTCTCTTGCATTCATGCCCAAAGTAGATAGAGGCTGCCGCCTCCCCTTTCTTCCTCTCCACGCAGGAGTGGCAGACGATGATGATGGATTGCGAACGATAGTACGATGGTCGGGTGGAGGATCTGTCGATGGAGGATGGCTGCGCTCTGGATGGCACTTGATGGAGGATGGTGGCAATTAAGAGGTGGCACGCCTCGGTGGTGGAGATGTGCGGCGGATGGAGCGATGGCGAGCTACAGGTGGAGTGGCGAGATGGCGACGAAGAACGACAGCGGCGGGTGGGCATGACTGGATGGCGACACACACGCGTGATGAAGCTAGGGGGGTGCGGCTCCAGATCTGGGTGGCTGAGCTGCTGACAATTTTCTTTACGGTAGCGATAGCGGTCTAGGCGGAGGGTGACACGGCTTCGAGCGGAGATGTTTGGGGTGATCGATGGAGGATGATAGTTCCCAGGTGTGGTTGTGCAGGTGAAGATGGAGGCGGCTGACGGTGGCTGTGACAGAGATTGGGCGGTCGGAGGGCTCCATACGCCCGCCTCCTTTTTTTTCATTTTTTTGATTTTTTGTACTTTTTTTGTAAAAAAAACTGAAACTGTAAATTTTTTTAAATTTTTTTATTGTAAAAAATAGAAATGGAAGGATTTTTTATTTTTTTCTTATTATTTTTTTAAATTTTTTATATTATTTTTTTGACAAGATAACAAATAATTTTTTAATTTAGTTTTTTTATTACATCAAACAAAATATAGATAAAAAATGATATCCAACTCGAGCACGACGGCTCGATCCAAAATAAAGTGCGTAAATGTGTGTGGATGCAGATCTGGCAAAATGGAAGATTGAATTTGTGTCTCCGACCACCGTACGCAGTAGGAGTTGGTAGATTGCGTGAGGTAGAATGTGAACGTGGAGAGATCAAGAATATGAGATGAAATCTAAATCGATGGCGGATCAAATCATGATGGGTGATAAAAAAATGATTAACTAAGATCTAGAAACAAAAAATGACAACGGAATAAAAATGCGAGAAATTAAAATATGATCAACCTAGGTTAAAAATGAGAGAAGAAAAATCTGGATCTCACTGTGGGAGCGGAAAATGCCATGAAGGCCTCGACGGAGGCCGACTCGTTGTCACTGGAGGACTCGGAGGCTAGACACCTCTTTGCAACAAGTAGACTCTTAGAGAATATGCTCCTCTCACCAAAGATTGATTAAATCGAAATGAGGGAGAGGAGCCATATTAATAGATAAAAGAATGGAGTCTGAATTTCAAAATTTGAATGAAGATAAGAGATAAGAAAAAAATTTGAAATGAGATAAAGATAAGAAAGGAAATTAGTTTTAAAATTATTTACATAATTAATTTTTTTCTTTATGTTCATCACTTTATTAAATTAAATAATAAATATTAATTTTATTATTTTTTATGAGGGTTATTTAAGGGATTTAACTATATACACATACTATATACATATGGTACATTATATACATAGTTAAATAAGGAAAATAGTTTTTTTATTTTATAAATTTTATTCATTTTTATTTTTATTTTAAATAATCATTAGAAAAATATTTACAATTATTTACAAATACAATATGTACAAATAAATGGTAAAATTGCACAAACCACCCCAGAAAATCGTCTTTCAAACCGTAACTCCAAAAATTATGAAACAATAGCTATTTTAAAGATAATTTAATTTAGAATACAATGAAAGTGAGTTTGGTTGGATTTGAGTTCATGTCGAGCCGGAATTGGTCTTTTAATTATTGCTTTATGGCTCTTTCCGAATGTAATTACTTTTATTTTGTACATGATTTTATTTTGCTAACATTTTTATTATTTAGGAAATATTTTTATTTACAATTTTGTTTTGAAAATTATTTAATTTGAGGTCAATTTATGAAAAAATAAAATAGTGTAAGTATACAAATATACATATAAAAATATTTACAACACATTTTTTGGATTTTATGATTAAGGACCCTATCCTCCCAACTTTATTCCTAGTCGATCAGGTCAAGTCTTGATCTTCTCTCGGGGTTCAGGTCAGCATGTATCTATTACATATATACAGTCTTTTTTTATTTTATTTATTTTTACTTTATTTCTTTATTTATTTTAGGTAAAAATAATAATAAATGTACAATATTTACAAACTGATGCAAGTTAGTAGAAATATGGAGTTAGTATTATATACAGGTGTTTTATAAATGATTTTAAGCTAAAATAAATGAATAAAGATGATGAAATGCATATTCATCAATGATGTGTCCCAATACAATCCCATTGGTCACCATAAAGTGACTCTTCTCCCATGAGAGCACTAGGTTTACCTCTTAGCAATGTTGAAGGACTCGGTCTAAATGGGCAAGACATGTGTCAAAACTATGCTCGTAGATCGAGAAATCATCCATGAAGACCTGTAGAAAACTACCCACCATGTCGACAAAAACAACCAACATACACCTTTGGAATATAGCAGGGACGTTACACAATCCAAAGGGCATTCGTCTAATGGCATAGGTGCCAAATGGACAAGTGAAAGTAGTTTTCTCCTGATCCTCATGAGGATAGAAACTTAGTTATAGCTTGAGTACCCATCCAAGAAACAAAAGAACTCCTTCCCTACCAACCTCTCGATAGTTTGATCAATTAAGGGCAGTGTAAAGTGATCCTTCTTGGTAGCTGAGTTCATGTGTCGGTAATCTACGCACACATGCCATGAAGTAGGTATACAGGTTGGAATCTACTCACCACAATCATTCTTTACGATAGTAATACCAAATTTCTTCGAAACTACATGTAAAGGGATGACCCACTTGGAATCCGAAATGGGATAAATAAAGCCACCATCACACCATTTCCCGATCACTTTCATGACAACCTCCCTTTGGTTCAAATTTAGATAAAACTAACACTCATGGGAGGGTTTACAACCATCCTCTAAATAGATATGATGTAAGCATAAAGTTGGACTAATCGCATCTCAGAAAGGATCGACTCATCATTATGTTATGTAATCTCATCAACAAATGGGTCATATATCTCAACAATAATCAGAAATATGTCTCTCATAAGTGCATATCTCAAAAAAATCAATTAGTGGCTCAGATATCTCATCGATAGGTATATAAACAATAATCTAAGAATGATGTATCAAAAGAATATCAGAATGTACCTCTAATCTCTCAGATTGATCCTCAGGAATCAGCTAAAACTACCCAACAAATAACACAGATGGATCCACAAGGGAACTCATGTCGACTGTGCTTTCTAGAAGGTCCTTCTAGGAAAGGAACTACTTGATATCTAAGAAATCAGTAAGAAGATCTATCTCTCTAAACTCGATAAGAAAATGACAATCCTCACTATTTTATGTAAGTGACTCTCTCTCATCTACTGTTGCTGGTGGCGGTGAAGGCCTAGGATCAGGGATCATCTGAATTTTCACCTTGTCACTACTAGAGTGCAAGATGATCTCTCCAGTAACTTAATCAACTACCGTTTCGACCATTTGGAGGAATAATTGACCTAGTATGATTGGGGTATGGAGTAATGATGTCAGTGCATCCATATCCATGACAACAAAATCAACAGGGAATTTCATTCCCTACACTGTTATAATAACGTCCTCTAAAATGCCCCTCGACCTCTTGATCGATCTATTAGCAAACTGAAGGATCATCCTGGATGACCTAAGAGGTCCTAACCAAAACTAAGTGAGTATAGAGGATAGCATGAGATTAATGGAGGAACCGCTATCAAGAAGAGTGCGATCAACTTCTTGATCAAAAATATGGCAACAGATGTGAGGTGCTCCCTTATCTTTCATTTTTGGGTGAGAGGTTGCTGATGGCATGAACTGTGGCCATGGTCAAGATATGTTTTTCTATCTTCTTTCATCTATTCTTCTTTGTTTGACGCTTTTGAGTACATGCTTCTTTCATTCCCCTTTTTACTGCAGGCATGGCCTTAAGGAGTGTCATCTCTGAAAAGATGCTCTGTAAGATCTCAACCACTCCAAGATCATATAGGGCAATTTTTAGTTTTTGAATTTTCTTTATTTTATTTAAGGTAGAAGGAAATTGCATAGAATCAAAGAAAACATTCAAATGCTCATTTCGATTATTCAAAATAGAATCCTCATGTAGGACAACCAGAATCAGTCTGTGTATTGTTATCTGAAAAAAAGAAAGGAGAAATAAAATCTAAAACAGGATGGGCTACTACTGCTGGTGTAGAAGAAGAATCCATGACTAGTGTGTTCTCCCTCTCTGCTGATGGTGAACCACATCTAACTGATGAAAGTGATGGTGGTGGTGATGATGAAGATAGTGAAACTCCATACTCGGGTGCTGCTACACTAGGTCTTGGCAGTGATGGTGTAATGCGGAAGGTGAAGCTCTCTCAGTGGCTGGCTCTCCCAATCTCAATGGCCGTGAAGGTAACTACAATCTCATACCACTCTTAAGATGAATGGCATCAGATAAACATGCAAAATCAAGGGTCAAACCTGTCTTGGGTGTGGATGGATCATGGGCTACCTGCTCCTTTCATTTGAAGTTGTTGGGAGGCTTCGACCTGTGTTGGGATCAATGTCTCTGTGGTGGTCAGGTCATCAAGCCTATGAGTAAGATCATTCATATTCTTCATTAGCACTAACAACTGATCAAGTGCTGGATTCACCGAAGGTGGTACATGATGCTCAATGACGGGGTGCCACTAAGACTAGTAGTAGGAGGTTGCTGGTATTTGAAGCCACCTCGGCTACTCTTGTTAATTCAACCGAGTTATCAATCGAATTAGGTTTGTCGTTCGTTGCAGTCGGGTAATCGAGACTTCGCCAAAAAACACCACTCAGACTTAATGGATAATCAAGTTCAAGCGGTAAATTTATTTTACTTGGGCAAGCCCAAGGTCGAACTCAGGGAGGCAAATGTCTCCTTAGGTAAATTTTTAGTTAATTTAGAGATCATATTTTAAGAAGAATATTTTTTTATCTTTTTACAAATATTTATGCAATTAAGGAAAATGCAGTGCAATTTCAAGCCAAATTTGTAAGTTAAATTAAAAAGATAGTCAAATGAAGTCCAAAATTAATGAAATTTGGCCAGAAGATGTTATGTGATGAGACTAAGCTACTGCATTTTTTTTTGGAATTTTTAGACTCTAAATGAATTAAACATGAATAAAATATGGATGCAGGATAGTTTTTGCAAAATTAATTTTAATAAATACTAAGGCACATTATTTTTAGATATAAAAATTATCCTAGATAGATCTATGCAAGAGGAATCCAGAAAAATTAATAAACCAAAAAATTTATGTAAATTGGACCTATTAAAAATCAATTAGGCAAAATACTATTTGATTTATTTAGGACTCGTGATGGATGCAAATGCAATGATTTTTTGGCACAATGTAGAGCAGCTTAACCTAAGTCTAATGTGATTTTATGGTGATTTTTTGGAGCAACAAATGATTTAATAAGAAATAAAAGGCACACAATGGGCAAAATATGTCAAATTCCACCAAAATAATATTATTAATTTCAATGCATCTTACAAAAATATGACACATGTCAAAAAAAATAAAGGACAAGTCAAACTACAACATGTAATTTTTGGAATTTAAAAATGATGAGAAATAGACACCTAGATATGCGTGCAAACAAAGGGTCCAAAATGCAAAACAGAAAAAAATCTTATAATAAAACGTGCATACATGGACTAAAGTGCAAATACCTATAATGCTAGGGGTATGGATGCAAAATTCTTACTGGAACACGTGCTCATGTGGTGCGTCTGGTAGGGACTGAAATGCAATTTCTGAAACTTATAAAGGTCTTGTTGCAAATTACCCAACACTCACGTAAAAGACGCATGAGGTGAAGGATATGTGTAGATCCTCAAGCGCATCACGGAAGCGTGAGCGTCGTATCGAATACGACGAGGAACGACTAGTCGGAGTAGTTGTTCTAAGCAGCGGAAATTAAAAAATTTCATGTGACGAAACCACATGATCCAAGAACACTTCTTAGATCATTTCGTCTAAACCACAAACAAGTAATAGGATTACCTCTTGAAGCGTGGTTGCGATTGAGTCTCTAAACGAAGAGACCTCCTGTCTCAAGTCCGATCTGATGGAGGAGACGCTTGCGAGCGTATTGATGAAACACATGCTTCTCGCAATCCATGTTGATGATCCAAGTGGCGAATCTCCTGGTCTCGACACACGAGATCCAACGTCTTCTTCATGAGCGAGGCGCACCGAAGGAGACAGAGATCCATGAGCAAACGATCGGGCAGCATAACGACGACGCTGCGGCGATGGAGAACCTCTCTAGGGCTTCCATGCCGGACGACCACATGAGAGAAGAAGAGAGGGCGTGTAGAGAGAGAGAAAGAGAGAAAGAGACTTATGTTCTCATTGTGTGTAAAGAAGAGCAAAGGGGTGCCTCTCCTTTTATAATATTTTGGTATCCATGGATCTCAATCCATGGGCAACACAAATCCAATGGCTCTCATTGATTTGTGTTTCTTTTAATGGCCAAGATTTGTGTTGGTAAAAACCAACAATAATTAATTTAATTTAGATTAATTATATATTGATAAATCAATATAATTCAATCACTAAATTAAATCAAGATCTCATGGAGATCATAGGAGAGAGAGTGCCTCCTTCTATGTTGGAAAGAGGGGACGGCCACACATTCCTAAAAGGAGTGGTGGCCGTCCACTCCATGTATATGGAAGGTGGATCTCATCTATATAATGCAATCTCCAAGATTATGCAACAACTTTTGTTGCAAATTATTCTACAGAAATAATTCACAATTATTTTGTAGACATTGTAATCTTATCATTAAAAAAAATTTACGAATCATATTCACAACCCAAAATAAAATGTAAATTACATTTTCAATTCAATGTCCAATGTGAATCCAATTCACATCAACATTTAATAATCAAATGTAAATTACAAATAGCTCTCTCTTATATATTATAAATTACATTTATAATATATGTGATTAATATGGATAGTGCTATCCACATTATTCAATATCCATGGTAATTAAATCATAATTAATCATCTTGGATCTCTATTCTCATGAGCCCAGATAATATGGATCACATTCACATTATTTACATCTTTGATAATCAAATCACATTTAATTATCTAATATTGCTCTCTTTATAATATGAATCGAATTCGTATTAATCATGATAATTAAATCACATTTAATTATCCATTTTCTCAATGCTTGGATACTTATATCAACAATAAAATTATCCTGAACTCTTTCAAGGATAATGCGCTTTCTCCACGAATACTTGGAGATAAGGACAGGGCATCGTTCCACGTATAGTGACTTGGATATTGAGATCACATCTCAAATCTAGATCTCGGGCCTCTCATAGATTCTTGATTAAATCAAGACCGCAAATCTAATTTTCTCATTGCATGTGAATCACATTCAGATCAATGCCCAATATTTGGACCAAGATCAGATTACTTCTCTACTGAGAGGAGTCACTAAAATCCAGGACCGTTTCATCACTCCCTAGGAATGGAGGCGTCATGGTTATACAATCGTTTATGATCACATCACCCTTAGGTATTCCCAATACCTGTACATCCTGCATACTGGAAGACCCAGAATAAACCCGAAGTATAAGATCAATTTTACACTGTCTACTTCAAGGATTTATCATTAAGTTTCTCATTCAATCATTTGCGAGTTGGTATCGATCATATACTTTCCAAAGGTATATATCATACCCAAGTGTTGATCATATACTTTCCAAAAGTATATATCAAACCTACAAATTAAGTCAAGCTTCTAAAGAGAGACGACCGCGCACGGAATTTGATTCTTCCCAGTATCTCATGAGTGAGCTCATGTCTTCCGGTTCAGTACTGAACCTGTATGATCCCTTTAAGAGATCGTATTACTCAGATGCCCTTATATGCACACTAGCGCCCCGGTGTATAGACCTTGATTAGGTCATCAACCTATTGGTCTGCCAAATGTACATATTCAGACATATAGTAACACATCTGTCTCTGGTCAGAGGATGCGTTATCATGACATCATATGACATAGGACTTTGGTTATCTCGATCTCATTAAGTCAACTCTTTGACCTAACTAATCTGACACCTCTGAATCTCTATTCCCATGCAGAGGACCTGCATCAAGAGGTCGGTCAGATATCATCCTAAATGAGAAAGGATTGCCATCTCCTACTCAGGCTGGAGATCATCTCTCAATAATCATTTGACGGTGCTTGATGAGTCCTCAATCTAACTCTTTAGATGTTCATCCAAGCACCAGCCTCTATGATTCAATATTTGAATCAACAACTGTATGATCATCAAGATGGCCATGGTAAATAACCCTAATTGTACTAAGGGACCTATTATGCAAATTATCTATTCTTCATATCAGATCAGGGAATGATATTCACAATAACATTTATTGCATAATGGCTCTCTATGGGCTCGCATGTCCAACATGAGGAGCTAGGCTCAGGAGACGTAGGAGGCTCGGACTTTGCTTCAGATCAGCTTCAGGTGCTCCGAGCCTAGGGTCGGGGAAGAGGCTCAGAGGCTCCACGTGGTGGAAACTGGGCCGCTAGATCCAAGCGATCCAACGACGACGAAAGCTGGATACATGGCATGATCAAGGACCGTTAGATCAGATACATCTAATGGTGGTGGTGGCTGCTGGAGCAAGGCGACGTGGCTCAATATTTGCCATTAGATGGCAATCAATCCAATGGTATCTGGATGTCAAAGCAGATGCGACGTGACTCGACGAGATCCGTTCGATCAGGAAGATCGAATGGATGCAGGCACGTGGCGACGTGTCGTGAAGAGGACCGTCAGATCCGTAAGATCCAACAGTATATGTACGCCATCTTCTCTGGTCCTCTGCCTCCTGCGGCGGACTTGGCGGGTCTCTGGCGATGGTCTCCTTGCTCCGCTGCCTTCGCCCGTGGTTGATGAAGCTCGACGGTGGCTCCTGGATAGCTGAGAATGATCGTGGAAGCCTCAGGGATTCGACGGAGCATCTGAAAGCGGCCGGGGAGGTCTATAGGCCGGTGGCGACGAAGCTTGAAGTAGCTCCGATGATGGTTCCGGTCAATGAAGTGAATGATCCCTGTAGAGTTAGCTCGTTCCAGAAATCAAGTGCATAATGCTCGTGGGGTGTGTGCGAGTTCGGTGAGGTTTGAGGTGTGAAGAGGGTGACTGCCAGCAAGATCCTCCGCTGTGAGGGGTGGAGCAGCGGTCGGGGATGATTCGATGGGTCGTGGAGACGAACAGAGTGTGGCACAAGGATGGCAGCTCCGATGCGGAGCTTGAGCGATGGACGAAGAACGGTGATGTCGAGCGGAGATGACAGGAAAAATAAGAGAAAATTGGAGAGGGAGAAGATGAAGATTGGAGAAGAAGATGGAGGGATCTACTTGGGAATTGGCGCTCGAGATGGAGTCGCCAGTCGTCGTTCGTGGGCCGGTAGGAGCTCGAGCTCTAGCAGCTCGTAGGTGAAGCTGCTGACACGGCGAAGCAACGCCGTGGATCTCGTCGGAGATGATCTCTGTTGTCGCTCAGATTCTAACCTAATCCCTGTCACAGATAACAGGGCTCAAGCTCTAGGAACTCTCGTGCAAGGGCGGATGGGGTGGAAACTGGCCGCATGCAGAGTATTTAAAGGGAGAAGGTGGAGGTACAGGTGATGGGGAGATGATTCATGGAGTGTGTGGAGCGACGAGGAAGGGTGTCACGGAGATCATGGATGCTGGCGAGGATGAGGGAGGTATGTGCGACATCGTGGAGGTGTTGATGGGCGGAGAAGGTGGCTGTCGTGGTGCCAAAAATAAGGGGGCAGAGCCATCGCGAGGTGGGTGTGACGTGTGTGAGGCTCTTTTGAAGGTGGGAGGAAATGCCTCGGCCGTTGGTTCTAGTGATCCAACGGCTCTGAGCGAGGCACCAGCGGGCGATGAGGATTAGATCAGGCAGGCTAGATCGAAAGGCGATGGAGAATGCCACGTGGTGGGCGTAGAAGCGGACGTTGCCAAACGATGGAGATTATATCTAGCGTAGGATCGAAGGGTCATCGATTGAGCAGGGATGAGCAGATGAGATCTAATCATCGGGGCTAAGATCCAGCGGCCATAAGCGTGACACATGGCTTAAGGAGAGTGAGGCAGAGACAAACGACGGGGAACAGATCAGGTGGAAGATCGAGCGGCTGAGAGGTGATGCAGGCGTGGACGACTTGGATCTGAAGGAGGAGGAAGCCATCAGACGGTGGTGAAAAAGGGCACGTGGCGCGCAATGGAGTGGGCCGCGTGGCGGAACCAGAGGGCGCCACGTGGCCCAATCTGATTGGTCGATAAAGAACGTGAAATAAGAAGAAGAAAATGACCGAATTTGAAAAAAACTCAAAACATAAAAGTTGTAGATCTCGATGAGATCTATAAGTTTCATGTTGACTAAAAACAGAAATGAGGTCGAATAGAGTAATAAAATACAAGGGTACAAATATACATACATATAGTATACAATGGGGGCCCAAAACCCAAGTTTTGCATACGAGCTCTGATTTAAATGAAATTGGTCTCATTTTTAAGGTCTCTGAATGTGTATTAATTTAAAAGTGAGTAGACCTAGATCGGAGGCTATATGAGATAGATATGTACATTCTAAGATCCAAGGTCTCCAACTTGGTTTGGGGTTTTATTTGTCCAATTTACAGGTTAGCAATTTTTTTGGGTATTTTTCTTGCAGTATTGTTAGTAATATATATAAAGTTTTTATGGGATTTATAGTTAGTGTAAAATATACACATATGAGTGATATTTACAAGCGAATTGGGCTTCTTATTTAATGCAGATGCGAATGCTAATGCATGAATGCTAATTATGCAATTTTGGTAGAAATATGCTCCTAATTACTCGGGAACAAGGCTCTATTTTCAACTTTTAGAGTGACGAATCACAGATTCATCATCCCCCCATACTTAAACCTTGCTTGTCCCCGAGCAACTAAAATGAAATGCCAGAGTGAAATGATTTTGGGTTCCATACCAAGGTAATGAACAAAAGTTGAAAATGGAGCTTGACTCGACTTTTGGATTAATTGTGTGGTGGAACCTTATGGGGATCTGAACTTAAGACCTAACAGACTTCAAGTTCCACAAGTCTTCTATTCAAGACTCCTCAATAGTCAGGTCAGAACAAATCCTCAGACACAAATTTCTGATGACTATGATTCTTACTTATACTGTGTAAGTGTAAAATAGCTCTCCACATCAGAAATGGCTAAGAAGCAGCCTCCTCTAACAAGGTAACTTAATTCCCTGGTCCAGTAAATCTTTCCTCGAGGAGTGGGGTATTCCCTTCTAAGTTCAAGTGCGACTGGCTCAATAGGAGGGGGTGGAGAAAAGAATGGACAGTAGCCAATGTAGCTAGCTATCCCAGGACGCTTGACCAGTGTAGCCAAGTCACCCAGCTGTAGACTTCTTGCTAATATACATACTCCAACAAGTATTTTATTTTCACTCAGGCCTGTCTTGTTTTTTGGAGTTTTTGCATTTTTTTCTAACTATATATAAGGTGCATCATGTATATTAGGAGTTTTTCCTCTTGAGTCAGTAGACTATCCCTCTTTTGAAGCATTATTGCAACCCACAACGTCCCATCTTTAGATGTCAACACCACCAGACTAGGTTGAGATGCACTACCCTCCCTAGAGAAGGATGGATGTTTCCACCCGTGTGCTACTCCAAGCTAAAGGATTCTACCTCCTCACCACCTCATCAATGAAGAGCTATGTGCATTGTACTTGTCCAAGTTATGTCACAGTCTAAAAGAATCATGTGTGTACACAAGATATTCTATTTAGACTAATCAAGATGACATGTGAACATAGACTTGCGGACTCAAAGAATTAAGTCACTTGACCTGAGAAATCTTAACTCCAGTTCCTATAAGGTTCCTCTGAAATTAGGTGGATTAAGGTCAAATCAAGTCCATCCTCAACATATACTCATAACTTGGTTAAGAACCCACTATCTTTTCACTTTGCATATGCAGGATATGCAGATGAGATGTAGATGACATGCTATGAAATGTAAGAGATGATGTGCACGACTAAATAAGAAGCCTTTGATTTTGATTTTACATTTTTTTGTCAAAAAATATACAAGTATATTACAAATATATGTGTATTTTACAAAAAAATTCTCAATTTTCCCCCACCCTGTAATTATTGTATAGTATGTATAAAAATACGCAAAAGTACGAGCTATGGGTAAAGTATATATGTAATATATACATGCCCCTCTATACTTAGCATGTGTTATATTCTCAGAGCACGAAAAGCGAGGAAGAAGACATAGCCCGTGCTAAGCATTGGAGAGCTTAAAGAACAAAAATGTATAGAAGTCGTCCTGCCCCCTATACTTAGGCTCTGGCAGCCTAACTGTAGATGAAGATCAAAAATGGGGAGGACGAGGTCCAGAGGGGAAGTGGATGAGTATATACATGATGGGCATTGGTCCCCCCTATACTTAGGCTCTGGTCAGCCTAAGTATAGGAATGGAGTGAGTATGATGACCGATGAGATCTGGAGGATGTACATCGAATAGTATACGGACTCAAGACACTCTCCCCCCTGTACTAAGGATTTGGTCATGCTAAGTATGGTAATGAAAAGATATGGATCTGGGGCAAGTGATTAGAGTCGCGGGAGGGAGGGAAAGAATATACATGAATGGCGAATATGTACAAGGATCGCGGTCTGAATCTTTTTAGATGCTACTGATGGCTAGATCTCACTGTTGCAAGGTCTCATGCACGTTTTTATATGTATCTACTGAGTCTGTCTCGTGCATGAATTCAATCTCCTCAACATGGACTAACTGTTCATTGGGTTCGACAAAGTACTTCAGCAATTGTCCATTGACTAGGAATGTCTATGCTCCATCTGTGAGATCTGAGATCTCAACACATCCACTATCATGCACAGCACGGACTATGAATGGACCCATCCATTTGGATTTCAGCTTGCCTTGGAAAACCTTCAGCCTCGCATTGAACAAGCATACCTTCTGTCCAGGAACAAAGGTCTTTCGTCTGATATATCTATCATGCCAACGCTTTACATTGTCCTTGTACACCAAACTATTGTCATATGCTCGGTTTCTGACTTCCACAAGCTCATTCAGATCCATCTCTCTCTATTTCTGTCCTAGGTGTGTGTTCCAGTTGACCTTCTTGATTGCCCATTCTGATTTGTGCACTAATTCTACGGGTAAATGGCATGACTTCCCAAATACCATCCTGAATGGGGAGGTTCCTAATGGTGTCTTGTAAGCTGTCCTATAAGCCCATAGGACTTGACCCAAGATCTGAGACCAGTTTTTCCTATCTGGGCGGACAAGCTTTTGCAATATAGTTTTCACCTCCCTTTCGACACCTCGGCCATGCCATTGGTCTGTGGATGGTAAGGAGTAGCGACATGATGTTTGATGCTGTAATCCTTCAAGAGCTTCTTCACATCTCTGTTCACGAAGTGGCTACCCCCATCGGATATCAACACTTTAGGGATCCCGAACCTAGAGATGATGCGATATCTAATGAATTTACAGACAATCCTGCTGTCTGTGGCTCGGGTTAGGATATCCTCCACCCACCTTGATAGATAATCTACTGCTAGAAGGATGTATTTGAATCTGTGGCTGATAGGGAATGGGCCCATGAAGTCGATGCCCCAGGCGTCAAAGACATCACAAATGATGACAGGCTGCATCGGCATCTCATCCTTGGAACCAATGGTTCCTCCCATTCGCTGGCATACACGGCACGACTTCGCAAAGGTGAGCGCATCATGAAACAGAGTCGGCCAGTATAAGCCACACTGAAGTACCTTCCATGCGGTCCTCTTCCCGGAGTGGTGTCCTCCTGCCTTCAGACTGTGGCATAAAGTAAGGACACTTTGATATTCCTCCTGAGGAATACACCATCTCCAAACATAATCCGGTCCTTCAAAGAAAAGGATCGGATCCTCCCAATGGTAATGTCTTGAATCCGACTTTAGTCGGTCTATGTGGCTCTTGGGCCAATCTTCGGGAACTTTCTTGGAGAGAAGATAATTCATGATATTGGCTTACCATGGGAGTGAGTCGACAACAAAAATCAACTCGTGAAGGAAGGAGTCTCGAATCGACGTATCATCAGAAGCATCAAGATCCTCGAGACGGGAGAGGTGATCAGCTACTACGTTCTTCTTTCCAGGTTTATCACGAATGTCCAAATCAAATTCCTGGATGAGTAGAATCCACCTAAGAAGATGTGCCTCCGCATCCTTCTCTTCCATTAAATACCGTAGCGCTGTATGGTCAGTGAACACAATCACCTTGGATCCAATTAAGTGAGATCTAAACTTATCCAAGGCGAACACTACCGCAAGCATCTCCTTTTCCGTAACTGTATAGTTACGCTGAGCGGTATCAAGTACTTTGCTTACGTAGTGTATGGCGAACGGGACGCCATCCCTCCTCTGTCCAAACACCGCCCCAATAGCAAAATCTTAGGCATCCGTCATGATCTCAAAAGGAAGAGACCAGTCTGGGGCTTGTAGGATCGAGGCGTCCATGATCATCCTTTGTAATTTGCTTAAAGGCCTCAAGAAATTTATGATCGACAGTGAACTCCATGTCTTTGCCTAAAAGCTTAGTTAGCGGTCGGGCAATCTTCGAAAAATCCTTTATAAATCACCGATAAAATCCAACATGCCCGAGGAACGACCGCAACTATTTAACGTTGGTTGGTGGCTGGAGTCGTCTGATCACATCCACCTTGGCAAGGTCAACCTCCATTCCTCTCTTGGAGATGATGCCATTTTGAAGCTGCCTCGGCTACCCTTGTTAATTCAACCGAGTTATCAATCAAATTAGGTTTGTCGTTCGTTGCAGTCGGGTAATCGAGACTTCGTCAAAAAACACCACTCACACTTAATGGATAATCAAGTTCAAGCAGCAAATTTATTTTACTTTGGCAAGCCCAAGGTCGAAAGCAGGGAGGCAGCTGTCTCCTTAGGTAAATTTATAGTTAATTTAAATATCAGATTCTTAGAAGAATATTTTTTTGGTCTTTTTACAAATATTTATGCAATTAAGGAAAATACAGTGCAATTTCAAGCCAAACTTGTAAGTTAAATTAGAAAGATAGTCAAATGAAGTCCAAAATTAATGAATTTTGGCTAGAAGATGGTATGTAATGAGACTAAGTCACTGCAATCTTTTTGGAATTTTTAGACTCTAAATAAATTAAATATGAATAAAATATTGATATCGGATAGTTTTTGCAAAATTAATTTTAATAAATACCAAGGCACATTATTTGTAGATATAAAAATTATCATAGATAGGTCTATGTAAGAGGAATCCCCGAAAATTAATAAACCAAAAATCTATGTAAATTGGACCTATTAAAAATCAATTAGGCAAAATACTATTTGATTTATCCAGGCCTCGTGATGCGTGTAAATGCAATGATTTTTTGACACAGTGTAGAGGAACTTAACCTAAGTCTAATGTAATTTTATGGTAATTTTTGGAGCAACAAATGATTGATTAATAAATAAAAGGCACACAGTGGGCAAAATATGTCAATTTCCACCAAAATAATATTATTAAATTCAATGCAACTCACAAAAATATGACACATGTCACAAAAGATAAATGACAAGTTAACTACAACATGCAATTTTTAGAATTTAAAATTAATGAGAAATAGACACATAGATATGCATGTAAACACATGCCCAAAATGCAAAATAGAAAATAAAATTTCTTAAAATAAAACATGCATATAAGGACTAAAGTGCAAATACCTATAATGATGGGGGTATGGATGCAAAATTCCCACTAAAGCATGTGATCCTCACGTGGCACGCCTGACAGGGACTAAAATGCAATTTCTAAAACTTGCAGGGGCCTTGTTGCAATTTACCCAGCACTCACGTGAGAGACACGTGAGGAGCTAGGCTCGGGAGACGTAGGAGGCTCGGACTTTGCTTCAGATCTACTTCGGGTGCTCTAAGCCTAGGGTCGGGGAAGAGGCTCGGAGGCTCCACATGGCGAAAACTGGGCCGCTAGATCTGAGCGATCCAATAGCGGCAAAAGCTGGATACATGGCGCGATCAAGGACCATCAGATCAGATAGATCTAACGGTGATGGTGGCTGCTGGAGCGAGGCGACGTGGCTCAATATTTGTCGTCGGATGGCGATCAATCCAACGGTATCTGGATGTCGAAGCAGATGCGACTTGACTCGATGAGATCCGTTAGATCAGGAAGATCCAACGGATGCGAGCACGGGGTGACGTGTTGTGAAGAGGACCGTTAGATCAGGAAGATCCAACAGTATCTGTACGCTGTCTTCTCCGGTCCGCCGCCTCCTGCGCGGACTTGGCGGGTCTCCGGTAATGGGCTCCTTGCTCCACCGCCTTCGCCGAGGTCGATGAAGCTCGACGATGGCTCCTAGATAGCTGAGAATGATCGTGGATGCCTCAGGGATCTGCCGAAGCATCTGAAAGCGGCTGGGGAGGTCTGTAGGCCTGTGGCGACGAAGCTCGAAGTAGCTCCGGTGATGGTTCCGGCCAATGAAGAGAATGATCCCTGCAGGGTTAGCTCATGCCAGAAATCAAGTGCATCGTGCTCGTCGGGTGCGTGCGAGTTCAGTTAGGCCTGAGGTGTGAAGAGGGTGATTGCCGGCGAGCTCCTCCACCGTGAGGGGCAGAGCAGCGGTCGGGGATGATTCGATGGGTCATGGAGACGAATGGAGTGTGGTGTGAAGATGGCAGCTCCGATGCAGAGCTTGAGCGATGGTCGGAGAACGGTGATGTCGAGCGGAGATGACGGGAAAAATAAGAGAAAATCGGAGAGGGAGAAGATGAAGATTGGAGAAGAAGATGGAGGGATATACCTGGGAATTGGCGCTCGAGATGGAATCACCGATCGTCGCTCGAGGGCCGGTAGGAGCCTGAGCTCTAGCAGCTCATAGGTGAAGCTACTGGCACAGCGAAGCAACGCCGTGGATCTCGCCAGAGATGATCTCTGTCATCGCTCGGATTCTAACCTAATCCCTATCACATATAGGAGGACTCGGGCTCTAGGAACTCTCGTGCAAGGGCGGATGGGGTGGAAAGTGACCAGAGGTAGAGTATTTAAAGGGAGAAGGTGGAGGTCCAGGTGATGGGGAGGTGATGTTTGTGGAGGTGTGGAGTAACGAGGAAGGGTGTCATGGAGATCATGGATGCTGGCGAGGATAAGGGAGGTATGTGCGACATTGTGGAGGTGTTGATGGGCAGAGAAGGTGGCTGTCGTGGCGCCAAAAATAGGAAGGGGACGGAGCCATCGCGAGGTGGGGGCGAGTCTCTTTTGGAGGTGGGAGATGATGCCTCGGCTGTTGGATCTAGTGATCCAACGGCTCTGAGCGAGGCGCCCGCGGGTGGTGAGGATTAGATCAGGCGGGCTAGATCAATGGGCGATGGAGGGCGCCATGTGGCGGGCATAGGCATGGGTTCTGTTGAACTGTGGAGATTAGATCTGACGTAGGATCGAAGGGCCGTCGATTGAGCCGGTATGAGCGGATGAGAACTAATCATCAGGGCTAAGATTCAGCGACCATGAGCATGACACGTTGCTTAAGGAGAGTGAGGCGGAGACAGACGGCGGGGAAGAGATCAGGGGGAAGATCGAGCGGCCGAAAGGTGATGTGGCCATGGATGGCTTGGATCAGAAGGAGGAGGAAGCCATCGAATGGTGGAGAAAAAGGGCGTGTGGAGCGCAATGGAGTGGGCCGCGTGGCGCAACCAAAGGGCACCACGTGGCCCAATCTGGTTGGTCGAAAAAGAATGTGAAATAAGAGGAAGAAAATGGTCAAATTTGGAAAAACTCAAAACATGAAAGTTGTAGATCACGATGAGGTCCACAAGTTTCATGTTGACCAAAAACAGAAATGAGGTCGAATAGAGTAATAAAATGCAAGGGTACAAATATACATACATATAGTATACAATGGGGGCCCAAAACCCAAGTTTTGCATATGAGCTCCGATTTAAATGAAATTGGTCTCATTTTGAAGGTCTCTGAATGTGTATTAATTTAAAAGTGAGGAGACCTAGAGTGGAGGCTGTATGAGATAGATATGTGCATTCTAAGGTCCAAGGTCTCCAACTTGGTTTGGGGTTTTTTTTGTCCAATTTACAGGTTAGCAAATTTTTTGATATTTTTCTTGTTGTATTGTTAGTAATATATACATTATTTATAGAATTTACAGTTAGTGTAAAATATAAATAGATGAGTGATTTTTACAAGTGAATTGGGCTTCTTATTTAATGCAGATGCGAATGCTAAATGCAAATGTTATCAATGCATGCATGAACGCTAATTATGCAATTTTGGTGGAAATTTGCTCCTAATTACTCAGGAACAAGTCTCTATTTTCAACTTTAAGAGTGATGAATCACAGATTCATCAGTATCCATACTGCTGATAATGAGGAGGAGGATGTGAATATTGTCCGTATGATGTTGACTGCTGTTGCTGGTAAGGTTGTGAAAAATACGCAAACTGCATCTGCTTCTTCCATGCCTCCAGTTTTGGAATTGAGGTGGGGACTAGAAGTGAGGCTGGAACTGCTGGTGCTGGTACTACTGCGGTTTGCCTCCCTAAAACTGGTGGTTTGTTCTGTAACCCTGCTAGGAACCTACCTGGCCTTGCCCTGACGGACGGGGCTGGTTGCACTCTCTGTCGAACCAGATACCGTTCACCTCCTCAATGATAGGTGGAGGTGGAGCCTGCTGCTCAGGAATGTGTGGACCTTCCTGCTAATACAATATAATCTACTGTGGATGTTCCAGGACCTGGTCAGGAGTCTGCACATAAGAAACATGTTGAACTGTGGATGGTCCTCTGGTACTCTACTGGATGGTAGTGGTAGAAGTCTGCTCCCGAGCAGAAGTATTGGCTACTGCACTCGCACTCTAGCATGTGCTGATCGTACTCACAATAAGCTCCAAATGCTTCGTTATATCATCCATCTTATCCAGGTTCTTCATCCTATGTTCGATGACCTGGAGCTTCTCTAACTCCTTGGTCCGTTTTTCGATTATGTCTACTTTGGATAGGTTATTTCCTATAATTGTCAGATCAGAACTCTCCACCCTATCTACTTCATGTGATGCCGACATGTTGACATCCTTGTGAGGAATGGAAGGAGAAGTGACGTGATGCTTCTGGAATGCACGTGAAGAAGAAATAGCCGTAGAGCTTTCTGCCATCTCGTCAAAAATATGGTATAGGACATCCTCGTCCTTATTGAAGTGACTTCCCCCACAAGCATATCCCAGCTTATGTTTTTCTTGACTTAAACCCCCAAAGAAATTTTACACAAGTCTTATCTTTGGAATATCATGATAAAGATACTTCTTTGTTAATCTTCGAATCTTTCCTACACCTCGTGAATAGGCTCATGGGACATTTGGGAGAAGTTTGCTATTTGTGATCACATTTGGTTGAGGCATCCAAGTGGGGCATATTTGCTTATAAAAGCAGACCTCAACTCTTCCCATGTAGTTATAACTTTTCCAAAATGATTTACCCAATAGAGGGCCTTATCCATCAAGCTGAATGGAAATACTGTCATCTTCACTACCTCTAATGGGATGTTAGGGTAATGGATTGTGTTGCAGATGTGATCTAATCGTTGGAGGTGTACATAAGGTTCTTCATTAATATTCCCGTGGAATATGAGGAGTAATGGTAAGATAGTTTCCTTAAGCTCGAAATGCCCATGAATTGCAGGAATTTGAATCCATAGATGTGTCTGTCATGCTCCTGGATTATAGGATTCTCTAAGTGAGAGCTTAGCCACTGGCTCTATAGGCTCATCTCCCCCACCTCCTCCTTGGTTTCTATCCTCCTCTCTCTCCTGTCATGCCTCAACTCGAGAATCATATCTCTCAATGCATCTTGAATGTCAACATGTTCTGTTAACTGAGCATGAATGGATTGAATCGAGGCTAACATGATAGTATTAATCTCGGACAACTCGAACATGGAACATTTTCCCTCAGGTGGCATCAATTGTAATGTCTAGGTTTCTGCAAGTGTAAACTACACTGGATTAGTTCTCGGGAATAATGGAGTCCCAAATGATAGTTCAATATTAGAGTCAATCTCTAACATTGGATTTATCGACGATGTGATGGGTGAAGTGGAGAAAGAGGAATACTCAGGAATGAGTCTCCTTAAGTAGAAGACGACTGGTTTGGAGTGTGGAATGAGTCCGTATAGTATGAACTACAAATGCTCCAAACTGACATCTTCGATACGAAGAGGTGAGATACGAGAACACAAAAGTCAAACAAGAAGAGAATAAATAAACGATGTGAAGGTCTTAGAGGGATCTCTAGCACCAACAATCAAACAAAATACAAACCCCCAATTCACTAACTGACACAAGTGGAGATCGTAAGACTTTGGTCTTTTATATTTTCAATTTTAATTAGCGATAAATGCAATCTTGTACAGAGTTAGCAAGCTGTTAGGTGCTGATATTTCCCTAAAAACTAGCCTGAATTCTTACGACTAGTTGCATCCACTTTCAACCAGTATGGGTGTATGTATGGACTGTAAAACAGCTATTTGTTACTTAAGGACGGAGCCTTACATAATTTCCTTTAAACCATCCACTCTACTAAGGAAATACAGACCGTTTAGTGGCTACCTGTATTCATTCACTGAGAAGTAGCTAATCGTTTTTTTAGAATTAGTAGTCTAAATGAAAATCTGGATCTTGGCTCTATCCTAGTGTTGTCTCTCTCTCACTCTGCAAGTAAAGTAAAACAATGAGGTGGTTTCTCTTCCCAAAACAATTGTGATGTCCTTACGTTTAATTTTAGGGTTGGGTTTTTTTAGTAGTCCCGGTTTTAAAAATTTATCAATTTTTTTGGATTTATTTCAATGAACCTACTACTGAATTTTCAATTTCTTTTTATATTATGTGAGTGCAAACAAGGGAGGAAGTCAGAAATGCCAATGCGTGATGAAATTCAATGATGCATGCATGGGATAAGAGATGCGTACCTTATCACCAGCTCTCTACATGCAGGGTGAACAACGCATAATTTAAATACAGAAATTAAACTAACGTATATGATGCACGTGAACTGTCCTAACAGCAACTTCCATTAGAAGGAAAGAACATATTAATTTGACTAAGTCCAAATTTCGCTCTACTCTATAGTTGAAGAAATTCTTGTTTAGGGGTTGGACCTAATTAATTTACCTGACTCAAGCAAGTTACTAAAGCATATCACTAAGGGCTCAAGCATATAAAACCAAGTGAAATAAAGAAAAAGAAGGCGTTGAAAACAAAACCGTTGAGGTCCCCCAAGTGCACCGACACTTGGCGAAATAGACCCACACACAAGGTATATAATGTCCTTTATCAAAAGTTTGAATGAATAAAATGCTAAAATCTATCTATGACAAATGCTATAAAGAAGTGGTCTCCTTCAAATCTTCTTTTCCTCCTCCTATGCTCTCTTACGGCTTGGTGAAGAATCAAGCGGCCTTTGCTTCGCTTGGGTGTGCCAGCACTCCTAAGAGTGCCACCCTCGCTCGTCGGGCCCTCGCAAGAAAGAGGAAACACAAGAATGTGTAAGAGACAAAATTGTATAAATATGAGCAAAAATAATGGAAATAAATAAAGTGCATATGAACAACGAAATTGAATAAATAAAAATATATACAAAAATAAAAGAAGAGAAACAAGTATAAACAATCCAAGAATAGTAGGTCAAAAGAAAAACCTAGCTACCCCCGTCGTGCCTCCCCGACAATGGTGCCATTTTGTTGAGCATGGAAATCGGGGTTTTAATTATCAAGAATTAATAAGTAGTGTCGTTGCAACCCTAAAAATCCCTCAAAAAAAATTATTTAGATTTCAAGCAAAGATCAATGAAGAAAATGTAAAAAGAGAATTTTATATTTAATTTACCTATAGAGCTAACATGATCGAACTCATGGAGGATACAAAAATCGCGAGGGTTATTATATGCAATAAAAAAATCAATGAAAGAATGAAGGAATCACTATGCACAATATGATTGGTTATCGTGTTTTTGAATTTTGTATTTTTTAAATTTTAATTTTATATTTTTTATTTGGTTTTCTGATTTTTAATAATTATTTTTTTTTAATTTTACAAAAGATTTTTTTAAACAATTGAATAAATAAAGGAAAATCGATACACAACTACTCAACCTCTCTTTTTATAATTTCAATTATATCAAAAAGGATTAGAAAAGTAAACTATAATTATTTTTGGGTTTTTGCTAAATTTTAATGGTTTTTTATTTTTCCCACATTTTCCCACTATTTTAAAACATTTAAATAAATCAAAAATAAGGAATGAAGTAAATAGAAAATAAAATGAATGCTTTTGGAATTTTAAAAAAAATAACAACTAAAATTAAAAATTGATGAATTATACACAAAACTGAAGGTATTTTTTAGATTTTCTAGAAAGCAATTTTGTGATTTCTTGGATTTTTAATTGAATTTATATGAATTTTTAAAGTTTTTTAGAGTTTTATGATTTGTACGATTTTTATGGGGAATAAAAACGCAAAAATTGGACAGAAATTAAAATAGGGTTTTTTATCCGGCAGACCCTATAAACTTTGCCAATCACCTCCACAACCTTTGAAACAACCTAATACCCCTCTCGACATCATAAACTTGCCAACTCTTACCCATGAACCCTCCGGGTAATATATTTTACGCCAGTGGGGGTTGTTCGGGTAATTTACAAGGTCGACGTAGTAATTACGTTGCGCAAAAGGTCGTAGAGGTATTTTAAAACATTTATAGGGCCTGCTAGGTAAAATTCACATTAAAATAAATAAAAGAAACACATAATTTTGTTAGTTTTTTTCATGAATTTTATATATTTTTATTGTTGTTTGGATGTAAATAGGGAATTTTATGAGGTTTTTGAATTTTAAAATTAATAAAAAATGAAAATGCAAGATGCAAAATATGGATGCAAGATGAATGTAATAGGAGATTATACGAATTTTTGTGGAATTTTAGAGGGTTTTTGATATTTTTTTATTTGTTTTTCAATATGCAAAACAAATGCAGACTCGTCGGGGCCTCATTGCAACTATTTAAAGTTTTAGCACTGAAAAGTAATAAATAAATAAATACGAGGATGAGAAGTGCTATTTTTCCAAGAAATCACGTGCACAGGCACATGCTCCTCTCTAGATAGGACCGATATGCAATTAAAATAATTCCAAGGACCAATCAATTAAAGATAAGGTATGAACTTTTATTACAAAATTTACAAGATGTCACGTGCACATCATAGGTTCAGTTCAAATAGGACTAATCCACAAATAACATAAATTCAAAGGATAAAAGTGCAATTGTTCAAGTAAATTTAATATGACACATGTCCTCGCAGGGAATTATTGAAAAAATAAATAATGAAAGGGATAGAGGTGCAAATGTACCCTTAAATGACGTGGAGGCTCAGACTACTCAGATGTTCTGCAACTCTGATTGGACGGCTGGAAATAAATCTTGCGTGAATGGCTTTGATCAGAACTGGATCTTCAATCCACATCAAATGATTAGGGATTTAACTGACGATCGAGATTAAGACCGGGCGACTGATATTGATCATGCGTTGTAGAACAACTCTGGAAGAACTGGGAAGCACAAGGCATCCGATGAGCTTTGATCGAGAGAATCTCGGTCGTCCTCTACCTAAATCATCTGTTGGCGGGTGCTACAACTTCATGGTATCCTACTCTGTCGATCGGAGCAAGCAATGGAGCTCAAAGATATTCAGGCGTGGATCTGGAGGTTGAAGAAGGTTTGACTGTAGGTAAATTCCCTAGATCTCTCTCCGTTCCAGGATAATTAATGCAGAGCCTCCTGAGCAGAATTCCATTCCAATCACAGAGACCTTCCCAGATGAGACAATCTTGTCTATATCCTCTCTCCTCTGGTACGCTATGAATCATCTTGTCTCCAAGAAGACTCCACTAGAGTGGACAAAGATCAAACTTGATAAATTCTTGGCCGACATTCACTTCTACAAGTGGGAAGATCCACATCTATTCCTAGAGGGCGCAGATTGCATCTGGAGGAGGTGTATACTTCAGTAGGAGATAGTGAGTGTCCTATACCACTGTCACAAGATTGAAGCCGGTAGACACCATTCTAGAAAGCGGATGGCGACGAAAGTGATTCAATATTGCGTTTGGTGGCCAACTTTATTCGAGGATGCATATGATTATGTAAAGAAATGTACAGACTGTCAGCAAATGGCCGGAACATCAGTATGAGAGATACAATGCCTATAAAATACATCCAGATATCTTATGTCTTCGATGCCTGGGGCATTGACTTCATGGGGCCATTTCCTAATAGCCAGGGCTTTGAGTACATCATACTCTCCATCGATTATGTCAGTAGATGGGTGGAGGCAATCTCCGCCCGAACTATAGACAACCATATAATCTATTTATTCCTGAAGGATAACATCATCTCACAGTTTAGAATCCCGAAGATTCTCATTTTTGATGGGGGGACATTTCATAAATAAAGATGTCAAGAAATTGACCAAAGAATATGGCATTGTGCATCGTGTTGCAGCGCTGTACCACCCACAATCCAATTACTTGGCTGAATTCTCAAATAGGGAGATGAAAATCATATTACAGAAGCTTGTACGTCTGGATCGTACGAATTGATCTCAGTTACTGGATTCAGTTCTTTATCGAACAATCTACAAGTCTCCTCTTGCCATGTCTCCCTATCGCCTCGTCTATGACAAGCCTTGCCACCTACCTGTGAAACTAATTCTCCTTATGGGCATTGAACATGTACAACCTTGATTTTGAGAGAGAGGAGGAAATGATCGCAAAGTTGATCTAAACAGATTGCTTGAGTTCCGAGACTATGCATACAATAACAACGTTATGTACAAAGAGAAAGTCAAGAAATGACATGACAAACACATTCGTAGGAAGACTTTCGAACCTGGACAGAAGGTGTGATTATTTTGATTCGAAGATTTTTCCAAGAAAATTGAAGACCAAATGGACTGCACCATTCATTGTTAAAACTTTGCGTGATAATGGAAGCCTTCTCATATCAGAATTATCACCTGACACACAACCCTTTGTATTCAATGGATAGTTGCTAAAGCAATATCTAGAGCATGACACATTCCTCTTTGCTGTCGATTCAATCAAAGTTGTGAGATGAGCTCCCAGATCCCAAAGGATCGGATACATAATCAACAAAATAATAAAAATAATTTATGTTTTCTTCTTTTCCTTTTCATTTTTCTTAATTCTTCTGAAAAGGTGTTCACCCCTTTCATCACTGCGACACTTAGGACGTACTTTGTCCTAAATATAGGGGGTGAACACTCTGACTTATTCATTTATGTGCTCCCTCACCTGTCTCCTCAACTTTTGATATTTTGTTTATACTTAGGGATGTTTTAATCTAAGTATAGGGGAGACAGGTCGAGCTGATGAGTTCATACATTCCCACCCTTGACCCTCCTTGCCTTGTGTACAGTCTGGTATACTTAGGATTATTTCATCTTAGGTATAGGGTGGGTGGTCAACTTCTCATTCATTCATATTTTAGTCCTTATAGTATAGATTGTTCTATACTTAGTATGAGTTATGTCTTCCTTTTTTCTCTCTGATCTATGAGGACATAGCTCAAGCTAAGTATAGGGGGTCGTATATACGTTGTATGTACTTTATTCATAACTCGTACTTTTGTATTTTCAATAATAGGGATAGTTAATAAAACACAATAATTCTTTAAAAACACTTGTAATTATTTGGTTAAAATAGTTTCACAAAAGGATTTGAAAAATAGTTGAAAAGCTATTTGAAAAATCTTTTGAAAACTATTTGGAAAACTTTTGCAAAAATATTTTCAAACCTTTGTAAAAATATATTGTTTGCAAAAATTCCTTTTATTTTTGTAAATAAATTCTTTTGATAATCTATTTGCAAATGATTTAAAAAATGGTTGACAAATCTTTTCAAATATATATATATATATATACCATTTGGAAAATATTTGAAAATTGTAAAAATGTTTGTCAAAATTATTTGCAAAAATAATTTTAGAAAATGTGAAATTTTTTTCAAAAATGTTTTGATAATCGTGTGTAAGTAAATAACAACTCAAATAAAATCCTTACAGTAATATATAATACTTGTATATAAATCTTATAAATACTCACTAACACTCAACTTGTAAAATCCCTTGCATAAAATACACCTTCAATACTATCCTTGAAGATATAAATGCACTCCTGTGTAAACAAATGCATATAATTCTTTTTAAAACCTTTTGTCTTTCGAAAATCCCTAAAAAATTACAAAATTCAAAACTCTAAAAAGAATTGCAAAACTTGTTCATAAACCTGCATAAATTTGCAAATTTTTTCCCAAAAATCCATGAAAAGTTCAAAACCATAAAATTGCATCACAAACTATTTTCCTTGCACTGTACATAAGATTTGCAATTTTCGGATTGATGTTGATAACTGAACTAGTGTAAGTAAAATCCGAAGATTAGAGCTTGGTTGGAGCTTAATCCACTTAATCACAGGAACCGTCATGGAACTGGAATTGAGATACTTCAGATATACTAGACTTAATTCTTTGAGACCATCGGACTTGGTTCAGTGTCATCTTGATTGCCTAAGTAGAATATTTTAGAACACACACATGACTATTGTCAAAAGTGACCTAGCTGGCACAACAACACCTTACACCTTACTTAACTCAGTTGAAGTGGTAGAAAGCTGGATTTGCCGTCATGAAACATAAGATAGTGGAATCATCAAAATCCACAATCTCTGGCCATTGTACCCCAACCCGATCTAATAGCGAAGAGGTCTAAAGACATGATGTTGTGGGTTGCAATAATGATTCAAAAGAGGGATAGTCTACTAGATCAAGAGGAAAAATTCCTTATGTAGATGCTACTAAATATAATATTTAAAATGAAAAATTCAAAAACTCCAAAAAAATAGATGAGCAAAAATCAAAGAAAAATCATGTCCCGTCAGCGCATGTATGTACATATAGTCAATAAGCAAGCTTGAGATTTAAAGTCAAAGATACATGTAAGCCTGCAGCTAGGTGACTTGTCTAAACTGGTCATTCATCCTAGGATAGGTAGCTACAATGTCTATCATCCATTCTCTTCTCCACCTCCTCTTCTTGAGCCGATTGGACTTGAACTTAGAAGGGAATACCCACTTCTCAAGGAAAAATTTGTTGTATTGGGGAATTAGGGTCATCATGTAGGAGAAGACTGTCTTTTACCGCTTCATCCGAGAGGAGCTACATATCACTAACACTATACAAGGTAGACTCATAGTCATAAGGGACTGCGTATGACATCAACTTGTTCTGACATGGCTTTTGAGGAGACTTGGGCAGAGTTTTGTAGGTCTTAAAGGCTGTTGTGCTTCAAGTCCAATTCCCAATAAGATTCGGACTAAACCTAAAAGTCCAAAGGTCCAACTAAGCTCCAAACTTTGATTTTATGAACACATGTTAACGAGATAAAATTATTTCTTTTTCTTTTCTATCTTTCTTTTCTACACTTATAGGAATAAGTATTTGCTAGGGACTATCAAAGGCAAGTATAGGGGGTGATGATTCTCCATTTCATCACCTTTAATCTTTCATTTTGGCCTTTAAAGCCTAGCTAAAACATGTATATATCATCATTTTGCATAAAATAGCCCACATTATTTACAATGTAAATATTGTATAAAGTACAATATTTAAAGCCAAAATAAAAGAATAAAGAAAAGAAAAGAAAAACAAATGAAATGCCAAAAGTATTCAATGATCCTAAACCCGTGACCTAAGCATCATGATTACTGGCTCGACAAGGAATATAGGCAAGTATAGGGGGTGATGAATCTCCATTTCATCACCTTTATTCTTTCATTTTGTCCTTTAAACCCTAGCAAAATGCATGTATATATCATTATTTTGCATAAATAACTTCATTATTTATAGTGTAAATATTATATAAAGTATTGTATTTAAATCCAAAAGAAAAGAATAAAGAAAATGAAAGAAATGAAATACCATCGGTATTTTACGATCCTAAACCCCGAGACCTAGACATCATGATTACTGGGACAACAAGGAATAAAGTAAGAGGAAATAAGGGTAAAAAATACAATAAAATCCTAATGTTCAATTCATCAATAAGTCCATTTTGGGACCTATTTTATTTTTTTTATTTATACAATATATAGAAAAATACAAAATTTATTTCATGAGAAAATAATGCACAATGCGCCTTAGATACTCGGAATAAAAATCCAATATCCCAACTTCACATACTTGTATCTTCTCCATATGAACTCAAAATTCATCAAATCACCTTTAATTGTATATAACTTTTAATTAGCTATTTAATGAAGGTGGTTTCATTCAATTTGGAGTTAAGATGCAAAAGTTAGGTTTTGGACCCCTATTATACATTGTACCTGAATAAAATATCCATTTAATTTATTCTGTACATTTTTCATGATTTTATAATTTTGTAAATATTAAATATTATTTATAGCATATTACACAATTAGAAGAAAGAAAAGTCATTAAAACACAATAAAACAAATTAGTATAAAGAAATACATAGATGAATTATCCATAATTATACATATATGATAAATATACATATTGTTTTAATTGTACTTCAAAAAAATACAATAAAAATATATTTATGTATATTTGATTTTTTTATAATTATATAAATTATGTATATAATATGATAAAATGTAAAATAGAAAAAATAAAATAAAATATGTAGTATATTGGTAAATATACCTATATTTCTACATAAAAAAATAACATGCAATAAATAAACTTGAAAAAATAAATAAAAAATAGATTAAAATACAAAAAATGACAACAACTTTCATCTTGTAGGAAAAAATAATAAAATCGTTTAATCTTTCTTTATGAATTATTTGTATTTTTGCCTTATGTTTTGTCTTTTTATGGGCAACGTGGCCCAATCAGGATCTTGGGCGGGTTAACCTAGGTCAACTCCATGGTCTCCTTGGTTTAGCCGTTGTCAGAGTTTTTGACCCTTCTTTCCTCGATTTTTCCTTGCCAATGCTTTCATTAAAATCACTGAATTTCTTCTTGAATTTTATTCCTCGATAACAACTACTCGCCCAAGTGATTCCTCGATTAATGGACTTATGAATTGAGTGCTTCTCCCAATCGAACCTCAACCTGTATATAATATCACCTCCACATCCCTTCTCATTTTAATCTCTCTTCCACCATCCAAACCCTTACCCTATATTGGATCGAAGCTTTCGATGAAAGAAGGAGGCTCTCTAGTGATTCGATGAGCGAGGAAGGGTCTGATTCGAGCCAGATCCAACTCCGCCGATCATCTCCGTCGTGAGCTCCGCTCCCAGCTATGCCAAGTCGGTGAGCTCTATTTTCTTCACATTTTTCTATTCCTAGTCTTAGTAGTATAGTCAGCTAAATTTTATTTTCAGTTGATTTATCATTTCGTTTCATTAAATTCGAAGTTCATCGTAGCTGAGCTCTAACGACCTTCTTCATTGTATCCTGATCGTTCTTCGACATCAATCCGCCTCCACTTTCTTCCCATTCCCTTATTCTAAACTCCACTCTCCAGTCCCCTCAATCTCACTCAGATTGAGGATTCCTCTCTCCTCCTCTACCACCTCGCTGGAGAGTGCCGCCCACCTCGCCCCGCACCATTTCACCCTATTTGGTCCCCAAGAACCTCCTTATGCATATGATGATCTTTATTGCAGGTTCTGGAAACCCTAAGATCCCACAGGGATCGAGTTTTGTCTGAAGTTGAAGCACCAAGAGCCTGAAGCTTCCCCGACATCCGGGAACCCCTTCAGCGATTCTTAGATCCATCCGACACCTCGAGCAGTTTAGGGATGCCTCTAAGAAGCTTCCAAGCTTTTTTGTCACAACCAAGAATGCTAGAGTCGTTCGGGAGATCAAATCGAAGCTGGCCTCCTCCAACATTCTTCACTGTTCTTCCTCCTAGCTTCTCCACCGTCTGATCGAGCATCCCCTCCCAGCATAGTAGCAGCCGTCAGATACAGAAGCCATCGATCGTCAGATCATCTGCCTGTTTCTAATCGTGACCATCATCTGCGAAGGGGTATCCATCGCTAAAGAGGCGCCACATGTTCAAGTGAGGAGATCTGGGTCGTCGACTAGTGCCTTTGGAGGGTAATTCTGCTACATACTGCCCGCTTTTTGTATTTTTTTCTTTAGTCCATAAAATATCATTTTTAATGTAAAAACTTTTAATTATTTTACAAGAAGACCCATGTACTACTTTTATTTGCACTTTGGTCCCTTGCCACGTCACCTCATGTGCCATACACGAGAGGTGGTGGGCTTTTAACAAGGACCCCCTATGCTTTTGTGTTATTGTTTTGTCTAAAAAAATTTGTGTTTTAGTTAAATTTTTTGGGATATTTGCATATATACACTATCGTGTTTGATAAATTACATTTATACCCTTACTAGTGTGGAATGAATTAAATATTTTTGGGAAAATTACGTAGGGACCCTTTTATTTTACATTTTTGTTCACAATTGCATTTTTATTTATTTTTATTTACATTCCAACCCTTGTTATTATTGTATTTTTATTTTATTTATTCCTTGCATTTAAAATACTATCCTGCATTTAAAAATTATAGAAAATTTATTATTAGTGTTTTATATCATGTTTCATCACATATATTTTTTGTAGGGAATTTAAAACCAATTTCTTATATTTAAAAATTCAAGATCATTGCATTTGTTACATGTTTGTAGTAAAAGGCCATAAATATTTAAAAAAAGTTTTGATAAATTCTAAAAAATTAGGGGTTATTTATTATTCTATTTTACACCTACAAACTGAAAATCACTAAAAAAATAAAGAAAATAAAAAAGTGCAAACCCTCACTAATGCTAAAAATTTTAAAAAAATATATAAAAATTAGAAAAAAATATATGTTTCTATTTCTTCATTTTTTGTTGTATCTATTATATGAAAAAATTAGTTTTAGAAATTTTTGAGCATGTTAGCTTTTATTAAATTCCAAAAAAATTTAACATATTATTTTAAGTAATTATTTTGACATTTTAGCCAATTAACAATATAAAAAAAGTAAAAACCTTGAGAAAATATTAAAAGTAGAGAAAATATAAAAATACAAAACAATTTGATTTCACATTTTGAAGTATTTATAGGTATTTTATAAATACAAAAGGTCACATCCATTTATTAGCTATATTAACTTAAATTATTTATAATATTATTATTCTTAAAATATACAAAATCTATTTTAAAGCTTGAAAAATAAAAAGGACTATATCTTAGGGTTTTCCCTTATTTTATCTTTATTTTATATTCTTATTATTTTTATTATCTATATTATATCTATATATTATATGCACCTATTTTATTTCTAAAAAAAGTTAAAAAGAGAATTAAAAATTAGAAAATATAAAAAAAATTATAAAATAAAAAACAAAACACACAAATTATAAATAAAAAAGTACATAAAAAATTAAATGTTGAAAACCCACCAAAAAACAAAAATCTTTATAAAAACACCAAAATAATTTTGCCTTTTTTGGTATTTTTTTGTTGTTTATTCCCCTTGCTCCTTTGTTCGACCTCTACATACTTACACTATACACATTTTGTAGAGTTATAATAAATTTTAATTCCAAGCTCAAAATTTCTCAAAACTATTTTTAGTATATAATATGTATATAGAAAAATATAAAATAGAAAAGTACTTTTTTTGGGGATTTTTGAGTTTTTTCCCTAATTTTATAGGGTTAGGAGGGTTTTCCTTTTTTTGATTTTCTTTTGATATTTTTTTGATTTTTATATTGGAGTGATAAAATATAATAATAAATAATATCTTTTTTTTGGAATTTTAAGGAAGGTTTTATAATTGTTTTTTATTTTCAGAGCTTGTCAGGGAATAAAAGGGCTACTTTTGATTTTTAATAAATGAGAAAATGCAAATAAATATGTAAATAAATGGCTTGAATAGTCACAAAATAAAGCACCTTCCACTTTTTTTTAATAATTTTTGGAACAAGAGAACTATTTATAAAAAATGAAAATGTAAATAAATAAATATAATACCTAGCAGTGGTATAATTTCAATAAAAATATAGTGCAAGGGTTTACATGCAATTAATTCAATAGCTCCTGAAATGATCGAATTTCATTTTCGTATCAAGAACATTAAGAACATGTCAAGAACGTAAAGAACGAACAAAGAACACGAAGAACGTACACATAAATACAACTTTTATATACTAAATAGAAATTACAAGAATTGGAGGGTTAAATTTGTAATTTGGCCAGCTTATGCGGAGGACCACGTGAGTTGACCTAGCACTTCATCTTGGTGTGATATTCCATACAAGCAATGGTACATTTGTCAATTTTGCCAAAAGTTTAGGCCTTAATTAAATATTACAAGGGTATTTTACAATTACAAAAGTGGAGGGGGGCTTGGTGAAATTACCCCAACATGTGTGCCCTATCGTGCAGTCTGAAATGCTCCATGTGAGCTTACTTAAGTAGATCAGACTGCAAAGAAGGGTGACTCTTCGCTTCGGCTTCAACGACCCAGATTAGATTTGGGGCGTTTTCTTCATTTGATGGTCTAGGCACCAATTAGAAGAACACTCAAGAACAAGTCTTGAGCATTGCTTCAATCACCAAAATCTCTTCGTTCCGGCCTCCAATATCCTTGCCAATGAGTCTAATAGCTCACTGGGGTTCTCCCGCACCTGCAGGTGTGCTCCAAAGGATTCCAGATCCCCTCGGATGGGATCTAGGGCTCTGTTCTGTCCAAGCGATCAAGGCTATGTTCCAGCTTCAATTCAACTCCCAGGATCACGTTCTAGCCTTACACCTTTTCCAACAATTCTCCTAGTCTTGAAGCATAGAGCCTCGGCCACATGATGAAGCTGTAGAGTAAGGAAATGAAAGGAGCGATGAAGCTCCGACGGTGTTGGAGGAATGAGCTTCGATTCACCAGATCCAAGTTATATTTGGGTTGGATTTGTGAGACAAAATATGAAGAAGATGATGAGGATGGCAATGGACATGATGGTGAGTTGGAATACAGTTGAAAACATGGTGATTTTGTCATGGAGCTCAAGCTCCATGTCATAAGGGATTCTAATTTTAACAAAATTTAATGACAAAAACTGAAATTGAAGTGTGTAAAAGAAAATTATGACTAAATATTACCTATAAATGCAGGAAATAGGCCTAGACAGGTCTAGATACACGGGAGGTAGAATCGACGGAGGAGCACTTCGACGATGCTTGGATCTTTCCAAAGATTCTTCCTCCTCACTACAAACCGATTGCATCTGCTTCCTGTCACAAAGCACAATCCATAGGCAAAATCTAGTTGCTAAGAAACACTTAAAGGGGGATAAAGGGAAAAAAGGAAGGAGGTGGTCAGATTTTATAGATGTGGTGTTCGACCAAAAAGGTGGGGATGTTGCATGAGCAAGATGGAGGGTTGGTGAAGCCTATGGAGTGGGCGTCCAGTAGGGAGATGAGGCCTGCAGAGATGTGGGGAGCTTGAGGAAGAAGATGGAGTGGATGCGGCATGAAAAATTGAAGAAGGTAGGGGTTGGTGAACTCTAATAGAGATTAGAGCTGGAGGGCATACAATTGACCTGAGGTTAACAGTTGGGTCATGGCTGGTCCATGTGGACCAACTAGGAAATTCAGAGCAATAATTTCATTATTAATGCACTTAAAAATGAAAACAATTTTATTTTTTTTTCAAAACATGAAAAATACTTATAATTTTTTGTTGTATTTTATTCCGATTTTTATTTATTTATACAAAATAATTTATTATTTATAAGTTTTTACATGCATAGGTATAGGTATTTTTATCTATATATAAGGTATTTCATTTTTTTATTTTGTCAAATATATTTTATTATTTTATATGCATAATTTATATATTTATAACTTATTTAATACATATTTTTACTTTATTTTTCTGAATTTCTTTACATACTTAATTAATTATATACATAGAATACATAGGTGTATTATAGGTATATTCTATCTATATATTGAGTATATTATTTATTTTAAAAAAATTTTTGATTGCTTAATTTTATTTTATTTATATACATGTGTTTTAAATAATATTTACAAATTTATAAAATATAAGACACCTTAAAATATAAAGAAAAATTAAAATGAACATTTTATACATGTATCTTGCAAAAGGACCAAAAGCCAACTTTTGCATCTTTACTCCAAATTGAATGAACCTCCTTCATTAAATAGATAATTTTATTTTATGAATAATAAAGGCGAGTTTGATGAATTTTGAGTTTGAATGGAGAAGATACAAGTTTGTAAGTTTCTCTTTAAATCATTTTATTCTATGTGTCCCTAGCAAAAATACCAAAAATATATTTTAAAGCTTAAAAAAAATAAAAGGACAGTACCTTAGGGTTTTCCCTATTTTTTCTTTAGTTTATATTTTCATTATTTTTATTATCTATATTATATCTATATGTTATATACCTATCTTAGATCTAAAAAAGATAATTAAAAAATATATATATATATATATATAATATTATAAAATCAAAAGTAGAATACAAAAATTATAAATTTTAAAAAATATAAAAATTTTAACATAAAAAACCCACCAAAAATTCAAAAAATTAGTATAAAAACATCAAAATAGTTTGCCTTTTTTGGCAATTTTTGTTGTTTATTCCCCTTGCTCCCTATGTTCGACCTCTACATGCATGCACTATACACGCATTTTGTAGAGTTATAATAAATTTTAACTCAACATTTATTTTTCATTTCTTGATTTATTTTGTGGGTTAATTATTGATTGCTCTAGGGTTTCGTGAGCGGTCGTCTCAACGACAGTGTAGGTCTCACCTTGTGTAGACTGCATTAGACCCTCGCAAAACCTAGTAGTCAGTCTCATTTCATAAAGAAACAAAAAATAATGAAAATAGGGGTGAGTGTAGGGAGTTTCCTACACCCCAAGGTGTAGGATCCTTTATATATGTATTTATGTATATGCACGTGTGTGTGTATGTGTATGTGTGTGTGCATATATGTATGTATGTATGTATGTATGTATGTATGTATGTATATGTGTGTGTATGAGTCTCTCTCTCTCTCTATATATATATATATATTATATAGAGATGGGGGGATGTGCCCACATATATTTTCTCAATTAAAATAAAAATCAAATCCGTTGATCTTAATTCATACTACAAAATAAAGATTGTATTAAAATTTTGGGTCATTTGGAGTTCTATAACCCATCCATCCTGTGATGCAGATTTTGTTTCACATGTGCCATTGATTGTTCATTAATGCATGATACTATTCACACTAAGGATATGATATTTGGAACTTTTTGGTCACACAAAATTGTGTGTGACCATGGATACACTTGCCCTTTCTTATATATATATGATTTATCCAATGGGCCCTGTGTCGATTTGGATTTTTATGAGCACTAAAAGTGTGCTCTCCACATGTATATGTTGGTTCTATTTGGCAGAAGATGGTTTTGGCAATCACAATATGTGCTTCGTATTTTTAACATAATAAGAATTCGAGTTAAATCATTTCCTTAAGAATGGGTGGTTGATTTTTAAAAATACAAAAAATCCACGTTTAGATTATTGATGGCGCAGTTTATTTATGGAATGATCATTCCATATATAGATTAAAAAATGTAAATTACTTATTAGAAATATCAATATTACTGAACTCATTAAGATTATTACCGAAGTTACAGTCACTAATGTCATACAACAATTACTGATTAGGTAAATTACTAATGTCCATACAACAACTACTGATTAGGTAAAATAATAATGTCCATGCAACAATTACTAATTACAAATGTTATATTATTGAGCTCATCATGATTGTTACTGAAGTTATAGTTATTTACCACTTCTAAATAATTAATAGACAATTAAGTAGATAAATTACTGAGTTTATACAAACAATTACTAAATTTTTATGTCCATGTTACAAACTCATTGTTATTAGCTACTGAAATTATAGCTACACATCAATTATTTATTTGGTAATTGTATTAGTTAATTACCTCTTGTATTAGTTATAGAATTATTAGTTACAGAAGTTATAGTTACTAATGTCCATACAACAAATACTGATTACAAATGTCCATATTACTGAACTCATTATAATTTTTACTGATGTTATAGAGATACTAATATCCATAAAACAATTACTGATTACAAATGTCCATATTACTAAACTCATTACAATTGTTACTGAATACTAATATCCATACAACTATCACTGAATAGGTGATCAACTAACTTTCCAAAGGCGGTCGTGTAATCTCACAAGGTGAGAGCACCATCGTTGAAGTGACCGCTTACAAAAGCCAATTAAGTCAACAATTAACCCACAATATGAATAGTCAAAGAATGCAAAGTGAGTGTGGAGTTAAAATTTATTATAACCCTATAAATTAGTTTATAGTGGTCAAGTATGTGTGGCGTGTCAAACATAGGGGACATACGGGTGTAGTCTATTATTTATTTCTAGCTAATATATCGATGTAGATATATCTACTATGTATTTAGCATTTTTGTGATTTTTTTGAATTATTTAATTTTAATGGATTTTTTCATTATGTTTATATTAATTTTATAATTTTAAAACTTTTATTTTCTTTTTGTATTTTTTGATTTTTGATTTCTTTTTCTTTTTAGATTTAATATTAACAATATTTTTAACTATATGTAATAATATGTAATATGTATAATATAAATAATGTATATAATATATAATAGAATTCACTAAATATAAATAAAAACAATCCTTTTATTTTTTAAAGGATTTAAAATATATTTAGATTTTTTATAATTAATTATAGAAATATTAGGGATTTATAAGTAGTATCAAGTATATATATATACTATATGGTATTATATTAATATATATAAGTATATATTCAAAAATTATGAAATATAATGTTTTGTGTTTTTTTATATTTTCTCTATTTTTGTGTTTTTTGATGATTTTTGCTAATTTTTATATATTTTAAAAATTTAAAATATTTTAGAAAAAGAATACATATATATCGAATATTTTGAGTTTTAAAAATAGGAAATAAGCTTTAAAATTCTCAAAATTATTTTTAATATGTGCTAATACTTATATATAAAAAATAGAACATAAAAGTATTTTTGAGGGATTTTCATATTTTTTCTAATTTCTATAGGGTCAGGAGGGTTTATCAATTTTTTAGGTTTTCTTTTGATCTTTTTTTGTGATTTTTGGATTGGAGTGATAAAATATAATAATAAATACTATTTTTTTGGAAATTTTAAAGAAGATTTTATATTTTTTTTGTATTGTTAAAGCTTGACAAGGAATAAAAACTCTCCTTTTAATTTTTAATAAATGGGAAATGAAAATAATATTCTAAATAAAATGCATGGTGTGAATGAGCATAAAATCAAGCACCTTCCACTATATTTTCATAATTTTTGTAGCACAAGAACTATTTATAAAAGATGAAAATGCAAATAAATAAATACAAGACCTAGCATGGGTATAACTGTAATAAAAATATAATGCAATGGTTTATATGCAATTAACTCGAAAGTTTCACACTGAAATACAACTTTTATATATTAAATAACAATTACAAGAACTGGAGGGGTATATTTGCAATTTGGCCAACCTAGGTGTGATATTCAACACAAGCAAGGGTACAATTGTAATTTCTCCCAAAAGTTTGGGCTTTAATTTAATATTTACAGGGGTATTTTACAATTACAAAAAGTAGAGGGGGGGCTTGGTGAAATTAGCCCAGCAAGTATGTGCTATCGTACGGTCTAGAATGCTCCACATCAGCTCACTTAAGTGGATCAGAATGCGAAGAAGAGTGATGATTCGCTTCAGCTTCAACGATCCCGATTAGATCTGTGTCGTGTTCTTCATCTGATGGTCCAGGCACCACTTGGAAGAACACTCAAGAATAAGTCTTGAGCATTTCTTCGATCGCTGAAATCTCCTCGCTTCGACCTCCAATCGCCTTTTAAATGAGTACAATAGCTTGTTGGGGTTCTCCCGCATCTGTAGGTGTGTTCTAAAGGATTCCAGATCCCCTTGGATGGGATCTGGGGCTCTGTTCAGTCCAAGTGATTGGGGCTATGTTCGAGCTTTAGTTTAACTCCCAAGATCATGTTCTAGCATTGCACTTGCACCAAAAATGCTCCTAGGCTCGAAGCGCAAAGCCTCGTCCAAAGGATGAAGTTGTAGAGCAAGGAAATGAAAGAGTCGATAAAGCTTCGAAGGTGCTGGAGGAATGAGCTTCAATTCACCAGATCTGAGCAGGATCTGGGTTGGATTTTTGAGGAGAAATATGAAGATGGTAGACGATGAGGATGGATATGGACATGATGGTGATTCAAAATACAGTCGGAAACATGGTGATTTTGGCATGGAGATCGAGCTCCTGGTTAAAAGGGGATTCTAATTTTAACCACATTTAACCACTAAAAGTTGAAATTGAAGTGCGTAAAGGAAAGATACGACTAAATATTACCTATAAATGCAGGAAATTGGCCTCGACCAGGTCTAGGACCACAAAGGTGGAACCAGTGGAGGAGCACTTCGGCCATGCCTAGATCTTCCCAAAGATTCCTCCTCCTCACTACAAACCGGATGGATCTGCTTCTGGTCACAAAGCACAATCCATTGGTACAATCTGAGTGGCTAAGAGACTTTCAAAGGGGGATCAAGGGCAAAAAGGAAGGATGTGGTCAGATTTTATATATGTGATGTTCAACAAAAAAAGGTGGGGATGTTGTGTGAGGAAGATGAAGGTTGGTGAAGCCTATGGAGTGGGCGTCCAGTAGGGAGATGAGGCCTGTAAAAATGTGGGGAGCTCGAGGACGAAGATGGAGTGGATGTGGTTTGAAATAGGGGGTTGGTGAACTCTGACAGAGATCAGAGCTGGAGGGCATACTTTTTAAATTGACCTGGGGTCAACAAATGCCGAGTCATGGTTGCTCCACGTGGACCAACTAGGAAATTCAAAGCAATAATTCCTTTACTAATGCATTTAAAAATAGGAAAAGTCTTTATTTATTTTTGTCAAAATATGAAAAATACTTGTAATTTTATGTAGTATTTTATTCTTATTTTTTTATTTCAACAAGTCAATTTATTTTGTGTAAGTTTTTACATGCATAGTTATAAGTATTTTTACCAGTATATAAGGTATTTCATTTTTTTATTTTGTAATATATATTTTAATAATTTATATACACAATTTATTATTTATAACTTATTTACTTACATATTTATATATTTTTACTTTATTTTTTGAATTTATTTGTGTACTTAATTAATTATATACATATATTACATATGTGTAATATATGTATATTTTACCATATATTGAAGTATATTATTTATTTTTTTATTTTTGTCTGTTTTATTTTATTTTATTTATGCACATATGTTTTAGATAATATTTAAAAATTTATAAAAATGCAAGAAACTTAAAAATATAAAGAATAAAAAAATTGAACATTTTATACCAGTATCTTGCACAACGAGGGCCCAAAAGTCAAATTTTGCATCTTAACTCCAAATTGAATGAACCCACCTTCATTAAATAGATAATTTTATTTTTTGAAAAATAAAGGTAGTTTGATGAAATTTGAGTTTGTATGGAGAAGGTACAAATCTGTAAATTTTTCTTTGCGACTTTTTATTCTGTTTGTCCCTTGCACACTGTGTATTATTTTTTAATGAAATCAATTTTGTATTTTTTGTATAATGTTTAGGATTTATTGATTTGAGGTATAAAACAAGAAAATAAAATAGGTCCCAAAATGCAAATAATGGTCTAAAAGAATTAAGGTTTTTGTATGGTTTTCTGTACCATTTCTCTACCCTATCTCCTCATACTTTATTCCTTGTTGATCAAGTCATCATGATGATTGGATCTTAGGGTCTAGGGTCACTCAGTGTCTTTAACACTTCATTCTTTTTCTTTTCTTTTCTTTATCTTTTATTTTGGAATTTTATATATTATTTTATGCAGTATTTTATGTGAATTATTGAGTGTTATTTTTCATTAATATATGATATATACATGCATTTAACTATGTATTTAAGGCCAAAATGTAAGAATAAAGGTGATGAGACAGGGATTCATTAATATGTAAATTACTAATATCCATACAACAATTACTGAATAGAAATGTTCATATTACCGAACTCATTATGATTGTTACCGAAGATATAGTTACTTAGTACTTCTGAATAATAACTAGATAATTGATTGGAATATTACTAAAGTTATACGAACACTTACTGAATATTCATGTTCATATTACTGACTCATTGAGATTAGTTATTGAATTTATAGTTACACATCAATTATTTATGAGACAACCACTCGAGGATCTGGGTTACCCGTTTATACAACACTTGCAATATAACATTCGATATTGGTCATAATAGGTCACCTGAAAGTGAGGAAAAGTTTTTTTGCATTTTGAAATAACACTCACAACTAAGGTAAAGAACCAAAAAATAATAACAAGTGCCACCAATTCACATTCGGATTAATTTCCATATATATGTGTATACACATGTCATCGAAGAAAAAAACTACAATATGTACATGTATCCCAAAATGTATAAGAGAAGCAGAAATGTTTACATTATCTTGAATAAAATCTAAACATGTGTATCATAAACAGAAACTGTGGAACTCAGTGACCAATTGTCAGTCTACTGCGATGCAGGCACATTGCCTGCCATACATGATAGGAATAAGTGAATGTAAACAATTGTTGAATAACATTTAGCATACTAAAAATAATAGATAATTCAGTTATTTCAAAAGAAAGCAAGTAGATAGGTGTTCAAATTTAAATTTAACAAGCAACTTGCATAAAAGTGAGTTTTCAAACTGTTATGTATGTAAATCCCCTGATCAACCATCACCCCATAACATTCCACATATAAAATTTTTATATATTAACTAATGGTCATTATGTAGGTTATTATCCTTTTATCACTTAGAGATCATGTTTATGGATCTTGGTATTGGGGATGATGAGTCTCTGATCTGATCTTTATTTCTGTCTAATTTCTCAAGTCGAGTGGATAGTCTGTGGTCTTGGTCTGAGTGTGACCTCACACTATGACTCGAAGGTGTGTTGAATACCTTAGGGTTGGGGTTCCCCCATAGGCATGCAGTGGAGTATAATGCATCATAAATAAGTTTCCAATATGTCCACTAGTCCCTCCTGATATCTATATTAGTAGTTCTAAGATCTGATTAAATGTTGATGATTGATGATTGACGATAGTTAAGAATTTCTGTACCAAGCTCAATTGTAACCAACTCAACTATAACCAAACTCAACTGAAGCTAACTCAACTATAACCAACCTCACTCCAGCTGACAACTATCTTTTCGTCACCAAGACCTACTGGCGGAATGGTAACCAAAACTCAAGCAGTGAGGAAGCCTCCTAAGAGACTCTTCCATCTCCCCCTCTTAAGTGTAAGTTCGGTCCAGTAGAGGGCTAGGATTATTCCAAAACTATGCCCCTGAGACGGGTAGGAGAGACTCTCTGGAAGATTCACTCCAAAAACCGACCTGATCAGTATGGGAAAACGAGCTTGTAAAAGAAAAACGAAAACCGAGTGTCCCCAACCTAGGCACCCTAAGAACAAACGGTTAGCATAACTGATCTAAACCTTGGATCCCAATGAAGCATAAAAATACTGCAAGCTCGCATAACAATTGTAAAAAGGATTGGGATCCTAGAATCGCACACTTGGCGGCCACTGCCCTAACTGTGCTTCCTATCCTCCACCAAACTAAGGCTCACTGCACCCTCGCACGGTCAGGCGTACAGTTCTCCATGACCGACACAATTATCAAGCATCACTGATTCTTTTAATATGCATCCCTCCATATCTTTTATGATTGGCTTTATAGGTCTAATTGAACGGTCCACTCCATCAATTGTGAAAAGTCATATTCATATAGTAGGTTGTTTAATGATCATAGATGAAGATTATTAGTAATGTAAAACACTTGGAATTTCACCCAAATTTTCATCTTAGCATCACGAAATCTAGAACCAAGGACTGATCTGAATTTGGGATTTAATTTACATAAAAATCCCAATTTTTGGGTTCTTAAAACTTGGATTTTTGAGCAACTTAACAGATATGCACTTTGGGTCTATATTACATTAAAGCCTCCCAAATTTTAAAATTTTAAAATATAGATTCTAGAGCTTTTGAAAAGATCTGAAACTTGGGTTTAATTTACACTAAGACCCCCAAATTTTATGTCATTAAAACATGGATTATGGAGCTATTGAACAAATATGGAATTTGCATTTAATTTAAGCTAAAAGCCTTAAATTTAAGTTATTAAAACATGGATTATGGAGCTATTGAACATATCTGAAACCTGGGTTTAATTTACACTAGAACTCCCAAATTTTATGTTGGTAAAACATGGATTATGGAGCTATTGAATAGATATGAAACTTGGGTTTAATTTACATTAAACCTCCTTAATTTTAAGTTGTTAAAATGTGGATTAGGGAACCATTAAACATATCTAAAACTTTGTTTAATTTACGCTAAATCCCCTAATTTTTTGTTATTAAAACATGGAATATGGAGCTATTGAATTAGATCTGAAACTTCCGTTTAATTTACACTAAAACTCCCAAATTTTATGTTGTTAAAACATGGATTATGGAGCAATTGAATAGATCTGAGACTTGGGTCTAATTTACAATAAAACTGCCAATTTTAAGTTGTTAAAACATGAATTATGGAGCAATTGAACATATCTAGAACTTGGGATTTGTTTACAATAAAACTCCCAAATTTCAAATTTTTAAGACATAGATAATGGAGCTACTGAACAGATATGAAAGTTGGGTTTATTTATACGAAACCCCTAAATTTTTAGTTGTTAAAACATGGATTATGGAGCAATTGAACAGATTTAAAACTTGGATTTAATTTACACTAAAACCCCAAAATTTAAATTGTTAAAACATGGATTATGGATTCGATATCCAGATTTGATATTGTGACATAAATACATGCAAAAGCCCCAATTTTTCATCCCTTAGAACATGGATTCTGGAGTTAATATCCAGATCTAAAATTATGAGATAATACATGCAAACCTCCCCAATTGTTCATCCTTTAGATATTGGATTCTGAAGCAAATATCTAGATCTGAAATTATGAGATAATACATGCAAAAGTCTCCTATTTTTCATCCATGAAAATGGTTTATGGAGCTAATATCTATATCTAAAATTATGAGAAAATACATGCCAAAACCCCCAAATTTTCATTCCTTAGAACATGGATTCTGGAGCTAATATCCATATATGAAATTATGAGATAATACATGCAAAAACTCCCAATTTCCGTTCTTTAAAATCATAAATCTAGAGCCAAATCTCGGTATTTAATCAATCTATACAAAGGAACATATGGCAACAAGAGGAGGGTTGAGATTGTACCTTTTAAATCTCTAAAACTTGGAGATTCAAACATGTTTGTAGTAGGAGCTCAAGGCCCAAGGACAAGTGCTTGCATGCAGCATCAGGCAGCTCCAATCAGCTGGAAAGGGGGCTACAGCAAGGGGGCTCCAGCAACTGTGGAAGCTTGCAGTATCAGTAGCTCCAAGAAGAAGGAGCAACAACTCCTTTGCAGCTGGATAGAAATTCTAGTTAGGAGAAAGAGCTTTCTCGGTGGAATCTTGAGAGAATTTGGGTGAAAAAATAGGGGAAGAATGAAGGTATGGGTGGTATTAATAAGGGGGAGAAGGGTGATTTTGGTTGCTGTGTGAAGGGTCATTGGATGCCAAGTGGAGAGCCGCGGGATAGTAAAGTTTGTTACCGTTACATCAAAAATATTTCTTTTTATTTTTTAAACTATTCCTCTCTTTTATTTGAGAAATCAAATTCGTATATAATTGTGCAATGAATCTTCAATTCAGATTATAAATGTCTCGTTTTGATCATCTACACATGATGATCAAAGGATATAAATTTCAAACTTTTTTTATCCAAGATAGATACAAAAATTGATGAAATACGGTCTTGATTTTTGTTCAAGTTTTATAATTTCAAATTATAAAATGACCTCTTATCGATGAACGATCGATTTTGTTGGGTCCTACTTCATCGAGATGAATTTTCTGATGGTCTCAGATTATTTTTACGATTTCCAATTGTGTCATAGGTTTTTCGATGATATGCTTTACAATGCAATCGATTTTTAATATTTTAATCCCAAATGAATTTTACTTTACGATCTATTGATCAATTTAGGTCATGAAATAAGGATTAATTGGATCAAATAGACTTTAATCGGATCAGATTCGAGTTTATTCAGGTCCGGATGTTACAAATATGTAAACCCCAAGTTCAGGCTAACCCCAATATCCTAAACTGATCTTAATAACAACAACACATGGGTTACTACTCAGGCACTTTTAGATTTAAGCATGAGTTTCTTTCGTGTGATGATGCTTACCATGTCACTAAGGAGCGGAAGGACCGTGGCCTTACCTGACTGGGTAAGGGAGATGGAGAGGCTCACCTTTGGAGCTCAACATGAGGAGACTTTAGAGGATGAGGAGGCGAGGCATCATATTCAACAGACCCCTCGGTAGGATACAAGATACCTACTCAAGAAACATAGAGGAAGATGAGGATACAAGCACACTCACTGCTTGGAGATACCATGGAGTCTACAGAGTACATTGTACCTCTAGAAGTGGAGAATATTCCTGCAACATCTAGTCCACAATCTGTTATAGACAGATTAATTTTTGATTCCAAGCCGTATGAAAATAATTCATATTTGAAGAACTCTGTTTCTAGTAATGCAATGAATGATGTTTTGGATTCAGATTCTTCTTCTTCTATTTCATTTGACTCTTTCCCTTTCCCCCATGCTCTGACGATAAGAAAGCACATCAAAAATATTCAAAAGCATGACCCTAAAATGGCACGATTTTGTAAGGAGGATATCATAGTTAAGGTGCCATTCGAAGAGTATGTGGCTAAAAATCCTGCATTTCAGAAGTACCTTAAGGTGAGATGCACATCTACTAGGGCTAGCGGGAAGAAAACAGATCAATATGTGAAGACTCATGTCTTATAAGTAGTCACTACATATTGTCTCAAAAATCAACAACTACAAAGGAAAAAGAAAGATATGGTTGTTCATTATGTAGAGAGTCATATCGATGACATTGCGTTCTCACGCACTCTCCTAGATAACAAACTTCTACCCTTAGCAATGTATGAGAAATTGGAGTTAGGACCACTTTGTAAATTACATGCCCTACTCCAATTTGTAGACAAATCAATGGAGAAACCTTGGGGGGAGGTGAAGAATGTGGTTATCATGATTGAGGGATAGGACTACAAGGTGGACTTCATAGTCCTTGACGTAGAGGTCCCAAATCACTGGAGAAAATCTCATATAATTCATGGGTGACCATTCCTTATGACCGTTGATGCAACATATATCAAATGGGGATGATGAAGTTCCGTTCTCCAAGAAGAGAAGTGGAACCAGAGATGAAGATGACCAAGTGGCAGCGACCTGACTCCGAGACCAGTACTTAGTATTCATGCTCAAAGGAATATTGTGAGATTATCATCATAGTTGGGATTTGGAGATAGACCCCACCAGGGAAGAACGAGACCCTTTCATCTAGAGAGGATTTAATGCATGTTACAATTTTCCAGGTGTTGCCTAGATTCTTGAGAGATGCATCATCCTATTCCCTTGACGATTCAAAGATACCTTCAGATCTGTCAGTCCCTTCTTCTACGGGATAGTCAAGGGATATATATGATGAATCATAGGCAACTTTTGTCGAACTACAACATTTCTTAAGAGAACTGACTCACTACGCAATAGATTTGGTGATGAATACCCGACAAATAGATCCATATACATACAACACTCAATTATATGCATATGCGATTCAACTAGATTTGATTGATCACACTTCATCACCAGAGCTAAAGCCGCTCCCTCCAATGCTGGACTATTCCTATCTTGCGAGACCCAAAGAGAGATATCATGTAATCATTAGTGCTGACCTTACTATAGAGCAAGAGTCAAGGATTTTAGATGTCTTAGAGCAGCATCACTGAGCGATTAGCTGGATAGTGTCGGATCTCATGGGGATTAACCCTGCTCTCTGCTCTCACCACATATTTGCTGAGGAAAATGTGAGACCTTCCCATGAGTTCCAGAGGAGACTTAACCCTAATCTGGGGGAGGTCGTGAAGGATGAGATTAAGAAGTGTTGTAAAGCAGGATTTATATACCCCATTTCTGATTCAAAGTGGGTGGCCCCACTCCATGTTGTTGTGAAGAAGTCGGAAATTCAGATGGTCACCAACGAAGAAGGGTAGAGATTTTGACACGAGTACCCACATCATGGCGTTTCTATGTCGACTATAGATGTTTGAATGCCATGACCAAGAAAGACCACTTTCCCCTACCATTCATTGATCTGGCCTGGAGAGACTCATGAGGAAAGCATTCTTCTATTTTTCTGATGAGTACTCAAGATGTGAATCTTCATTTCATCACCTTTATTCTTTCATTTTGGCCTTAAATCCTTAACTAAGTGCATGTATGTAACATTAATTTGTTTAAAATGACACTCAATAATTCATATAAAATACCATATGAAATATTGTATAAAATACTATACTTGATACCAGAATAAAAGAATAAAGGAATGAAAAGAAGAAGAAGGAAGTGTCAACAACAACGAGTGACCCTAAACCTCGAGACCCAGTCATCATGATTACTTCATTGACAAGGAATAAATTAGGGGGAGATATGGCATAGAAACTGTACAGAAAACCACATAAGAACCGTAATTTTTGATTCATCAATAATATGTTTTGGGACCTATTTTATTTTCTTATTTTTATACCTCAAATAAATAAACTCCCAGCATGAACATTTTATATAAAAATACAAAGACAAATATAAAATTGATTTCACTGAAAAATAATGCAAAGAGTGCCCAAGACACACCGAATAAAAAATTTCCAATAAAAATTTGCAGACTTGTATTTTCTCCAAACAAAGTAAAAATTCACTAAACTCACCTTTATTGTTCATAAAATAAATTATCTATTCAATAAGTGTGTTTTCATTCAATTTGGAGTTAAGATGCAAAAGTTGGCTTTTGGTCCCTCGTTGTGCAATATAATTGTATATAATATTCAATATATGCATTCTTTACATTTTTTCTTTCTTATATTTTTAAAAAAATGTGTAAATTTATTAAAAATACATGTATATAGTTAAATTAAAATAAAAACTTTAAATATATTTAAAATAACTAATGTACTTTTATATATAGGTAAAATATACATGTAATACACATATGTAATATATGTATATAACTAAATAAGCACACAAATAAACTCAGAAAAATAAAGTAAAAATATCTAAACATGTAACTAAAAAGTTGTAAATATATAAATTATGTCTATAAACTAATAAAATATATAGTATAAAATAATAATAAATTATTCTAAATATAGGCATTTATACATATAAATATACATGTGAAAACTAATAGATAATAAATTGCCTTGTAAAAATAAAAAAATAAGAAGAATATACTACATAAATTTATGATTTTTTATGTTTTAATAAAAAAATAAATAGTTCACTTGTTTTTTTATATTGATTTTATAAGGATTTTTGGACCAAGCTCAAGGAAAGTTGACCACCAGTCAGTTGTCCTATCTTGGCTCTAACTTCTGTTAGAACTCATGAGCTCCTCTTCTTCTCCCCATTTCCACTCCATCTCCACGCCTCCCTCTCTCTCGAGGAGCCCACCTCCCTACAACTCTACCTTCCTTCATCTTTGCCTTTCCCCTACACACCAACCATTGTCAGGCTTCACGTAAGCTCACCTCGAACAACCTTCCATGTCCCCCTATAAATAACCCCCCTTCACCATTTTTTTGGCCTTGACCCCCCTTAGGTTGTTCTTAGCACCTTAGATCATGCACTTTGAAGAAGTCTTAGTGACATGAAGTATTTCCAGCCGATTTGCAGCGAGGATGAGGAACCCTAGGGATAATCTGATAATTTGGACCTCCGTCTAGGCGGTTCTGTCTCTTTGGTCATCGGACCAAAGAGGCCATTTTCCATCTTTTTCAGGTTAGTTTTAGTTGTAGCTCTCATTTCAGCATTTTAATTTCTGTAATTAGTCATTGATTTAAGTTAAATTAGAAATCCCCCTTTTTACCTGGAGCTTAAGCTCCAAGCCAAATTCGTCGTGTTCTTCCAGTTAGTCGATTCTCTTTTCACCCCATTTCAACCCTCTATATCTTCTCCATCTTTTTCCCGTCAATTACCCCTTAATTTTATTCGAATCGTGGCGAATCGAGTTTCCTCTCCTGCCCTTCACTAGAAGCCCGTCGCCGCTCCATTTCATGTAGCCAGTGGCTTCAAACACAGACCGAGGACCTTTGTCTTGTGTTGTGGACCAGTTTTGTGCAGGTGTAGTGCTTTGGGTAGCACCTGGAGTCTCATCTCAAGGATCTAAAAAGGGATCTAGTTATTGATAGCTATTGGTCCCTCCAACGAACCTTGGACCATTTTGAGGCTACTTGTAGATGTGCGAGCACTTGAAGAAGTCGGAGTAGCTATTGGAGTGAAGAGAAGCGATTGGACGAAGGAGCACTTGCCGATCGAAGGAACTCTAAGAACTTATTCATACGAGTTCTTCCTAGTATTCCCATGACCGTTAGATGGAGAACATGACCCAGATTTAATCTACGTCCAAAAAGTGAAACGAAGCATTATCCTTTACCAGCTTCCCGATCAACTTAAGTGGATGACGTGGAGCGCTCCTAGTTGTCGATGGGTGGCCACCTTTTGTGTAAATTTTGAGCATAAGCCTCTACAGTTTTGTAATAAAAATTGTCTTGTAAATATTAAAGTAAGGATTATCTATTGAGTAAAATTTGCAAATAGCACCTGAAGGTTTTGGTATTTTACAAAATAGTCCACACCAACTCAACTCACGTGGTCCCCCACGTAAGTTGGGAAAATTTCAAGTGTACCCCTCTGAGTTTTGGTATTTCAGGTTAGTCCAAAATTTTGTAATTTAACTGTTAAACTTATGGGTATTTCACACTAACCTCCTTGTATTTTATTTATATTTCAAAAACACCCCTTCCAACTTGTATGTTTTATCGATGCTAATCTAGTTTTTTATAAATAGTTCTCGTGCTCCAAAAATTATGAAAAAAATAGAGGAAGGTGCATGATTTTATTCTCATTCACGCCATGCTTTTTGTTTAGCATATTACTTGCATTTTCCATTTATCAAAAAATCAGAAGGAGCCTAATTATTTCTTGTTTAGATATAAAAATACAAAAAATTAGAAATCCACTTTAAAAATTCAAAAATTTTACATATTATATATTACTATATAGTATAGCTACATACCAAAAATCAAACAAAAATATCAAAGAAAACCCTAAAATTTGAAAACTTTTCCAACCTTAGAATTTTTTTTAAAAAATAGAAAAATCCAAAAAATTTATTTTTCCTATATTTTTATGTATATTATATACTACATATTAAAATCATTTTTGAGTTTTTTTGACTTATTTTCAATTTTTAAAATGGAAAACAATTCAACCTATTTCTTTATTCCGTGTTTTGGACTATTTTAAATTTAAAAAATATAAAAATTTGCAAAAAGCACGAAAAATTCACAAAGATAGAATAAAATATAAAAAAACAAAAAAACATTTTATTTTACAAACTTTTGAGTATTTAAAGTTATATTTATAAACATAATAGCCTATATAATATATATACATATATATCCTTATACATACTTAATAATAATATTACTTTTTTTGAAAAACCTAAATATTTTTTAAATCTTGTAAAAAATATAAGAATTATTTTTATTTATATTTAATGAATATATATTACTATCTATTTATATATATTATTTATATTATACATATTATATTATATATATTTATCATATAATAAAAAATGAATTAAAAATAAAGAAATAAAAATAAAAATTATAAAATTTGAATATATATATATATATATATATATATAACATTAAAAAATCCATAAAAACTAAACACACCAAAAACCCACAAAAACACTAAGTAAATAACAAATATATCTACATAAATATATTTTTTAGAAATAAATAATATCCTACACATGTTTGTTCCTTGTGTTTGACACCCTGCACATATTGGGCCACTATACACTTATTTGTAGGGCTATAATAAATTTTAACTCCACACTTACATTGCATTGCTTTACAAGCATATGTGGGTTAATTGTTGTCTGAATTTAGCGGTTTGTATACGGTCGCCACAACGTCCGTGTTCTCTCCTTGTATAGAATACTAGACCATGAAACCCTTTTTTGATAAATGGCACCATTACCGGGGAGCAATACGTAGTATAGCCAGTTTGTAGATATTATTTATTTGTCCATTATTTTTCTTTTAGAAAAAAATGTTTTATCTTCTCCCAACCATTTTCCTTTGTTGAATTTCTTGCGAGGGGTCACGTGGTGATGGCGTCTTCTTAGGAGGTTGGTGCACCCACGATGCGAGAAGATCGACTCATTCTCTGGTTGAGCCCAATTGGAGAGAGCAAAAAAGAGATACAGAGAGAAAGAGAAGAGAAGAACATATATTAGTGTAGATTTTTCTTTTATTTTGTGAGAGAGTTTTATTTTATTTGTAGTAATACAAGTACATTGGACATTCACACTTTACATAGTCCATTTCCTGGATGATTGTTCACATAGGGGTCTCGTTGATTTTATCGTGTTTATCTCATTTCTTTTATTTTGTTTCACACATTTTGACTTTTCTGCCTTATTTTTATTTGTTTTCTATGAATGAGACCAAAGACTTAGGATTGCTTGACATGATAACTAGGTCCAAATCCTAAATAAAGTATGTACCTATAGTTTTTTATGCTTGGAATTAGTCAAATTAAATTGTTGACTACATGGACTTGAAATCGACCGCCGTGAGAGGCTCTATACAGTACTAGAAGGATATGTTGTGGTAGAAACCGAAGAGTCTCCAAGACTGAACTTTTGGGTTTCTCTTTTAGGTATTCGACATTTGGTTCTTCACGATTAATAGCAATTCTTGTTTAGGATGATTTCATCCTTTTTGCATATCGTGCTTGTAGTGTAAATATTTCAATTCTGCCTTGCATTCCACATGGAGAGAGCTGGGAGCACTATGAGTCTTCTTAGTTTGCATGCATCATTTGATATGAGGGTGATATCTCCTCTCTAGTATCCACTAGCACAAATTTTCCGTTATCTCCCTTTGTTTTGCATCACTTGGGTTTTCAAAGAAAATGCAAAACAAATCGTTAGACGCTCATTATTGAAAAAAACTCAAAAAGGTGAAAATCCAAAAACTAAAACAAGGGGACTGCTAACAACACTTTGACCTTAATTAAAGTCCTTAATGGACATCATTGTTTTTGGTTCATAAAGCCCTCGTTGTTTTCATGTATATCTTGGACAGAGTGAGGTGCGACCCTTAAGGAATAGAGCCAAAATCCCAATTGGTGGCTACCTCAATTATCACCTGGGATGGCAAAGTATTGACGCTTCTATCATACGTAGACGAGTAGGGCCTTATTGACGACGGTGTTCTCATCTTGTGTATAACATCCAACTTGGCCCGAAGTATTAATCATAGGTCACACCCTTACGGTTGTGTCTGTCTCAACATCTTGCACCCGAGTACTTCATTTTTGAGGGAAGTATTGGTTTTTCCTATTAGGTTCCTCTCTTATTCTTTGGTTGAGTAGCCCCCAGGCACGAGATCAAGGACCTCAAAAAGTGCAGATCACATGTTACAATGGAAGTGGAAAGTACGAGATTCTTTTCTATCAGTACTCACTCTCTTATAGGTTTATCCCTCTAAGGACTTATTAAAAGATTTGCATGAATAACAACAATAAAATTGAAAAGATAAAAATAGCCAATCCTTTACAGCTTCACTTGAGTTGAGTTGGTGAACCCACAATTGTTTGGTGTTTGTTTAGATCTAGATTAAGTTCAAATATCACTCCTGCACACTTGTGCCATTATTTTCATTTCATCTGTCATATTCTATTTTGACCCTTGCTCACTTTGATCCTTCTCCTGTTTTGTATTTCTTTTTGTTCCTTGTTCATCATCGTATCTTTCATCCTTCATCGATCTTCTTTTGACCTTCAAGATGTCGACTCATGGATGGCTTGGTCGGGACACAAATCAACACCCACATCAATTCCATGTAGCCGAACTCTCCAATAATTCGGGGCGATTCTAGAAAACTCGGTTCAGACTTTGCGAACTGCTCTCCCGACCCCCTACATTCTTCTTCTTATCCTTTAATAATCCAAGATCACTCTTGTCCTGAGCTTTGTACATTTTGGATTGAGATAGACTTCACTCCTTATAGTTTCTGTCCTTAATAAAGTTTTGTGCTTACCTTAACACAGATCACTTCTTTACATCCGGTGATTAATTACAGAGTGATCGGGGAATTATTCCATTGTAGACCAAGAACCTAATCTGGAGCCTGAATATTATCAGATTCTAAAAAAGAGATGGCTCCTACGAGACGAGGAAAGAGACCTCGGCATCCACCATAACCAGATAAGGGTCAATAATAGGACCAGAATGCCGTGAATGCTCAGTTGCTTGCATTAATTCAAGCCATCCAACAATAGCTGACGGACCAAGTCTTGCCCCAGGTTGCCTTCCAAGAGAAGCTTAATGATATAAGGAAAAGAAGAGATAACCAAGGAGGAGGAGAAGATGAAGAAAAAAGAGATGGACCCCGTGGTGGGCACAAAGATGAGGGAAAAAGAGCGGCTCCTAAGCCTACTCTCAAGGAGACTTATAACCTTGGCATGGGGCAGGTGACCAAATGGATTCCAATTCCACTAATGATGAACCTCCATTTGATCACATTTACTATTTCATTTTGTCCTTTATTCCCTAGCTAAATGCATGTACATAGCAGTAATTTTTACAAAATAACATCAATTATTTATTCTGGATAATGCCAAAATAAAAGAATAAAGGAAGAATAGAAAAAGAAAATGAAATACCAAAGGTAATGAATGATCCTAAACCTGAGAATAAGTCAAGAGTTGAATTCGTCGACCGGAAACGAAGTAGGGGGAGATAAGGGCTAGCAACGACAAGAAAAACCCCAATTTATTTTTCCAAATATTTGAGTTTTGGGTCCTATTTTATTCTTTATTATTTATATATCAAATCAATATGCTTTGACATGAAAATGTAGATAAAAATATGTAGAAAAATACAAAATTAATTTCACATAAAAATAATACACAATGTGCCTTCTACGCTCAAAATAAAAAGCCAAAAATCCAAACTTCACAGACCTATATCTTCTCTATATGAACTCGAAATTCATTAAAATCACTTTAATTGTATATAACTTTTAATAAGCTATTTAATGGAGGTGGTTTCATTTAATTTCTAGTTAAGTGCAGAAGTTAGGTTTTGGACCCCTATTGTACAATATACCCGAATAAAATATTCAATTTAATTGTTCTTTAGATTTTTTACTATTTTTTTATAATTTTGTAAATATTAATTGAAATACATGTATAAATAAAACCATCAAAATAAAATAAAATTTTATAATTCATGTAAATACATAGATGAAATATACTTGTGTATACCTATAATGTATATATACATTATTAATTAAGTGTAAATACAAATTCATAAAAATATAATAAAATACCTAAATGTGTATATAAATAAATAAATAATATATAAAAGCCTTGTAAATATTAATAAAATATAAAAGGAAAAATAAAAATAAAATATACAATATATAGGTAAATATACCTATGATGGTGCATGCAAATATTAACCTATAATAAATTACATTGAAAAAATAAATAAAAATAGCAATTAAATACTACATAAAATTATAAACCTATTTTATTTTGTAACATAAAATAATTTTTTATTATTTAATATCCATTTTACAAATCATTTCCACGTTGGATTTATCTGGTTGGTCCACATGGACCAACCAGATCCCTCCAAATGTTGACCTTTATCAATTGTATGCCTCCCCCTCTGACTTTTATCAGAACCCTTGAACCACCTGATTTCTTCCCATTTTCACGCCACCACCTCTCCATCCTTCACGTCGAGCCAACCATCTCTCTGCTCTCTCATCATCCAAGATCTCTGCCAACCTGTCTCCCATCTTCATCTCTTCTCACTTCGCATGCCACCTTCCATCGAAATCCCCTCATTTGTCAGCCTATATCTTCCACCCTCTTCACCATTTTTGCATTTTGGTTCCCCTTTTTGCTCTGCCTTAGCTCTTCAAATTGTGCCCTGAGGAAAGAGTCCAGTGAGAAGAGGCTTAATCTACCAATTTGTAGCGAGGATGGAGGAGTAAGAGGTGGTTCCCAACCCATCGTCGGAGGTGACTCCCTGTGGTTCATCTCCTTGGCCTCTGACCAAGTTGAGGTTAATTTTCCATGCTTTTTAGGTAGATTTTAGTTTTATTTTTCATTTAGTGTCTTTATTTTATCCTCTAATAAGTAGTTATAGCGGGTAATTAGGATTTTAGCTTGCCGGAGCTCTCGATCTCCATCAACTGTGCACCACCAACTCCATCTTGTTTCGACCACCTAAATCAACTCCATTACCTTCCTTATCACTTTCTCCATCTTCTACACCATCCCATCCACCCGGATCCTTCGGATCTGGACCAACGAAGTCCTCTTCCACCCCACTCATCGGACCTCCTCGATTCACCACCATTTCCCTTCGATCTTTGCCAATAGGAGCCAGGACCTCCCTCCATCGCATCGTCGTCATCGTCGTCCTTTTTAGCTATTTTATAGGTCCTAAAGGGGGCCATATGAGGCCCAGATACTTCGAACTTTGACTCCCAGGACTCCAGGATTTCCACAGAGCTCTAGGGCTCATTCAGTGGGCTTTAGACCCATCTAAAGTTCATGGGAGGTGCGGGAAGGCTATGGAATCAGAGGAGCCTTAGGCAGCACTCTATGTAACCGAAATTGCACAAGAGCTCAGATTGAAAGTCACTAGGGAAGCATTCATTGTTCATTCTTCCATCATCGTTAATAGTCATCCAATGAAGAACAATCACCCTGATTAAGTAGCTGACGTCCGATCAAGGCGAAGCTCAACCGTTGGCATCTAATCCTATACATTGATGATGAATTAACATCGCACGACGAAGAGACACCACATATCCAAGTGAAAGATAAGAAGCCATCCGATCCTTGCCTTTTGAGGGAAATTGCATAAACACCCCTTCCTTTAGTTTTATTTTCATTTTGTCCTGTAAAAATTTAAACTAGTTTAATAATTTGTGTAAAAGCTACAAGGAGACCCTCGGACTTTTGTGATATTATAGATCCTTGCTAGCTCAGATCACGTGCCCCCCACATGTGTTGGGAATTTTGCATATATACCCTTGTGATTTTTGGAATTGAAATTTAGTGTAAAAATTCTGAATTTCAGTATAAAGTTTTTTGGGTATTTTGCATAGTAGCCCATGCCTTATATTTTAATTGCAAATATGCCCCTACTAACTTGAATTAATTTTATTTTGCATTCCTTATTATTTAAAAAGCTCTTGTGATCTAAAAATACTAAAAAATAGAAATTTGTGCATGATTGACTACTGATTTATGCTCTAATTTTTTATTTACCATATTGCATACATTTATTATTTATGAAAAATCATTTAGAGCTATTTTATTCCCTATTTAACTTAAAAAATCCAAAAAATATAAAACCTCTATTAAAAATTCCAAAAAGATTACCTAATGTTTATTATAGTATTATATATATATATATATACAGACAAAAAATTACAAAAAATATTAAAAAAACTCTAAAAGTTAGCGAGGGTAATAATATAAATATAAAATATTTTTAAAAGTTCTAAAATATAAGTTCCTATTATATAATTTTATAAATATTAATACCTACATATTAAAACCAATTTTGAAAAACTTTAACTTTATTTAGTATTTTTAAATCTCAAAACAATCTGCCCTATTTGAAAAGTCCCTGATTTTATATATTTTGGATGATAAAAATACCTAAAAATTACCAAAATACTTGAAAAAATCACAAAAACATAAGAAAAATATAAAAAACACAAAAATACTTTAATTTGTAAATTCAATTATATGCAGATATATTTATAATTATAATATACTATATTTTATAATATACCTTTATATAGATGTATATAATTAACATTACTTTATTATAAATACCTTTTTATTCCTTTATAAAATTAAAATGGATTATTCTTCAGGTATTTTTTTCTGATTTTTTATAATTAAATATATATTTTATATTATATATCACTTATATTGTATATTTATTACATATATAATTATATAAATATATTTATTATATTAAAAAGAAAAAGAAATTAAAAATCATAAAATTACAAGAATAAAATAAAAATTAGAAAAAGAAAATTTAAAAATAAAAAAGAAAATTTATACATAAAAAAGAATTATTTTATTTAATTAAAAACCCACAAAAACATTAATTAATTTAGTAGATATTGTACAAACACACCTATGTTATTTATTCATTATTTATAAGTAATATACCCGCTACATCGACTTGTATCCTTGTGTTTGACACCCATACTACTGATGAATGCGAAAATCGTCTCTTTAATAATCGATAATTGTAGTATAGAAGGCAAAAAATATTTCCGCAAAAACCACTAACGTTTGAATGTTATGGAAAGTTTATACTTGGCAAGTCTACCAAGGTCGAACACAAGGACATGAGCTACTTTATTTTATCTATCGAATTTTGGTCAATTAAGAGCTGTGTGAATAAGTTCTCAATTTCAGGTCTTCATGCATATGCATGATACAAGGCGAGTAGTGTGATGCATGCATTTTTAGTTGATTTTTTTGATGCAATTTTGAGTGGATGCATGAGAATAATGCAAGGTTGAAGCAAGGAGTAAACGTACAAATAGTGAGTTACAAATATGCCCTAAAAGATCATTAAATTGAGCAACATATCATAGTTTGAAATCAGAGTCATTTTGAGCATAACATCATGAGCAAGCATATATTTTATGACAAAGCATTTGAGCAAGATACACCATCTAATAATAAAAAAATCACTTCATTTAAAATGGTGTCAGATGAGAAAATTAAACATGCCAGAAGATAGATGAAGACACAAGGATCAAAACGACAATAAAATCATGCAAGTTCGACCTACGATGCTTAAGTTATGAAGAAAACAATACAGAGGCATAAATCTAAATAAAATGGAGGAAATAAAATATAAATAATTATAAATAGGTCCTGAAGGGACTTACTTTGTAATTTTGCAAAACCGACTAGGGTCCATTGCAATTTCCCAATGCACACAGGACCTGAATGCAATTTCTGAACCTGCAAGGGCATTCTTATAAAATACCCAAGCGTGCACGTGATGCACGTGCCTGGGGACCAATGTGCAATTTTCGAAAACATCCATGGTCCTTCATGTAAATTAGCCAGCCCTCACGCGCAGTGCACATGAGGGGGCCAGGCTCGGGCTTGTAGCAGGTTCAGGTCCACGTGGGTGGCTGTGGTGCTTGGCGTGAGGTTCGGTGGACCCGAGCCTAGAGGCTCGGCAGGAGGCTTGGGCCGACCACATGGCTTCATCATGGCCGTTCAATCGAAACGATCGGACGATATCTGTATCTTCTTCATCTACCGTAGGTAGCTGGAGAGGCTGCGCTCCGGTGACCTCCATCCAGCTCCCTCCATGCTCCGTAGGATCGTCTAAGGTCGGGGAAGCTTGGTGGATGGCTGGCGGAGATCATGGAGCCAAGGCGGAGCTTCATTATCGTTGGGAGCAGCAACGGCGGAGCGAGGTTGTCAGAGGGGGGCAATAGATCGGAGTGGGCATAGTCGTTGCTGCCATTGAAGTTCTGCAAAGTTAGGTGATAGCCGAAGCCAAGTGCGTGTGAAGTAAGTGTGAGATGAGCCGGACGGAGGTGAAGAAGGTGGCGGCTCTGGGAGGTCCTCCACCGTGATGACTGAGGCACTGGGTCGGACAATGAAGGGGTCCCTGGAGGGAGGAGAAGGTGGTGCGAAGGTCGTTAGTGGTTGGCAGAGACATGAATGTGGTTAGGCGATGATGGAGTGTAATGTAGAAGGTAGAGTAATTTCAAAGAAAAAGTAACTAAAAGATGGAGAGGAGTATCACATCGGAGAGGAGAAATTAACAGAGGTAGCAGCTTGGAATGAGGCTCCTTAGGAGCCTTCGCTTGTTGCTCGTACTCGGGCAGCCGCTCCGAGGAGCTCAACGGTGGTGGAGACACCGTGACGTGGCCGGACGGCCACGGATCGCACCAGAGCACGGAGGCACCATTATGACCCTCCTTCGACCTTCGTCTGTCATAAGGAGGTGAAGGCGGGCTAGGTCTTAGGCTCTAATTGGTGATGGGGGTGACGAGCGACGGAGGTGATCGTTATATAGGATGGTAGGTGGCGGTTATACGTGATGAAGGAGGCAATTGCAACGGTTGTAGTTAAGGCATAAAGCGATGATGGGATTCATTGATGGGCTAGCGAGGGTAACATAAGTCAGGGGTACGTGGAGAGAGTGTTAGGAAGCGGAGAGGTGATGGGGATCGGTGGCTAGAAATGGAAGGGGCGGAGGAGTTACAAGGGGTAATGGTAAGGCTGGAGGAGGACGATGAGTAGGCACTGTTGGATCTAACGATCTAATGACTCAGATGAAGGTGGGATGAAGGTTGAGGATCAGATCCAAAGATCTGATCGTACGTTTGAGGATTAGGTGCTAAGCGAACGGTTATGATGGAGAGATGTGGGAGATCCAGTGGCCTGGGTAGAAGGGTTGTCGTGGAGCGATATAGGTCATAGGATGATGGGGGATCGGGTGGCTGGGAGCGAGGCCTAGGGCGCGTTCAGATCTGATCAGAGCTCAGATCAGACGGTTGTGGGCAAAACATGATTGAACGGTGGAGATGGGGAAGATCCAATGGCCAGGAGGGGTGTCGTGTGGCGGAAGGAGGATGCGACCGCGTGGCTGCTCCAGAGAGCGCCACGTGGCCGCACCAGAAAATTAAGAAATAAAATATCAAAGGAAAATAAAAAAGAATTAGTTAGAGGCAGAATTAAGAAAAAGTCAAAACATGAAAGTTGTATATCTCGATGAGATCTACAAGTTTCATTTTGACAAAAAGCCAAATGAGGTTATTTGTACACAAAGTATTTTGGGGGTATTTTTAAGGGGTTACAAACACCGATTTTTAGGTTTTGAGATTCATTTGTAGTTGTTAGTCTTTTTAAGGGCCAGGAACTCAATAGACAATTAATCAACCTAATTTTTAGGGCTTTTTAATAATAAAATATTTAAAATAAATAATATTAATTAAATAATAATTATAGGTTATTATACACAATATAATACAAGATAAAATGTATGAATTATTAGTTAATTTATTGGATTACTTAAGAAAGGAGTTTTAATTAGTGGATTTTAGCATGATGAATACGAGATTCATCAACTACTTGTCCACTATTCACTTTTATTTCCATGTTATGATAATTTTCATCCACTATCACTTGATTTGCATTGCTTCATTTTTACTATTGTGGGTTGATTGTTGAATTACTTCTGATTTTGTGGGCGGTCATTTGGACGACTGTATTCTACCTTGTGTAGAACATCAGACCCTCTCAAGACCCGAGTATTTCAAATGGCATCGTTTCTGTGTAGATTTTGAACTTAAGCCTCAACTCTTAGCTCTTCTTCCGACATTCCATGGGAACCCTAATGGAGAACCATACACCCATTTGCAATAGTTTGCTCGCATCTACGATACCACGCTCTACCCCAACATCCTGTTAGGAATAGTCAAGATGATAGTGTTTCCCTTCAGCCTTCAAGATAATGCACTTTATTGGATCAATCACCTAGGGAAGGTCGTCACAACCTAGGAGGAGCTCAAGTCAGCATTCCTCTACAAATTCTACCCTCTCGGTCGGCTCAATCAGATGCGAGCCATAACCAGTAATTTCTCCCAAAGACACACATGAGTCTATACATGAAGCTTGGGAGAATTTCAGAGATCTCCTAGAGAAATGTCCCCACCATGATATTCCTCAGATCAGCGTCGTCCAACATTTCTTTAGGGGGCTTACTCTAGAGAGACAAAGGCTCGTTGATGCTGCTTGTGGCGGATCGCATTTCAACAAGGATAAGATGTCGTCTGGCAGATCTTCGAGGAAATGACCGAAGGAAAGGCTGCCTAATCGTCGTCTCAAACTTATCAGCGGCAACCATAGATTCTATCAAAGCATGTTCATATGATGACAACTCATGAACCAGACAGGGATGAGAGCTCCAATCTTAGCATTATTGGGAGCCACTTGTCCAAAGGGGGACATCATAGAAAAGCAATCACATGACTTGTATAAATTATCTATGATCAAACATAAGACACAAAATATGGACAAATGGACAAAATCACCAAGCAGCTAGAGCGGCTGGGGGAGCACAGTTAATTCTTACTAGTCGGTGACACCATCAGCCATGACTCGTGCCGAGAAGAAGGAGCCATCATCACCTAAAACTCCTCAGTAGAGTCCAGCGTAGCCAGCAGTCCAACACATATACCCCCCTCCTCCGAGCAAACATCGCCTCAACAACCACTTCAACAATTAGTTGACTACCGCACAAGCCCCAGATTATCCCTAACTAGAGTTTCCATCCTTAGCCCCTCATTCAGGAGGTGAATGGCATATGGAATAATGATGCACAACTAGCCCTTCCAGGCAGACATCAGTGGGTCCAGTCTTCAGGTACTCATCCATTCCCTCAACATTAAGGGGAGGAATTCGTCCATAGCACTCTTCCTCAACACCATTAGTCGCCACCACACAGAACAATTGGAGACAGAAATCTTACCAACAACCAACATATTGTCAACACCAGCAATATAAACATTACGCAACTGCTCCATATCAGTAGTATTCTCCTCCTCCTCACTATCAACATCAACCTTCTCCTCAGTATAACCATCAAGATTCCTACCAACAACCTCTACATCATTAACGGTCTCAACGTGACCAGCACATGAAGCCATCCGAGGTTGCTCTTGTGAACCCTACCCTTGACTGCTTGGCTCAACTATGAAGGATCTTAGCAGAAATGAGTCAGAAGCTAGACGACCTCACCACTACAAAAACTCCTATCCCGACACAGGTTGAGGCAAACCCAGACAACTATAGGAAGAGAGAGCAGGTAGTTTGTGATAGTCCGCATAGTCATACAGAGTCAGATTTTCTTGATACTTTATTATCTAATGTTGTTACGCTTAGGAGCGATAGGACTTTACAACCTTCTGCCACAACAATGGGACGAATAAAGCATCTTCTGATGAATCATCATCTTCTGCATCAGTTGATCTTGTTGAAATCTAAGAAGCGGAAGCAAAATAGATAAATCAAGAAACATAAACATGAACACAAGAGATTTAACGTGGAACCCTACTCCCTAAGGAGCGGTATGAAACCACGGGAGAAGCCCTCAACGGGGCAGATATTCTATTAGAATTCTCAATGAGTACATGGGGTGTGGGGCTCCTTATATAGGTGCTCAAGGGAGAATATTCTATAGGATATTCTCTATAGAATATTCTATTAACAAATAGCCACACAGAATATTCTCTAACACTCCCCCTCAAGCTGGAGCTGAGAAAGCTGCAGCTTGTAACAAAAAGAAAGTATACAATACATCTTCACACAATACATTACAACAAGAATACAAGTCCGCTGCTGGTAGAAGACCTCGCATGTGGACGGGTCTGCGGCTTTCAGGACATCGGAACGTATCTCTGTCATGCTTGTAGAACTGTTGCGATATCAGGTCACCAGAACGTATCTCTGTTGTGCCTGGAGTAGAATCATTGTAGAAGAAGAAGTCCAACGCAGAGTAATAGTCGGGTTGCAAAAGAAGAAGTATGTGCCTCGACGAAGAAGTTGATGTTCGGTGAAGGCGGATGATCTGTAGAAAGCAGGAGTGATGGTCTGTCAGTCGTAGATGCACAATTGTGAAGAATACATCTCTAACTCCCCCTTTCTCCCATACTTGATAGAATAGGAGCATATAACATCAAGTTGGGAGAAACCAAAAGACGTAATTTTTTTTAACATAAGCTGTTCATTTTTTTATCGGCTTTTCAAATCATCATCATTTTTTTTATTTTTTTTAAACCGTCTCATTTTTTACGATTTTTTTTGTAAACTATGCGTACGACTTTTTAAATGTACGTGCCTTTTTCTTGAAAAAAACATTTTTTTGACCTGAACCTTGGCCTGCACAGAGGCCCAATCTCTCTCCTTTTTTTGTAAACTATCGGCTCTTCCTTTTTTTAATGCATGCCAGGCTCTCTTTATTTTCTGGGCCTTTTCCAATGGTCGATGCCCACTTGGGCCTTTTTCAATAATTTTCTTACTGACTGAGCCCTCACCCTTTTATTTAATCGCCAGAGCCGAGCCCACCCTTTGAAGAGGTATCGAGCTCTAGGGTTTCCTCCTCAGGATTTCATCCCCCGATTAGGGATCACTCGCGCGCCTGGGTGAGGAGCCCTAGAGGGGCGTTGCCTGTAGCCTGGAGTAGGAGGCGCATAGCTTGGTGCTGCAGCAGAAAAGGAAGCTGCCGAGTTCGATTCTCCTCCACAGGGAAGAGGAAGGCGCCGCCGAGTTGTGCGCGATGCCAGCGCACAGGGAGGAGGTGGAGCGCGTGAGAGCTCGGAGTGGCCTCGCGCTGCTTGCGCAAGAGAAGTGGGTTGGAGGAAGGGTGCCGCCACCAGGGGGGCTCGATCGGTGCACCGACTGCACCTAGGGCGAGCAGTCCCAATCCAAAATCTTTGACCAGTGAAGTAGGTATTAGATTGATGGACGATCTGCTATCAAGGAGTGTTTTGTCGAACTTCTTCTCGGACATCTGATGTCTGACAAACGGTGCTCCCATGTCTTTCTTCTTACTTGGGAGATTGTTGATTGCATTGATAGTGATCGTGATCAGGATGTGCTTTACATTTCGTTCTCATAATCGAGACAGTTGTCGCTTTGTTATACATGCCTCCTTTAGCCCTTTCTTAATGTTGGGTATGTACTTAATTTCGTTAAGTAGGGGCATCTGAAGAACAAGATTTTGAATGATTTCCGCAATATCGTGGTTAGACAAAGTTGTTTTCGATTTTATGATTTTTTGGATTTTTGCATTGCATCAAGAAATGGAATTTGTACAGAATAAATGACAAAACCATTGTTCTAATTTCCATAAGAATTAATGTCCACATCTTGATGTACAAATGGACGACAAAAAGGAATATAATCATCCATAAGAGGTGGGCATCCAAAAACTACAAGATCAGCTCCATTGGTAGGCACTTTATCGACTGCTGGTGTGATTTTCTCCATTGTTGCCATGGTGTCGCTTCAGTTGCTACTCTCTTTTTGATCTTTTTGAATTTGTTTATTTTTTTGGTCTTTGGTTTTGGTGATTCTCCTCTGTCTTCTTCTTCCTCACCTGGTCTAGCTGTTGGATCTGTTAGAGAATATTCTGTGCGGGTATTTGTTATGAGAATATTCTATAGAGAATATCCTATAGAATATTCTCCCTTGAGCACCTATATAAGGAGCCCCACACACCCTGTACTCATTAAGAATTCTAATAGAATACCCGCCCCATTGAGGGCTTTTCCCGTGGTTTCATCCTGCTCCTTAGAGAGTAGGGTTCCACGTTAAATCTCTTGTGTTCATGTTTATGTTTCTTGATTTATCTATTCCGCTTCCGCTTCTCAGATTTCAACATGGTATCAGAGCGGTCGATTCTCGAGGATTTAGTCCTATTATTATTTTTTTTCTTTTCGAGAACATTTTTGATGTTTTGGAAGATAATTCTCAAGAGTATTGATATTCATTATTCACAAGTTCTGATTGCTCATTTCAAGATCGAAGAGAGATCTAGGGTTCTGATATACATCTTCATAATCTGCAGTATCCCAAGGTTTTGTTGTTGAAACCCTATCATCCAGGCAGATCCTTGCGAAGAGGTCCCAGGAGGGAACCTGTTCCTGGCGGCAATATAATTCCAGGCGCACTCGTTCTCCAGCAGGGTCTCCATGCGCACTAGCGGTGCATCTCTGCTCCATTGCGCATACCTCCTGCACCACCACATCTTCTCCAGGCCCCATCAGGGCACTCCGCGGCACACCTCCAATACTAGGCAGGCGGAGGCACTCCAGGCAGCCAGCCCTCTATCCTCAAGCCCAAACGACAGCAAAGACAACTCGCACATCGCACATCCAAACCAAGCGGTGTCGTCACACCTCAATAGTCCTCTCCCCTACCTCTCCAGACATCGCCCGCTTCTCCCAGTTCCATTGAAGATGCTCCAAGCGGCGCTTCCGCCTCCTCTCGCGCATGAGAGCCAAACAAAAGGCTCCTCCTCCATTCCCAGCGGCACATGACCTGGCGGTGCCCTCCATTCCTGGCCTCCTGGCAACGCCAGGTCCTCCGCCTCCTTTCCTAGAGCTCATGAAAATGATCCTGCAGTTTGCAGATACATTAGTCAAGCATCCAAAAGGCATTTTAGAGGATGTCATCGTCACAATTCGAGGGATGCAATTCCCTGTGGACTTCATTGTGGTAGAAATGGAAACCTCGGCTCTTTTACTTCACACCCCGATCACACTTGAACGACCATTCCTTCGAACAACCAAAGCAGTGGTGGACTACGACACCGGATAGATCACCTTTTGTTCCAATAGCGAAAAGGTACCTATCGAGACGATCCGAGTGACAAAACTGACATATTCTGCATTATATGAGAGTGAGCCTACACAACATAGATCGAGGACTGTGACTTTCTATCTGAAATTAGAGATACAAATATATTTATGGATGAAATCAAGAAACATGAATTCCTCTCCACCGAGGAAGGAGTGGACAACATAGTCGAGTTCCCCACATTCTTTGAAGAAAAGAGTTTACTGAATTGCAAGATGAATGGATTGTTGGCCACCTGTCCTCAACAGAGAAAGAGGAGTTTTTTTAAGATTTTTATGAACAAGAGGATATTATTGAAAATTTTTGTGAAGCAATGAATTCAGAGCTGGCATTGCTTATTGTATATAATTTACATTTGATGGATTCGACACCACCACCCTGCACAACTGCTGAAGTTGTTATTGAATGGATTATGACCCCACCTGAGCTCAAACCACTACCATAAAACATGAAGTATGCCTTCCTTTCAGGTGAATAGAACATGTTCCCGATCATCATAAATTCACAACGGACCAAGGACCAAGAATCCCGTCTGCTTGAGGTTCTAGAAAGAAACTGCAAGACACCATGTTGGAAAATTTCACATCGTGATGGGATCAACCCTTCACTGTGTTCGCATCACATCTACCTTGAAGGAGACATCAAAACCTCCCAAGAAGTTCAGCATAGATTGAACTCTAACCATAGGGAGATTATCATGAATGAAATTACAAAATGGTGTGATGATGGATTCGTATATCCCATCCTCGATTCAAAATGAGTGAGTCGCCTACATGTAGTGCTGAAGAAATCCGTGATCACTATTGTGAAGAAAAATAAAAGAGAGGAGATCCCGACCAGGGTACCATCTTCATGGCTTGTCTATGTGGACTACATGCTCTTGAATCTAGCGAACAAGAAAGATCATTTTCGGCTTCCCTTTATCGACCAGATAGTCGAAATACTAGCTGTGAAGGAGTATTTCTATTTCATGGATGGATACTATGGATACAATCAGGTTGTAATTGCCCCTAAAGATCAAGAGAAGAACACCTTCACCCATCCGTTCGAACATATGCAACGCTCTTGCGACATTCTAGAGGTGCATGTTGGTAGTATTCACAGATATGGTTGGTAGTTTCTCGAGGATTTATGGATGACTTCTCGGTTTACAAAGATAGTTTTGATCAGTGCCTTACATATCTAGACCTAGTCTTGAAGAAATGCTGCGAAGTTAATCTTGTGCTCTCGTGAGAGAAGAGTCACTTTATGGTGACTGAAGGAATTGTGTTAGGCCATGTCATATCTAAGCGTGGCATGGAGGTTGACCCTGCAAAGGTGGACATGATTTCCAAGCTCATAGGACCTATAAATTTGAAGCAAGTTCGGTCATTTCTTGGGTATGTGGGATTTTATAAAACATTCATAAAAGACTTCAACAAATTTTCCCAATCGTTGATTGAGCTTCTGGAAAGAAGACACATTTTATTGTAGATGCCATAGTTCTTTAAACCTTTAATCAGTTGAAACAATTGATCACTCAGGCCTCTATCATACAACCGCCAGATTGGTCTCTACCAATTGAGATCATGACTAATGCTTCCAATTATGCCATTGGTGTGGTTTTGGGACATAGAGGAGATAGATTACCATTTGCTATTGATGAATCTCTATTTCATCACCTTTATTCTTTCATTTGGCCTTTAAACCCTAGCTAAATGCATGCAAATATCATTATTTTGCATAAATTAACATCCATCATTTATTATTTAAGTAATATATAAAATACATTGTTTAAAGCCAAAATAAGGGAATAAAGAAAATAAAAGAACAAGAAATAAAATGCCAAAGGTATTTTATGACCCTAAACCCTGAGACCTAGGCATCATAATGATTGGATCGACAAGGAATAAAGTAGGGGGAGATAAGCGTCAAAAACACAATAAAAAAACCTAATTTTTACTCTTCAATAATTTATTTTTGGGACCCATTTCATTCTTTATTATTTGTACCACAATTTCAGAAACTTTGTACATAAAAGTTGTAGATAAAGATACATAGAAAAATAAAAATTGAGTTTACACAAAAATAATACACAGTATACATTTTATACTCGAAATAAAAAGACAAAACCCAAACTTCCCAAACCCATATCTTCTCCATATGAACTCAAAATCCACCAAAGTCACTTTAATTGTATATAACTTGTAATAAGCTATTTAAGGAAGGTGGTTTCATTTAATTAGGAGTTAGATGAAAAATTTAGGCTTTGGACCACTATTGTATAGTTTACGTGAATAAAAAATCATTTTATTTATTCTTTATAATTTTTATAATTTTATAATTTTATAATTTTGTAAATATTATTTATAATATATGTACATATTTAGAATAGAATAAACCATGAGGAAAATATAAAAATAAAATATCTTATATAAATACATAGATGAATATACTATACTTATACATATATAATAAGTATACATATTTCTTTAAGTGTACAAAATACATTAGAAAAATACAATAAAAATATATTTATCTCTATAAAAATAAGTTATAAATATATAAGATAAACATATAAGAACTTAATATTAAAAATATAAATAAAAATAAAATAAGCAAAATATAGGTAAATATACATATAAGTAAAACCCTAAGAAGTTACTTGTAATAAATAAACCCATAAAAACAAATAAAAATCATATTAAAATACTACATTAAATAATAAACATTTTTATTTTTAATCAAAAAATAATAAAATCATTTAGTAAGTTATTTTGAATTAATTTTGGATTTCAAATTAATTTTATCCTTTAGTGTACCAGTTGGACCAATGGGAGTCGTCCAATCATTGACCCTTGGTCAACTCTCTGACCGAGGCATTGGCAGGTGTCAGACCTTGTTCTACTATGTTATCCTTGATTTATCATGCCAAATCCTTGCATCTATTCAGCTCGACCTCTGCTTGGCTTGCGATCCTCAATCAATGCACTTTCATGCACACATCATTCATTGGTCGATGAGCGTTTGTAGAGAGCTCCATTCCCCAATGAAGTGGATTGGTATATAGTATCTCCTCCGATTTCCCTTGAATATTCGATCCCTCTTCTGCCGATCTCATCCCTAATTTCCATCCTAGATCGAATTCTGATGAAAACAGTGCTCTCTTAGGCCAATTCGCAGTTTGATTAGGAGTCAAATCATGGAGATCCAGAGCTCCACCACTATGTTCCCCTAAGCTCAGCTCAATGTGTCTCACGTCCGATAACCTTCTCTTTTTTGTGTGTTTTCACACCTTTAGCATATCACAGTTTAGGTTCGCCTTTTATTGCGTTCGCTTTCATTTAATCCTTCATAAAATCAAAAATATTCGGACGACGGAGGTCCAGCTCCGCCACCCCATTCCGACTAAACCATACCATCTACGCCTCATCTTTCACCCCCACATTACTCGCTTTCACGTTTTGATCATTACTCGCACGTTCATTCACCTTGATCTCGCACAGATCGAGCGAACTGATATTCCTCTTCCACCTTTCACCAGAGATCATCGCTCCGCCGCATCTCGCATTCATTCTACCTCTGAAGTCCTCCTTGGCATTGACTTTTTGTCCCTAACGTGATTCTGCAAAAAAACAAAGAGAAAAGTCCTCGTTTTAGGGGACATTGAAGACCAGGAGCACCTCAAGGCATCAAGCTTTGTTGGAGCACCTCTGGTGGTGGCCGACACATTTTGTGGTGCTCAGTCGCTGTGGGATGCCTCCATGAACCTATTGAGCATCTCAGGTGCGAGGAAGAAGGCCATAGCTTCCCTGGAGGCCAGATCGAAGCTTAACCTCTCACTGTTCTTCGGTCGTTCTGCGTGAGTACCTCTCCGTCGTTTGATAAAGCACCTCTTCTAGGAGGTACAACTGTCGTCCGATGATTCGAGCCTCAACCGCCCAATCTCTTACTGAGATCTAATTGCAGCCATCACCAGACCAACCGTCATCCATCGTCTAGATAGCACCGCGTGTCAAGTGGATGCTTCATCACCGTTGGATCGCACTTTAGAGGGTATTTTTTGCATGAACCGCCATACCTTTTGTATTTACTATTTAGCCCATAAAAATTTATTTGTGCTTCAAATAATTTTTAAATATTTGCATTTAAGCCCTCACACTTTCAATATTTGCATTTATGTCCATTCCACGTCGCCTCACGTGCCTGTGCATGTGAGGGGATGGGGAATTTTGCATCTGGATCCTAGAAAAAGTTGTATTTCATTTTGGCCAACTAATTTGTATATTTAGTATAAAATTTTCTGGAAAAATTGCATCTGGACCCTGCACTTGTATTAAATTGCAATTATATCCCATTCTGGGTATATATTATTGAATGTTTTTAGAAAAACTACATGATTGCCCCTTATATTTATTTGAGGTGTTTGAATTTAGTACATAAAGTTTAAGTATTGACAAAAATGCCGCTGGTAGATTGTATTTTCTTTCTGTAGTTTTTATTTTCTGAAAAATAAATCTTAGTCGTTATAAATTTGTGGAAAATTTCATTAAATACCTGACATATATTTCTTTCATACATATTTTTGGTTGGGTATTTGAATGTATTTTCTATTTATAAAAATTAAAAAACCGAGCTATTGTTACCTATTTGCAGTAAAAAACCCATAAAAATATAAAAATGTTTTGGAAAATTTCAAAAAAATTATATTATGTCTATTATTGTATTTTGAGCCTACAGACCAAAAATCACAAAAACTAGAAAGAGAAAATCTAAAAAACAAAAAAGCTCCAAATCCAAATAAATATTGTAAAAACCCTACAAAATCCAAAAAATGTAATTTCTATTTCTGAATTTTATTTACTATACATATTATTAATTAAAAATAGTTTTGGAAAATTTTGAGCCTTGTTTCCATTTTAACTTCCAAAACAATTTAGACCATTTACCTTATTCACTATTTTTTCTTTTTTTTTTTACTTTCAAAATACCTAAAAGTTCGAAAAATCCACCAAAAATCACAAAAATAGAAGAAAAATATAAAAACATTTATTTCTACAGTTTTTGCTTATTTTTAGTTGTATTTATAATTGTATCACTTTATATTTTCAATATAATTAAAAATATTCTTATATTAGATATTAAAAAGAAAAGAAATAAAAAATAAGAAAAATATAAAAAGAATATATATAATTAAAAACACTTAGAAAGAGTATAAAAATAAAATTCCATAAAAATTAAAATATAAAAAATCCACAAAAATTTAAAAATGTAAAAATATCCAAAATCATATACTATCTTTCATGCCAATTTTTCATTGTGTATCCTCAGTTGTTTCTTGTGTTCGACCCCTAATATGCTTGTCCCTTATACATCTATTTGTAGGGTACAATAAATTTTTATTCACACTTTCTTGCTTTGCTTGATCTCTACATTGTGTGGGTTGATTGTTGTTTGATTTGACATTTGTGAGCGGTCACCTCAATGACATTTTATCATCACCTTCCGTGAGGATATTATTTTAGTCCCTTGTAAAAGTCATCTCAACAAATGGCGTCGTTGCCGAGGAGCAACATGTAGGATAGAATTTTGGGTCATTTTTGTTTCATTATTTTCTTTATTTATTTTATCTTTCATTTGATATTATTGTTTATTGTTCAAATCCCAATCTCTTCTATTTTTCTTACGAGGGACTTCAAGAAGACGATGACCGCTTTGATGATCGAGGCACCCGAGTTAAGGAGACTTGGCTCTTCTACTTGTGGACCAAGAGGAGAGAGTAGGAGAGAGAGAGATATAGCATATGTTTTTTTTATTTCGTGAGAGAGTGATTTATTTTTACATTTATTAATTTGTAATAATACATGTACTTTGGACTCTTGGACACTTAGGCCCAATTTCTAAGTGATTGTTCACTTGGGGGCTCACTGTGTTTTTTGTGATTTCTACCACCTTTATTTTATATATTTCTTGTATTTTGAGTTTTTCGCATTTCTTTTCTTTGTTTTCTATGATTGAGCCCTTATGTCTAGGTGTGCCTGCTCGGTAGATAGGTACACATCCCTAAGGCAACTAATTTTCCTATAGGTTACTTTGTGATTGGACATAGCTCAAATTTAATTGTTAAAAATTAGTTTGATCACCGAGAGCTGAGAGATGGAACATAAAATGCATGCAGGACCCATTGTGGCGGGCACTGAGGTGTCTCAAAGATCGGACTGTTGGGTGATCATTATAGGGTTTATCATTTTGGTTCTTCACGCTGATAGCACTGCATGTTCTGAGAACGATTTCATTGTTGCATTTGCATATAGACTAGGTTTAAAAAATCTCTACCATTCATTCTACAAGGAGAGAGCTAGGAATCACTATGAGTCTTCTATATGAGCATTAATCATTATTTTCTGACTTGCATTGCACTTCCGCCTTCTCCCTCTGATTTTGACAACCTAGGAAAAATCCACAAAAAACATTAGGTGCTTGTATTGAATTTACTCAAAGTAAGTGATAACAAAAAAAATATAAAAAAAGGACTGCTAATTTCACTTTGACCTAAATAAAATCCATAACGAAGAGCATTGTTTGGGGTTCACAAAGCCCACATTGATTTTATGTACAACTCCAGACAGAGCAAGGCATGACCCTTAAAGAATAGATCCGAAAACTTGATTAATGTCTACCTCAACAATCACCTAGGACTGACAAAGTATTGACACTCCTATTGTACGTCGATGAGTAGGTCCCTGTTGAGCACGATACTCTACCCTTGTGTAGAACATCCGACTTGATCCAAAGTACTGAGCTTAGTCCATGCCTTCACGGGTGTGTCTGTCTCATCGTTTTGTGTCCGAGTAGGGCTTAGCACGCTCACGGGAGATTCCGTTGCGATCTTGGTCTGAAGTATTTGGGTTCGCCATTATCAGCTTCCTCTCTCTATTTCTTTAGTTGAGTAGCTACCTAGGCACGAGGTTGAAGACCTTAAACAACGCATATCACATGATACAAAGGAGGTGGAACAAGTTCGGGAGTCTCATCTCGATAGTACAAGCTCTCCTCTAGGGCTAGTCGCTTAAGGACTCGTGACAGTTTTTGCCTAAACCAATAACACTAAAACTGAAAAGATAAAAATAGTCGAACTCTTATGGCTTCATATTCGGTTGAGTTGGTGAGCCAAATTTGTATTATGTTTGTTTGGATCAAGTTTAGGATCTAAGATCAAAGTCCCGCGTACTTGGGCATTTTTACCACATTTACTCTTTTACATATTTCCTCGTTGACCCTCACTCACTTTGAGCTGTCTACTATTTTACACTCATTTTATTTCTTGTTCATCTCCATTATTTTCCATCTTTCATCTATCTCCTTTTGACCCTCTCAAGATGTCGACCCACAGATAGCTTAGTCTGGACTCCACCGACAGCCACATCGATTCCATGTCACTTACATCTCTAATAATACGGAATGATTTCCATCGGTTCGGACATTGCGAACTTCTCCTTGGACTCCCCAATCCTTTCTTCTTTCAATATTTTCCTTTCTTCAATAAATCTGCTATCCGGAATGGACTCGCAGCTCGAACTAGCGCTCCCTCTTCAGATAAATCAGGATTACTCTTGTGCCAAAACAAACCCTTGTGGATGGAGATCGATTTCAGTCAATATCCTATGCTCCATTCATAACCATCTGGGATTGACCATAATCCCAGATTTATGTCAACAATTTGTGTTCTGACAGAAACTGATCAGTGTTTATTCAACCATGCAGATCAAGAACCTGATCAAGAGGCATGACTTCAATCATAACTAAACATGGCTCCTACTGGAAGAGAAAAGGGACCGCAACCCCAAAAAGTGAAGCAACCAGAGCAGGGGGATGGGTAGTTCACAACACATAATGAAGTCAACATCCAGCTCCTCGCATCAATCCAATCCATCTAGAAGCAGTCAATGAACCAAGGATTATCCCATGTCTCTTTCTAAGACATGCTGAATGGATTGAGGATGAGGAATGCCGAGAGAGATGCCAGGAGAGAGGGTGGATTTCATAGAGAAAATTAAGATCCGAATAAAGAAGATGCAGAAGACTTCCTATCAGTAGGTGGACGCCGTCATGAAAGAGGAGAGGCAAGACCCCCACAACCCAAGCCCACGTTGAAATAAACCTACAACCCTGGGGCAGGCCATGTCACAGAGTGGATTCAAATTCCACCCATCCATGTCCATTTTGAGCTGAAGCCACAATTCTTATTTCTGTTCCCAGCCTTCCATGGGAACACGATAGAAGAGAAATAGATCCACCTACAATAATTCGACCGCATCTGTGCAACAACCCATTATCCCAACATTCCCTTAGGGGTAGTCAAGATGACTGCCTTCCCCTTCAATCTCCATGACAAGGATCTTTATTGGGTGAACCATTTAGGAAAGGAAGTGACCACGGGAGGAGCTCAAATATGCATTTCTTCACATGTTCTACCATCTCGATCGCCTGAATCCACCACAAAATTCCAAGACTAGTATGGTCCAACACTTCTTCGGTGGATTAACACTTGGGAGACAAAGCTAGTAGATGCCTCTTGTGGTGGTTCACATTTCAACAAGGATGAGGATGTCGTATGGAACATTTGTTAGGAGATAGACGAAGGAGACGCCGCTAATCCTCATCACGTGCATACATGAAGATTTCCAATAAAGGCAGTTCACGTTGAAGACACAGATGAGAGCTCTAACCTTAGCATAATTGGGAGCCATTTGTCTAAGGCAGACATCATCAAGAAGAGGTCACATGACCTCGAAAAACTTAGTCATTGAGAAGAGGAACCAGGGCTTGGAGAAGCTCGATTTGATGTTCCAACAGTTGGAGCAGCTCGTTCGAGCATTGAATGCCAATTCCTGCAATTCCTGTACCTGTCACTGTCAAACTCCCATTGAGAAGAAGGAGCCAACACAGACACAACCTCCTCTACCATATCTCCCGCCACCACAACGCGTCCAACATGTATATTATGTGCAGACCCTGGAGCAGCCCTCGCGATACTAGACACAGATGGTTGTTTACCAACTAGATCCCCAACACATCTATCACGAGCAATTCTTCCCACCACCATCGTAGATCCAAGAAGTAAACGATGTTTGGAATAATGATGCATAACTGACCCATCCTTAGGGACAACCCCATGGTCAGAACATGGGAAGCAAGTCCTATTACCAACAATAGCAGGGGAAGACCCTAACAACCCTCTCATCAACAATAGCCTCCACATTACGGGACAACTGAAGGCAAGGATACCAGCAAGGTCTGCAGTAGTCTCGCTACAAGCAACAGAGTTACCACCAGCAACAGTTGGCTGCTCATTATCAGAATCAGTACTCCGGTCCTCCTCAATATTCATCATACCCTCCTCCTCACTATTAGAACCATCAGGGTTACCAACAACAACCTCCCCTGCAGTACCAGAGGACTACACATGCTGCCTCTTTTGATGTTGTGCCGGTTAACGAGACCCTAGACTGTCTGGCTCAGATGATCAAGAACATAACTGAGATGAGCAATGACTCCGTGATTCATCACACTAAAAGTTGAAAATAACGCTTCATCCTTAGTAATTAGCTGCATTCCATCATTTATTCTGCATTTTACCATTCATGCACTTAGAATTAAAAGTTGTGTTTTATCATGCATAATTGCATTCATAATCTTCTTCACATTTTCACCTAACTTCATGCATTTTAACTAATTCATGCTAAAATTGACCTCAAACCACCTCCATTGTGTACATATTGCTAATAACATTAAATGAAAAATATAAAAAATTACCAACTCAAATAATTAGCCTGTAAGACAAAACCTAATTTAAGAATAGACAGACTAAAACTTTCATATCTTCCTCATACAATGTCTGATTTCGATCTACTCACTTTTAAAAATATATACATTTAAAGACCGTCAAAATAAGACAATTTCATAAAAATCGAAGCTCATATGTGAAAGTTGTGTTTTGGGCCTCTTTTTGCGCATTTTTGTTTTAACGGTTTTTGACCTGCTAATGTACATACTTAACCCTTTTCATCTTATTGCTTTTTTATATATATTCTTTGATGAATGTATTAATAAAATTCGCAAAATCTAAATCCAAAATAAGACTGAAATCAAAGAAACTGTCCGAGTCTGAGTATCTCTTGGGAGTCTGTACAAATGTCTTCCATTTTCCATTTTATTTTTCTATTTTCTTATTACTAAAAATCCTAAAAATTAGAATAATATGTAAATATGTGTCCTTTATTTTATCGTATTTTTTTTGATTTTTTTGTCTTAACTAAAATCATAAAAAATAACAAAACCCCAAAATTAAGGCATTCTATGTTCATAGGTACCATAAAAAATACCATTTTGAACAGATGGCCTCTTCTTCTCTTAGTCCTTTCATGAAACTGTATATCTCATCGAGAGAGCAATTTCGTGAAGAAAACTTTTTGATCCGAGGTCGTTTGCTATTTCTTTTTTAATTTTCTTTTCTTTTTATTCTTGAATTTTCTGGAGTTGACACGTGGCAGCTCTTGGAGCTACCACATGTCGCCCTTTTTTGGTATTTAATTTTAGATTATTTGTTTTAAAAACTAAATAAACTAAACTAAATAAAAAATAATATATTTATATAAAGAAATTTAATAATAACCACGTGGTGAAATCTTGGTCGTCCGATCTCGGCCGATCAGACGGCCACTACTCTTCCTCCTTCATCCCTCTATTCTCGCCAACCCCCTACTTCTAGTGCCTCCCCTCCACAACCTCCGCTCCACCAATGGTTGGACCTCTCTTATCCCAACACCGCCTCCTTCGATCCCCCGATGATCTCGCCAACCACCCGTTTCCACATCACCTACGTCTCTCGACCCCCAGGTCTATCAATGCACCAAAGCCACCAGTGAACGAGAGAAAGCTCAGGGAGGAGGTGGTGACAACCCTCCTCTCTCCGACAATAACCTCCAAGGCACGATCATCCCAAGCTTCATCACGGTTCGCCACATGACTTGAAGCGAATAATAGAGGAGGGTTGTTTCCCACTCCAATCCATGCGCTACTACTCCCCATTTCCTCTGTTTCTTTCCTACTTCCTCTATTTTTTCCTACTTCCTCTATTTTTTTCAAGTCCCTTGTCTCCCGCTTCTTCACCTCGACCAGCCATCGTCCTTTCACCGGAATTTTGCCTCTGCCTATGCCCTCTCGCCGTCAAACGCAAGGGACCATTGACCCAGCTCCAACATTATGACATGGAGCCTACTCCTATCCGCCAACTTCAATACCCATATCCGCCTATGATTCCAATGATCATCCACCTTCATCCTCTGCATCAACCAACCCAAGTCTAGCTTCGCAGGAGGAAACTCACTCCTTACAGCAATCTTCGATGACACCACCAAGGTTCATCTTCACTGACATCCTCCACGCATCGTCAAGTTTCTACTCTACGTTCCCTAGCGCTTCGCCACCTAGAGCAAGAGGCTCTTCCACCACTGCATCACCAACCACGAAGCTCCTTCGACAAAGAAGCACTCCTGAAGGGTAGCCTCACGACTTCATCTTCGCCTAGAAGCATGTCTCCATCTTCGAGGGACAACACCTAAGGCAACTCCACCTTGAGTAGCAGCCGTTTAAGGCATCTTCTCTGACCGATAGCCTCTACCCTTCACCACACCTCACGCCATGCCGTTGCTCCTCCTTCATGAGCTCTCCCATTCAGCATTCGTCTCGTTCCACAAGCCATCACCACACTCTTGGACCGCTAGAGATCAAGCCAGCCGCCAGCAACGTTCCTCTCTTCCTCTATTAGGGGGCACAGAAATTGAGAACCTCACGTGCCTTGCACGTGAGGTTTGGAGAAGTTTTCACAGACCTCCCTGACCTCCCGCCTTATCACACAGAGGTCCAACCGCCCAAGGGGGCACGTGCCATACACGTGACTCCCTGGGAAACTTTGCAGATACCCCTCTAGGGATAGGTAATTACCATCAGGCCCCTGTTCTGCTTTTTTATTTCATTATTTATTGTAATCTTGCAAGCAAACCCCGTATTTATTCTGTAATTTGAACTTCTATATTACATCATTTTATTAATAAAAAATTATACCTTGTTATTCAATTAATTCTCTACATAATGGCATGCTTGTGATATTTTTATGCTCTTTGGTTAATTATTAATTAATATTTGTGTGTAAAGTTACATATTTTACCCAATTTACGATTAGACATTCATAGATATTTAACCATTGTCAAAAATTGCCAAAAATTCTTAGATTATAAGAATTAATTAGGATTCACATTGTGCCAAAAAAGAATTGCATTCGCGTGCATATTTTGCTCTATAAAAATCCTTTTGTGTATTGCTTTAATAATTTTTAATAGGTATTAAATTCAACATTTTTTAAGGTTTAAGATTTTTCTGAGATAGATCATCCTAATTATATATCTTGGATAATTTTATTTCCTGAAAAATAATAGATTTAGTATTTATTATAATTAATTAAATCAAGATCACCTAGTTTGCATTCATTAAATCATAATTAATTCATATTGCATCCAATAATTCCAAAAAATTACTGTAGCCTAGTGTTGCATGCATACACCGTGGCCAAGTTTTATAAAATTTTGACATTATTTGATCAAAATTTGCAATTTAGCCCCCTCTGAACTTTGCGATAATTGCATTTCATTTATTATTTTCATTTAAAAAATACTAAAAAATGCCTCTTTGAATTCCTAAATTCTAGATCATTTTTAAATGGGATTTTACACCCATAACCCTAAGTAATTTCGCAATAACATTCAAACCCTGTATAATCGTGAATTACATGAGAAAACCCGAGTAATGCTCAACTCTTATATGACATAACCCTATGTTATGTTCCATTTAGGGTACCCATTATATTTGACGGTTTCCGTTAAAAAGACAAAAATGCCCCTAACGTTCATTCTTATTTGCAAAAAATACGCCATCAACCATTCCCCACCCATCTCCCCGATTACCAACCACCTCTACACCCCCACCCCTCTCCCTGGTTTGACCGACCACCAGACCCCTCCTCCAGTGGTGGCGATCTCCCCCCACACGTCGATCTGCTCCCCCCGCGTCAACGTCCAGCTCCCTCGTTAACCACCCCCTCCCTGCTTGACGACTTGTTCCTCCCCTGCTCACCCCCGTAGGTCGAGCTCAAAAGCCCGCCTCCCCTAGTTGACATTCCCCCTCCGTCGAGCTTGAAAGCCCTGATAGACCGCCCCCTTCTGTCGAGCTTAAAGCACCCCACCCAACCCCCCTCCCCGAGCGACCCTCCCCCCTCCCCCAAGCGACCCTCCTCCTCCCCCCTCCCCCAAGCGACCCTCCTCCCTCCCCCCTCCCCACTCCACCAACCGACCTCACCCCACCCCCTCCCCCAACCGACCCTTCTCCCCCCGACCCTCCCCCCCCCCCCGACCGACCCTCCCCCCTACCCCGACCTCCCCCTCGGCACAACTGAAAGCCCCCCTCCACCGACCTCCTCCCCGCGGAATAGCTGAAAGCCCCCCTCCCCCGACCGAACCTCCTCGACAGATCTCAGACCCTTCCCCTCGAATCGACTCTCCTCAACAGAGCTCAGAGCTCCCCCCTGCCACGCCAACGGTCAGAGCTCAGAGCCCCCCGCCCCTAGTTGCTAACCTTCCACCACCTCGGTCGATGTTCGGTCGCTCCCCACCCCGTACCTTTGTAACCCCCACTTGCAATCCCTTGTGACGTTCTGCAATCCCCCATCCTTCGCGCCCGGTGCCCGCATGCAACCGCTTTCCCCCAGAGCCCGCATGCGACTGCTTTCCTTCCATGCTTCCGTCTGCAAGCTATGATGAATGCTCCTGCTCCCCTTCCAAGCCTCCTGTGTCCGCGAGCTTTGATGAATTCCCCGCCCGCGAGCTCCAACGAAGCCTTAAGCATCGGCTCGACAAATCTCCCACCGTTTATTTATTTATTCCTTTTCTTTTTTTAGCTAATCCTAGCCCTTAGATCATAAATTAGTTAGATTAACTCACTCATATGGTTGAGTTAACGTATCAAACTAATGGAGGGTTATGGGCATGAGACGGAGTGGCTATCCAAGGTTTCTCATGTAATTCATGATTATACATGGTTATGAATGTTATTGCGAAATTACTCAGGGTTATGGGTGTAAAAATCCCTTTTTAAATAAACCTAAGGAGACAGTGGCCTCCTTGAGTTCGACCTTGGACATCCCAAGTAAAAGAAGTTGACCGCTCGCTTTAATTGGACTAATAATTAATCTAATTGGTCGTTTGATCAATCGTGAATTACCTACATGCAACAAACAAAATTAAAGTTAATTCCACATAATTAATTGAGAGTTTTCATGGTTCTTCAATGATCCAAAAGATCGATAACTTGACAGTTGCAAAGATTGTTATACGAGCTCATATCGAGGCAAACCTGAACAACTTTCATCGTAAGGAGCAGGTTATCGGTAGTGTCCAACCTAATTCATGTGATCTTAATAGCTTTTCATATAATGCTATTACTCTCTTGAGCGGTAGGACACTCTAGCCATCGACAACGACGAAAGGGAAGAACATTGCAATTAATGGCGAATCATCAACCCGGCCAGCAGAAGGGCCAAGCAACATTTTTGTACCACCATAAGAAGAAACAAAAATTCAAAAAATACAAAAAATCCAAAAATCTAAAAAAAATAAATTAGCAATATATTTGGTGGAGGTCAGCCATACAAGGAGATGCTAGCAACGGTAGCTGATCGGAAGCAAGCCCTTGAAGTCGAGCAAGCTATTTTTTGTGCACAACTTGTGGACAATTCTTTACATTTTCGCTATCCAGAAATGGACAAAATTTTGAATGATATAGTTTCAGATTCTATAAATTTATGTTTTCCTGAAACAATGAGAACAAAAAAATCAAAAATTTGAAAAATGCCTTGTCTGATCTTGTTATTACAGAAATTATACAAAACGTGATATTAAATATGCCTTTGATGAAAGCTCTCAAATATATGCCAACTGTGAAGAAAGGATTGAAAGATGCATGTACTAGAAGCTGCATGCCTCATCCCCACATTCTAAGAAGTCAAGGTGGGCAACATGAAAACACATCCTCACAATGGCCACGGTCAACTCCATCAGCAATCTCCCATACAAAAGAAAGACAAGGAAGCGCCACTAATTTGTTGTTAGATGTTCAACTGAGAGTTTGAATGCACATTGCTCGACATCGAGTCTTCTGTCAATTTGATGCCAGCTTCACTACTCACATCATTTGGATTAGGACCGCTTATGCCAACAAAGATGATTTTGCACTTTGCAAACAAATCCGTCAAGCGTCCTACGTACATGTTGGAGGATGCAATCATAACCATTCAAGGGATCCAATTCCCTATTGATTTTGTTGTACTAGACATGGACATCTCCACACCTCTGCTCCATACCCCTATCATCCTTGGCCGGTCGTTCCTTCGAACAACCAAAGCGGTAGTGAATTACAACACTGGAGAAATCACATTCAGATCCAACCTGTGCAGATAAAAACCATCTCCGAGTCAAAGCCGACTGCGTGAACATCTGAAGTGAGTGTGCATGCATCTCACCAGCTTGAAGACTGCAACTTTCTAGCTGAAATTCAGGATACAAATTTATTCATGGATGGCAATGAGATCTACGAATTCCTCTGCCTCGAGCAAGAAATGGAGAAGGCATTTGAATTCCCTTTTGTCAATAATGAAGAAATTTTTGTCGACGTGCCTAATGAATTTCTTGCAGGACAAATGAGCCTCGAAGACCAAGACCAGATTATCAAGGATTTTTGCAATAATGTGCATCTGATTAAAAATGCTTCTAGATCCATGATTTAAGAGACTGAATTGCCAATGGTGGACATTGTACATAGAAAAGAAACTTCACCAACAATAATTTCTGAGGTTACCAGTGAAGAAGCTCAAACTCCGCTTGAACTTAAACCATTACCCTCCAATATGAAGTACGCCTTCCTTGTAGGTAGGCCAATCATTTAACCGATCATTATCAATGCACATCTGATCGCAGACCAAGAATCACATCTGATGGAGGTTATTGAACGTAACCGCAAGGTAATAGGGTGGAAAATTTCGGATCTCCATGGGATAAACCCTTCATTATGATCACATCACATTTAACTTGAGGACAATGCAAACCCTCCCATGAATTCCATAGAAGACTAAATCTGAATATTCAGGATGTTGCCATGAAAGAAATTCAGAAATGGTGTGATGCCGGTTTCATATATCCCATCTCCAAGAGCAAATGGGTGAGTCCTATGCACATAACACTGAATAAATCGAGGATCGCTATCGTGAAGAATGGCAAAAAAGAGGATATTTTTACCAGAGTACCCACTTCTTGATGAGTGTGCGTTGACTATAGAAGATTGAACCTCTCTACTAAGAAAGACCACTTCCCACTGCCCTTCATTGACCAGATTCTTGAGAGACTAGCCAAGAAGGAATATTTCTGCTTCTTCGATGGGTAATCTGGATATTATCAAATGGATATTGCACCTGAAGACCAAGAGGAGACGATGTTAACCTGTCCATTTATGACATACGCTTTCCAATGGATGCCATTCATCCTATGCAATGCCCTAGCTACAATCCAACGATGTATGCTTGTAGTTTTAACTGATATGGTGGGAAATTTTCTGGAGGTTTTCACGGATGATTTCTCGGGCTATGTAGATTCGTTCGATAAATGTCTTGATTACTTGGACCGAGTTCCATGGAGGTGCTGCAAAGTTAGTCTTGTGCTCTCATGGGAGAAGAGTAATTTCATGGTGATCGAAGGGATCGTGCTGGGTCACGTTGTATCAAAACATGGCATGGAAGTTGACACAGGAAAGGTGGAGGTAATTTCCAAACTTGAGTCACTAACTACTTGCAAGAAAGTCCAATCATTCTTTGGGTATGTCAGTTTCTACCGATGATTTATCAAGATTTCGAGAATTGACCCAACCATTGATTGAATTGTTAAGCAAGGAGACAGATTTCATTATTGATGATTGTGTGCTCCAAGCCTTTAATCAACTAAAGGATTTGATCTCTCAGGCCCCTGTCTTTCAACCACCGGATTGGATACTTCTGTTTGAGATAATGACATATGCGTGATTAACTATCAATGCAGTATTAGGGCATAGGAAGGACAACGTATCATTTGAAATTTACTAAGCTAGTAGAACTCTAGATGAAGCTCAAAAGAACTACACAGTTACAGAGAAAGAGCTGCTAATGGTAGTATTTGCCTTGGAAAAGTTCAGATCCCATCTCCTTGGGTCCAAGGTGATTATTTATACTAACCACTCGGCCATATGGTACTTACATCAAAATAAAGATGCCAAAACACATCTCATCAGGTGGATCTTTCTGCTCCACGAGTTTGACCTTGAAATATGAGATAAGCTTGGAGTCAAGAATGCGATGGATGATCGTTTTTCTAAACTTTCTCGAGCTTGAATCTCTTGAGCCAAACCTACAACCTATAACTGAGACCTTTCCAGACGAGGCAATCCTGTCAGTCCCTTTATGAATTATCTTGTGCCAAAAGAACTATACAAGATTAACCAAAGCTAAAAACAGACAAGGTCCTGTCTGATATTCACTTTTACCAGTGGGAGGATCCATATCTCTTTCTCGAAGGGGCATATTGTATCTGGAGAAGGTGTATCCCTCAGGAGGAAGTTCCAAGTGTCCTTGCATATGGTCGCGATTGAGAGGCCGAAGGACATCACTCATGAAGTAGAATGTAACAAAGGTAAGATTACACATACAACAACAATCTGATTTACAAGGAGAAGGTCAAAAGTGGCATGACAAACACATTCGCAGAAAGACTTTTGAACCGGGTCAGAGGGTTTGGTTGTTCGTTGAGAAATTAATAATCTTTCCATGAAAATTGAAAAGCAAATGTACTGGGCCTTTTATAGTGAAACATGTGCGTGACAATGGTAGAGTGATGATAGCTGGATTGTCAGCTGACGCACATCCCTTTCTAGTCAATGGACAACTATCGAAGCCTTACCAAGAACATGATACTTTCCTGTCTGTCGTTGACTCTATTCAAGTTGTATATGAAGATGAGCTGAGTTCTACCACAATGATGAATCAGATAAAGAAGACACAAACATTTTTAAATGATCTATTCTTCTTTTCCTTTTTTATTTTCTTTTTCTTTCAAAAAGGTTTTAACCATTTCATCCTTGCTATACTTAGGACGTACTTTGTCCTAATTATTGGGGGGGGGGGGGGTGTACACCCTGAGTTGTTCATTTTCTGATCCCTCACCTGTCCCCTCAACTCTTGACACTCTGTCTATACTTAGGGCTATTTTACCCTACGTTTGGGGGGGGGGCAGGTCGAGCCAATGGTTTCATGCATTCCCGCCCTTGATCCTCCCTGCTTTGAGTACAGTCTTCTTATACATAAGATTATTTCATCCAAAGTATAGAGGGGACAATCAATTTCTCATGCATTTATTCCTCATTCTTTATTTCGTCATTGTAGTATATGCTTTTCTATACTTAGTACGAGTTATGTCTTCTCATTTTCTCTCTGATCTATGTGGACATAGCTCAAGCTAAGTATAGGGGGGTCGTCTATACTCCGTATATACTTTAGTCATAACTCATACTTCGTATTTTCCATAAGTATGGATAAAATACAATCTATTAAGTGTAAAGAAAAAGCTTGTATAAAATCCAGTAAAGTTCTTTGTATATACTGATTAAAAAATAGGGTAAAAATGTTTTGCAAAATGCTTGGAAAATGATTTTGAAAATCTTTTTGAAAAATATATTGAAAATTATTTGAAAATATTTTATAAAATGTTTTCAACCTTTGTAAAAATATTTTGTTTGTAAAAATTTCTTTCTTTGTTTGAAATAAAATGTTCTGAAAATGTATTTGCAAATGGTTTGAAAAATGATTGCAAAGTTAGTCTGAAAAATCTATATATAATGTTTGAAAAATCTTTGCAAAATGTTTTTCAAATTTTGTAAAATGGTTGTAAAAATTATTTGGCAATTTTTTTCCTAAATAAAGTTTTCAAAATATTTGCAAAATATTTCAAAATTATTTGAGAACTATTCACATTATTTACAAACCTTCTATATACAAACCTCTAAATACCTAAAATCCTACCCTTATAAATACCAAGATGCACTCCTGTGTAAATATCTGTACCTACTTCTTTTTTTTAAAAAAATCTTTTTGTTTTGAAAAACCCCTAAACATTTGTAAAATTGAAAATTCCAAAAAATATTTGCTAAAACCTTTTCAAAATTGCATAAAAATTTGCAATACATTTTTCGAAAATTCATAAAAAGTTCAAAATCAGACAATTGCATCACAAAAATATTTTCTTGTAGTGTGCATAGCATCTGCATTTTTCAGAATAGCCTAGACAATTGAACAAATCAAAATAAAGTCCGAAGATTGGAGCATGAAATAGACCTTAATCCACTTAATTTTAAGAGGAACCCATTGAGAACTGGAAGTGGAGATATTTCAGGCCGCCTTGACTTAATTCTTTAGGTTCGATAAGACTATGTTCATGAGTTAATTTAATATGCCTAAATAGAACCCTTGATATCATCCATAAGACTCTTGAGATAGTCACTTGACTGGGAATCTTGCACCTAGCAGTTAGCTCGACTCAGATGGACTATTGAAAATCATTGAGTCTAAGGCGGGAAGATGCAAGGCCACTTTGTCAAGGTTGTCTAAGGAACCATTCTTGGGGATTACAAACACCGATAATCTAGCCAACTTCTTTTGGTAACAATGATATCTGAAGTCTGGAGATGGATTGAGACAGTGCTTCGGTTGAGGAATGGTCTACCAACACAATTTTTTCTAAGACCTACAAAATGGGTGGAACAAAAGATGCTATATCCACCGGCACATGAGCAAGAATGCAGAAGCTGTACAAAGTCGAAGAAAATATCCAAAGAAGCCTACAACCGAAAATTCCACAAAAATTTGAGCTTCAGAAAAGCCTACTTCTTGCTGAAGAATCAATTACACTGGCCAACTTCATAAAGGAATGAAGACTATACTGGTCCCATTCCCACTTCTTTTCCCCATCATCTAAACGTCTTCCCGAGTCGGTTGTATAGACCAGAAGTACCTGACTTTAGACGGGAATATCTGTTTCCATGAGGATGAGTTACCAGAAAGAGCAGACACCTCGATAGTTCATTGGTTTTGTCTGGTGAGAGCTAACAATTTCACACACATGGTTCTCTCACTTCAGGTAGCAAGAGTATGCGTCTGGGAGGATGGTTCTGACTTAGCTGTGAATTGAATAGATGATAAGAGTATGGAACTTAAGGGATGTTGTGTCACACCTCCTGACTTCCATGAGATTTCCAACACATCATTAATCCACGGGCATTCTCTGAGTTCCAAACTTTAATTTTATTAAGAAAAGTTTAAAAGTCAACAATTATTCCACGTCTTTCTTTTTCTTTTCTTTATTTTCTTTTCTGCACTTATATGCATAATTTTTGTCAAGGACTAGCAAAGGCAATTATAGGGGTGTGATGAATCTCCATTTCATCACCTTTATTATTTTCATTTTGATCGTTAAACCCTAGCAAAATGCATGTAAATATAATTATTTTTCATAAATTGACATTTATCATTTATTGTTTAAATAGTATACAAAAATACATTATTTAAAGCCAAAAGAAAAGAATAAAGAAAAGAAAAGAAAAAAATAAAATGCCAAAGGTATTTTACGACCTCAAACCCTGAGACCTAGGCATCATAATGACTGGGTCGACAAGGAATAAAGCAGGGGGAGATAAGGGTAAAAAACACAATAAAAAACATAAATTTGGGACCCATTTCATTCTTTACTATTTATACCTCAAATTAGAAACTTTGTACATGAAAGTTGCATATAAAAATAAATAGAAAAATAAAAATTATTTTTACACAAAAATAATACAAACTGTACATTTTATACTCAAAATAAAAGCCAAAATCCAAACTTCCCAGACCCATATCTTCTCTCTATGAATTCAAAATGAACCAAAATCATCTTTAATTGTATATCTTTTTAATAGGCTATTTAAGGAAGGTGGTTTCATTTAATTTGGGGCTAAGATGCAAAAGTTAGGTTTTGGACCCTTATTGTATAGTTTACTTGAATAAAATATTCATTTTATTTATTATTTATAGTTTTTATAATTTTATTTTTATAATTCTATAAATATTATTTATAATATGTTGAGGAAGGGAAAGAGATGTGAAATCTTTAATTAGAAAAAAAAGAACACCAACTAATATATATATCTAACTAGTATGAAAGATCGGGATGGTCTCGATATAGGGAACGAGCTGCTGGAGGGTACCAAAATGATTGAGCGAGTATTGAGAGAATATAGGGAAGTTGCCTCTGACGTTAGTCACCTACCCTCACATATTTAGAATAGAATAAATACATGAAAAAACACAAAAATAATATAGCCTATACAAATACACAAATGAATATAATAAAGTATACATATTTATTTAAGTGTACAAAATACAACAGAAAATACAATAAAAATATATTTATGTATATAAAAATAAGTTATAAATATATAAATTAAGCGTATAAAATAATAAAATCAAAAATACAAAATAAAAATAAAAAGACACAAAACATAGCTAAATATACCTATAAATAAACCCCTAAAAAGTAACTTGTAATAAATAAACCTATAAAATAAATAAAAATCATATTAAAAACATTAAATAATAAACAATTTTATGTTTTAACCAAAAATCAATAATTTAATTTACTAATTTATTTTAAATTAATTTTGAATTTCAAATCGATTTTATCATGTAGTGTCCCAGTTGGACCAATGGGAGCCGCCCAATCGTCGACCCTCGCTCAACTCTCTGACCGATGCTTTGGTAGGTGTCAGACCTCGTTTGACTCCATTTTCCTCAATTTATCATGCCAGATCCTTGCATATATTCAGCTTGACGTCGACTTGACTTTCGATCCTCGATCAATGCTCTTTCACGCGCGCATCATTCCTTGGTCGATGAGAAACTGTAGCGAGATCCATTCCCTGATGAAGTGGACCGGTATATAGTATCTCCTACAAGCTCCATTGAATCTTCGATCCCTCTTTCGCCGATCTCAGACCTAATTTCAACACTAGATAGAATCTTGGTGACAACAACCATCTTTTGGGCGAATTCGCAGCTTGATTGGGCATTGAATCGAGGAGATTCTGAGATCTGCTATTGCATTCGCCTGAGCTCAGATCCAGTTGTCTCGCATTCATCAAGCTTCTCTTTTTTGTGCTTTTTCTATTGATTAGCGTAGCAGTAGTTTAGAGTCACCTTTTATTGCATTCAATTTCATTTCATCTTTCATAAAATCCAAAATCTTCAGACAGCGGAGCTCCAGCTTCGCTGCCCCATTCCGACTAAACCAGACCATCTCCGCATCGCCTTTTGCCCCCGTATTATTCCCCTTCACGTTTTGATCATTCCTCACACCATCATTCACCTCGATCTCACATAGATCGAGCAAACTGATCTCCCTCCTCTACTGTTTATCAGAGACTGTTGCTCCGCCACATCTCGTGTCCATTCCGCTACAAAAGCCTCCTTGGATTTATCTTTTCGTCCATAATGCACTTCTGTAGAAAACAGAGAGAAAAGTCCTCGTTTCAGGGGGCATCGATGCCCAGGAGCACCTCCAGGCGTCGAGCTTCGCCAAAGCACCTCCAGTGGTGGCCGACCCATTTTGTGGAGTCCAGTCACTACGGGATGCCTCCAGAAACCTGTTGAGAGTCTAAGGTGCGTGGAAGAAGACCAACGCTTCCCTGGAGGTCGGATTGAAGCTAAGCCTCCCACTGTTCTTCAGTTGCTCTTCGTGAGTACCTTTCCGTCGTCCGATCAAGCACCTCTTCTAGGAGTTACAACTGACGTCCGGTCATTCGAGCCTCAACCTCCCGATCTCTAACTGAGATCTAATTGCAGCCGTCGACAACCGAACTATCATCCATCGTCCAGATAACGTCGCATGTCAAGTGGATGCTTCGCCGCTGTTGGATCGTGCTTCAAAGGGTATTTTGCACATGAACCCTCATACCTTTTGTATTTACTATTCACATAAACAATTGTCAGTAGTTCAAATACATTTGTAATATTGGCATTTAAGCCCATGTACTTTCAATATTTGCATTTTGGTCCATTTTGCATCACTTCATGTGCCTGCGCACGTGAGGGGATGAGGTATTTTGGATCTGGACCTTCGGAAAAGTTGTATTTCATTTTAGTCCATTAATTTGTACAAAAGTTTCTAGAAAAATTGCATTTGGACCCTGCACTTGTATTAAATTATAAAAATACCCCTTCGGGTATATATTATTGAATGTTTTTTAGAAAAACTACACGATTGTCCTTTGGATTTCTCTAAGGTGTTCGGATTTACTCCATAAACTTTAAATATTTGTAAAAATGCCGCTAGCAAAATGTATTTTCTTTTTATATTTTTTATTTTGCGAAAAATGGTTGTGTGGAAAATTACCTTATATATTTCTATCACATATATTATTGGTTGGGTATTTTGAGTGTATTTTCTATTTATAAAAATTCAAAAACCAAGATATTATTCCATGTTTACAGTAAAAAACCCATAAAAATTATAAAAACATTTTAAAAAATTACAAAAAATATTCTATATATGATTGTATTTTGATCCTACAGACCAAAAATCACTAAAAATAGCACAAGAAAAATCCTAAAAATTAAAAATTTCCGAAATCCATAAAAAATCATATGAAAATCCAAAAATTGTAATATTTGTTTCTCTTTTTTTTATTTATTAATAATTAGAAATAGTTTTGAAAAACTTTGAGCCATTTGTTATATTTGAACTTCCAAAACAATTCAGACCATTTACCTTATTCATTGTTTTATCTTCTTTTTTTTAAATACCTAAAAACTTGCAAAAATCCCCTAGAAATCGTAAAAATAGGAGAAAATATAAAAAATACAAAAAACATTTATTTATGTATTTTTTAGTTGTATTTATAATTGTATCACTCTATATTGTTTATACAGTTGCATATATATTCTCATATTAGATACTAAAAAGAAAAAGAAATTTAAAAGTCAGAAAAATATAAAAAGAATATATATAATTAAAAAAAATTAGAAAAAATATAAAAACAAAATTCCATAAAAATCATAAATTGGAAAAGACAAAAATTAAAAAATCCAAACATACCCAAAATCATTTATTGTATTTCTTTGCCAATTTATGATTGTCTATCCTTAGCTATTTATTGTGTTCGACCCCTGCTATACTTGTCCACTATTCATCTATTTGTAGGGTATAATAAATTTTGATTCACACTTGCTTGCTTTGTCCTATCTCTACATTGTGTGGGTTGATTGTTGTTTGAGTTGATACTTGTGAGCAGTCACCTCAACGATAGTTTATCTTCGCCTTCCGTGAGGATCTTATTTTAGACCCTCGCAAAGTCAGCTCAACGGCTATTCACTAAGAGCATGATACCCATAACAGAAACCTTCCCAGATGAGGCAATTCTGTTAGTCACCTCACTCCCTTGGTTTGTCCATATCGTGAATTATATTGTTTCGAAGAGAACTCCACAAGATTGGCCTAAGCTGAAAGTTCACAATTTCTTGTCAGATATCCATTTCTACCAGTGAGAGGATGCTTATTTATTTCATGAGGAAGCAGATTGCATCTGAAGAAGATGTAATACTCAGGAGGAATATCACAATATCCTCAAGTATTATCATGATTGAGAATTAGGAGGACATCACTTAGGGAAAAGAACGGCAACAAAAGTACTTCATTATGGCCTTTAGTGGCCGACTCTCTTTAAAGATGCAGAAGAATACATGAAATGTTATACTGACTATCAGAAGATGGGAGGAACTATTGGATTGAGAGATGCAATGCCATTGAAATACATTGAGAGAAAAGACGTGTGTGATGCGTGGAGCATTGACTTCATGGGCCCATTTCTTAACAGCCAAGGTTTTGAATACATTCTTCTCATCGCCGATTATGCAAGTCGTTGGGTGGAGGATATCTCAACTGAATATGTTAATAGTCGCACTATCTATCGATTCTAAAAGAGAATATCATTGCAAGGTCCAAGATTCCAAAGATTCTCATATCTGATGGTGGTAGCCACTTTATCGATAGAGAAGTCAAGAAGCTGACCCAAGAATACTGTATTGAACATCGTGTCCCTTTCCATACCACCCACAGTCTAATGGCCTGGCTGAATATTCAAATATGGAGATCAAGACTATTATTTAGAAGCTTATATGACTTTATAAGAAGAAGTGGTCACAATAGCTCAACTTGCTTCTTTGGGCTTATCGCACTACGTACAAGTCACCTTTAGGAATGTCTCCCTACCACCTAGTCTGTGGCAAGCCTCACCATCTTCCCACAGAATTAATTCATAAATCTTTATGGGCAATCAATGTCTATAACTTGGATTCAAAAAGGGTGAAAAAAATAGAAAGATTGATTAGAACCGATTACTTGAATTCAGAGACAATTCATATGACAACAACCTGTTGTACAAGGAGAAAGTTAAGAAGTGGAATGACAAGCATATCCATTGGAAGACTTTTGAGCATGGTCAGAAGGTTTGGTTGTCTGATGCAAAGTTGAAACTTTTCCCAGGAGAAGTTGTAAAGCAAATGGACAGGACCATTCATAGTGAAACATGCACGTGGCAATGGCAGTATCATGATATCTCCTTTGTCACCTGACACACTAGCTTTTGTCATCAACAGACAGTTCTTGAAGCCACACACAGAGCATGATACGTTCATGTCCGTTGTCGACTCAATACAGGTGGTATTTCAAGATGCGTTCGAAGCCGCAACATCAACAAAGTCAGACAAGGCTCCCATAGACATCTTTGATTGATTAATCTATTCTTCTTTTCAAATTTCATTCTTTCATTCTTCTGATTATTAAACTCATCCCATTCTAATTGCAATACTTAGGATATGCTTCATCCTAAGTATAAGTGGGTGAATATATACGAGTGCTCATTCTTTGATCCCTCGCTTGTTTCCTCAACTCTTTATATTATGTCTATACTTAGGGATATTTTACCCTAAGTATGGGGGGAGACTTACAGAGCTGATGATTTGTTCATTCATACTCTCGACCCTCCCTGCATTCGGTATACAGTCTATTATACTTTGGATTAACTGATCCTAAGTATAGGGGGCGGTCGACTTCGCATTCTTTCATTTTTTATCATTATAGTATAGACTTTCCTATATTTAGCACGAGTTATGTTTTCCTTTTATTTCTCTTTGACCTAATGAGGACATAACGCAAGCTAAGTATAAGGGTGTAATATATATACATTGTATATACTTTAGCCATAACTCATACTTTCATATTTTCAATAATATGACTAACTAAAAAATTAAAACAGACATCCAATTCTTTGTAATTACGGCTAAATATCCGATTAAAAATGTTTTGTAAAATTTTTGAAAATTTATTGTAAATGTCTTGAAAAATCCTTTGAAAACCGTTTGGAAAATAATTTTTAAAATGTTTTCAATATTTTGGAAAAATCTTTCGCTTGTAAATTTTTTATTTTTTTGAATAATTTGTTTTGAAAATATATTTGCAAATGGTTTGGAAAATGGTTGAGAAAATACTTTAAAATATATACATACTGTTTGAAAAATGTCTGTAAAATGATTTTTAAAATTTTGTAAATTTTTGTAAAAATGTTTGCCAAATTATTTACAAAATTAAGTTTTCAAAATGTTTGTGAAAGATATTTTAAATGTTTTGAGAACCTTGTGTAAATAACAACTCAAATAAAATTCCTTATAAAATTTATATAAAACCAATATATCTCACTTGTAAATGACAACTAACTTAACTGGTGCAAATTCTCAGAGTAAATCCTACAATCAATTCTTGTAAATATAGAAGAACTCTCGTGTAAATATCTGCACATATTTCTTTAACTAACCTTTATTAGAAAATCCCTAAAAAATTTAAAATTTTCAAAACCCTAAAAAATCTACAAAATGTTTTTTAAAATCTTTGTGTAAGAATTTGCAATTAAAAAACATATAAAAAGATCAAACTTTAAAAATTGCTTCATAAAATTTTTTCTTGCATTGAGCATAGTATTTGCATTTTTCGGAATTATCAAGACAATTGAACTAGTCTAAAATAAGTATGAAGATCGAAGCATGGTATAGGCCTTAATACACTTGATTTTGGAGAACCCATTGAGGACTAGAATTGGGATACTTCATGTCAAATTGACTTAATTCTTTAGGTTCCATGAGACTATGTTCATGAGTCGATTCAATGTGTCTAACTAGAACCCTTCATATCATCTGTATGACTCTTAGATAATGGCTTGATTAGAAACCTCACACTTAACACAACTCAACCCAGCTGGATTGTTGAAAAATCTTAGAGTATAAAATGGTACGATGCTAGGACGCTTCGTTAAGGGTGGCTCAGGAACCATTCTTGGGGATTACCAAAATCAGGACTCCAATCCACTTCTTCAGGTAGACATGATATCCAAAGACTGGAGATTGGATCGAAACAATACTTCGGATGAGGAATGGTTTGTTGGCGCAACTTTTTCCAAGACCCCAAAACATGGGCGGACCAAAAGACTCTATATCCATCAAGGTACAAATAAGAATACAATGCAATGTAAATTTAAAGAAAATTATAAAAAGAAGCCTATACCAAACATTCAACAAAATATTGAGCTTCTAGAAAAACCCTGTTTCTTGGTGAAGACTCATTTACACTGACCGAGCTTCACAAGGGAATGAAGACTACAATGGTCCATTCCCACTTATTTTCTCATTCTTCTAGATTCTTCCATTTTCGGTTGTGAAAATTGGCAGCACTTGATCTTAGAAGGAATTATCCGTCTCCACGAGGATGTGTTACCAAAAGAGGGGACTCTTTGATGTTTCAGCAATTTCTCTGGAAAGAGCTTAAAAATTCATACACATGGTTCTATCATTTCAAGGTTGACCAAACTTAAAGTTGAACTGAATAATAGGATTATGGAACCTAATGGCTGTTGCGTCACACTTCCTAACCCTAACATGGTTCTGAACAAACCAAGAATCTAAAGGTCTTAACTGAGCTCCAAACTTTGATTTTAATAAGGCAAGTTCATGAGTGAAAAATTGTTCCAAATTCTTTCATTTTCTTTATTTTCTTTTTCTGAACTTATTACACAAGTGTCTGCTAGGGACTAGCCAAGATAAGTATAGGAGGGTGATGAATCTCCATTTCATCATCTTTATTCTTTCATTTTGGGCTTAAAACCCTAGCTAAATGCATTCATATAGCATTAATTTGTATAAAAAGACACTCGAGAAATCACATAAAATACAGTGTGAAATACTGTATAAAATACTATATTTAATACCAAAATAAAAGAATAAAGGAAAGAAAAGAAAAAGAAGGAAATGTAAAATACCCTAAGTGACCCTAAAACCCGAGGCCCGATCATCATGATGAATTGGTCAACAAGGAATAAAGTAGGGGGAGATAGGGCAAAGAAACTATAAGGAAAATCACATAAAAACCACATTTTTTTATTCATCAATAATAAGTTTCGGGACCTATTTTATTTTCTTAATTTTATACCTCAAATCAACGAACCCTCAACAAGAACAATGTACATTAAAATACAAAGAAAAGTACAAAATTGATTTCACTGAAAAATAATGCACAATATGCTCAGGACATAGTGAATAAAAAGCCGCAAAGAAAACTTTGCAGATCTGTATCTTCTCCATACAAAATCAAAATTCATCAAACTCACTCAAAAATAATGCACAGTATGCACATGACACACATAATAAGAAGCTGCAAAGAAAATATTGCAGACCTGCATCTTCTCCATGCATAAAAGAAAATCATCTATTTAATGATAATGGTTTCATTTAATTTGGAGTTAAGATACAAAAGTTGTCTTATGGGCCCTCATTATGCAGTATACCTGCATACAATATTCAATATATTCATTCTTTATAATTTTTTCATTTTTTATATATTTATAAATGTGTAAATATTATTTAAAATACATGTACATAATTAAATAAAAATAAGTCAATCAAAAAGACATTAAAATAAAAATGTACTTTAATATGTAGGTAAAATATATCTATAATACACCCATGTAATATATGTATATAATTAAATAAGTACATAAATAAGATCAGAAAATAAAGTAATGATATATAAACATGGAATTAAATAAGGTATAAATACCTAAATTATGTCTATAAAATAATACAATATATAGTACAAAATAAAAATAAAATAGTCTAAGTATAGGTATTTATACCTATAACTATATATGCAAACACTAACACATAATAAATGGCCTTGTAAAAATAAATTAAAATTAGAATAAAAACTAGATTGAATTATGAATACTTTTATGTTTAAACAAAAAAAAGAAATTTATTTATTAATTTAATAAAGGATTTATTAATTCCTTTTTTCTGGTTGGTCCACGTGGACCAACCAAGGCTCAAGGAAAGTTGACCTCTGCTCAGCTGTCCTATCTCGGCTCTGATTTATGTCAGAAATCACGATCTCCTCTTCTCCCAATTTCTACCCCACATACACGCCTCCCTCTCCCTTGAGCAGCCCACCTCCCTGCAGCCCTACCTTCCCTCATCTTTTCCCATCCCCTACTCTTAACCAACCACCGCCGAGATTCATGCAAGCTCATCTCGAACAACCTCCCATCTCCGCCTATAAATAAACCACCTCCATCATTTTTTACCTTGATACCCCTTAGGTTCTTCTTATCCCCTCATATCGTACGCTTTGGAGAAGGCTTGGTGATAGGAAGCATTTTCAACCGACATGCAACGAGGAGTAAGAATCCTAGGGACGATCCAACCATCGCCGGACCTCCGTCAAGGAGGTTCGGTCTCTTTGGTCATTGGACCAAATCGAGGCCCCTTTCAATCTTTTTTAGATTAGTTTTAGTTGTAGCTCTCATTTTTGTATTTTAATTTCCGTAATTACTCGTTGATTTAGGTTAAATTAGAAATCCCTTTTTCACCTGGAGCTCGAGCTCCAGGACAAATTCATCGTGTTCTGCCAGTTACGCGACCCGCTTTCCATCACATTTAAACCCTCTACATCTTCTCCATATTTTTCCCATCAATTCCCCCTCTATTCATTTGAATCATGGTGAATCGAGATTCCTCTTCTACTCTTTGTCGGATGCTCGTCGGCCTCCATTTCACGTAGTGAGAAGCTTCAACCACAGACCGAGGACCATCTCTTTGTGTCTTGGACTAGTTTTGTGCAGGTGTGGCACCTTGAGGAGCACTTGGAGCCTCATCTTGAGGTTCAGTACATGGCTCCAGGTCTAGATAGCTCAACGGTCCCTTCATCGGACCTCGGACAATTTTTAGGCTACCTGTAGATGTGCGAGCACTCCAGGAAGCTAGAGAAGCTGTCAGAGCAAAGAGAAGCGATCAGGCGGAGGAGCACTTACCGATCAAAGGAACTCCTGAAACTTGTTCTTACGAGTTCCTCCTGATAATTCTAACACCGTCGGATGAAGAACACGACCCATATTTATTTAGGGCCATTCAAAGCTAAACGAAACGTTGCCCTTTAGCAGTTGCCTCATCCAACTTAAGTGGGTGACATGGAACACTCCCAACTGTCGATGAGATCCCTCCTTTTGGGTAAATTTCAAGCATACACTACTTCCTTTTGGTTACTAAGTTATAGTCCTTTAAATATTAAACTAAGGCCTAATTTTTGTGTAAAATTTACTTTATTTAGCAAATTACTTACATTTTCCATTTATCAAAAATCAAAAGGAGCCTTTATTCCATGTTTAGATATAAAGATACAAAAAAATTAGAAAACTACATTCAAAAATTCCAAAAAAATGTTTATTACATGTTACTATATAATATAGCTACAGAAAAAATACAAAAATATATAAAAACAAAATCCTAAAAATTGAAAAAATCTTCTAACCCTAGAAAAGTTGCAATTTTATATTAAATCCAAAAAAATCATTTTCTTATGTACATTTTTATTTATATTATATAATACATATTAAAAATCATTTTGAATTATTTTGGACATATTTTCTTTTTTAAACTCAAAACAATTCAACCTATTTATCTATTCCATGTTTTGGACTATTTTAGATGGTAAAAAATACATAAAAATGAGCAAAAACCACCAAACAAATTCAAATTAAAAGAAAATATAAAAACAAAAATGTTTTATTTTACAACTTTTGAGCATTTACAGTTATATTTATAAATATAAAAACGTATATACTATATAGTGGATAGGGAGTATGCACCCAGGTGCATGTAATTCTACATGCACCCGGGCCTATAACTCCCACATTTTTTTACTTTTCTGAAAAATACCGCCATGTATATTCATCTATATATCTCTCCTATATGTCATTCCAATTTCATCAGAAACAGAGACCCCTACGTCCTCCATCTAGAACACATTATTTTAACGGTCCTAGAATTGCTGTAAACGACCTGTTCTGGATGGAGGACGTAGGGGTCTCTGTTTCTGACGAAACTGTAATGGCATACAAGAGGGATATATAGATGAATATACACGGCAGTATTTTTTGGAAAAGTAAAAAAATGTATGAGTTATAGGCCCGGTGCATACTCCCTATCCTCTAATATATATTCATATATATATATATCCTTATATAAACTCAATATTATTATTATTATTTATTATAAAAGCTTATACATAGTTTAAATCCTTTAAAAAATAAAATGATTTTTTATTTATATTTACTAAATTTAGTTATATTATTATATATATTATATTATTAGTTGTATTATACATGCTACATTATATAGATATATTTACTTATCATATTATAAAAAAAGAAATGAAAAATAAGGAAAATATGAAAAAGAAAATAAAAATAATAAAAGCAATATATATATATATAACATTAAAAAATCTGTAAAAATAAATACACCAAAAACCTGCAAAAATATTCAGTAAATATTATATATATCTACATATATGTTATTTAGAAATAAATAATATCATACACTCATTTGTTCCCTTTGTTCAACACCATACACATACTTGACCACTATAGACCAATTTGTAGGGTTATAATAAATTTTAACTCCACACTTACATTGCATTGCTTTACCATTATCGATTGGTTAATTACTGTCTGAATTTAGCGGTTTGTGTACGGTTGCCACAATGACCATGTTCTCGCCTTGTGTAGAACACTAGACCGCCTCAAACCCTTTTTTGACAGGGCTACAATCAGGTAACCATCGCTCTAGAGGGCCAAGAAAAAACTACATTTACATGTCCATTATAGCCTTACATGTTCAGGTGCATGCCATTTAGTAGGAATGAAAATGAATGTGAATATATTCATATCTGATCGGCTATAATATTCGTTATATATATATATATATATATATATATTGACTTTCGTATTTGTATATGTTTTAAAATGGATGTAAATATGGATACCACTTTGACATTCGTTACCATTCACATTTGTATTCGTATATTTATTTTTTTACTTAAATATAATTATAAATTTGTTTATAACTATGTGTAACAACATTTTATGACTGCATTCACCACTGTTGATATAATTGTTATGAAATGACTATGTTTAGCATATTTTTTTTATGTGTAAACCATCTTAAACGTCTATATTTTATTTAATCTATTAAATATTTCTTTTATTATTTGTAGTTGATTCGTATTCATTTTACATTCATATTCATTTTTAAGGATATGGTAACGCATTTCTCACATCTGTCAATATTCGTATCTGCATTCGTATTCATATTTTAAAATGGATAATGATATGATTATACCTATATATGTATCTGTATCCGACCGTTTTCATCCCTACCATTTAGGCTTTGCAATGCCCCAGGCACATTTCAACGGTGCATGATTGTTGTATTTGCTGAGATGGTGGAAGATTTCTTGGAGGTATTCATGGATTACTTCTTAGTACACAGTGATTCCTTTGATACATGTTTAGCGCACTTGGACTTAGTCCTCAAGTGGAGTGTGGAGGTTAATCTAGTACTCTCATGAGAGAAAAGCCATTTCATGGTGATGAAGGGTATTGTGTTGAGGTATGTCATCCCCAAAAAGGGAATTGTGTTTGACCCCACCAAGGTGAATGAGATAAAGAAACTCGATCCACCAACCAACGTGAAGTCGGTCAGGTCTTTCTTAGGGCATGTTGGATTTTACAGGAGATTTATTCATGATTTTTCAAAGATTGCCAGCCCACAGACTGAGCTCTTAGGAAAACACACAGAGTTCATTGTAGATCACAAGTGTCTAGAAGCCTTTGAGCCTTTTAAGAGGAAACTTTGTGACTTGCCTATGTTTCAAGCTCCTTACAAGTCTCTTCCCTATGAGATCATGATTGATGAGTCCGATTTTGCTATAGGAGCTGTGTTAGGTAAGAGGCGAGATGGGATTCCATATACAATACACTACGCGAGCAAAATTTTGGACCTTGCAAAAAGAAATTACACCATGACTGAAAAGGAAATGCTCACAGTAGTATGGGCCCTCGAGAAATTCAAGTCATATGTTTTGGGCTCCAATAATACTTTATGGAAAAAAAAGGATGCAAAGGCACATCTTATTAGGTGGATTTTGCTACTCCAGGAGTTTGATTTGGAGATTAAGGATAAACCTAGAATAAAAAATGTTGTGACTGATCATTTATCTCAAATTGAGTTGAAGGATTCCCCAGAAACAGTGTAGATCAGAGAGAGCTTCCCAGATGAGACAACCTATGTTATTCACTAACTCCCGTCGTATGCCAATATGGTGAACTACCTTGTCTCCAAGCATGTTCCCCATGGTTGGACTAGGAGCAAGATTGACCGACTGAAGTAAGATTCGAGGAGATACCACTGAGAGGATCTGTTCTTTTTCTTTGAAGGATCAGATTATGTCTGGAGAAGGTGTATTCCTCAGAAGGAGTTCCAGAGTGTCCTCACGTATTCTCACTCACTTGAGCCTGGAGGACACCATTTGAAAAATAAAACTGCACATAAGGTACTCCAATGTGAATTATACTGGCCGACCCTGTTCAAAGATGCCATTGATTATGTATGACCATTCTCAATCTATAAGAGAATAAGAGGGACAATTGGATACATAGATGAGATTCCCATGTAGCCGGTGATTTTTTATGATGTTTTTGATGTATGGGAAATAAATTTATGGATCCCTTTCCTAATAGCCAAGGACATGAGTTAACGAAGTACATAAAAAAATTATAAACTACGCATAACAGAAATGCAGAATATTTAGTAAACATTTTGCCAAAAAATTGTTAGTTCATCGTTTAAACTAGAAATGTAGCACGATAATTTGTGTATTTAGAAATTATAAATTGTAAGGAAATAATTTCCAAAATAATTTCGGATATTTGTAAGGAATATAAAGAAAAAATCAGGGTTACCTCTTGAAGTGCAATTCTCTAAAGTAAGAGACCTCACGAATCAAGTCTGAACTATGTTTGTCTCTCTCGTGGGCATGATAATGAGTCGAGTTGCTTTCGATGAACCTAGACGTCATCTTAGGTAACAAGAAGAGGCGTGTATGTGTTGTATACACCCAAGACTAGTCTCATCAATCAACACAATATCATCAGCAAATAACATACACCAAGGTATCTCATCCTGAATATGACTTGTCAACTCGTCCATAATCAAAGTAAAAAGAAATGGACTCAAAGCTGAACCTTGATGTAAACAAATGTTGATGTCAAAATAGTCAGTCTTCCCATACTGGATCCTTACACAAGATAAAGCCCTATCATACATATCCTTTACGAGGTTAATGTATAGGACATGTACTTGTCTCTTCTCCAAAAGTATCCACAATATCTCCCATGGGACAGAATCATAAGCCTTCTCAAAAATCAATAAAAATCATATGGAGGTTGTTCCTATTAGCCCTATAAATCTCCATTATTCTCCTCAACAAATGGATTACTTCAATAGTTGAGCGACCTGGCATGAATTTGAATTGGTTTGCTTTTACTTTAGAAACTTGCCTCAACCTTCTTTCAATCACATTTCTAAATTTTTATAGTATGACCCATCAGCTTGATACCTCTGTAATTTGAACAATTTTGAATGTCTCCTTTGTTCTTATAAAGAGACAACACGATACTTCTCCAGTCTTTAGGCATTTTCTTGCTTCGCCAATTGAATAAAATTCGTAAGCCCAGTCAAACCATGCTCACCTGAAACTCTCCATACTTCTACAGGGATATCATCCAGTCCTACACCTTTCCCAGGTCTCATAACCTTCAAAGCCCCCTCTACTTCCTTTCTTTGTATTTGTCTATATCTTGCACGATTCAAGTAACTTTCACTACTAGCTAGATCACCCAAAGTGATCTCTCTATTTCCTTCCCAATGAAACATTTATTGAAATATTTCTTCCATCTAGTCTCAATATCCTTCTGAGTAACTAGCACATGACCTTCCTCATCCTTAACGCATCTCACTCGAGAAAGGTATTTGGTCTTTCTTTCTCTTTTTCTTTGGCCAACCTGAATATATCCTTCTGGCCCTCCTTAGAGTCAAGATTTTTGTACAAAATTTCATAAGCTTTTGACTTAGCTTTGCTTACAGCCTTCTTTGCTTCCTTCTTCGCTATTTTGTAGTTTGTGAAAGTTTCCTTTGTTCTATCCTTAGGCATAGCTTTAAAGCATGCTCTTTTCATTTTGAGCTTCTCTTGCACCCTTCTACTCTACCACCTAGCCTCCTTTTGGCCTGGAGCTCCTCCCTTTGACTCGCTTATCATTTCTTTGGCCACCTTTCGGATACAAGATGCTACGAGCTCCCACATCTTGTTGTGGAAAAACATTAATCTATTATTCAAGGGAACCCAAGGCTCTCTTATATAGGGAGAGACCACAAGGGTAAAATACATAGTAGTCCAGAGAAAAATAAAAATAACGAACAAGTATATAGCATATAATAATGTCTATCTCTACACTCCCCCTCAAGGTGGAGCATAGATGTCTATCATGCTCATCTTGGAAGGACATCTCTGAAAAGATCCTCTGAGCAACGGTTTGGTGAGTACGTCAGCAATCTGATCCCCTGAGCTCACGTGAGCTGTAGATATCAGTTCTCTCTGGATCAAGTCTCTAGTATAGTGGCAGTCAACTTCAATATGCTTTGTTCTTTCGTGAAAAGCTGGATTGTTGGCAATAAACAAGGCTGCCTGATTATCACACTGAAGCTGCGTGGGTAGAGGTACGGCTACATGTAGATCCTCTAGTATAGATCGAACCCACATCATCTCCGTGCTTGCTTGCGCCATGGCCCTATATTCAGATTCAACACTGGACCTTGCCACAACAGTTTGTTTCTTGCTTTTCAAAGAAACCAGAGAGCTCCCAACAAAAACTGCAAATCCTGAGGTTGATTTTCGATCCTTAGGGCATCCTGCATAATTAGCATCTGCACATGTTGAGATATACAAATCTGTGCCCTTTCGAAACAGCAACCCTGAACCTAGAGAAGACTTCAGATACCTCAGTATCATGTATATGGCATCCATATGAACTTGTCTTGGCTGCTCCATAAATTGACTCACCCTGCTTATTGCAAAGGCAATATCGGGACGAGTTATGGTAATATAAAGAAGCTTACCCACCATTTATCTATATCTCCTCTTGTCCACTTCAACAGTGTCATCATCGTACAGCTTCATGCTTGAATCCATGGGAATACTTGATGGTTTGCATCCAACCATGCATGTTTCAGTCAAGAAATCTGTAATGTACTTCCTTTGGGTCATCACCAGACTCTGTGCATTCCTGGCAAATTCCAACCCCAGAAAGTATCTTAGGATTCCAAGATCCTTCGTGACGAACTGACGGCCTAGGAATGCCTTTGCCCTTTCTATGCCCTGAATATCATCTCCTGTAACCAGAATATCATCAACATAGACCATGATAACAACCGTACATGTCGATGACTTCTGAACAAACAAAGAGTGGTCTGCATTTGACCTCTTGAATCCCTGTCGTTGAATCAGATTAGAAAGATTCTGGAACCACGCTCTTGGACTCTGTTTGAGGCCATAAATTGCATTGTGAAGTCTACACACCATATGCTTCTCCTCCTCAGCAGTAAACCCTGGTGGCTGCTGCATGTAGACTTCTTCCTGCAGATCTCCATACAAGAAGGCATTCTTGACATCCAATTGAGATATACTCCAGTCACGGACCACAACAACTGATAAGAGAATGCGAAGAGTAGAATGACGAGCCATTGGAGAATATGTATCCATATAGTCCATGCCATAGGTTTGTGTAAAATCTCGCGCGACCAGCCGTGCTTTGTACCGATCTATACTGCCATCTGCATGGTATTTAACTGTGAATACCCACTTGCAGCTCACAATAGATGCATCCGGAGGAGCAATAACTAAGGTCCATGTGCCACGAGACTGTAATGCACACATCTCATCTTCCATAGCCATTCTCCAGCAATCAATCTTCATGGCTTCCTGGTAGGTGATGAATCTCCATTTCATCACCTTTATTCTATCATTTTGGCCTTAAAAACCCCAGCAAATGCAGGTAAATAGCCTCAATTTGTACACAATAGCATTCATTATTTATTGTATTAATTATACAGAAAATAAGGTTTTTAATGCCAAAATTATAGAATAAAGAGAAGAAAAGAAAAAGGAATAAAATATTGCAAATATTTTATGACCCTAACCCCGAGACCAAGGCCAGCATGGAATTGGTCGACAAGGAATAAAGTAGGGGGAGATAAGGGCCAAGAGTACAATAAATACCTCATTTATTTATTCATCCATTTATATATTTTTGACACCTATTTTGTATATAACTATTTATTCATCAAATAGAGAAACTTTGCACATGAAAGTTGTAGATAATAATGTGAATAAAATTACAAAATTGAGTTTGTACAAAAAATGATACACAGTGTACATTTTATACCTAGAATAAAAAGCCAAAATCTCAAATTCACAGACCCATATCTTGCAAATAAAAACTTAAAATCACCCAAACTCACCTTTAATTGTATATATCTTTCCAAGAACTATTTAATAAAATTGGTTTCATAATTTTTGGAGCTAATCTGTAATAGATAAGTTTTTGGCCCTCATTGTATACAGTATTGATTAAAATATTCATTCTATTCATTATTTATTATTTCTATGAATTTATATTTTTAGAATTTTGTAAATAATGTATATAATACATGTACATATTGAAATTAAAAGAAAACCTAAAATAATTTGTAAAATAAAATAAGTCTACAATATACATAGACAAAATACCTATGTGAAGTATGTACATAAATAAAAAGGGGAAAACATTCTTTAATTATTTTATTCTTTCATATTTTTATAATAATGTACATATTAAATATAATTCATTAAAAATACAAATCCAAAATAAAAACCAAGAAAATACATTAAATAAATAAAATGTATATATAATATAGGTAAAATACCTATAAGTATACCTACATATTACATAGACCTATTTATTTAAACATGTAAATAAACTCATAAAAATTAAATAAAAATATATTTATACTCACAAAAATAAGTTATAAATGAATAAAATAAGAAAATAAAATAATAAAATAAAAATACACAAAATAAAAATAAATACATGTAAGTACACTTATAAATACATCATTAAAATAAACTCATAATAAAATACAATAAAAAAATAAATAAAAATCATAAATAAATACTACATTGATTTATAAACCATTTTTTATTTTATAAGCAAAATTTATTTAATTCATTTATTATGTCTAATAATTGAGTCAAATTCAGGCTGACATGGACCAATCACAGCCCTGCCAATGTTGACCTCGGTCAACTCAGCCATCAGCCTCACCAGCCCGTCAAATCTGTCAGACATGGCGTTTTCTCCAAATTTTCCCGATTGACCCGTCTCTCCAATGACATCGGTCCCTTCACGGAAATTACTCCCAAAGCAACCCTTATACACGCCCATAGCTTGTTTTCCCTGTATATAGCTTGGATTCCTTATTTCTGGCCGGGCAATAAGGGCTCCCATTATGTTCGAAAATAAATCAGCCTCCAGCCTGTCAGATCTGTCAAACCCCCCATCTTCTCCCATTTTTCCCGGGTGCCCCGTCCATCGATCGCCTTTGCTTCCTTCAAAAGAAATGCTCCTGGTACATTGTACATACACACCCCCATGTTAAAGCTAATGTATATATCACCGATTCCTTATTATTTGCCAGTCAATAAGGGCACATACACATGTTTATAAATAAACCATCTTCCACAAAAATTTTTTGGCCATTTCCCTAGCCCTAGAGCTCCCCACCTTCGGCCAAGAGTGCATCCAGGTGATAGATGGAGGTCCCCTGAAGGGTGTGGAAGCTCGCGGAGAAGGAGATGCGCCCATGGCGGCGCTCCAGCAGTCGTCCTACTCCCTGGAGTTTTTCCAGGTATAAGAGCTGCGCATTTATTTTCTTAGATAGATTTTTATTCCCGGATTTCATTCCTGTCTTTTATTATGCATTTAGATCATTAGAATAACTTAGGTTAGCTAAATCGAAGTTCGCCGGAGCTTTGCTCCGGCGACTTCGCCACCTTGTTTCCGATTGTTTTTCCGACACCATTTCACCTTCACTTCGATCCCCTCTGCATTCTACACCTCCATACCACTCCCGTTCAACCAGATCTGCTCCAGATCTGTGAATCGGAGCCTCAACTCCGCCGCTCACCGGAGGCTTCGCCACCTCGCCCATTTCTTGTGCTAACAGCTTCAATTTTCGGTCGAGGGATCTCCCCTCGAGCCGCGTGAGTTCTTTCCTGCAGGTTAGGAGCAAAGAGGAGCTCTAGGAGACGCTTTCAAAGTTCATCGGAGGTAGCTGAAGCCCCTCGACTTCTCCGACGTCGTGGTGGCGCTCCAGTGCCCCTCCGTCCGATCAGACACCTCCAGCAGCTAGAGCTACCTGTCAGGAAGCCTGTGGGACCCTTAGAAGCCTCGAAGGACGCCGGACAAGTGAGCTTGAAGGTGGGGAAGTTCGGCCATCCTGGCCTTCTTCCCTGTTCTTCCACCTTGCCTCGCCGCCGTCAGATGAAGGAGGTCTCCCCAGGTCGAGCATCAACCGTCGTATCTGCCCGTGCCTTAGCCGTCGGATCATGCCAGATGATCTAATCTCCACCATGGATCCGCGAACCGTCATCGTCTCACCAGGAAGCGACGTGTGTCAAGTGAAGAATGCCCAGCCATTGGATCACGCGCCTTTTGGGGGTAATTTTCACATATAACCGCCACCTTTTTTGTGTTTAGTATTTAATTTTATAAATTAAGTATAACGTTGTAAATAAATTGTGAATTTTGCTAAAGGACCTGTGTACTTCCTAAAATTGCATTTTGGTTCTTCCGCACCTCACGTGCAGTCCTACGTGAGGTGCGTGAATTTTGCACTATAACCCTGGCGGTTTTTGTTAATTGTAAATTAGTTCAAAAAATTAAAATAAATGTTTATTACTGTAGGTATTTTTGCACCGATGACCCTGTTACTTATTTTATTTGCAAAAATACCCCTACCAGGCTGTTTTATTTTTGTGTCTTTTACCTATTTATTAAAAATACTTATGAGGCTTCTAAAAATCCAGAAAAATTAGGATAGATGTTTCATGTGATGCCCTTGTACGCCCATATTTTATTTCACATTTTTGCATTTTTCCTAATTAGTAAAAATGAAAAAGAAGTCCTTTTTTTACTGTTTAAATTAAAAAATACAAAAAAATTAAAAAAATGTCTTTGAAAAATTCCAAAAAAATTATATATGGTATATTTATACATATATTGAGTCCAGAAATTGAAAAACCCTAAAAATATGAAAAAGAAAAATAAAAAAATCAAAAAGCTGCAAAATCTAACAAAAAAATTAGAAAAATATTAAAAAGCAAAAAAAAATTATATCTATATATATATATCTCTTTATACATATCTTTATATATATATTTATATAACTAAAAATATAAAAAGAAAATATAAAATATAAAACAACATAAAAATTATAAAAAAAATATAGAAAATATATAAAATCCAAAACCCACAGAAACAATAAATGGACATGAACAATGGATTGAATAAATGATACATCACATAGATTCCCTTCGCCTCCCAGTGTTCGACCTCTACCTGTACTTACACCTATACACATTTACATGTAGAGTTATAATAAATTTTAACTCCACATTTTTGGATATTCATTGCATATATTTATTGTGGGTTAATTGTTGATTGATTCGGGATCTGTTGAGCGGTCGCCTCAACGACATTGTGGTCCCGCCTTGTGCGGATTACTCTAGACCCTCGTCAGGTCCCTTTCATCAAATGGCGCCGTTGCCGGGGAGGCAACGGATTTTGTATGATTTTGTGTGGTTTTCATTTATTTATTTAATTCTTTGCTCATGTCCATCATATATTTATTTATTTGTGTGATTTTTATTTTTTTGACATTATTTGATTGACTGTTCTGATCCATCTCCTTTCTTTGTCTTTGATGTGAGGGACCGCCAAGCGAAGGAGGACCTCCTAGGAGGACCAGTGCGCCCAAGCAAGGTGGAGTTGGCCCTTCTACATTAGCCAACTGGAGAGAGCATCAATAGCAGATGAAGGAGAATTTTTGGATGGCAGTCTCATTTTGATGCATTTTATTTTTATATGTATATTTATGTGAGAGAGTGACACTTGAATTGTAATAATATAGGACTCTCTCAGGTACACTTTGACTCCCGAGGTCCACTGCCCGAGGGATTGTTCCCTTGGGGGCCTCGATGATTTTGACGCTTTTCCTTTTCTTTATTTTATTTTATTTTTATTATTTTGTGTGAATGAGCCTTAGCTTAGGAGTGCTTGCTCGTAGAGTTAGGTCCAAACACCCTAATAATGTGCATGTACCTATAGTTCTCCTTGGACCTAGATCAAACTCTAAACAACCGCTCATTTATCTCTTAGCCTTTGTGCCACAGCGAGCCCCGCAAAGCGCTTTCTCCTAAGCTCAAGTGTGTTGAGCACAGAGGAGGGGTGAGCCAAGATCGGACTTTTTGAGGCTAAAGATGAATGAGCGGCTTGTGGTGCTTCACGATAATAGCAATTTCTGAACCTAGGGCGATTTTTTCGGTTTGCATTTGCATATAGCATAGGTTTCAAATTCTGTTATGCATCCCGCTTGGAGAGAGCTGGGAGGCATTGTAAGTCTTCTTACTTAGCATGCATCATCGTTTTCCGACTTGCATGGCTTTTCCGATCTTCTCCCTCTGATTTTGCCAACCTAGGATGCTTAATGGAAATTGGAACCTCGATAGGCACGTGCATTGAAAATACCTAAAAAAGTGATAACTTAAATAAAATCGGGACTGCTAACTCTATTGGACTTAAAGATAAAATATAATGAATTCCTTGTCTTGGGGAGAGCAACCCCCTCATTGTATGCGTTTTAAATTGTTTACGTACACACTAAGGAGTAGAGCCCAAATCCTATCAAGCCTCCTAAGTGATTGTACAATTTTTATGATCTCACCTAACTCTAAAATCGAAAAGATAAATGACCGTCACCTGATGGTCCCCACTGCGTTGAGTAGGTGAATCGGGGGTTTGCCTTGTGTATTGATTGTGACTTGGAGTTTCGTCGTGTTTTTCATTCATTATTAGAGTAGTCGGTCCCACCGTGTGAGTCATGCATTTTTTGTCTTTGAGTCTCTCGACCTCACTTATACATATGTCTCTTCATCTTGCATCGAGTCGTGATATTAGCGCTTGAGCTCAATCATTTCTTCGCCAAAGTCCTTCGTTTCCCGCTTCTTCACCATCTTCTTCGTATCCACCGTACCATCTTCTCTGGTTCGGGGAGAGCACTCTCTTCGGACCACCATTTTGACGGTGTTCCCGCCTTGTGGGGAACACCCAATTTTGTCTATGTCCCGATCTTCTCGCCCGCCCTCCTCGTACCCTCTGTATCACTCTTCTAACACCCACGATATTGGCACGCCCGCTCAATCAGCTTCTCCACCCCATTTTGTACCCTTCTTACCCATCTTCCTCGTATACCCTGTATCATCTCTCCCTTTACCAGGGAATGTTGTGCATCTCAATAGCCCGCATCGAGGATTCCTTCATTACCTTGATTATCTGTGTAAGACGGGCCTATGATGTTGAGGATGCAGAGATTGATGTGATGGATTTGTCTCTGATACAAGCATATGGGCTTATTGAGGATTTTTGATGGTGCATAGAGCATAGGTGTGATGCATTATTAAGGAATTTTAGTTCTCGCACATTGGATTAAGGATGTCATATGAAGTGATGATTCGATGAAGAGTTCATGGTTAATTCATTGATCTATCTTGAGGTTCCACCCATCTTGATTTTTGAGGAGTCACTGATTATTCTGATTTGGAATATCTGATATAGGTGTGCAGTTCCTACATGATCTCTCATCTTCCCGACTGACCCATCCTTGATCTCCTGACTCTCAAATCCACCCTGGCACTTAGAGGGTTCCTGACTATTTTTCGTCCCATCTCGGCTGACTGGATTGACCCAAGGGAGGTTTGGTGACAGACATGATTATGTGCTCCCTTGCATGATCTTAAGCCCTTCAAATGATTGAATGATTTATTGCTTTTGAGGACCTGAGATGACTTGCCAGCATTCCCATGACCTACATTGATGTAGATCGCAGTACTCTCCGAGGACTATCTACGGGAGAATGCGACAATTTCTAGGACTGCGGTTTCACTCACTGCTTCGGTCGCCATTGTGATGGGACCTGGAACTGAGTCAGATGATATACTTGATTTGCCTCCCCCTATGATTGTGTGTCTGACCTGTCAGTACACGAGGCCAATATATTAGACTCATCTGAGTCTGATTTCCTTGACGGTCCTCGCAAGGCAGAGCTCCACTATTCTGATTATTCCATGCCTAGCTCATAGCTCCCCGAGGGTTATCTGCGGGAGACTATGACATATTTCCGATCTGATTGGTCTCTTCTATTGGTACCCGCCTTGTCGATTACTGAGACCACTATGTGGGTCCGTCTGATGGATCCGGCTCCTTTGAGCCATTCTCTATCCTTGACGACCCTCGCAATGTTGAGATACGGTCTGACTATTCCTTGCCTAGATCGCACTACTCTCCGAGGACTATCTGCGGGAGACTGCGACACTCTCTTTACGCTCGATTCCCACTTCTGAGTATGTCTCCAATCTGCCGAGCACGGAATCGAGTTGTCTGATATACATGACTTCTGGTCCCATCTTGAGTTGTTTATCCAATCTGCGGATCATGGGACCTGTCTGATTAGACTCCTTTGAGTCTGCTCGCCTTGATGTTCCTCGCAAGGTGGAGCTTCTGGTATCTGCTATTCCCATGACTAGTTGGCAGCCCGCTCCCCAGGGTTATTTGCGGGACGCTGCCACACTTTCTTGATTTTACGGTCTCTTCTGCTGGTAGCCGATCTGTCGCCTACCGAGACCGTTTCTATGATCCGTCTGATGGATCAGGCTCCTTTGAGCCCGCTCTCCTTGACGACCCTCGGAAGGGTGAGCTTCTGTTCTGATTATTCATTGACTAGCATGTACTACTCCCCGAGGATTATCTGCGGGAGGGTACATCACCTTGTAGGTACTCAGCTTCATTGTTGGTGTCTCCTGTCTGTTGGAGCACGAAGCCGAGTCTTCTGAGTTGTGTACTTGGTCTCATCTCTGATTGTGTATCCGATCTGCGGATCACAGGACCAAGTCTTCTAATTATGGTCCGATTCCTGGCTCCTTTGAGCCTGCTCACCTTGACGACCCTCGCAGGGTTGAGCCATGTCTTGCGGAATTCGGTGTGTCTCCTATGATCTTCCGACCTCATGGCCACCGAATGCCGCAATGTCTCTTGCTTCTTACCGTTTCATATCTATCTGAGACTTTGATTGACCGGAGGAGTTTGTACTGCTCTTTCTTCCTCCCGGTCTTACGATATCGGCTATAATCCCTCATACCGACCTTCTGAACCGATTGATTGCTTCATGCTACCGGTCCCAGATTTACTTCCCGATCTGATTATCCATGGTTGCCGACACCCACCTGATTGCATATACGGGTGTCTTTTCACCTTCTGGCTGCGTCCTCGTCCTCACAGGGAGACGACGACGATAGTACGGTAGTCGCTTACTAGACACCGTCCTGTACTTCACTCGTTTTTTTTACCGCTTGTATATATGTGTACCTTTTTCATTCTTTCTCCCGTATGTTCTGTGTGCCCCAGATCTACCGCCAAATCTTTGTGTCTACACCTAGGACGTATTTTGTCCTAAATATAGGGGGACACACACCCAGTTGTTCTTTCATTGTTCATTTTCGTCACTCCTGTTCTTGCCTATACTTAGGGTTATCTCACCCTAAGTATAGGGGGAGTGATGCGTATATTCTCCACGATCTTTCATTAATATGTATATATATCTCTCTTATCTTCTTTTCTTCTTTTCCTTTCATATTTCTTTATCTAAATAAAAGGTGTCACCCCTTTGTGTCAGTTTTCTGTACTTATGACGTACTTTGTCCTAAGTATAGGGGAGGTGCACCCCTGATTTGTTCATCTATCTATTCCCACCCTTGACCCTCCCTGATTTGTGTGCAGTCTGCTATACTTAGGATTACTTGATCCTAAGTATAGGGGGGACGATCAACTTCTCATTCATTCATCTCTTATTCAGGTATTCTTTAGACTTGTCTATACTCAGTACGAGTTATGTCTTCTCTTTTTCTTTCCGACCTATGAGGACATAGCTCAAGCTAAGTATAGGGGGGTCGTATATACTATGTATAAACTTTAGCCATAACTCGTATTGTCATATTCTCTTAATAATATGGCTAAATAATTCTTTAAAAACCCTTAATAAAAACGAGATGTCATTATTCCTCAAATTCTTTTTTATATACTGATTAATAAATCAGGTGAAAATATTTTTTGCAAAATGTTTGAAAAATAGTTTGAAAATCATTGTGAACATTTATTGAAAACTATTTTGAAAATATTTTGTTACATGTTTTCAACCTGTGTAAAAATGTGTGGTTTGTAAAAATTTATTTTCTTTGTGTGAAATAAAAATGTTTGAAAAATGATTTCTAAATGGTTTGAAAAATGGTTGCAAAAATATCATGAAAATCTATATAAACTGTTTTGAAAAACCTTTGCAAAATGATTTTCAAATGTGTGTACATGTTTGTAAAAATGTTTGTAAAAATTATTTTGGACTATAGTTTTCAAAATTTGTTTGAAAAATTTGTGTCAAATAAGTTTGAGGAATAGTCACATATAATAAAAAACTAAAATACTATACTATTATTTTATATAAAAGTAAACAAGAATCTTTAATAAGTGTACATATAAATAAATCCTAAATTCTTTAAAAATCGTTAAAATAAAGCGGCACACCCGTGTAAATAGTTGTACATATCTTATATTTTGAGTGCCGAAATTATTTACAAAAAAATTCTTTGTGTAAAAATCCTTCTCTTTTTTTTTTTTAATTCTTTGAAAATTGCATTATTCTTTGCATATTTGTAAATAGCATTTGCATAGCATTCATATTCTTTCATTGAGATTGATGATTGAACTAGTCCAATAAGGTCGAAGATTGGAGCTTGGTTAGACCTTACCGCACCTAACTGCACTGGAACCTTACGGGAACTAGGTTAAGGTACTTCAGGTCTATGCAGAATTAATTCTTTGAGAAATCAGGGCTGGGTTCAAGTCACCTTAGTGGACTAACTAGAACTTTTCGAAACACACGTATGACTCTTGCCGACCGTGACCTAACTTGGACACTTGCACCTTTCACTTGGCTCAACTCAGTTGGAGTGGTGAGGGGGTTGGATTTGCCAGTCTGAGACACACACGGGTGGAAACATTCGTCCTCGTCTAGGGAGGGAAGTGCACCCCAACCTGGTCCAATAGCCATGAGGTCTAAAGACAGGAGATTGTGGGTTGCGATAAAGCTTCGAAAGAGGGATAGTCTTCTGGCTCAAGAGGAAAAACTCCTTATGTAAATGCTGCTGTAAATAGTATGATTGAAAAAAAAAATGGTCAGGCCTGTAAAAAAATAAAATGCCTGCAAAGTATGTATACAGAAAATAAGCAAGCTTGAGCATCAAAGTTATACCATGTGAGCCTGCAGCTGGATGACTTGACTACACTGGTCTTGCATCCCAGGATAGGTACCTACACTGGCTACCGTCCATTCTTTTCTCTACCTCCTCCTCTTGAGTTGGATGCCACTTGAACTTAGAAGGGAATACCCTGCTCCTCGAGGAAAGAGCTGTTGGATTAGGGAATCATTGGGTTGTCATTCTGGAGAAGTCAGTCTCTTTGTCATTTCAGTTGGGGAGAGCCACCATCACTTACACCGTACAAGTTAGCTTCATAGTCATAAGGGTTTGCGTATGATGTAGGCTAGTTCTGACCTGGCTATTGAGGTGATTTGAACCGAGTTCTGTGACTCTCGAAGGCTGTTGCGTTTTAAATTTGGTTCCCGACCAGGTTCCACACACATTTTTCACACCAAGGTCTAACATGAGCTCCAAACTTTGATTTTGTACAGATAAGTTTAATAATCATGACCAATTCAATTTATTCTTTAAATTCTTTATTTTTGCCTTTTCTTTTCTTCTTATTCTTTGTTCTTTTTATACTTATTGCATAAGTATTTGCTAGGGACTAGCAAAGGCAAGTATAGGGGGTGATGAATCTCCATTTCATCACCTTTATTCTATCATTTTGGCCTTAAAAACCCCAACAAATGCAGGTAAATAGCCTCAATTGGTACACAATAGCATTCATTATTTATTGTATTAATTATACAGAAAATAAGGTTTTTAATGCCAAAATTATAGAATAAAGATAAGAAAAGAAAAAGGAATAAAATTTTGCAAATATTTTATGACCCTAACCCCGAGACCAAGGCCAGCATGGAATTGGTCGACAAGGAATAAAGTAGGGGGAGATAAGGGCCAAGAGTACAATAAATACCTCATTTATTTATTCATCCATTTATGTATTTTTGACACCTATTTTGTATATAATTATTTATTCATCAAATAGGGAAACTTTGTACATGAAAGTTGTAAATAATAATGTGAATAAAATTACAAAATTGAGTTTGTACAAAAATAATACACAGTGTACATTTTATACCTAGAATAAAAAGCCAAAATCTCAACTTCACAGACCCATATCTTGCAAATAAAAACATTAAATCACCCAAACTCACCTTTAATTGTATATAGCTTTCCAAGAACTATTTAATAAAATTGGTTTCATAATTTTTGGAGCTCATCTGTAATAGATAAGTTTTTGGCCCTCATTGTATACATTATTGATTAAAATATTCATTCTATTCATTATTTATTATTTCTATGAATTTATATTTTTAGAATTTTGTAAATAATGTATATAATACATGTACATATTGAAATTAAAAGAAAACTAAAAATAATTTGTAAAATAAAATAAGTCTACAAGATACATAGACAAAATACCTATGTGAAGTATGTACATAAATAAAAAGGGGAAAACATTCTTTAATTATTTTATTCTTTCATATTTTTATAATAATGTACATATTAAATATAATTCATTAAAAATACAAATCCAAAATAAAAACCAAGAAAATGCATTAAATAAATAAAATGTATATAATATAGGTAAAATACCTATAAGTATACCTACATATTACGTAGACCTATTTATTTAAACATGTAAATAAACTCATAAAAATTAAATAAAAATATATTTATACTCACAAAAATAAGTTATAAATGAATAAAATAAGAAAATAAAATAATAAAATAAAAATACACAAAATAAAAATAAATACATGTAAATACACTTATAAATACATCATTAAAATAAACTCATAATAAAATACATTAAAAAAAATAAAAATCATAAATAAATACTACATTAATTAATAAACATTTTTTTTTATAAGCAAAACTTAATTAATTCATTTATTATGTCTAATAATTGAGTCAAATTCGGGCTGACATGGACCAATCACAGCCCTGCCAATGTTGACCTCGGTCAACTCAGCCATCAGCCTCACCAGCCCGTCAAATCTATCAGACATGGCGTTTTCTCCAAATTTTCCCGATCGACCCGTCTCTCCAATGACATCGGTCCCTTCACGGAAATTACTCCCAAAGCAACCCTTATACACGCCCATAGCTTGTTTTCCCTGTATATAGCTTGGATTCCTTATTTTTGGCTGGGCAATAAGGGCTCCCATTATGTTCGAAAATAAATCAGCCTCCAGCCTGTCAGATCTGTCAAACCCCACATCTTCTCCCATTTTTTCCGGGTGCCCCGTCCATCGATCGCCTTTGCTTCCTTCACAAAGAAAACGCTCCTGGTACATTGTACATACACGCCCCCATGTTAAATCTAATGTATATATCACTGATTCCTTATTATTTTCCAGTCAATAAGGGCACATACACATGTTTATAAATAAACCATCTTCCTCCACCAAAACTTTTTGGCCATTTCCCTAGCCCTAGAGCTCCCCACCTTCGGCCAAGAGTGCATCCATGTGACAAATGGAGGTCCCCTGAAGGTTGTGGAAGCTCGCGGAGGAAGGAGATGCGCCCATGGCGGCGCTCCGGCAGTCGTCCTGCTCCCTGGAGTTTTTCCAGGTATAAGAGCTGCGATTTTATTTTCTTAGGTAGATTTTTATTCCCGCATTTCATTCCTGTCTTTTATTATGCATTTAGATCATTAGAATAGCTTAGGTTAGCTAAATCGAAGTTCGCCGGAGCTTTGCTCCGGCGACTTCGCCACCTTGTTTCCGATTGTTTTTCCGACACCATTTCGCCTTCACTTCGATCCCCTCTGCATTCTACACCTCCATACCACTCCCGTTCAACCAGATCTGCTCCAGATCTACGAATCGGAGCCTCAACTCCGCCGCTCGCTGGAGGCTTCGCCACCTCGCCCATTTCTTGTGCTAACAGCTTCAATTTTCGGTCGAGGGATCTCCCCTCGAGCCGCGTGAGTTCTTTCCTGTAGGTTAGGAGCAAAGAGGAGCTCCAGGAGATGCTTTCAGAGTTCATCGGAGGTACCTGGAGCCCCTCGACTTCTCCGACGTCGTGGTGGCGCTCCAGTGCCCCTCCGTCCGATCAGACACCTCCAACAGCTAGAGCCACCTGTCAGGAAGCCAGTGGGACCCTCAAAAGCCTCGAAGGACGCCGGAGAAGCGAGCTTGAAGGTGGGGAAGTTCGGCCATCCCGGCCTTCTTCCCTGTTCTTCCACCTTGCCTCGCCGTCGTCAGATGAAGGAGGTCTCCACAGGTCGAGCATCAACCGTCGGATCTGCCCGTGCCTTAGCCGTCGGATCACGCCAGATGATCTAATCTCCACCGTGGATCCGCGAACCGTCATCGTCTCACCAGGAAGCGACATGTGTCAAGTGAAGAATGCCCAGCCATTGGATCGCGCGCCTTTTGGGGGTAATTTTCGCATATAACCCCCACCTTTTTTTGTATTTAGTATTTAATTTTGTAAATTAAGTATAACATTGTAAATAAATTATGAATTTTGCTAAAGAACCCGTGTACTTCCTAAAATTGCATTTTGGTCCTTCCGCACCTCACGTGCAGTCCCACGTGAGGTGCGTGAATTTTGCACTATAACCCTGGCGGTTTTTGTTAATTGTAAATTAGTTCAAAAAATTAAAATAAATGTTTATTACTGTAGGTATTTTTGCACCGATGCCCCTGTTACTTATTTTATTTGCAAAAATACCCCTGCCAGGCTGTTTTATTTTTGTGTCTTTTATCTATTTATTAAAAATACTTATGAGGCTTCTAAAAATACAGAAAAATTAGGATAGATGTTTCATGTGATGCCCTTATACGCCCATATTTTATTTCACATTTTTGCATTTTTCCTAATTAGTAAAAATGAAAAAGAAGTCCTTTTGTACTGTTTAAATTAAAAAATACAAAAAAAATTAAAAAAATGTCTTTGAAAAATTCCAAAAAAATTATATATGGTATATTTATACATATATTGAGTCCATAAATTTAAAAACCCTAAAAATATGAAAAAGAAAAATAAAAAAATCAGAAAGCTCCAAAATCTAACAAAAAAAATTAGAAAAATATTAAAAAGCAAAAAAAAAAATATATCTATATATATATATATCTCTTTATACATATCTTTATATATATATTTATATAACTAAAAATATAAAAAGAAAATATAAAATATAAAACAACATAAAAATTATAAAAAAAAATATAAAAAAATATATAAAATCCAAAACCCACAGAAACAATAAATGGACATGAACAATGGATTGAATAAATGATACATCACATACATTCCCTTCGCCTCCCAGTGTTCGACCTCTACCTGTACTTACACCTATACACATTTACATGTATAGTTATAATAAATTTTAACTCCACATTTTTGGATATTCATTGCATATATTTGTTGTGGGTTAATTGTTGATTGATTCGGGATCTGTTGAGCGGTCGCCTCAGCGACATTGTGGTCCTGCCTTGTGTGGATTACTCTAGACCCTCGTCAGGTCCCTTTCATCAGTAGGCCCGTGGTATGTCCACGGAAGACAAAGCAGCAACAAATCTCTGAAAGTCGCCTGTGAGGCGATGAAAAGACACCTGTGAAGCAAAGGGATAAGATGTACACATCCGCTTCTGCTTCCGGATAGCAATAGGAAGATCAAGATCATCTTCCGCTGTACTGGATGGTATAGTCTCCTCCTTCAATGAAGAATCCTGCACATGTACCATATCTGACCCGTCAATAGTCTTGCCATCTGAACATACCTGAGGCGTGATGGATGTCTGACTGTAGCCTGAGCAGGACCTGACCGACGCGTATAGAATTTTGGTAAAGGTGGAATAGGAGGTCGTGGAGGTGGTGGAGGTGGAGGGGGTGGTGGTGAAGATGACGTATAGACAGGATCAGGAGTGGACTCAGGTGAACTCCAAGTAGGAGGTGGAGGCACATTGACATCATCGTTGGTAGTGGATGGTACTAGTCTATCACCTGCAGGGGAAAAATACATAACAGACTCATCGAACATGACATCAGCACTAACAAAGTATTTCTTGTTTATGGGATCATAACACAGATAGCCCTTCTGAGTCCGAGAGTAACCGACAAAGACACACTTGACAGCTCTAGGAGAGAGTTTGTCAAGTCCAGGAGTTAGAAGACGAACAAATGCCACAATACCAAAGACACGAGGAGTAAGTGAGAATAATTCCTTGTCAGGAAAAATGATAGAGAGAGGAATTTTCTCACCAAGAACAGAAGATGGCATACGGTTGACCAGGTAGCAAGCGGTAAGAACAACATCCCCCCAGAAAGAAATAGGAGCACAACTCTGAATTAGTAGGGTTCGAGTAATGTCAAGAAGATGGCGATGCTTTCTTTCTGCCACACCATTCCGCTGAGATGTGTAAGAACAAATGGTTTGGTGAATAATGGCCTTTGACGAAAGAAACTGAGAGAGGGACCGTGTGCAGAATTATAGAGTGTTGAGAAAAGAGTCTTCGATAATCATTCAGGAAAACCCTAGGCTCTCTTATATAGGTAGAGACCTTAGGGTAAATTACAAAGAGGTCTATAAAAGATAAAGAAATAACGACAAGATACATAAAGTGATAATAATACTAGAAACTATCTCTACACTCCCCCTCAAGGTGGAGCATATATGTGTATCATGCTTAGCTTGGATAAACATCTCTGAAAAGGTCCTCTGAGCAGTGGCTTGGTGAATACATCTAGAGTCTGATCCCCTGAGCTCACATGTGCAGTAGATATCAATCCTCTCTGGATCAAGTCCCTAGTGTAATGGCAGTCAACTTCAATATGCTTGATCCTTTCATGGAAAGCTGGATTGTTGGCAATGAATAATGCTGCCTGATTGTCACACTGAAGCTTCATAGGTAGGGGCACAGCTACATGTAGATCTTCTAGCATAGAATGAATCCACATCATTTCCGTGCTGGCTTGAGCCATGACCCTATATTCGGATTCGGCACTGGACCTTGCCACAACAATTTGTTTCTTGCTTTTCTAAGAAACCAGAGAGCCTCCAACAAACACTGCGAACCCTGAGGTTGATTTTCGATCCCTAGGGCATCCTGCATAATCTGCGTCTGCATACGCTGAGATGGATAAGTCTGTGCCCTTCTGAATAGCAGCCCTGACCCTGGAGAAGACTTTAGATACATCAGTATCATGTGTATAGCATCAATGTGAACCTGTCTTGGCTGCTCCATAAATTGACTCACCCTGCTAACTGCAAATGCAATGTCTGGACGAGTTATGGTAATGTAGAGGAGTTTTCCCACCATTTCTCTAAATCTCCTCTTATCTACTTCATCAGTATCACCATCATACAACTTCATGCTAGGGGCCATGTGAATACTTGATGGTTTGCATCCATCCATGCTAGTCTCAATCAGGAAGTCTATAATGTACTTCCGTTGGGTCATCACCAAGCCCTGTGCATTCCTTGCAAATTCCTACCCCAGAAAGTATGTTAGGGTTACAAGATCCTTTCTAAAGAACTGACGGTTTAGGAATGCCTTCGCCCTCTCTATGCCCTGAACATCGTCTCCTGTAACAAGAATATCATCCACATAGACCATAATGACAACCGTACCTGCCGATGACTTCTGGACAAACAACGAGTGATCGGCATTTGACCTCTTGAATCCCTGTTGCTCAATTAGGTTGGACAGCTTCTGGAACCATGCTCTCGGACTCTGTTTGAGGTCATATATCACCTTGTGAAGTTTACAGACCATCTGCTTCTCCCCCTCAGCAGTAAACCCAGGTGGCTGCTGTATGTAGACTTCCTCCTGTAAGTCCTCGTACAGAAAGGCATTATTGACATCTAGTTGAGATATACTCCAATCACGGACCACAGCAACAGATAAGAGAATACGAAGGGTAGAGTATCTCGCCACTGGAGAGAATGTATCCATGTAATCCACGCCATAGGTTTGTGTAAACCCACGGGCGACCAAGCATGCTTTGTACCTATCCAACGTGCCATTTGCATGATATTTGACTGTGAAGACCGACATAAAGCTCACAACGGATGCATAGGGAGGTGCAGGGACCAAAGACCATGTGCCACGGGACTGCAAGGCCCTCATCTCTTCTTCCATAGCTAATCTCCAGCAATCATTCTTCAAAGCTTCCTGGTATGTCCGTGGTATATCCACGGAAGAGAAGGTTGTGGCAAATCTCTGAAAATCACCAGTGAGACGCTGAAAGGAAATCTGTGAAGCAAATGGATAAGAGGCACATTGCCTCCTCTGCTTCCGAATAGCAATCGGAACATCAACATCATCATCTGCTGTAATGGATGGGCTAGTGTCGTCCTGTACTGAAGAATCCTGCACATGTACCAAACCTGACCCGTCAGTAGTAATGCCATCTGAACATACCTGAGGCGTGATGATTGGCTGATGTGTAGTCTGAGCAGGACCTGACCGACGCGTATAGAATTTAGGTAATGGTGAAACGATAGGCTGTGGAATGGGTGGAGGAGGAGGTGGTGGTGGTCGTGCTGGCATGGGGACAGGCACAGGGGGCGACTCAGGTGAACTCCATGTAGGTGGTGGAGGAACATAGAAATCATCAATGGTAGTGGATGGTACCATTCTGTCCCCTGCAGGAGAGAAATACATGACAGCCTCAAAGAAAGTGACATCAACACTCACGAAGTACCTCTTAGTCGTAGGATCATAACACCGGTAGCCCTTCTGAGTCCTGGAATAACCAACAAAGACACACTTGACTGCTCTAGGAGAGAGTTTGTCATGTCCGGGAGATAGACGATGAACAAAAGCCACAGTATCAAAGACACGTGGAGTCAGTGAGAATAACTCCTTGTCTGGAAAAATAAGAGAGATAGGTATCTTCTCACCAAGAACTGAGGATGGCATTCGATTGACCAGATAACATGCAGTAAGAACATTGTCCCCCCAGAATGAAATAGGAGCACAACTCTGAATCAACAGGGTTCGAGTAATATCCAAGAGATGGCGATGCTTTCTTTCCGCCACACCATTTTGCTGTGATGTATATGCACAAGTGGTTTGGTGAATAATACCCTTTGATGAAAGATATTGAGAAAGTGAGCGTGTACAAAATTCTAGGGCATTATCAGTCCGAACATATTTGACTGAGGAAGAGAAAACATTATGCACTTCATTATCACATTCTTGATCACATCTCCTGCTTCAGATTTATTCTTCAAAAGAAAGACCCATGACACACGAGAAAATTCATCAGTACCACAAGATAAAACCTGTGCCCCTGATGATCAGGAACACGACTCGGACCCCATATATCTGTATGTAACAACTCAAATGGGGAGCTATTGCTCCGACTCTGACGACTTGGAATGCTTGACCTATGATGCTTTCCCAACTGACATGCTTCACAGCGAAAAGACGAACTAGGAGAGATCTGGGGCAAAAGATGGCGCATTTTCTGGAGCGGAAGGTGACCAAACCAGAGATGCCAGATGTACGTAGAGACTGGTCCGACAGAATGAGAGGAGATGCCAGCATAGGAATCCCGAACCAGCCGATATAAACCATTCTGCTCAGAGCCACAACCAATCACCTTGCCCGTGAGTATGTCCTGAAAAATGAGAGAAGACGGGTCAAATATAGCACGACAATGCAAATCCTTCATAATCTGACTAATAGATAACAAATTCACTGAGAACTCAGGAGTATGTAGGACATTCTGTAGCTGCATAGTGGAGGATAGGAAGACCTCCCCCTGTCCAACAAGGGGCGAATGGGTACCATATGCTATCTGCACTGAACGGCCGGGAGGAATGTCCCTGTAGGACTGTAATCTATCTCTATCTAGGCAGAGATGATGTGTGGCTCCGGAATCTATAACCCAGTCAGATATATCATGAGATGGTGTGAATGCAGTAGATCTACTTGAGGTACTAGCAATAGCTGATGAACTGGCAGAGGCAGTAGCAGCAATATCTGAAGAACCACCAGACGAATCACCAGATGAATGTGGCATAATATCTTGGAGACGGGCCACAAGTTTATCAAATCGATTATCTGCAGTGGACGGTAATGGAGACTGAGAGTGATCTGCAACACGTGCCGATGCTGGGAACCCATGCTTCGAATAGCATGTCTCCTCCGAGTGTCTTGTGCTGTGACAATAGGAGCATGTCTGACTAAAGCGACCACCCCTTCCCTGGGGTCCACGGCCACGTCCACGACCACGACCAGAAGGCGGTCCACCTCTCCCACGTGAGACCGCCATCGCTGATGGGGGTGGAGTAGAAGAGCTGGAGGAAACTGGAATGCGACTGAGCCTTCTGTAAACATCCTCCACTGGAGGAATAACTGCATCAGCTAGGATCTGAGACCGGGCGGCATCATACTCAGGATTAAGAGCCGCAAGTAGAACACCCACCATGGTGGTGTTTCGAAACGTCTTCTGCTGTTTAGGAGTAGCAGTGAGAGGAATGGAACTGTATAACTTCTCAACCATCCCTCTTAGGGATGTATATAGGGAATGGAGAGGTCTGCCGCTCTGCTTCATTGTGAAAATGTCATGCTGAAGCTGCAACATCTTTGTCTCATTTCGCACCTGCGAATATATCTAAAGGGAACAAAATTCTAAGGGGCTTTGCTCTCAAAAATTTTGTTGCAAAAGCGAGAGCCTTTCTCTCATTTTATACTTACACCACATGTGTTTTGTAATCCCTTGGATTTTAAATCAAGGGCTTAAAGGAAGTCACAATTCAATAAGTATTATATCCTTCTTATATAAAATTAATATTAACTAATTAAAAATAAATAATCAACAACTTATCTTGTATTAATTAATTAACTTGATAATCCCATTATCAGAATTGGAGAAATTATGGAATTAATCTTCAGAGCTTATGAATCATATTTGTGAGCCCAAAAATGAATGTAAATCCAATATACATCTACAAAATTAATGTTAATAAATTCACACAATTTCATGCCTTGGAAATATTATGTAAATAATATTTACATAAATATTTATATGAATCATTTCCATATAAATACTAATTATTGGTAATCACTATTCACATTAATTAATGTGATATATTTGTGAATCTTATTCAAAAAATTTCCCTTATGTAATAATAACTATTATTATTACAATATTGACATCAGTAGGTATGGGTCCTAATCTAATTAGGACTTATGAGATACAAATGCAGATACTTGAAGATAATATCGAGGATATCATACTATCCATGTATAGTGACTTGAAATATGGATAACTATTCAATTTCAAGGTATCTACCTTTTTACAAAAAAAACCATCATCTACGAATGTTGAGCTCAAGCTGCCACTCTTTAAGCTCTCAATGAGCTCAACGAAACGCATCACATTCTCCATGAGTTGGACAAAGTGTCGGTGAGCTGAATCCAGCTTCATTAACCATTTTTAATCATACTCCAAACCATTTGGAGCTAAGAAATGAGCTCAAGGAGCTTGTATATTTCCATTTCCATGAACGTTTTTATTTCCAACATTTGGACATTGAAATTGGAAATTGGATTCAAATGAATTGTGATTTAATCCAATTAAGTCACAAATCATTTAGCTAAATGGAGCCACTAAAATCCATTATGTTTCATCACTCCCTCGGAATGGAACTGTCATGGTTGAGGATCCATTAAATAGATGTAACCTTGAGTATTCCCAATACTCATTCATCCTTCATACCGGAAGTCTTTGATAAATCCAAAGTTCAAACCCTTGTTTGACTGTCTTCTTATGAATATATCAGTATATTTCTCATTTGATAATTGGGTGACAATATTAATTATATACTTTCCAAAATCTTATATTAATATATCAAATTTGTATCTTATTTCATTAACAAGATGACCATGCATGGAATTCATTTTGACCCAAAAATATCTCATGAGTGAGATTAGTCTCCCGGTCCATCAACTATGAACCTCTATGATTCTATCAAGAGATCATACATATTATATGACTTAATATGCACACCAACGCACGGTATATTGACCTTAGCAAGGTGAACAGCCTATTGGTCTGTCAAATGTGCATAGTCAGGCATATAGATGCATATCTATCTTAGGTCAAAGGATTTGTGCCTGATCATGATCGTTAAGATTCAGGTCTTTGACGTTAATAGTAAAGTGCATTCACATGCCATGCCATGAGATTAAAACTATGCCTGATTAGGACCTTAATAGTAAAGTGCATTCACATTTGTTCATTTCATTTCAGATTGACATGATAAAACAATAACTTTCATTGAATTAATGGGTCACTAAGGGCTTACAAGTACAACTATGAGTAAATCTTGTTGGTGGTTGATTATTTGTAAAGGTGGGTAGAGGCTATCCCAACCTGAGCTGCATACAGCAAGACTTTCTTTAAACTTTTGAAGGAAATATTATTGTTAGGATCGGGGTTCCCAGGGTTTTAATTTCTAATGGGGGTAGCCACTTTGTCAATAGAGAAGTCAAATCATTAGCTACAAACTACGGAGTTGAGCACATATTAGCTATTCTTTACGACCCGTAATCTAATGGCATGGCAGAGGTTTCTAATAGAGAGGTGAAGATAATTCTTTAGAAGTTGGTTTGTCCCGATATGAAGAATTGATTCCAGCTATTGGACCAGGTTCTGTGGGCTAATAGGGCAGCCTACAAAACCCCACTATGTACTTCAGCTTTTCGGATGATCTATGGCAAGCCATGCTATTTGTCTATAGAGTTAATTTAAAAATCAGAATGGGCAATCAAACAAGTGAATTCCATTTGTTACTTAGGGAAACTTTGTCGGGACTTGAACTTGAACAAGCTCGTGGAAATTAGAAACCGGACATATGACAACAGTTTTGATTTATATGGACAAGGTTACACACTAGCATGATGGACACATTAGGTGCAAGAACTTTGTACTGGGACAAAAGGTATGGTCGTTCAACGCCAACTTGAAGATTTTTCACTATAAATTCAAATCCAAATGGATAGGTCCCTATATTATTATGGAAGTGCATGATAATAGAAGCATAGAGATATAAGATCTAACAGATGGAGCACGTTACTCTCTAGTCAATTGAAAATTGTTGAAGTACTTTGTAGATTCCAAAGAGCAGTTAGTCCAAGTTGAATTCATCAACTTCATGCAGAGTTAGTTTAATGCAGATACATTAGACCACTCTTCATGAAGATGCAACATCAAGATTCAACAACAGACAAGATTTACATATTCTTTATTCCTTACACATCTTTGTTTACGCATTATTTTAGAACTTAGATTCTCTCTCCTTGTAGATACTCATTCCTTAGGCTATTTTAGCCTAAGTATAGGGGGACCCATGTTCTTATCTCTTTATTCTTGCAGAACTTATGAGTCATTACCTCGGTCCCTTCCCCTTCTGGATATATTCTTCATACTTAGGCTATGTTCTGGCCTATGTATATGGGGTCGAGTACTTGTCTTCCCAGTCATTCTCTTCTTCTTTTTTCCTTAACCTCAATGCTTCTGACCAACACTTAGGTTGTTTTAGCCTAAGTATAGGGGGTCATACCAGTTTCTCTCCCCATATTTTTACTCTTCTTTACGCTTAGTAGGAACTATGTATTTCATTCCACTTTGTGCCATGAGGACATAATACGAGCTAAGTATCATGAGGTGTACGTACTTACTATATATATACTTTATACATAGCTCTTGCTTTCATATGTTTTACATATTATTATGGGCTATGGGTATGTGGATGTTTGAAACGGAGTATAAATGATTTGTAAAATGTTTGAAAAACTTATATATATATTTGACATGGTTTATACACATATTTTACAAAATGATTTAAAAAATTCATAAAAAAACTAACTAACTAATAAGTTGATTGATTCCCTGACACTTACACATTGACATAAAACTTGTTAAGTTCAAGAACACTTGGTCTATGAGCTCTTAAGATTTAAAGTTAACTAGCTTTACTTATTAGGGTTTATGACTTGATAATTCACATTTCCTTTTGAAAGATGTGTATGTTATATTTCATACTTAGTCTCTACCTTAAAGAATGTGATTAGGACTTCACATACATGACTGTCATTATGATGAGATGAGTTGAGGTTTCACTTGAGGAACTGGGATGGGCGATTTGAGTCTGCATCTGATTGTATGATATTCAAGGATGTGATAATATCAATGAAGCTTCATGAAACCTGATTGTTAGCAACTCTAGCCAATATCGGGACATGGTTCTTGTACTAAATCTTTTGATATTGACCTATGTGTCACTGTATGATTAGACTAATAAAATTGTTGATAAGTGTGCACCAACCATGGTAAAAGTAGTGGAACTGGCCAAAAATCAAAGAAAAATAAATAGAAAGAAAAACTCACATACTTCAAAGACAATTACGAAAGAGCTTCCACAGAATGCAAGCTCTCCCAACCTTTCAAAGTGTCCACCTGGACCAAACATTTTAGGCTTTTATGAGTCAGGATAGCACTCAAAAAGGGCTCCGCATCTTATAGTGATACAAGTCTGGGTGTTGAAGGTATATTAGATACTCAAAAGAGACACACCCCAGTGCATTTCCAAGAAAACAAGTGCAGACAACTCAACATTCTCTTTACAGACACGTTGATTAACAACAAAAAAATATACAGGTGTTGAGTTAATAAGAAACCCGAGAGAATCCTTGTTCCAAGGAGAGGGAGAAAAGAAATGACACAAACCTATGCCCTCCATCATTAGGCCTTCCCCATTCACTTTTAAGACTAACAACTAAAGAGATGGGGAATTTGATTGCAAGAAATGATTTATTCCATAGTGTTGATGATTGGGTTATTAGACGAGTCTCTTAGACTGAAACATTGGGTGATGATTTGACTCTACTCTCGTAATTGTAGTCCACACGTCATAAAAGTCATATCCATGCTATATATGTATACAAAGAGAGTCCCATGATTAGGGAAGTTGGACACCATCTGACCAGGGCTTGCTTGATCAAGAATTATTAAACATATCAAGTCTTGTATTTCACATGAATAGTCATGGTTTAATCCAACTTTTAATTTTTTTTGCTCAAGGACGAGCAACGTTTTAGTATAGGGGGTGATAAATCCATGAATTATCATCTCAATACTTGATTTTTGTCCCTCTCACTCAAGCCATTAACTTCTGTTCTTTATTAATTACTAATAATAACAACTAACCCTCTGTAATCAAATAACCCTAATTAAGTGTATATAAATAACAATCTTTTTATTTCCTTATTTCTTTTATTTTTTTCTTGATTTCTAAAGTACCATAAAAATTAGTTTAACCTTGTATATATTTGTTTTGTAAATATTTATAAAGTAAAACACCGAAAAATATCAAAAAAATAAAATAATTATATATATGACCTATTTCTACATTTTGTTAAACATGAATCATATAGATCTCATTGAAATCTACAACTTTCATGTTTTACACTTTTTCTTATTCCATTTCTATCTATTTTATTTTGATTTTACAATTTTTTTTGTATTTATTTATTTTTTTCATTAGGCACATGGCACCTTCATAGCTGCCCACACGGCCCAACCATTTAATAAGACCCGCCTCTTCTCTCAACCGTTTGATCCATTCCAAATCTAATTTGGGTCGCCAACACCCACCGCTCTTACAACCACTTGATCTGATCATATGATCAGATCAAGGCCGCCCACTGCGCCCCATCCAGCATTGTTGGATCGCATGATCCAACTGTTGTGACTTTGCCTTCTATCTCTATACCACCTCCCATGCTTGCTTCACCTCATCTCCACCACTCTTTCACCCCAGTTTCTCCGATACCTCAAACCTCATCTCCACATCAGCCCCTCACGTTGACGTAGCACTAACCTCATTCACCCTCTCCTTAACTCTCACATCACGTTCCCCTCATCGTTCAGCCCTTAGTGGCCATTACAAACTCATTGGTACACCTTCAGCAACGTCTACCTTCATCCGCAGAAGCTCCTCCACCAGTCACTCGTGCCCCCATCTGCCTTTGTGCGAATGAATCCCCAAGCTACTCCCTATGTTTTGTGAAAGATAATCTAGTGCTTATTGAGCGATGAAGGGAAGACCACTTCGGTGTGCCACGATCACCTCCGCCATGCCATAGCTTGTTCCTTGGGCTGCTCGAGCTCATCTCCTTGTTACTGCCCAGAGCGAAGACCCAAGATCTTTCCATCTCTGATCCTAGGCCATTCCTCAGCCTCCAACGTCCCCCTCCTTCTCTAGATGGTCAATTTTTTCGTCCATTCACTGTTTCTCCTTTTTAGTCAGATGCACAAACGTACCTTCAATCCACTTTGTTCACTCTACTACCTCCATCATTGCCTCGCCATCTTTGAACACCACTTCCTTTTTCTCCTCCGATGCTTCACGACCTTCTCGCCTCGAATCTTCACCATCCTTGCAAATGGAAGCGACCAGGCAAGGCCCAGCCTCTGCCTCGCCCTTATTCCGATCCCATCTAGTCTTCCTTTCTTCAGCTATAGTATAATCACTGTAGGTACCCAAAGCCCTTAAATTAACTAGAATTTGTAACCCACTCTGATATCTGCCTTCACCTCCGATGTAGCTTCATCGACCCCTTGATTCAGCCCCTACCAGACCTTCAACATCTCTCCATAACCTTTGTAACACCTTTGCAGAAGTGTCTGGACCCTCATGTAGTCCTACGGAGCACATATGAGCTTAATCTCCCATGCTGGAGAACCGCTAGATCATCACCATCCTCGAATCACGCGGAGGAGGAATGTGTAGCAGTAGTCGTTAGATCAGATCACTCAAATCTGATCTATGACTAAATTAGATATCAACCTTCAAACCAAAACAATAGTTCATCCCTTAGCCTCAGGCGCCCGTGCCTATGTGTGATCCTCCAGCAAACGCCATGTTTCCTTGAGACTCGCCTCATGCGCTCACTCACATGTTGCTTGGATCTTTTGTAGATAAGCCCCGTCAGCTTTTGATATTTTCATTTATGTTCCCGCGTATGTGTTTTTATAGTATTGGAGCCCTTGTAACTTATTTTATTTGCATTTTCATCCTGCTTTGAACCTATTTGATATGATTCTAGGTTATTTTCTTTGCATTTCCGTCAGACACAGTGATGGTTAATAACATTTTTATTCTAAATCCAAATTAACTAAATTTGGTCTTATTTGAGTGCATGTTTAATGATCTTGATTGCTATATGCTTAATTCTATATGAGGACTTATGGATAATGATTTAAAATTCAAAGAAACATTAGTGCCTTTAAACTTGATTTCTGAAATTAAAACTTGCATGTCGATGAGTTTAATTAATTACTTGAACCCCTTTTTTCCCTTGTATGTATTTGTAGTTTCCAGGAACCTAATTGACATTCTGTTTATTGCATATACTGATATTTTTATCACTTAGGTATTCAAAACAATATTTGATTGATTCATGGTCTTGGTTTAAATGGAAATTTGCATTTATTGAATTGGAAATTAATCTATGCATTAATTTGGGCCATTATTAGCTTAATAGCATAAATTGATTAATCATTGAGGTTAGGAATTGGGTTGTGATTATTAGCTTAATAGAATAAAATGATTTAAAGGTTTTTTTTGCATCTTTATCATATTTGTTGCATCATCACTTCTGCATAAAAAATTCAACTAAAAATTGTTCATCATTTCTTGTGCATTGTGGCATCCTTGATTTAAGTAGATTTTCAGAGTACCTTAATCACGAGATTTAAATCCTAACTGGATAATTTATTCATCTATGTCCTTATATTATACCTTGATATATTTACAAAGTATAAATTCAAATTTGTGGTTTTTTATCAAATCATTTTCATCTCCTATACTATGACATAATTGTATATTTTAAAAGAGGTGAAAAAACCATTTGCCATCGACTCAAATTAATATTATCCACATATTCAAATTTGTGGTTTTTTATCAAATCATTTTCATCTCCTATACTATGACATAATTGTATATTTTTAAAGAGCTGAAAAAACCATTTGTCATCGACTCATCCACCCCGCCTATACTTAGGATAAAGCACATCCGAAGCAGGCAAATATGCAAATCGAGGTGTATGCAAGAAACATAAGATGGAAGGAAAGGAATATATACAATGTGAGGGCAATATACAATGCTCAAGAAGTGGATGTTTTACCTTCTTACGTGATCGCTGAGGAATAGATCTGACAAGGTGCAAGTAGATATTAGGGTCCACTATTGACAAAGTCCGATCAGGATTGTTGTGGTGGAAGTCCTCAATGGTCTCGAATTGGAAAGGCACAGACTCATCAATGGAAGAAGTAAGGTCTGGTCCCGCCTAGGAAGTCTATCCATTCTCTGCCCTCCAAGATGAAGCCAACAATGTAAATACCGCGTATATAATCGATGCTTATCCACACACAAGAAGAAGGCATGTAGAGGTCTATACTTTCTGAGTCTTCCCCTTTGAAGAGGAATTCTCGAAACAAACCTCTCTGATCTCAATAGCTAGGTCATAGTCCTCTGTGTCAGCTGACACAAGTACATCCTTATCCAAGGTGGGTTTCAGGGTCACCATTAATGCAATGATTGTCTCAACAACTGTCTCATTGTGGGAACAAAAGCGTATCTCTCCAGATCCATAGTCAATAAAGGAATTCCATTGAAACACTTTTGTTCGCTCTATTAATCTAACAAGCTACATCAACAATCCTTGAGATGATCAAACTCAGAAGACAATTTCAGATAACAATTAACCTACAATATAAGAGATAAGCATGCAAAGTAAAATGCCAGTCAAAATTTATTATATCTCTACTAATTGGTGTATAGGTGCAAGTATGCGTAAAGTATCGAATACAGGGATCAAACTGTATAAGAGAACTAATATTAATTATTTCTAATTAAAACTAATTTCTTATTTATTTTCTTGTCTCTTTTATTTTTAATTGTTTATGTGTGTTTTTTATTATATGTATTTTTTGTGAATTTTAATTTAGTTTTTATGGATTTTCATAATTGGTAATATTTTTCATTAATTTTTAAATTAAAATACAATATATATATATATGAGAGAGAAAGAAGAGTAAGATAAAATATATTTGTTTTTTATATGTCAATTCAAATTAAAATAAAAACAATAAAATCTTTTTGTGTTTTAAATATTTTATAAATGTTTTTGTATTTTTAGAGGGCTTTTATAATTTTTATGGATTTTTAAAAAATAAAGTACATAAAATAGTGAATATACGAAATTCATAAGCTTGTTTAGGGTTCAATAAATATATACAAGTTCAAAATAAAGCCTAAAATATTTTTATATAGTATATACAATAAGAAAAATTCAGAGATAGAAACATATATTTTTTGATTTCTAGAGAATTTTTGTTTATTTTTACATGGATTGTAGAGTTTTATGATTTTTATGATTTTAGTTTTGTATTTTTGTGGTTTTTATATGTGTTAAAATATAATAAAATCTAGATAATATATTTTTTAATTTTTGGGTAGATATTTGAATTTGTAGGAACTTTTAAAATCCAAACAATAAAACATGCATGTTTATGTATTTTTTAAAATAGGAAAATAGGTTTAAATACCTTCATAATAACATATGTGAAAATATAGTGAAAGGTATTTAAAATAATTTTCATAATATTTTTGGATAAAGAAATGCAACTGACTAATTAAAAAATGCACATAATTTAATTATACTTGTATGATGATCTATATGCAATTAACACAAAGTTTCCATGCACTTCATACCAAAATACACAAGTTTAGGAGATTAACCAACTAAATATGCACTAAAAATTAACTAGTAAGGGCTATTGTGCAAATAGAAAAAAGTTCACATGTATTTCGAATAAAGAAAAAAACTTCAGAACCAAACGTGCAATTATACAATTAAAAGATCATTTAATATATACCTAGAAAGGACCTAGTTGTAACTTCCACAAAATAAACTTTCACTTCATCACAGGTCCATATAATATAGGAGAAAAGAAGCAATTAACCCACAAAATTTCACTCCCATGGGGGTTTATGAGATGTGAGTTGGCATGGACTTAAACAATAAATAGATGAAATCTTCAGGTCTCCTGTGCAAAAAATCCAATTAAAATTACACTATAATTAATATTTACGATAATAATATAAAAATAAAATACAAGAGGGTGTCGCGTAATTTACCCAATCCCGTGTGCTCATCAACGACTCAAATCACATCACTTAATGCTACAAAAAGCTCGGATGGTGATATACTACTTTGTGGACCAGCGATGATGGTTAGATCATGCAAAGGATCCGACAATCGATGGTTGGTTCAATCTAATGACGACTGTGAGACCTAGAGGGTGCTCAAGATAGGACAATGGAGAGGAGCTCTGGATGATTGGGGAAGAAGAAACTCATCGAAGCTCCTTCAATCCTCCCTCCTATTTTACTCCCGAGGTCCTTCTCGATGTTCAGATGCTCTATCACCTCCTCGATATGGTACATAACTATTGGAGGGCTCAAGAAGGTCCAAGCCTCATCAATGGAGGCATGGAAGCTTGTGGAAGATCATGCTCCTAGGGTCTTCTGTGCTGAGTCAATTCACCTCAGATGGGGTTCTACAGAACTTGTACACACATAAGAAGCAAACGAAAACCAGGGCGAACATAACAAGCCCTTTATTGGGTGGAAGTGGGCGGCGATGAGTCTCTGGTGAAGGCAGAGGAGGAGGGCCCTGTGACTTGATCTAAGGTCGATCAAGGTGGATGGAATGGTCAGGGAAGTAGAGAACATGAAGGGGAAGCTAGTGGTGGTGTCAGGAAGTCAAAATAGTGGAAGTTTCATGTTTAATACATGTAGGATCTCTAGAGCTCCGACGTACTGTAAACATGGAAATCAAAGCTAAAACATTAGTAAACGTATGAAATAAAAGGTAGAAATAAATGTTGGAAACGAAAATCTGCACTATAAAGCGAGGAAAGCAACTCATACCTGATCGAGAGATTAGTGAGTGGAACCGCCTAGAGCTCAGCTTTGGTGGTGGATGGATCACTCGTTTGAAGCCTTATCCACTCCACAAATCCTGATGGAGTCCCTCCTATCACTAGGGGCTACACATCCGTAGTGGATTTTTGGGGTCACATCTCGCAAATAAGGAAAAAAAATAAAAAAATGGCTACAAGCACTTATTTATTCACAAGAGAGAAGGCATCCAAAAATCTAGGGTTTCTGATCGATATTAGATATGCATAATGGGTCTAAGAGCAAGGCATGGGAGATCATGCTAAGATGGAGAGGTTTCGTGAAGAAATTAACTTGATTCGTGTAGTGTGCAAGGCATGATAAAATGGTGAAGAAGGGAGGCTCAAGAGTTATGATAAGTTAGAGGGCCTGGAGGTATAATTGACCCATAGTCAACAAAATATGGGTTCTAATAGGTCCACGTTAACCGCATGAAGACAAAATAGCAATTAAAATAAAAAATAATTCAATGAAATTCGAAAATGATTTTATTTTTAAAAAAATAACGTGGAAAAATGTTTAGTGTTTAGTAAACTATTTTATTATAAATTTTATTTATTTTTACAACTTAATTTATTAGGTGTTAAATTTTACAAGTTTATATATAGGTATATTTACCTATATTTTACCTCTTTTTATTTTGTATTTTTAGTACTTATTAGAAAATTTACATGTTTTATATATTTATAAAATAATTAAATACATGTTTACATATTTTATTTTTATGATTTTATTTATATGCATAAATATTGTATATATATACATTATATGTATAGTACATCTATATATATTTATGTATTATTTATTTTAATGTATTTTTAATGGTTTTATTTGGTGTTTATATTTTTAATATCTTTTAAATATTATATATAATTATATAAAATATAAGAAGACTAAAAAATATAAGGAATAAAATATATGTATATTATATATATATACACATAATACAATGGTACCTCAGAAAGCTGGCTTGCACATCTTAACTCTATTTTAAATTAAACAACCTTCATTAGATAGATAACTTGATTTTAAATATAATTGAGGTGAGTTTAATTCATTTTCAGTATGTATGGAGAAAATATTTGTCTATGAAATTAGGTTTGTGGATTTTTTATTGGTGTGTCCTAGTTGCACAACGTATTATTTTTCTGAGCAACTATTTTTATAATTTTCTCTGTATTTTCATGTACAAGTTTCATGTTGAACATTTTATTGTCATGTGTGTAAAATGAAGAAAAAAATAGATTAGAAATGGGTATTTATAGGGTGTAAATTATGGTTTCTATATAAAATATCTAGCCCTTATCTCCCCCAACTTAATTCCTGGTCGACTAGGACAATATTGACTTGTTCTCGGGGTTTAGGGTCATTCAGCATCTTTGATTCTTCATTTGTTTTACTTTTATTTTTTATTATTTTATTTTGTATTTAAATATTAAAAACTATGTATTATTTACTGATGAATAAAGAATGTTAATTTGTACAAAATAGTATCAATTACATGTGTTTTGCTAAGGATTTAAATACAAAATGGAAGAATCAAGTCAGATGAATGGCTATTCATCACCCCCTATACTTACCCTTGCTAGTCCCTAACATACACCTTTTAGAAGAATAAGTGATGCAAACGGGGAAATAAAGAAAAAGAAAATAAAGAAAGTTAAAATGATAATGATTTGTAATCTTATCGTCAAAGAATCAAAGTTTGGAGCTCATTTAAGACCTTTGGAATGTTAGTTTGTTCGGAACCTTATTTGGAATAGGATCTAAAACTTAATAGCACGTAAGTTCCACAATCCCTTATTCGGATTGCCTCAAGAGACAGGTCTGAATAAATCTTTTCATACGCAAACCCTTATGACTATGAGTCTTACCTGTATAGTTTATGTGAAATGTAGCTCTTCTCCTAAAAAATAGCAAGGAACAATCTCCCTTAGCAGTATAACCTTAATTCTCCAATTTATCTAGTCTTTCCTCGAGGATCGAGGTATTCGTTTCTAAGTTCAAGTGCAACCAGCTCAAGAAGAGGGGGTAGAGAGAAGAATGGATTGTGTACAATGTAGTCACATATCCCATGGAGCTAGACCAATGTAGCCAAGTCTCATGCTGCAAGCAACCTTGAGATATTTGACAATAAAGCATAATGCCTTGTTTGTTTCATACATACTCCGACAGGATTTGCTTTTTCATTGACTTTTCCCTGACTATTATTTTTGGAGCTTTTGATTTTGCATTTTTGGTATTATATATAACAACATTTACATGGAATTTTTCCTCTTGAGAGAGTTGATTATCCCTCTTTTGAAGCTTTATTGCAACCCACAACATCTTGTCTTTAGACGTACATTCCACTAGATTGGATTGGGGGACACTAGCCACCTATTGGGGTGATATTTGTTGCTACACGTGTGCTTCCTCAAGTTAAAGAATTCTATCCTCCCCACCTCCTCAGAGTTTAGCTAAGTGCAAAGTGTTGTGTCCAAGCAGATCATTATCAACAAGAGTCGTGAGTGCATTTCATAATACTCTACTTGGGATAATGAAGATGACATGTGAACATAGTCTTGTGGATCTTAAAGAATTAAGTCTTATTGACAAAAAAAGTCTTATTTCCTGTTCCTATAAGGTTCCTTCGAAATTTGGAGGATTAAGGTCTAGACTGAGCTATAATCTTCATAATTTACTTAGACTTATTCAATTGTCACATCATTCTAAAAAATGCTTATATAATGCAATGAGCTTTTTTGTGAAATCAATTTCTGATTTTGAACTTTTTATGAGATTTTCAAATAGTTTTGCATACTTTTTGTTGTTTTAAAAAAATATTCAATATTTTATAAATTTTAAAATTTTGCAAATTTTTATGGAATTTTTGAAAAGGGGTTAGTGGATTAGATGTATTCACAAGTTCAAAATAAATTTACATGATTTTACAAAGAATTTTATGCAAGTTATGTACATGTTTTTTCTACAAATATATAAAGAATTCGTTATCGATGTGTACGTGTTTTATTTAATGAATTTTTGCAAGGATATTATGAAAATGTTATCAAAATAATTTGAAAAAATTTTGCAAGCATTTGTCAATTATTTTGAAATCTTATTTTGTAATATTTTTGTTATACTTTTTTAAAAAACATTTTTACAGACAACTTTTACAATCTTTATACAAACATTTTGCACAAAAATTATTTTTCTTGTGGTTTGAAAACATTTTGCAATGATTTTTCCAAAGGTTTCAAATGTTTTTTCATGACATTTTACAAAATTTTCCAAATCATTTTGCAAAATAGTTTCAATTATTTTTAAAAATAAATTTTCAAAAATTTTTTATACATATTTACAATTGTTTATTCTTTACATTTGGTTTATTTGTATACTCTTACCCAATATAGTATATTAACCATATTATTGAAAAATATGAAAGTACGAGTTATGGCTAATGGGTATATATATACATATATATGACCCCCTGTACTCATCTCGAACTATGTCCTCACAGTGATCAAAGAGCAAAAAGGAAGACATAACTCATGCTAAAAATACAAAAGCCTATATTGTAATGACTTAAAATAAAATAATGAGAAGTCGATCATCCCCCCATACTAAGGATCGACTAATCCTAAATATAACATATTGTACACAAAGTGGGGATGATTGAGGAGTGTAATATGCCGAAATCAACAACGACTTGTCTTCCCCTATATTGGGTTTAATATCCCTAAGTATTGTTAAGAATATCAACAAGTGAGGAGACAACCAAGTGGACAAAATGAAATGAAAAATAAGAATGAGAGAATGGACACCATCACTCCCCCTATACTTAGGGTAAGAGATCCCTAAGTACAAGCAATGAAATGAGTAGTGAAACAGAATGAAGAAAGAACACTCGACTCATCCACATCCCCGATACTTAGGATAAAGCCCATCTTAAGCATAGCCACATTAATCTTATGAGACTTGGGGTGCAAAGCAACAAATGGGGTAATGAAAGAGTAAAAAGATAAAACACACATATACAAGAGGGAGAAAATCTTGAGGTGCCTATCAACAAGCTACAAGATGGGGAAAATGTTGAGGTGCCTCTCAACAAGCACTAGATTTTACGCCGCTAGCTAGGCGCAAATGAAAGGATAATGTTGTACTAAGGTTCATGATGACATTTGTAAAGCAAATGTCATACTCATGTTATGGTCTATGAGCGAGAACCACAACGAACTCAACAACCAAAACATCTGAATATGCAATCACGTGGGTGTCGGCTACCGACCAAATAGAATAGAAAACTATACTAGGTTCCAGTAGCATAGAAGACAACATCGGCTTGTGGCGACAATGTAGTGGGTGGATGAAGCCAATACTGTCAGTGTGGAGAAAGAAGGATAAGTGATGTAATCCTCCACATCAATCATCATCTCAAAAAGATACACAAGGTCAAGATTAGGAGACTCATACACAAAGTGGGTATCTGATGCACATGATAGGATAGGTCAAAGATATCATAAAATACCATGAAGTAGGGCTCGTCCTAGTGAGGGTCATCAAGGAGACAAAACTCAAAGACTCGATCTCGTAATCCGAAAGATCAAATGCACAATCGGGAAGTGAAATCGAGTACCTAGAAAATGCTGCATCCTCCGACAAATAACCCTCAGGGAGTAATGCACGCTCATCTATGAAAATTGGGGCAATGCTAGCATCTATCAAGTCCTCATAAAATCCATCAATATCATCAATCAAGAGGAAACAAGGCTCATATGATGGTACATCAAAATCAAAGAATTCCAAACCATCTCCCTCATATATACATTGGTAGAATGGATCAATATATTAATTGGGAACTAAGAAGTGGATATAAGTAGTTGGATTTGAAATATCATGGATCGGGAAATGGATTGGCTAATAGGACGACTAATCAACATCGGTAGCATGGTATGTATGTAAAATCGGAAGCTCCCCAAGGTTGTATCATCATCCATAGTCATAAATGTTACATAAGTTATTTCTCATGACTGATGCTTATTCACTAGTTCATAGAAGCTCATCACACCGATCTTGTACTCCATGTTCCCAAAATAACCTCTCATTCCAGCCCGGCAAATGCCCAGTGCAATATAAGCAGTATCCCAATCATGGGCTCCAACTAGTAACATAGAGAGCCCCTGAGGAATAGAAGATGGTCTGGGTGGGAATGATGAGGCCAGTGAATGAAAAAAAAATACTGGACAAGACAGTGATCATACGGGGATCGATCTCATATAGAACATGATAAAATTGTGGTTGAAGTAGAGGGTCATCTTGAACCGGACCGAGGACACATGGATGATATGGTTGAAAAGTAGCCATGAGATCCGGCTGAAGAGAAGAGTGACCCATAATCATGGTACAAATTATGACAGAAAGAAAGGAAAAAATAAAATGAGTCGACGACTGCGAGGACTCAAAAAAATGTAAATGCAATGGGATCCAAATCACAATTAAGCACAAACCAACACCCATTTCACCTACTCAATACAATGATGACTGTAAGAGTGTGGACGTTATCATTTCAATTTTAAGAATTAGGTGATTCTGACAGTTATTAAAATCAAGCTCTTAGGTGTAGTCTCCTAGAGTGGTTCATGTCTGTATTGGTGGAAAACACATACTTTAACACAAGACCACTTTGGCTAATGTCTGAGGCAAGTGCTTGCAACAACAACATGGCCCGAAAGTCAACCCAAGCGCTTAGAGAACAAGTCCAGGGTTTTGGGCTCTAGTCCTTCTATGTATGTGCCACACTCAATCAGGAGAGTACATGCGTCCAATGTGGGAGTTGCTTTTCTTGAAATAATGAATCCAATTACATTTTATTTTATGGTTAATTGGAGTTAGTAGTCCCAATTTTGTTTAGGTTCTCACCTTTTTTGGTATTTTTCATGTAATGGCCTAACAAGATTTCTAATTTTTTTATTATCCTAAGTGATAAAATTCATAGAGAGAGGTCAGAAAAGCAATGCGAGGTGAAAATCAATGATGAATGCAAAGTTAGAAGTGCTCACCTTGCTTCCCAACTCTCTCCATTCGGGATGCCAGATAGGAACTTAAAATCTACACTACATGAAATGCAACATTGAAAGTGCCCTAGATAAGGAATTGCTATTACGTGAGGCATGAGATTAATTTGAATCGAAGTCCAATGATATCAACTATAGGAGCATTAGATGTAATTAGGCTTGGGCCCTAGATTACTTGATCAAGTAAACCTGAAATCTAAGGGCTCAATCAGCAAAGATGTAAAATAAAATAAAGGCATAAAACATAAATCACAAAAATACAAAATAAAATAAAGGGGAAATAGGGAGGAATAAATATAGGAGGCGAAGAAATCACGGAAAAGCTGGCGAGGTCCCCTTGGTGAATAGACACATGATGAAATGGACCTCGCAAAACTATAAGTCTAAGAGAGTGCCCGAATTCTAAGTTTAATCATCACAAATTAAGTCTCTCTCTCTCTCACCATAAAGAAAAATAAAAAAATAAAAACTAAACTACAATTGTCTTCATGGCTCCTGGTTTTCGTTTGATGCTCTCTCCTATCAACTAGGCTAAATAGCTAGCCTTCGCTTTGCATAGGTGCGTCAGATATCCTAATCCACTGATCCACGAGCCGAAGCAATGACAGAAAACACAAGGGATATGTCAAAACAATTCTAGAGATATAAATCAATATAAATAAAATAGATAAAATAGCTAATGCATAGAACAAACAAATAATCTATACTCTATTGCTCCCCAGATACGATGCTATTTGTTGAAACACTTTGGATTGATCTGTTATTATAACAATCTAGATCAACAACGTTGAGGTGATCGAACTCAGAAGACAATTTCAGAATAATTAACGTACAATATAAGACATACGCAACTAAATTAAAATTTGAGTCAAAATTTATTATTACTCTATTGTGTGTATATGCACACGTATGTATAGAGTGTCGAACATAGGGAGCAAACTGTATAGATTTGAAACCAATATACATTATTTCTAATTAATATTAATTTCTTGTTTATTTCCTTTTTATTTGATTTTTAATTATTCATGGGGGGCTTTTAATTATTTGTATTTTTTGTGATTTTTCATTTTTTATATTATTTAAGGATTTTTAATTTCCTAATGTTTTTATTAAGTTTTAAATTAAAAAATAGATAATATACATAAAAATGAGAGAGAAAGAGAGATATATAAGAGCATGATAAAATGTTTTTGTATTTTTTTATAAAGTAAATGAAATAAAAATAAAGAAAATAAATTAGTTTTGTGTTTTTAATATTTTGTAAATGTTTTTTCTGTATTTTAGAGAATTTTTTCTATATTTTTATGGTTTTTTAAATAATAAAGAAAATAAAACCTTGAACATACGAAATTCACAATCTTTTTAGGGTTTAATAAATAAATAAAATATCAAAATAAATCCTAAACTATTTTTAATATATAGTATATGCAATAAAGAAAATTCAAAGTTAGAAAAATATATTTGTATTTTTATAGAAATTTTTCTAATTTTTATAAGGATTTTGGATGTGATTTTTATGATTTTAGTTTTTTTATTTTTTTTGGGTTTTGTATATGTGCTAAAATATACTAAAATCTAGCTAATATATTTTTTGGAATTTTTAGGCAGATATTTGAATTTTTAGGAATTTTTAAAGTCTGAAAAGGAGAAAAACTCATGTTTCTATTATTTAAAATCACGAAAATAAATTTAAATACCTTAATAATAATATATATGATAAAATATATTGTAAGGTATTCAAAATAATTTTCCTAAGATTTTTTGATAAAGAAATGTAATTAAACTAATTAAAACAAGCACACAATTTAATTATGCCAGCATGATGACCTATATGGAATTAATAGATAGTTTCCATGCACTTCGTAAAAAAATACACAAGTCCAGGAGATTATATGCAAAACACCCAATTAAATATGCATAAAAAGTTCACTAGCATTGCCTATTTTGCAAATAGAAGAAAGTTTACACTTATTTCAGAACAAATAAAGAAACTTCAGGACTAACGTACAATTATCCAATTTTAAATCTCATTTTAATATCCACTTGGAAAGGACCTAGTTGTAATTTCAATAAAATAAACTTTCACTTCATAATAGGTCCAGATATAACAAGAGAAAAGATGTAATTAACCCGTAAAAGTCACCTTAGAGAGGGGACGACAAGATGTGAGCTGGCATGGACTTAAGTAACAAATAGATGAAAGCTTTAGGTCCTTTGTGCAAAATATTTACCCAAATCTGTATGCTCATCAACGGCTCAGATCGCTTCACTTAAGCACTTCGATGACTCGAATGGCTCTATACTGATTCGTGGATCAGCGATGATGGTTAACTCCTACGGAGGATCCAATGATTATTGGTTGGCTTGATCCAACGCCGATTGTGAGACCTGGAGGGTGCTCAAGATAGGATGATGGAGAGGGGGTCTAGATGATCGGGGAGGAACAACATATCAAAGCTCTTTCGATCCTCCCTCCTATGTGACTCACGAGGTCTTTCTCGCTGTCTAGATGCTCTTTCGCTTCCTAGAGATGGTCCGTGGCTATCAGAGGGCTCAAAAAGGTCCATGCCTCTTTGATGGAGGCCTGGAAGCCTGTGGAAGACTAGGCTCCTAGGGGATCCTGTGTTGAGTCGATTTACCCCCAGATGGGGTTCTATGGAACTTGTACATGCACAATAAGTAAAATGGGTATAGGGTGAATAAATGGGACCTTTATTGGGGGGAAGTGGGTGGTGATGAAGTAAGGCGATGGGTCTCTATAGAAGGCAGAGGAGGAGGATCTTGTGACTTGATATGGGGTGGATCAAGGTGGATGGAGTGGTCAGGGAAGTGGAGAACATGAAGGGGAACTTGGTGGTGGTGTTAAGGAATCGAAACAGTGGAGGTTTCACGGTGAACACTAGCAAGAGCTCCAGAGCTCCAGCATACTGTAAACTTGGAAATCAAAGTTAAAAGAATAATAAATGCATGAAATAAAAGGTAGATATAAATGCTGGAATTAACATCTGCACTAGAAAGCGAGGAAAGAAGCTCATACCTGGTTGAGAGACTAGGGATTAGAACCGCATAGAGCTCAACTTTGATGACGGGTGCATCACTCCTTCGAAGCCTTATCTGCACTACAAATCTGATAGGGTCCCTCTTGTTATCATTGGTTACACACCTGTTGTTAATATTTGGGGTTGCGTCTTGTAAAGAAGGATAAAAAATTTAAAAATGTCTAGAAGCACTTATTTATATTTAGACGGGTGATTTGTCACGATGGATGGGGTACCTAATGTCCAATCTTGGAGGGCATGCGGTGTCCGACAAGTCCGATCCGATAATTATTGTATCAACCATTCTCTCGATGCACGACCCCCAATCTTAGCTTCTAAAAAACAATCAACCCACAAATATATATGCAATGAATGTAAAATGTGTGTCAAAATTTATTTTATTTAATGCTACAAAATGTGTATAGTGGACAAGCAGTAGAGTGTCAAACTCTAGGGAGAAAATTGGTATGTAGGTTTATTATTAGTAACTAATACTAAATTATTATTATTATTTATACTTTTTAGATTTTTATATTTTTATGGGTTTTTAATTATATTTAATTTCATGGATTTTGAATTGTTTTATACTTTTTTTCTTTTTCATTTTTCAAATTTTTAATGTTTTTATCTTTAAAATAAAATAGATAATCATATAAAATAATAATTATATTATATATTAATAATTAATATAAGAGATATATAATATATATAGGGTTTATATTTTTAAATATACATAAATGTAGTGAAAATATAAAATAAAATATTTTTTGTTTTTATATTTTTCTATGTTATTCTTATTTTTAGAGAATTTTTGCTATTTTTTATGCAACTCTAAAGCATTAAATAAATTTATATAGCATATAAAATGGTTATCCGAACAAGTTTTATGTTTAATAAATATAAGTATGTTTAAAAATTACTTAGAACTATTTATAATAAATAGTATATGTAATATAAAAAATTCTGAGACATAAAGAAGCACTTTTGGAATTTTGAAGAATATTTATTGATTATTATATTATTTTAAGGGTTTTGTAATTTCTATGTTTTTCCTTTTGTATTTTTAATGATTTTAGGCATATGGTAGATAATATATTAAGATATATAATATATTTTTTTAAGAATTTTTGTGGTGTTTTTATAATTTTATGGATTTTAATAATTTTATAAAAATGCATGTTTTTATATTTCAATAATTAAGAAAATTAATAAAAATGGCATGCGAAAAATATATGTCACCAAGCATAGTAGCATGCACTTAAAATATTTTTCCTATAAGTTTAGAGCAATAAAAATATTTATAAATACAAAATACAGAAAAATAAAATTCTGAACTGGCAGGGACCTATTGGCAATTTATAAAAACATTTTTTACAATAGGTCTTGGAAGTTCGAGTGCATATATAAAATTTTTAACAAAAGACCCCTCATATGATACGACATCTGAGGTGACGTGGCCGGAATCTAAATGTAAATGCAACAAAGCTCTGGGGTTCATTTACAATATTTTTATAAAATATTACTCTATCTGAAATATTTATAGGAATACATAAAAATACAAAATGGTAGATGACAACTCTTGCAACTTATCCCTTAAACACGGAGATGAGTGACATATAACATGCCATGAGGGCGCACTTCAGTCGATATGGTAGCTCAAGTAGCGCAATGGTTCACTTCAAGTCAAAGGCCCAAATTAGATCTGGGCCACACCATTCATCCAACGGTGCTGGAGGAACTTTCAAGAATGGGGAAGAACACGTTATTCCCCGATGTTTGATCTTATATTTCTCATTCCTCCAGCTATCTTCTCTGATGCTGAGAGCCTCAGCATATTACTAGGGCACATCCACAGTTGCATTGGTCCTTGATAGAGTCCAGGTCCCAATGATGGGGACAAGTAGAGTTTTTCTTCTACAGCTCCCTGAAGGGTATGTTCTTCATTCGATACATGCTCTAGGTAGCTCTATAGGGACTCACAAATGCAAAAAAGGATTCTAGGGCTCCAGAGTGAGGCTCTCAACCCAATACTGAAACTACTATGCAAAGAGAATGAAGGGGTGATGAAGCTACATCATACAGTGGTGGATGAGATTCACTTGGACCATATCTTTAGAAGATGAGGGTGGAAGATGGTCGATTCGATGGAGAAAACAAAGAGGAATTAAACATGTATGGTTGCAAGATGAAACACAGTGGGGTTCACGATGAAACAGGAGTTAGAGCAGAAGCTCCAACGAACAAAAATGTTGGAATTAAACCTACGATAACATAAATTACTCTAAACTAAGACTACATCTATGATACTAGAATGAAATGCGAGATAGAAATGCATAGAAAATAGATCAAACCTTGTAGAAACCAGGGAGCAGAGGAAGCTCTGCTTGACGGATTCCATCGATGCTCGAACCACCTCAAGCTCCTTCTTGTCTACACCGACAGGTTGGGGCACCCCCTATTGTCACTAGGAACTCAACCTAATAATTCCCTAGTGGATAGGAAGAATGAAGTAGGATCAAAATCAAAACTGTAGACGAAGGGGCTTATTTATAAGCATGGCACATGGACTTTTGGGAGGAGGGTGGCGTGTACAAGAGAGTGGGTTGGTGAAGCTGATGAGGACGACATATATTAGGGTTGATGGAGGTGTAGGTTAATGGCGGTCGCGAAGAAGATGGAGAGATGAAGGAAGAGTTAAAAATGGGAGAAGGAGGGCATACCATGATGCTCTAATAGAAGTCAGAGGAAAGCCAGACAATTGACCAGAGGTTAATTGAGATTGGGCTATAATTGGTCCACATGGACCAGAAGGAAAAAGTATTTACAAAAGCCTTTATTAAATAAATAAAAAATAGTAGATGAATTTATTAAATAAAAATCAAAATTTAAAAAATGTTTATTATTTTATGTACTCTTTTATGCATATTTTTATTTATTTATACAAACTTATTCATTAGGTAATAATTTTTACAAGTATATACATAGGTATATTTACCGACATTTTACATATTTTATTTTTATTTTGAATTTTCTTACTTATTATTATAAATTCATATTTTATATATTTGTAATATCATTAAATACATGTTTACATATTTTATTATTTATTTTTTATGTATATGCTCAAAGAAGTCTTTGTATGTATGTTATTGGTATAGTATACCTATATATTTTAATACATTTTTTATTTTAAGTATATTTTAATGGTTGTATTTTATGTTTATATTTATAATATATTTAAAATATTATAAATAATTATTTTAAAATATAAAGAGAAGAAAAATATAAGGAATAAATTATATGAATAAAATATACATATGTAAGTATAATGGGGCCCCAGAAAACTGGCTTTTGCATCTTAATTCCATTATAGCTGAAACTACCTTTATTAGATAGATAAATTAGTTTTAAATATTTTTTGCAGCGAGTTTAATGTATTTTGAGCTTGTATGGAGAACATATTGACCTTTGAATTTCAGTTTATGACTTTTTCGTCTGTGTGTCGTAGTTGCATAGTGCATTATTTTTATTAGAAATTATTTTTATAATTTTCTATGCATTTTTATATACAAGTTTCATACCGAATAATTTATTATAAAGTGTGTATAATGAAGAATAAAATCAAGGGGAAATGGGTATTTTGAAGAATAGAAATTAGGGTTTCTAAATACAATACAGATCCTCATCTCCCCCTACTTTATTCATTGTCAACCAGTCAATATTGACATGGTCTCGGGGTTTATTATCATTCAGTATCTTTGATATTTCATTTATTTTCCATTTCTTTTCTTTATTCTTATATTTTATAGTTAAATACATATATTTATACAATATCTATAGATAAATAATGGATGTTAATTTGTATAATATATCTGTATTTACATGTGTTTTGATAAGGATTTAAATGCAAAATGGAAGAATAAAGTAGATAAATGGCTATTCATCATCGCATATACTTACCTTTGCTAGTCCGTAGAAAATACTTAGTAAAAGAATAAGTGATGCAAAAGAGAAAAATAAATAAAAGGAAAATAATGAAAGGTAGAATGATTATGATTTTTAAACTTATCTTTAGAAAATAAAAGTTTAAAGCTCAATTAAGACTTTGGATTGTTAGTTTGTTCGGAACCTTATTGGGAATAGGATCTAAAACTTAACAGCCCTCAAGTTCCACAATAGCTAGGTCAATGTATGTCTATTAATACGCAAACCCTTATTTCTAGGAGTCTTACTTGTATAGTAAAAGTGAATGTAGATCTTCTCATCAGAAATAACAAGGAAAAGTTTCCTTTAACAAGATAACTCTAATTCCCCATTCTAGGTACTCTTTCCTCGACGATCGAGGTATTCCCTTCTAAGCTCGAGTACAATCAGCTCAAGAATAGGGGGTAGAGAAAATAATGGACTGTGACCAGTGTAGTCACCTATCCTATGGAGCTTGGCCAGTGTAGCCAAGTCTCCTGCTGTTGGTAATATTGAAATATGACTTTGAAGCATAATGTCCTTCCTATTTCATTCATACTTCGTTGGGATTTGAATTTTTGACTTTTCCCCATCTATTATTTCTGGAGTTTTTGATTTTGCGATTTTAGGCACTATATACGATAGCACTTATATAAGGAAATTTTCCTCTTGAGCTAGTAGACTATCCCTCTTTTGAAGCTTTATTGCAACACAATGAAATCTCATCATTAGGCGTCCATGCCACTAGACCGAGTTGGGGGGCACTGATCACTTACTATGAATACGTATGTTTCCACATGTGTGCTTCCTCAAGCTAAAAAATCTAGCTCTCACTGTTGGACATGCGAGCCCACGGTGAGCCATTATGCAATAATTGTTATTGCGAATATCATTTCCTAATCTGAAATGAAGAATAAATAATTTGCAAAATAGGTCCCTTAGTACAATTAGGGTTATGTACCATGGCCATCTTGATTATCATACAGCTGTTGATTCAATTATTTAATCATAGAGGCTGATGCTTGGATGAATATCTAAAGAGTTAGATTGAGGACTCATCAAGCACTGTCAAATGATTGTTATGAGATGATCTCCAGCCTGAGTAGGAGAAGGCAATCCTTTCTCATTTAGGCTGATATCTAACCGACCTCTTGATGCAAGTCATCTGCATAAGAATAGAGATTCGGAGCTGTTAGATAAGTTTGGTCAATGAGTTGATTTAATGAGATCGAGATAACCAAAGTCCAATGTCGTATGCAGTCATGATATAGACACACATCCTCTGACCAGAGACAGATGTGTTACTATATGTTTGAGTATGTACATTTGGCATATCAATAGGTTGATGACCTAACCAAGGTTTATACACCGACGCGCTGGTGTGCATATAAGGGCATATGAGTAATACGATCTCTCAAAGGGATCATACAGGTTCATTAGTGAACTGGAAGACATGAGCTCACTCATGAGATGTTGGGAAGATCAAACTCCGTGCAAGGTCATCTCTCTTTGGAAGCTTGAATGAATTTGTTGGTTTGATATATACTTTTGGAAAGTATATGATCAACACCTGGGTATGATATATGCTTTTGGAAAGTATATGATCGATACCAACTCCCAATGATCGAATGAGAAACTTAATGATAAATCCCTGAAGTAGACAGTGTAAAATTGATCTTATACTTCGGGATTATTCTAGGTCTTCGAGTATGCAAGATGTACATGTATTAGGAATACCTGAGGGTGATGTGATCATAAACAATTGTATAACCATGACGCTTCCATTCCTAGGGATTGATGAAACGGGTCTGGATTTTAGTGACTCCTCTCTGTAGAGAAGTAATCTGATCTTGGTCCTAATGTTGGACATTGATCTGAATGTGATTCAGATGCAATGAGAAGATTAGATTTGCGGTCTTGATTTAATCAAGCATCTATGGGAGGCCCGAGATCTGGATTTTAGATGTGATCTCAATATCCAAGTCACTATACGTGGAACAATACAATCGCCCTGTCCTTATCTCCAAGTATTCGCGGAGAAAGCGTATTATCCTTGAAAGAGTTCAGGATAATTTCATTGTTGATATAAGTATCCGAGCATTGACAAAATGGATAATTAAATCATGATTAATATGAATTCGATTCATATTATAAAGAGAGTTATCTTAGATAATTAAATGTTATTTGATTATCAAAGATGTAAATAATCTGAATGTGATTCATATTATTTGGGCACAAGAGAAAAGAGATCCAAGATGATTAAATGTGATTTAATTATCATGGATATGAATAATGTGGATTAAAATATCCATATTAATCATATATATTATAAATGTGATTTATAATATATAAGAGAGAGCTATTGTAATTTACATTTGTTAATTAAATGTTGATGTGAATTGAATTCACATTGGACATTAAATTGAAAATGTAATTTACATTTTATTTTGGGTTGTGAATGTGATTCACAATTTTCCAATGGCAAGATTGCAGTATTCACAAAATAATTATGAATTATTTTTGTTGAATAATTTACAACAAGTGTTGTTGTAAATCTTGGAGTTTTTCATGGAATAATGTAATCTCATGAGATATCATGAGATTACATGAGACTGCCACCAAATCCCATATTATGGAAGGAGGCAATCTTCATTCCAATAATCTCCATGTTTGCTTGATTTAATTTGGGATTGATTTATATTGATTTATCAATACAGATTTAATCAAAATTAAATGAATTGTTATTGGTTTTTACCAACACAAATCTTAGCCATTAAAAGAAACACAAATCAATGTAATCCATTGGATTTCTGTTGTCTATGGATTGAGATCCATGGATCCCAAAATATTAAAAAGAAGAGGCAACCCCTTTGCTCTTCTTTACACAATGAGAACACAAGTCTCTCTCTCTCTCTACACGCCAGCCCTCTCTCTTCTTGTCTCATGGCCATCCACCATGGATGCCCTAGAGAAGTTCTCTATCACCGCAATGTCGTCGTTATGCTACCCAATCGTTTGCTCGTGGATCTCCGTCTCCTTCAGTGTGCCTCGCTTGTGAAGAAGATGTCGGATCTCGTGTGTCGAGATCAGGAGATCCGCCGCTTGGATCATCAACATGGATTGCGAGAAGCACGTGATTCATCCCCGTGCTCGCAAGCGTCTCCTCTGTCGGATCGGACTTGAGATAGGAGGTCTCTTCGTTTAGAGACTCGATCGCAACCACTCTTCAAGAGGTAATCCTATTACTTGTTTGTAGTTTAGACGAATCGATTCGAGAAGTGTTCTTGGATCATGTGGTTTCTTCGCATAAAAAAATTTAATTTCCCCTGCATAGAACAACTAGTCTGACTAGTCGTTCTTCATTGTATTCGATGCGATGCTCATGCTTCTGTGATGCGCTTAAGGATCTCTTCATATCCTTCAAGTGGTATAAGAGCCTTAGATTGGAGGTTTCGGATATGATCCGTAAACCTAGGACGACTTGGGTTCGTTAGGGTTGCGAAAGTTTTATCGCATTTCATTTTCGCATCTCTATTTTGTTATTATTTTCGGCCCTGTTTAAATTTTTTAAACACGAAAATAATAATTGAATTTGGTTCCTCATTGAATAAGGAAACCATAGGATCTAAGTTTACGTAATTTGGATTATGTTTGCTCGAGATATGGTTGTTTTAATGAACATGTATTCACTATTGCGGGCACTGCGAATCTTAACGTGATTAATGAGTTAATTACTGTTTTTATCCACCTAGAAATGCGTAAAATATCACTTAGGTTATGTCCTAAATCAAAGTAGAAATCTTTGAAAACTGATTTTGTCTAATTTGGATTTAAATTGATTGAGATATGTTAACTTTTGTAAGTAGGGGTCACTGCTGAAATTACATTCCTAATCAAGAACCATGTGATTGTCAATTAGTGAAATTAATTGTTAATTTCATGAAATAAGTATGGAAAATATTTGAGAAATATTTAATGATGATTATTTCCTTAATTGACTTGGCCTCAACCAATAAATTGATTAGATTTGATCTAGATTATAATTGGAAACACAATCAACAAACAACTTGCTTGAATAGGATTGGAAATTTGTCTAGCAATTTTCCTTATAATAAAAAATATTTTGATAATTACTATATGGTATAATTTCGGTTGAAGAACTGATGATCATCTCAAAGTACACTTTGATCTATTTGGAATTATCCTTTCCTGAGGTGGATATGGTGTCTAGTTGGGAAGCATTGGGGTAGCGGGTCACATCGGTTGCGGTCCGTACCACTTCCGCCGGTACTGGCCATGACAGCGGGTAGGGACTCGATAATACCAGAGAAATCTATATGTATTTTTCTAATTATGAAAATTCTAATTAAACGTATTTTGAGATAATACCATATATGCATTTAAGTAAAAACAATCAAGTTTGTTGATTGAATTGGACTGATAATTGGTTTAATGAGATTTAATTAATTATATCCCATTAAAAACACTCTATTATGAATAGATGTGCATTTCCCTTGGAAGAATTAATTATGTGAATATGATTCATGATAATTAATTGAAATTTGAATATGATATGAAGGATCACATAAGTGACATCCATGGTCTCCCATCAAGGCGAAGGGTTCCGTCGTCAGATTTTGTATGTAGGAGACGCCTGTCCGAAGTGACAGCTCCTGCATACAATCCATTTGGATCGGGCTCTTCGCTTCTCGAAAGAGTAAGGACGTATGCGTAGTGACCCCAATATCGGATCCTCATATTATTGGGGCGATATTGGATTGCACATAGCGAGTTGTATTCCTATTGACAGTTGGTTCAATTAATGACGGGACAACATCACCTTAGGGGTGGTGGGCCTGGGTGTTAAAGACGGAACTGGGAGATGCAAGTTGGACTTGCAAGGCAGAATGTGTTCCCGCTTCTTTTTATCGGAGTTACAAGTTCTCATATTATTGGGATGTAATAAAGATAAGGAAGGAGATCCCAGATCTTGCTTGAGATATAATGGTAAGTTTATCTTTTACATTTAAAGTGATTAAGGGAATGAACTTTCAATGTTGTCAAGGCAAGACAACTTTGATATAAAAATTCCTAAAGCAAAGTACTATATATTTAAATATATTTATGCAAATTTCTTGTTTCAAAAAATCTTTCATTAAACTCACTCAATATTATACTCAATAATAACCAGTAAAATATCGTGGATTGGATCCATGATGTAGATATTGTACTTGCAGTTGGACACATATTGTATGTGGTTGCAATGTGCAAGTTTCCTCATAATAATGAGGAGTTACAATTAAATAGACAATAGGACTACTACCCTAGGGTTTGTATGTATCTATAGTTTTGATCTCTCATCGAATGTACTTTGGAAGTGACATGTCGATGATGATCGTAATTGTCAAATAATCCTTATAAAATTCTAAGAAGATGTTCTGGCATACATATGTGCTCTCGGCATTTAATCATGAATAACATGGTTCTCTGCATCATGCAGAATGGTGGCTCAATAAGAGATGATGTATTCAAATTGATTGAGTACCAGCCTGAACCAATGTTTTAAGAGTTTATATGGATGTAGATACGATGAGTGTCATCATTCTACTCTCTATACTCTGATCATTCATGATGCTTCATATTATTCATATTGTATGAATTGAATGAAGCATGTATAAATGTTGAAATGCTCTTATATTGAAATCTTTTTAATTTAACATAATAGACCATTATCTGAAGCATGGTTGTTTATAGATGAAGGGAGCATAGTGGAAGTGTAGGTCTGACCCATGTGAGAATGAAAGTCAAAGAGTTGACTGTACTTTTGTGACTTCCATATGAAATCCAAAGAGTTGGATAAATGTCAATACTGCAATAAGCTGATGTGTTGATAGTATTACTATCAAATCTATGTAAAATTCTCAGAGAAGGAATCAGATAGTACATCAGAATAATATACATATAATCATTGAAATTGACTTACTTATTTGATAAGATAAAGTCTAACAATTGTATCTCAATCTTCTAAATGACACTTGCAATTAGTTGCATATATGTTAAAAGATTACAAATTTGATCTTAAAGGTTCAATAGTCATCCACATGGATATTGATGCAATTGTTGCAACAATCTCTATTGGATTGATAGACTTCATAATTTCAATGGGAGAGACCTTAGTCTTGGAGAATGTCTCTATGACCTAGATTATAGAATACACTCTTTGTTTATTTCTAAATGTTGGAAATAAACATGAATTCTGTAATACACCTATCATAAAGAGTTATGATGGAGATATTTCATATAGTAATCTAAAATCTTGTGGACTCTACTAAATTAGAAAATTAATGAATGGTTCATTAAGATTTCTAATACTAAAAATTAAACCATTAAAGTTCAATAGGAGGATGAACATCATTTGATAATGATCTAGCATCATGTTTTGGGCATTTGTCTGTTGATGTGATCAATAGACTGATAAGAGATGAAACTTTAAATTGTCTAAAGGTTTAAATCTTACATACTTGTGAATACTGTATTCAAAAGTAGAAATGTCCAATACACCCTTCCTTGGGAATGGTGTAAGATGTCAAGGTATTCAAAATCTCATACATATTGATGTATGTGAATCATCTATATCAGAATTAACATTATGGATATGTAATATCTATTGATGATTATTTGAGATATGACATTTCTTTCCTTCACCTTAGAAAGCTTTGAAATGTTCAAAGATCTCACAATTTTGGTTTTGAACCAAAGTTTGAAGGAAGATGAAATGAATTCGATCTAACCTAGATAGCTTGTACCTACTAGATGAATTCATGGAATACCTTATAGAGATATGAATATTATTTTTATCTCACTCCTCCTTATAAACTTAAACTCAATAAGAGTTGTAGGCATATACAATTGGATCATGTGTGACATGATATGATCAATGATGAATATTAGTATAATTATCTATTAGTTTCCAAGGTATATATGTAGTAGAGAATACAATATATATCCTTAATAAGGTTCCATGCAAGTAATCTGGAATCTGGCACAGGAGAGTACTACTTCATTAGGAAAATTAAGCATGGTATTGGATACCTACTTTATGACCTTGAGATTCTTAAAAGATCTCATCTTTGAGAATATGATCTTATAGGATGACTCTCTTGAGAATCAAGATGAAAATGAAGTAAAGGAACTCATTTAATCTTGAGATGATAATGAGGCTCCTGGAATCGGAAACTAAAAGGACAATTAAAGATGAAACACTAATACCTCTTCAAATAAGTTTGAAGATGCCATGTGTCAGTTGAATCTGACAATGATATAACTTCATATGATAAAGCTTCTAAAGATCATGATATGGAAAGATGGATGTTAGCAATAAAGTCTAAAGTAGACTTCATATGCAAGTGTTGTATATAGACCCTCCAGGATCCCACTATATGGGTAAGACCCACTAAGGTGTAAATAGATCTTCAAGAGAAAGAGGAAACCTGATGAAAAGGTAGAGACCTTCAAAGCACGGTTCATGGGCATGAGCTACACACCGAAGAGAAGACATCGCTTGCGATGAGACTTGCTCTCCAGTGACCTTGTTTTAACCCATCAGAATATTGCTAACCATAGCTACACTCAAATGACCTTCTTGTAGTTGGAATATTGGTTTTGATGAAATCATAAATGTTATGGTTTCAGATAGAATCTTGATAAACCATATGAAGCTTAGTGGGAGTGCCATTGTGTTCATCGTGGTAAATGTAGATATCCTAATCATTTGGAATGATCTAAGGATGATAATAATAAGTGTTTTATAATCTAGTTGTTCCATACCTCGAGATATGATCTCAAGTACACCTCTTAGATCTTAGTTCTGAAGTTGTTCAGAAGCAAAGAAAAGATGGTATTGGGACCGTCACATTAATGGTATATGATGAATCCACATTTCATCATCTTTATTCTATAATTTTGGCCTCAAAAACCCTGGCAAATGCGTGTAAATACCTCTAATTCCCGCATCTTAGTATCTATGCATGTGCATGTAAATAGTGTATACATTACTGTTTTTAATGTCAAAATTATAGAAGAAAATAAAATAAAAGAAAAATATTAAAATATTGTATGTATTTTATGACCCGAAACCCCGAAACCAAGGCATCTCGATGAATAGGTTGACAAGGAATAAAGTAGGGGAGATAAGGGCCAGATTCAGATTCACTTTATTCTTTCTTTATTCATTTGGGGACCTATTTTTGGTTCCATTTTTTGTACTCCAAATAAAGAAACTTTGTACATGAAAGTTGTAGATAATTAAATAAATAAAAAAACAAAATTTATTTCATAGAAAAATAATGTACAGATAAAAAGTTATGGTCTGAATAAAATCCAGAATCCCAAATTCGCAGACTTGTATCTCCCTAATAAAAACTCGAAATGCATCAAACTCACCTTTAGTTGTATATAATTTTAAATAAGCTATTTAATGGAGGTGGTTTCGCATTTTGCGGAGCTACGGTTTGAAAGTTGAGTTTTGGACCCCTATTGTATACTTGTACAGATTAAAATATTAATTTTATTATTTATTCATTATTTTCATAATTTTATATTTTTATAATTTTGTAAATATTATTTACAATAAATATGTGCATTAGAATCAGAATAAAAATACAAAAGAAATACAAAATAAAATACTTATATATAACATACATAGGTATAGTCCATGTATATATACCTATAGAATTCACACTTTTATTTTATTAAGTGTACAAAACACTTCAGACAAATAAAATAAAAATATATTTAAGTGTATAAAAATACTTTTTTAAATTTATAAAATAATAAACAAAAATAATAAAATTAAATAAATAAAATAAAAAAAATAATAAATTGTATAGATAAATATACCTATATAGGCCTAAAATGGCAACTTATATTTTTATACCTCATAAAAATAATTAAAAATCATAATAAAATAGCTCATAAAATAATAAACATTTTTTATTTATAATAAAAAATTAATTAATTAATTTTCTATTTTTAATTGAATTTACAATTCATTTTTTGGGGGTTTTTCCTGGTTGGTCCACGTGGACCAACCAGGAGGCAGTCCAAGTTGACCTTGGTCAACTGGCTGTCCTCCAAATGTGCGCCTGTCAGAGCCTCGTTTGACTTTGATTTCAAGGAGTTTTCGAGGCTTTCCCTTTCATCATTTCATGAAACTTCCTCTCTGCATTGTTTTACCCCATGCATATATGAATCACGCCCTAGGCTTTCCTAGGACCGAGGAGCGGCGATTCATGCCATCTCTCTCGATCTTTGGAGCGTCAAGGCCACAACGCCAACCCTTCATAATCGACCCTCCGACTTTCGAGCCTCCTTTGAACCCATCTTCGAAAAGCTTCGCTCCCCTTTTCGTGCCCAATCGACAGAGGAAGGTGACAGCTTCCTTCGCCGAGCTTCGGGCGGGTCGAGCGAGCACCGAGGCGGCTCCACCACCTCCGTCTTTTGCCGGCATCGAGGTATACCTCCCTGTAGTTCTAACCATCGAGGAAGCCATATTTCTTCATTTATTTTCCTTGCATTTTGTTCGCCTTAGCATTAAGATTGTTTCCCCCAAGAAATTTTGCGTTTCATCCATCAAATCACTCAATCGAATCCTTCACCGGAGCTTGCTCCGGCCACCCACCGTGCGCCATCGCCCCACGCCTTGTTTCCACCTCCGCGGGGTCCAGGCATTTTGCTCTGGACCCTTTCACCCACTTTTGCAGGTCAATGAGCATTGACTCGAGCGTGGGGCTCGTTTTGCATCTCGCCGGAGTTCTGTGGAGCTTCCCAGCTCCGCCGCCCTCCCCTGCGAGCCTCGGCCGTCGCCGAGGTTTTCTGGAGCCATCAGGAGATAGAGGAAGACCGTAGGAGGCTGCAGACCAATTTTGGAGCCCAGAGATCACCGGAGGATGGAGATAGACCTCGGGGAAGTTCGCCTCGCCGGCACTCCTCCCCTGTTCTTGCTCCGTCCCTCTGCGACGTCGGATCTATGTCGCGCCTCCAAGTGTACGTGGACCGTTGGATCTCCCAAAAGCCCAGCCGTCAGATCAAGCCAAGGAGATCTAATCGTGGCCCCAGTTGCGAACCGTCATCGACCGTTCAGATCATGCCATGTGTCAAGTGGCCTCTTCTCCGCCGTCGGATCGCCTTGTTCAGGGTATTTTGCATCTTTTACCCTGAGCATTTTGGTATTTATTAATTTTAGTCCATAAACTTTCGTCTGTAGTTTAAATATTTTTGTAATATTTACATCTAGGCCCTTGTACATTATTTATTTGCATTTAGATTCATTCCACGTCACCTCACGTAACCTGCGCACGTGGGGTGGTGGTGTTTTTGCACTGGACCCCTTGCTAGTTTGTTTATTTCGATTCAGTCCAGGAAATATTTTGTGATGTGTAATATTTTTGGTAATTTGCATATCAGCCCTCGGGATTTTTGGATATTGCATTTAGGTCCTTCCCAGGCGCGTACAAGTCACATGCGTGGTTGGGTAAATTGCAAGCGTATCCAAGCGGCTTTGGATATTTGTATTTAGTCCTGGAAATCGATTTATTAGTTATAAAATTTAATGGAAAATGGCACTGTGGCCCTTGGATGTTTGCTTATTTACATATATTCCCTTGCCAGTAGTGTAATTTCTTTTTGCTATCTTTATTCATTTCATGCATCTCTAAATTGCTAAAAAATACACAAAAATTACCTTAGGTTCTTATTGCATTGTAGATTCACGCTATATTTTTTTTTTTTGCATTTTCTTGCATTTTCATTTTTATAAAAATTCAAAAATATGCATTTTCAGCATTGTTTGCATTAGAAAATACCTAAAAATTATAAAAACTTCTCTAAAAGTTCCAAAAAAATTACCTTCTACGTATTGTCGTGTGTTTTGACTTCTGTTCAAAAGTCTTTTAAATTTCATAACAAAAACCCTAAAAATTAGAAAACTCCAAAAACCTTCCTAAAAATCTATAAAATTCAAGAAAAATCTTAAAAATACAATCTCGGTTTCTGTAGTTTCCCTATTTTATTACCTTTATTTTAAAATTAATTTGAGGAATTTTAGACTCTGATTTCTATTTTTCATCCTCAGTTTAATTTCGACCAGTAGATTAGTTCACTATTTTCTAGTATTTATGCTTTTAGAAATACCAAAAAAATTCAGAAAAATATCTAAAAATCACAAAAATAGCCTAAAATTACAAAAAGCCCAAAAACATTTTATTTCTTGATTTTTGGTTATTTTTACTTATTTTTATAAATACTCTATCTTTCTCTTTTTCTTACTTGTCTATATATTCTATTTAAAATTAAAAAAATATAAGATATAAAAAGAAAATACAAAATCAGTAAATTAAAAATCAAAATATAAAAAAATATAAAAATTAATTAAAAAAACTAAAAATAAAAAACCCACAAAACTTTGCTTGTTTGGTAGGCATTTGATCACATATTACTTTTTGCACATTTTTGTCCGATCTATCTTGCTTGCTCCCTGTGTTCAACCTCTACACACTTGCACACTATACAAATTTTTGTAGAGTTATAATAAATTTTGACTCCACCTCTATTTTCATTGCTTGATTTGATTGTCGTGGGTTAATTGTTGACTGTAGTCTGGATTTCTGAGTGGTCGGTTCAGCGACTAAGTTCCCGCCTTGTGTGGAACTTAAGACCACGAAAGTTTGGCCCTAATCAAATGACGCCATTGCCGGGGAGCAACAACGTATAGATCATATCTTGTGTCTGATTGTGATTATTTGTTTACCATTATCGCTTCTTTTATTTACTTTATATTTGACTTATATTCTTGAGCTATCTGACCACCCTCTTTGTGTCTTTGTGCGAGGTACCGTGGATCGAGGGAGGCGGCTTTTCCTTGGTATCTGGGCACCCACGTTACGTCGGCTACGGCCTGCACGAAGAAGACTCAGAATTTTTGTAGATTAGATCATTCACTTTCTGTCTATATTTGTGTAATTAATTGTGAGAGAGAGACTCTATTATTTGTAATAATACAGGTACATTCGGACTTAGACATTCGGGCCTAATTTCCAAGTGTTTGTACACTTGGGGGCTCACCACAGCTTTTATCGGTTTTCATCGCTTCCTTTTACTTTGTTTTCCATTTTTGTTTTCTTTATTTTTGTGAGATTGAGCCCTAGCTTTGGGATTGATTGGCATAAGATTAGGTCCAAACACCTTAATTAACCTTGCATGCACCTATAGTTTTGATTCTTTGGAATTAGTCAAATTTTGAAAATAGTTCTTCACGCTAATAGTCTACCCTCATCCTAGGGCGATTTCATCGGATTGCATACTGCATATAGATTAGGTTTATAAATTCCTACGTTGCATCCTACATGAAGAGAGCAAGAGGCACTGTAAGTCTTCTTACTTGAGCATTCATCATTTAGGCACGGAGGTGAGATTTCCATCTTCGTGCCAACTTGCATTGCTTTTCCGACTCTCTCCCTCTATTTTTGGATCAAATAGGAACCAAGGAAAAATACAAAAACGTTAGGCGCTTGTGTTGAATTGACTCAAAGAAAGTGATAACATCAAAAAATTAAAAAAGGGACTGTTAAAGAAAACTTGACCTAAATAAAATCGGCTAATTGGACACATTGCTTGGGGTAAGCAAAGCCCTCCATTGTATTCAGGTTGCATGGGAAGGTTTCCATCCAAGTGAGAGAGCGGCTTCGTAAGGATTAGAACCCAAAACCCAGTCTGTGGCTGCCTTGTGTATCACCTGGATTTTCGAAGTATTGGCGCTTCTATTGTATGTAGACGAGTAGGGCTTGGTCGACATTGATGACTCTCTATTGTATAGAGCATTAACCTTGTCCGAAGTATCGAGCATAGGCCACGCCTTCACGGTGGTGTCTGTCTCATCGTCTTGAATCCGAGTAGGATCTTGCACCCTCACGGGTGATTCTGTTGCGAGCGAGATCCGAAGTATCGGTTTCGCCTATCGGCTTCCTCCCTCTATTTCTTTGGCTGAGTAAGGATACAGGAAGGGTTATAAGGACCTCAAAAAGTACAGACTATAGGTTACACAGGAGGAGGACAAGTATGGGATTCTTTTCTTGCATTACTCTCTCTCCTATAGGCGTAGCGCTCTAAGGACTTATTTAAAGATTAATTGCCTGAATTCAATCTAAAAACTACAAAAATAATAGCCGATCCTTCCTGGCTTCACGTGTTGAGTTGGTGAATCCCTTGTATTGTTTTTGATTGACTAGTTGAATTAAGGTCAAGATCAAAAACACTGCACAATTGTGCATAATTTTCCCCCCCTTCTTCATTTCTTAACCTCGCTCTTCTCAATAATCACGATGATGGGAAGGAGATCTCTTAGGCCGTCTCTGGCGGCACCGCTATCTAGCACTCCTCCCTATTCATATAGGATGACCTCAGGGAGTTTAGACCCACTCCCCGAGCCTGAGTTCACTTCCACCCTGTTCCCTCTCGACCACCATTCTTCTTCCATCAGTCCAAGAGTGTCATAGTTTAGTGCATCACAGTACTCAGATCATTTGACGGCACCTGAGATGGGTTCTTTTGCCTTTGTAGAGACCCAAGATATGGATGGCAGAGAGGAACACCCAGACGAGCAGAGACCACCACCATTCCTATATGATCAAGCTGCCATCAACAACTCACTGTTAGCATCCCTAGAGACTATGCAGTGACAGATCAGAGACCAGGGAGTATTCATGGGTGACCTCATGAGGGAGATAGCGCAGATGTGAGAAGGAAGAAACGACAGACCTGGGGGCGGTGGAGGAGACATACCAGACGCAGCAGACAAAGGAGGAGAACCTAACCAGGAGAGGCTGTCGCCGATGACCATGAGGCAGTTGCACATCCCAGTAGCGACCCTCACTCACCGATGGATTCAGCTTCCTCCCATTGTTGGGAACTTTGAGCTTCGCCCGCAGACTATCCAGTTATTGCCCAAGTTTCATGGGCTAGCCACCGAGGAGCCTCATCTCCATCTGCAGGAGTTTGAGATGATTTGCAGTGTTGTCCATGACAGATTAGTGGACGTGGACACGATCAAGATGATTGCCTTCCCATTCTCATTAGCTGATAGATTAGCCTACTGGCTGAAGCATCTTAGGAGGTACGTCACATCATGGGCATAGCTCCGGCACGAGTACTTGAACATGTACTATCCACTCGGCCGAACCAACGCAGCACGAGCTATGATCAACAACTTCACCACGATCCTGAATGAGTAGTTACATGAGGCTTGGGACCGATTCAGAGAGCTCATTGACCGGTGTCCACATCATGACATATCCAAGCCCAATCTGGTTCAGAGTTTCTTTTGTGGGCTGACACCGGAGCTGCAGGGGCTTGTCAATGCCTCTTGTGGTGGATCGTACATCTCCAAGGGAGAAGACGCCGTTTGGGAGATCTATGAGGGTATGGTAGAGAATTCCACAGTCATGGCCAAGCCCGCGTCTACACACAGCCGAAGCTTCCACCACAGGCAGTAGGATATTAGAGGATTGCACGCATCGATGCTAGTACACACACTCCGTCAGCAGCCGCAGCCCAGGCTGAATCCACCGCTGCCGACATGGGCATCAATTCTGAAAAGTTGGACCGCATCGAGATCCTCGAGAAGAAGTAGAGTCAGGGGCTAGCCCAGATGGACCAGTTGATGAAGACCATGAGTGACATAAAGACACATATCTTGTGTATTCAGGAAGCACAGACGTCCGCGCAGCCCCCCAGATCTCGGGTTGATCCCAATAGTAGCAGCTCCACCCAGCCCTCTGCCACGTACTGCCAGGTCCATCACATCCAGGCAAAGCCGATCCAGCAGCTACGACACTACTCACTACCACCACCATCTCAGGACACTCATATGGTGGTCTATCAGCCGGATCAGCCACTGGCAGTTCTTCCTCCACACCCCGATGAGCAGGAACCATTGATGGAAGTCAATGGGATTTGGTACGACTGGTACCCACAGCAGCCCGGGATTCGTCGTGATCACCCCGGATTTCGTTGGACCACTGGTGGCACCTCGTCCAAATAGTAGTCTCTAGCTCAGGGCCATCAGAACAGCCAGCAGCAGCAGACCCAGTATGCCCACCAGCAAGGTCCTCGTCCCGTCTATTAGGGACAACAGTGGAGGCAGCGTCAGCAGTCTCACCAGACATACTCCCATCCTCCCTACTACCAGCAGCAGCCTCATTTCCAGCAGGGGAACACTTCCGGTTCTCAGGCACCTGCCTTTGAGAACCCGGCTCTAGATGACCTCGCCCGCTTGATTTCTGACCAGCAAGCATCCTTCCGGCGGGAAATGGATAAGTTTCGATAGGAGATGAGGGATATCATCAAGGGCAAGGCTGCCATAGCTGCACAGATTGAGCCTAACCCGAACAATCAGAAGGGGAAGTCTGAAAAGGTACAGTTTACGTAGGATACCTCTCCTAGTGATTATTTCAGTGACATGTCTTCTTTGTATGATGCTGATTTCGTGACTACTAGGAGCGGTAGGATGCCAGCTGACGACGCCTCATCTGAGAGATAATAGCATTAGGAACCACGAGCGCCAGATGAGCAGAGTAGCGGTGCTGCTGCAGCTGATGATGATGTTGATGATGGTGGTGCTGATGCCACCAAGGATGGAGATCCAGATGATGGTGCTGAGGCCGTCATGACACCCGATGTAGACGGTGGTGCTGAGGCCACCATTTTTTATACAGAGCCAGAGCGCGGTGCTGATGCCGCGAAGTCAGATGCCGTTGGTGGTACTGAGGCCACCACTTCTACTTTTGTTGAGCTCCCACATGTTGAGTTGCCACTTTTTGTATCTCAGGACTATAGCAACAAGAAAAAGAACAAAAATATGAATAAAGTAAAGGTTTCTGTATACACTTCAGATCCATATGTGTTGCATGATGATCATTGTATGGATGCTATTCCTTCATAGGCACAGGAACCTATTCCTAGTCCTCCATCTGAGGAAGCCCCTCCCATCCCCTTCCCTCAAGCACTCTGCTTGGCGAAGGGGAATAAAAGAGAAAAATCCAAAAAAGACCCAACAGGTAGAGTTCAACAAGTAGATGATTGATAGATTCTAGATCCAGTTGACTCTACAGGAAGCACTTGAGCACATCCCCCTCTTTCAAAAGAGCTTGAGAGAGAAGACTACAGTCCGCACGAAGAGGAGGAACCACAGAGATCAGATCCATGTGCTCACCCATTCTACTTGTTGCACCATTCATAACCGATTGCCAGCCAAGAGACGTGATGCAGGAGCTCCCTATGTCAGATGTGAGATTAAGGAGCAGTGGTTCGATCGTACTCTATTAGACAGCGACTCTTCTATCAACCTCCTTCCGGCATCCTTACTCGACCGATTTGAGTTTGGTCCTCTTCTTCAGAGCAAGAGAGTCCTTCAGTTTGCTGATAGGTCGACTAAGAGGCCGAAGGGGTTGTTGAGAGACGTGGTCGTTACTATTCAGGGCCTGAAATTCCCCATGGACTTTGTTGTATTGGACATGGAGATCCCTAAGTCGGTAACCGATGCCCCCATCATACTTGGACGCCCATTCTTTGCCACAGCCAAGGCGGTGACCGATCATGATAGTGGGAAGGTATGCTTTTGCATAAAGGGCGAGAGTATACAAATAGAGACGATCGAGGAGACCAGAGTGAGAGAATCTGCAAGCTCAGAGCAGTCCAGTGATACCGCGCAGATGACAGAGGATGAGCGAGATGTCCACTAGGAGTGTGATTTTGTGATGACAGATGATGAATCCATATGGACAGATCCAGTAGCATAGACCCTCGCCTTGCCTACAAATTCACTCTATTTACAGCTTATGGCAGTTGAGAGCCTGGAGAGCACACCTCTGGATGAGGATACCTTTAAGGCTGACAGTTGTGGGATGAGTGGTGATGCAGAGTTTCAGTCTTGTTCTTCTAGTTCAGATCCCTCGGATTCAGACATTGATTGGGATGATTTTGATGACTATTTGTCGTGTCTGATTCCTTCTGAGCTGACAGCTAGCACGGAGTGCGAACCAGTATAGTTCATAGATGATTCAGCAGGGTTCCCTTCGTCAGATTCTCATGCACAGCGAGAGTTCTCTCATGCAGACCTGGTAGCCTTCACACAGACATATTAGAAGCCAGATCTGCCACCTCCCAGTTGTCCAGAACTGAAGCCCTTGTCGCAGTCACTGAAGTATAGATTCCTTGCGGGTGAGCCAGATATGCACCCAGTCATTATCTCAGCAGGTTTGACTGGAGAGCAAAAACTCCTCTGATGGAAGTTCTTGAAAGAAACCACAAGGTGATAGGATGGAGTATAGGTGATCTCCAGGGGATTAGTTCGGCTATGTGCTCCCACCACATCTATCTTGAGGAGGACGCTAGGCCTTCACGTGAGTTCCAGCGACGGCTGAACCCGAATCTTTGAGATGTGGTCATGAAGGAAATATCGAAGTGGTGGAGCGTCGATTTATCTACCCCATCTCCGACTCCAAGTGGGTTAGTCCACTACATGTGGTACCCAAGAAGACGAGTACCACTATAGTTGTGAGTGAGTCTGGAGAGGAGATAGCTACCTGGCTACCCACTTCTTGGAGGGTCTGTGTGGACTACAGACGATTGAATCAGGCCACCAAGAAGGATCATTTCCCACTGCTTTTCATTGGTCAGATTATCGAGAGGCTAGCTGGGAAGAGTCACTACTGTTTTCTTGACGGGTACTCCGGTTACAATCAAGTGGCCATTGCGCCCAAAGACAAGGAGAAAGCGACATTCACCTTTTCATTTGGGACTTATGCTTTCAGACGGATGCCCTTTGGTTTGTGTAACGCCCCGGCAACATTCCAAAGGTGCATGTTGTCCATTTTCTCGGACATGGTGGGTGACTGTTTAGAGGTCTTCATGGATCACTTCTCGGTCTACGGTGATGGGTTAAATGTTTGTCTTGACTGCCTAGACTGTGTGCTTCAGCACTACATAGAGGTCAACCTTGTATTGTCTTGGGAGAAGAGTCACTTCATGGTGACTCAAGGGATGGTCCTTGGTCATATCATCTACAGCAGGGGCATGGAGGTCGATCCGGCCAAGGTGAACATCATTAGAAAACTTAATCTATCGTCTAATTTGCGTCAATTGCGGTTTTTTCTAGGGCATGTCGGTTTCTACCGACGGTTCATTCAGGACTTCAGCCGTATTGCCCGACCGCTTACTGATTTGTTGACGAAATACACCGAGTTCATTGTAGATGATAAGTGTCTTGCATCCTTTGAGACTCTCAAGACTATGGTTGTCACGACTCCTGTCCTTCAGCCACCCAATTGGACTCTCCCATTTGAGATCATGACGGATGCTTCTGATTTTGCCGTTGGGGTTGTGCTTGGATAGAGGAGGGATGGATTGCCGTATGCCATTCACTACGCCAGCCGGACTTTGGATGCCACTCAGCGGAATTACAGTGTGATAGAGAAGGAGATGCTGGCCGTAGTCTTTGCCTTGGAAAAGTATCGATCGTATATTCTCAGATCTAGAGTGACTATCTTTACATATCACATTGCCATCCGTTACCTCATGGCCAAGAAGGATGCCAAAGCTTGCCTTACCAGATGGATCCTTCTGCTCCAAGAGTTTGACATAGAGATTAAGGATAAGCCTGGAGTTAAGAATGTGGTGGCGGATCACCTCTCCCACTTAGAGAACCTTGAGGAATCTGAGCTCAGCGCACCTATTATAGAGACATTTCCAGATGAGGCGATCTTGGCTATCACCTCGCTCCCATGGTACGCCGACATTGTGAACTATCTTGTTGCCAAGACGGTTCCACAAGGTTGGCCTAGGCAGAAACTTGAGACCTTCCTGGCGAAGGCCAAGTTTTACCATTTGGAGGATCCCGTCCTTTATCATGAATGAGGGGATAGCATCTGGATGAGGTGCATTCCTCAAAAAGAGCAACATAGCGTCCTCACCTACTGCCACAAGCTTGAGGCGGGAGGACATCATTCTGGGAGACGGATAGCAGAGAAGGTGCTCCAATCCAGCCTTTGGTGGCCTACTCTATTCAAGGATTCAGATGAGTTCGTGAAGAGATGTACTTACTGTCAGAAGATGGGTACTTGCGGACAGAGAGCCATGATAGCCATGCACCCCATTCACTTTTGTGAGGTTTTTGACGCATGGGGTACTGATTTCATGGGCCCATTTCCTAAGAGTCAGGGGTTTGAGTACATTTTGCTTGATGTGGATTATGTGAGCCGATGGGTTGAGGCCATCCCCGCCTGAGCTGCAGATGTTTAGACCATGTGTCGCTTTTTGAGGAAAAATTTCATTTCAGGGATCGGGGTACCTAGAGTTCTAATTTCAGATGGGGGGTCTCACTTTATCAATGACAAGGTTAGGGCCTTTGCAGACGAGTTCAGCATTGACCATCGTGTTTCCACACCGTATCACCCTCAGACTAATGGTCTTGCTGAAGTATCGAACATGGAGATCAAGACTATCTTACATAAGGTCATCCACCTAGACCGAAAGGATTGGTCACAGCTTTTGTACTTGGTCTTGTGGGTCTATCAGACTTCGTTCGAGACTCCATTAGGGACATCTCCCTTTCGTCTCGTCTATGGCAAGCCGTGCCGTCTACCAGTGGAGATCAAGCACAAGTCACTATGGGCAGTCACTGAGTTATTATTGGATCCTGAGAGCATAAGAGAACAGAGGAAAGCAGAGTTGACTCCACCTCTATTTTCATTGCATGATTTGATTTTCGTGGGTTAATTGTTGATTGTAGTCCGGATTTTTGAGTGGTCGGTTCAGCGACCGACTAAGTTCCCGCCTTGTGTGGAACTTAAGGCCACCGAAGTTTGGCCCTAATAAGTATACCTTGGACATTTCCATGGAAAATTCCAAGAAATGATTCTTTCCCTCAAGATATGGTACTGACCTATCTAAAGGAATAACACCTCAAAGAGTTGAGGATGTGAATGCTAAAACCGCTTGCCCTTGTGCATCAGTTTTGAGAATCCGAGTCTATGCTAGATGTGTACAAAAGCCAGATGTCTGCTATGCAGTGGGAGTAGTAAACGGTTGCTGATCCTACTGTCGTGATTAAACACTTGATTGCAGTAATAACAATATCTTCAAAGATGATGAAACTTAGAGATAGTTATCTCAAAGTCTTATCTTCCAAAGTTTAAGACCTTGTAGATAGAGATCTATAAGGGTCTTAACTGTAGATACCTTAGGACATAGAGATCTCTAGGAATAAAGGTATTCTAATAAGGATTATGGACATACTGGTTATAATAATTATCGAGCTATAGAGTCAAGGACACTATTTCAAAATTGAGTATTGGTTGCATAAGATGCAACATTCGCATTAGATGCGAGCACTGTTACTAGGGTATATGCAAGTGCCGTAAAAGGACTTGGCGTAGTCTCTTGGGAATAGAGTGACTGATCAGCTTACCTAGCTATTTTCTAAATAGCCTATGATTGTCACATGAGTGTGGGTTTAAATGATGAGCCCATTAATGGCTCTTTGGGCTAGTGGGAGATTGTTGGACATGCGAGCCCACGGCGAGCCATTATGCAATTAATGTTATTGCGAATATCATTCCCTGATCTGAAATGAAGATTAAATAATTTGCATAATAGGTCCCTTAGTACAATTAGGGTTATGTACCATGGCCATCTTGATGATCATACAGTTGTTGATTCAATTATTTAATCATAGAGGCTGGTGCTTGGATGAATATCTAAAGAGTTAGATTAAGGACTCATCAAGCACCGTCAAATGATAGTTAAGAGATGATATCCAGCCTAAGTAGGAGATGGCAATCCTTTCTCATTTAGGTTGATATCTAACCGACCTCTTGAAGCAGGTCCTCTATATAGGAATAAATATTCAGAGGTGTAAGATAAGTTAGGTCAAAGAGTTGATTTAACGAGATCGAGATAACCAAAGTCTTATGTCGTATGTTGTGATGATATAGGCACACATCCTCAGACCAGAGACGGTTGTGTTACTATATGTCTGAGTATGTACATTTGGCAGACCAATAGGTTGATGACCTAACCAAGGTCTAGACACCGGCGCGCCGGTGTGCATATAAGGGCATATGAGTAATACGATCTCTCAAAGGGATCATACAGGTTCATTACGGAACTGGAAGACATGAGATCACTCATGAGATGTTGGGAAGATCAAATCCCATGCACGGTCGTCTCGCTTTGGAAGCTTGACTGAATTTGTTGGTTTGATATATACTTTTGGAAAGTATATGATCAACACCTGGGTATGATATATGCTTTTGGAAAGTATATGATCGATACCAACTCCCAATGATCGAATGAGAAACTTAATGATAAATCACTGAAGTGGACAGTGTAAAATTGATCTAATACTTCAGGATTATTCTGGGTCTTCCAGTATGCTAGATGTACAGGTATTAGGAATACCTGAGGGTGATGTGATCATAAACGATTGTATAACCATGACGCTTCCATTCATAGGGATTGATGAAATAGGTCTGGATTTTACTGACTCGTCTCAGTAGAGAAGTAATCTGATCTTGGTCCTAATGTTGGACATTGATCTGAATGTGATTCAGATGCAATGAGAAGATTAGATTTGCGGTCTTGATTTAATCAAGCATCTATGGGATGCCCGAGATCTGGATTTGAGATGTGATCTCAATATCCAAGTCACTATATGTGGAACAATACAATCGCCATGTCCTTATCTCCAAGTATTCGCGGAGAGAGCGCATTATCCTTGAAAGAGTTCAGGATAATTTCATTGTTGATATGAGTATCCGAGCATTAAGAAAATGGATAATTAAATGTGATTTAATTATCATGATTAATATGAATTTGATTCATATTATAAAGAGAGTTATCATAGATAATTAAATGTGATTTTATTATCAAAGATGTAAAGAATGTGAATGTGATTCATATTATTTGGGCACAAGAGAAAAGAGATCCAAGATGATTAAATGTGATTTAATTATCACGGATATGAATAATATGGACAGAAATTTCCATATTAATCATATATATTATAAATGTGATTTATAATATATAAGAGAGAGCTATTTGTAATTTACATTTGTTAATTAAATGTTGATGTGAATTGGATTCACATTGGACAGTAAATAGAAAATGTAATTTACATTTTATTTTTGGTTGTGAATGTGATTCATAATTTTCCAATGGCAAGATTGTAATATTCACAAAATAATTATGAATTATTTTTGTTGTATAATTTACAACAAGTGTTGCTGTAAATCTTGGAGATTTTCATGTAATAATGTAATGTCATGAGATATCATGAGATTACATGAGATTGCCACCAAATCTCATATTATGGAAGGAGGCAATCTTCATTCCAATAATCTCCATGTTTACATGATTTAATTTGGGATTGATTTATATTGATTTATCAATATAAATTTAATCTAGATTAAATTAATTGTTGTTGGTTTTTACCAACACAAATCTTAGACATTAAAAGAAACAAATATCAACGTGAGCCATTGGATTTGTGTTGTCCATGGATTGAGATCCATGGATCTCAAAATATTATAAAAGGAGAGGCAACCCCTTTGCTCTTATTTACACAATGAGAACACAAGTCTCTCTCTCTCTACACATCATCCCTCTCTCTTCTTCTCTCATGGTCGTCCACCATGGATGCCCTAGAGAAGTTCTCTATCGTCGTAGCATCATCGTTATGCTGCTCGATCGTTTGCTCGTGGATCTCCGTCTCCTTCGGTGCGCCTCTCTCGTGAAGAAGATGTCGGATCTCGTGTGTCGAGATTAGGATATCCGTCGCTGGGATCATCAACATGGATCGCGAGAAGCACGCGATTCATCCCTGCGCTCGCAAGCGTCTCCTTCGTCGGATCGGACTAGAGACAGGAGGTCTCTTCGTTTAGAGACTCGATCGAAACCACACTTCAAGAGGTAATCTTATTACTTGTTTGTGGTTTAGATGAAATGATTCGAGAAGTGTTCTTCGATCATGTGGTTTCATCGCATAAAAAAATTTTAATTTCCGCTGCATAGAACAACTAGTCTGACTAGTCGTTCTTCGTCGCATTCGATACGATGCTCACGCTTACGTGATGCGCTTAAGGATCTCTTCATATCCTTCACTCACCACCTCCTCATAGCTGAGATAAGTGTAAAGTGTGGTGTTCAAGTTAGGTCATTATCAGCAAGAGTCGTGCGTACGCTTTGAAGTACTCTACTTAGGCTAATCAACATGACATGTGAACATTGTCTTGTGGACTCAAAGAATTAAGTCTCATGACATGACAAGTCGTATTTCTAGTTCCTATAAGGTTCCAATTATTTAGACTTGTTCAATTATAACAATCATTCAGAAAAATGCTTATGCAATGCAATGCAAGGAAATCTTTTTAAAAATTCAATATTTGAAATTTTTATGTATTTTTCAAAAAGTTTTTCTAATTTTTATGAAGTTTTGAAAATATTTTTCAATATTTTATGTTTTTCCGAATTTTACATTTTTTTATGGGATTTTTGAAAAATAGAAGACTTCACAAATAAATTTATACCTATTGACAAAGAAGTTTTATGCAAGTTGTGTACAAATTTTTATACAAGTAGATAAAGAATTTGATATATGTATATACATATTTTATTTTAAGATTTTTTTTGCAAATATATTATTAAATGGGTTTTTAAAATAATTTGAAAATAATTTTGCAAATATTTGTCAAATATATTGAAAACTTATTTTGCAAATAAATTTACAAACAATTTTCAAGAAGATTTTTAAAAATAATTTTATAAATATTTTTACAAAGAGATTATTTTTCAAATGGTTTGAAAACATTTTACAAAGATTTTTCAATATTTTCGTAAGATGTTTCAACACGTTTTACAACCATTTTCAAATCATTTTGCAAAATAATTCCAAACCAATTTTACCACCAATTTTTGAAAATTTTATACGTATTTACACTTGTGTATTCTTTACAGTTAATTTATTGTATAACCTTTACCAACTATAATATACTAGCCATATTATTGAAAATACGAAATATGAGTTACGACTAATGTACATATACATATATATATGACCCCCCCTATACTTGGCTCAAACTATGTCCTCGTAGTCTTCAACGAACAAAACGGAAGAATAACAATAAGCATAGAAAAGCATATACTACAACGACTGAATACAAGAATAAGACGTTGATTGTACCCCCTCTATTTAGGATCAATTAATCTCAAGTTTAACAGATTGTACACAAAGAAGGGATGATCGATGGTTAGAATGTATGAATAATCCTAGCTTAGCATGTCTCCCCCTATACTTAGGGTAAATGATGCCTATGTATAAAAAGAATAAAAAGTGAGGAGACAAGTGAGGGGACCAAAAGAATCGAAAAATAAAAATGAGAAAATGTATAACATTACTCCCCCTATACTTAGGGTAAGAGATCCCTAAGTATAAGCAACAATGAGAGTGATGAAAAAGAATGAGGAAAGAACACTTGACGCATCCACCTCCCCTATACTTAAGATAAAGCAAATACTAAGTAAGGCGAACACATAGATCGAGGTGGATGAGATAAACAAGAGAAGTAACTAAAAAAGCGAAATCCAATATATACAAGGCAATAAGAATATAAAATTTTCAAGAAGGAAGAAACTTTTCCTTCTTGTGCAACTGTTGAGGGATAGATCTGACAAGGTGGAAGTCGATATCGAGTTCAACTGCTTACGAAGCCCAATTGGGATCAACATGGTGGAGATCCTCAAAGGTCTAAAACAGAAAGTCACAAAATCATCAATGGAAGAAGTAAGGTTAGGTATGGCCCGGGAAGTCTCACCTTTGCCTGTCCTCCGTGGTAAAGTATAAACAATGTACTAGGGATCTCATCAACACATCTTCACACGCAAGAAGAAGGAATCTATAGGTGTATGCTTTCTGAATCTTCCCACACGAAGAGGAATTCTCAGGTCTCATCCACGATAAAAAAACTTCCTTGATCTTAGATGCTAGGTCATAGTCCTCTGAATTGGATGATAAAGGTACACTTTCATCAGGGGTGGGTTTCTAGGTGGAAGTAGGTGCAGTGATCATCTCAATCGCAATGCTCTTGTTGTGGGAATGAAAGCCTATCTCTCTACATCCATAATCAAAAGTGGCCTTCACAGTAGAGAGAAAGGCCGACACAAGATGATTGGAGTGCGATCCACGGGGTGGATGTCTCCATGGATAATACAACATAATCTGTAATGTATCTCGTGCACTGTATCTACATGACAACGTTTTGAAGAATACCCTTCCACCCCTTTATTGATTAGTCAGTGAATTGACACATCATTCTGGTTTTCATGAGAGGCTCAGGATTGAGTGTCTCTAAAAGTGAGGAGGATATTATATTAATCGATGCACTGTTGTCAAGGAGAATGTAATCAAAATAATGCTCAGAAAGGGCACATCTAACGAAATATGTGTTCATGTCCCTTTTCTTGTTAGGTAGACGAGGGGTGATTGCATGGCTAGTGGCCGTTGTAAGATTGTGGCGCTCAGTCCTACAATGTCTTTTCTTTCTCTTGGGTGCATGTCAAAATTCCATGGTTAGACAAAGTGGGGCTTCAATGATAGCCTAACTAGCAGCGACCACTTCAGGGTCAGATAACATTTTTAAAATTTTTTATTTCTTTCTGATCATGGAAGAGATCGAAATTGACGTACATACAAGGGTGACTAGAAGGTTGTACAAGGTCATCCTTGATAGGTTGGGAGGTGGGAACTATGTGTGGGCAAAGGGGGTGGCATAGGTTCCCTCTTATTACAATCCTTACTGGCCGAGTGTATCTTATTATTGTCTTTTTGGAATTTTATATTTTGCTCATTTTTTGTATTTTTGGTGATGGTGTTCTCCCATAGGTAGCCTCTTGTGACTCCAATGTTCCAGAAGGTGAAGCTCCAATGTGGATCTTATCCTAGTCAGTGAGGCTTCTATTCTTTTCTGCATTTGCTTCACTAACCGGGTCATGTAGTCAGAGTGGGTATAAAGGAGTAAATCCTACAGTGCATCATCGAGCGGGGGTGATGGTGGGTAATGTGATTGTGGCGGAGGATATGGTGGAGGCATGTATTCAAAATCTGGTTGCTGATACTATGGGTGTGCAGTCTGCCCTAATGGTTATGGAAAGTCAAAGTGTGTTGCTTGTGTGGCCATTCGAGAGGAGGGTATGTCTCGATAGGTAGGTTTATTAACAAATATATAAAAAAAGAAAAATACAGATCATGATCCTCATGATAAAAAGGAGGTGCACCGGCTGGAGCGGAGTGAGAGAAATCCATTAAGTTCAGATAAAGTTGCTCCAATCAGCCATCTCGACTTTCAAGAGGCGGGGATCGAGGAGATCATGATAGTCAAGTCAAGATATGAACAGAAAAAGGCGTAAATGTGCAAGGTGATCAAAGACACACAAAACAAACATAAATAGAACCCCTCAATTTACCTACTCAACAGTGTGAAGACTTTGAAGGTCAGGTCTCTTATCTTTTTTGTTTTAGAGTTAAGTGACAATGCAATTATTTACAAGCTCATAGCTGTAGTCTCCTAGAGTGGTTGTGTTCGAGTTGGTGGATCACACCTAATAGAACACCAGACCACTTCATCTAAGGTCGTATGCAAGTGCTTTCAGCAATAACAGGGCTTGAGAGTAGACCCAAGCACTTAAGGCACAAGTCCAGGGTTGGGGGCTCTATTCCTTATGGGAACATGCCTCACCAATCAGGATTGTACTTGTGAAAATAAGGGGGTTATTCTCCCCCAAAACAATGATATTAGTCGTTACATTTCGTTTTAGGATCGAGTTCAGTTAGTAGCCTCAATTTTATTGGTTATTACATTTTTGGTCTTTTTTGAAAAAGAAAGTGTCTAATGAATTAACCAATTTCTTTTATTGCCTAACTCCATGATATAGGGGAAGGAATTCGAAAAAGATAATGCACAAAAATCAATGAATGCAATTGCTAGAGATAGGGATGCATACTTGACTCCAACAATCTACATGAAGAATGGCTCATCCATATAAATAAATATATCCTATATGTGTGCTTGCAGAAACCGTCGGGATATGAACTTCTACTCAACAAGCATATATTTATTAATTTTACTTAGTCCTTACAATAAATAGTACATATTTTCTTTACGTATATGGACCTAAGTCTGCCTAGCTCAACCAAATAAAAACCTAATGCTACGAGCTTCAATCACACAACACAAAGAAGAAGAAAATCGAAAACTAGAAACACGAAAAACAAAATAAAAAATAGGGGAAAATAAGGAGGAATAAAGATAGAAGGTGGGAAAAAAGAAAAACCGCACGGGTCCCCATGTGAAAAAACACTTAATAAAATAGGCCCGAGATTGTCCGTGTTCAGAGTGTCAAATATTACAATAGCTTATAAAAGTCACTCACTTGCATATAAAAATAAAAATCTAAGCTAATAGTTGAACTATAAAGCTTTTGCTCCTCTCGGTCTCCTACCGGATTTGATGCTCTCTCCTATCAATTCGTGAAGGAGTCGATCTCTACGTCACATGGGTGCTTAGACTCTCCTAAGAAAGACACCCTTGCTCCACGGACCATCGCAACAAATTCAACAAAAAAATTATTAGAACAGATAAATAATTAATGAATAAAAAAGAAGATAGTGAAAATAAAAAATATGGCCATGCACAGACTATACTACGCGTTGCTCTCTAGCTATGGTGCCATTTGATTAGTCACGAGTGACATGGTACCTAACATCTAGCCTTGGAGGGCATGCGGTGTCCGTCAAGTTGGATCCAATAATCATTATATCGACCAATCTCTCGGCATGCGGCACCCAATCTCAGCTTCTCAATAACAACCAACCCACAAATACATATGTAATGAATGTAAAATGTGAGTCAAAAAATATTTTATTTAACTCTACAATATGTGTATGTGAACAAGCAGTAGAGTGTTGAACTCTAGGGAGCAAAGTGTTAGGTAGGATAATTATTAATAATTATTGCTTATTAATAATAATTATTATTACACTTTTTAGCTTTTTTCTTTTTTATGTGGGTTTTAATTATATTTAGTTTTTATGCATTTTTAATTATTTTATATTTTAATATTTTTAGTTTTTACTTTATTTTTTATTTTCAACTTTTAATGTCTTTTTTATTTTTAAAATAAAACAGATAATTATATATAATAATGATGACATAATATATTAATAAATAACATAAGAGATACATAATATATATAGCATTTTATATTTTTAAATATAAATAAATATAGTCAAAATAGAGAAAATAATATGTTTTTTATTTTTATATTTTCTATGTTTTTAGTATTTTTATAATATTTTTGCTAATTTTTATATAATTTTTAAGTATTAAATAAATCAAAATAGTTACTGATTAATCATCCGAGCTTCTTTTAGATTTAATAACTATAAATAATTCAAAATTGACCTAAAATATATTTTAATATAAAATATATATATGTAATATATAAAATTTAGAGATATAAAGAAGTGTTTTTTTGGATTTTTTCGAATTTTTACTGATTTTTATAAGGTTTTTATTGTTTTATAATTTTTATGTTTTATTTTTTGTATTTTGTGTTAATTTTTGGATATGTGGTAGATACTATTTCTATGATATCTAATTTATGTTTTTGAGAATTTTTGGAGGTGATTTTATAAATTTTATGGATTTTAAATAAATGTACATAACAAAAATGCTTGTTTCCATATTTTTAATAATTAGGAAATTAGTCAAAATGGCATACAAAAAGTATATGCCATCAAGAACAACAGTAGACACTTAAATTAATTTTCCTACAAATTTTGGTGCAATATAAATATTTATAAAGAGAAATATGCACATAAATAAAATTCTTAACCGGTAGGGACCTATTTGAAATTGATAAAAATATTTAATCTATTTAATAATAGGTCTTGGAAGTTCAAGGACATATATACAATTTACCCAAAGGGCGCCTCACATGGCATGACATGTAAGGTGTTGTGGTTTGGACCTAAATGCAAATAGGACAAAGCTTTGGGGTCTATTTGCAATATTTATATAAAATATTTCTCTAAACAAAATATTTACAAGACTAAATAAAAGTACAAAAAGGTAGATGGGGGCTCTTGCAATTTACCCCTTAAGTGCGGAGATGAGCGGTAGATAGCATGCCACGTGGGCATACACAAGTCGATTGGGAAGCTCAGGTAGCACAATGGTTCGCTTCGAGTCAAGGGCCCAGATTAGATCTAGGCTACACCATTCATCCAATGATGTTTGAGGAACAAGCAATAATGGGGAAGAACACGTTCTTCCCCGTTGATGAATCTCCATTTTATCACCTTTATTTTATCATTTTGGCCTTAAAAACCCTAACCAATGCATGCAATTAGCATTAGTTTGTACAAAATAACATTCAATATTTATTGCATTCACTATGCAAATAATACTATTTTCAATGCCAAAATTATAGAATAAAGAGAAGAAAAGAAAAGGAATAAAATATAAAGGCATTTTCTTACCCTAAACCCCGAGACCAAGTCAAGAATTGAGTTGGTCAAAAGGGAATAAAGTAGGGGGAGATAAGGGCCAAAAATCACCTAAGCATTCTATTCTTTTAATTCATCAATAAAGCATTTTTGGGACTTATTTTATTCTTTAGTATTTATACCTCAAATAAAGAAACTTTTTTACATGAAAGTTGTAGATAATAATATATATAAAAATACAAAATTGATTTCATGCAAAAATAATATATACCTTGTACATTTCATGATCTGAATAAAATACAAAATACCAAATTCCCAGACCCATATCTCTCAAATAAAAATTCAAATGTATAAAAATCACCTTTAATTGCATATAACTTTTAATAAGCTATTTAATGAAGGTGGTTTCATTTTTTTTTGAGCTAACAAGTGAAAGTTAGGTTTTAAACCCCTATTATACCATATACCCGAATAAAATATTCATTTTATTTATTCTTTATTATTTTTATAATTTTATATTTTTATAATTTTGTAAATATTATTTGTAGTATATGTACATATTAAAACTAAAATAAAACAATACAGAAAACAAAAAAAATAAAATAATGTAAAAAATACAAAGGTGAAATACCTCTACTTATACCTTTCTAATTTATACCCCTATATTTAAGTGTACAAACAACATCAGAAAAATATAATAAAAATATATTTATATACCAAAAAAAGGTATAAATATATAAAACAAGAAAATAAATTAATAAAATCAAAAAATACAAAATAAAATGTACTAGTCAAAGGCCAGGGTTCACCGCAAAGTGGGCTACCTTTGATTCTTTACATTTTTTGACAAAAAAGGTGCTAGAAATGAGATCTTTTAGCTGAACTTAGAGATCTAACCAAAAGTCAAGATCGTCTGAAGGAAGGACAGACTATAGTGCATTCCCGGATACAACCTGTAAAGCCCTAAACTTTGTCTCTCTCAGATCCTATATCATAAGATCCAGCTTGCCAAGGGGAAACCAACCGAGTTTGTTTCGTGTGAAGAACACTTTGTTTGGAATTGTTATGATTTTTGTAAGAAAAAGAAGTAAGGAGGCTTAAGATGTCATTAACCCGTAATGACTGTCACTAAGACTTATTAAACATAATTAAAGAAACTAATAATGAATGTCCAACAATGCTCAGGTTTGGGCTCTCGTCCTTGTCCTCTACATGGGCCGCCATATTAACATGCTATTGGCTGGTTGTAGACACCTTCACATAAGCACATGACGAGGATTGAGTGGCCTCTCCTTCGACCATTTCCTGAAAAATTCCCCATACAACGTCCTCGTGTTTGTTAAAGTGCGAGCCCCCAAAGGTGACATCAACTAGTTTCTGACTTTCAAGTGTCAACCCACCGAAAAAGTGCTAAACCAGACTAGTCTTCACGATTTTGTTGTGGTGAAACTTCTCATGTAGATCTCTGAATCATTCCCATGCTTCATGGATGGTCTCGTCGGGCTGCTGGATGAAACTAAAGATGCGAGCATGCATCTGATTCAAGCGACCAAGAGGATAAAACATGTGGAGAAATGCATACTTCAGTTCCTCCTATGCCGTCACTACCTTCTCAAATGATTCACCCAATAAAGGGCATTGTCTTTGAGCCTAAATGGGAATGCAATCATCTTGAGCACCCCCAGAGGAATATTGGGGGTAATACATAATTGCATAGATTTAGTTGAATTGTTGCAGATGGATGTATGGTTCTTCTGTTATGTTCACGTGGAAGGTCGAGAGTAGAGACAAAAATTATGACTTTAGCTCAATGTGGGCATGGATTGGTGGAATATTAATCTACTCTGTGACATGGACTACCCCAAGGTTGTAAGTCTGCTTCATAGTGGGCTTTGGCAGTGGTATTCTTGCCTCTCCTCCTCCATGACGGGGTCCACCTACTAATAGGTTGTCTTCTGCATCCTCTCTGTTAATCTCATCTTCTCTGTTAAAATCATCCTCTCTTCAGGCATCTCTCTCATCGATCTACCTTCTCATGTCAGTCAACATTTCTCGAATGGCAAACTGTGCCAATCCTTGATTCGTCAACTGCTGCTGGATTGTTTGAATTGATGCAAGAAGCTCGTCATTATTATTCTGAGTGGTATACCACCCATCCCCTAGTTCTGGCTACTCGGCATGTTGGGAATATGGTCCCTTCCCTCTTCCTGTATGAGATATTTATGCTTCTACCTGTGGTTCCGGCTCTTTATCAGGTTCTTAAATTACAAGGTTGAATAGACCATGACCAGTCTCTTTCTGAGCACCAAATGCTAAGATAAGTCTGGGATTAAGGTTAATCCCAGATTGTTGTGAATGGAGCAAATAATATTGACTGAAATCGATCTCCATCCATAAGGGGTTGGTTTTAGGACAAGAGTGATCCTAGTTTATTTGGAGAGGAAGAGCTAGCTCGGGCTACAAGTCCATCCCCAACAACGGATTTATTGGTGAAAGGCAAGTGTTAAAAGAAGAAAGCATCACGAAGTCCAAGGAGAAGTTCACACGATCCGAACCGATTTCTTGGAGATCGCCTTGACGGAGTCGATGGGGGGTCTCGGAGTTGTCCTGACTAAACCATCTGTGAGATGACATTTGAGAGGGTAAAAAAGAGATAGATAATGGATGAAAGATACATGGATGAACGAGAATTAAAAGGAGTGTAAATTAGTAGATGGCTCAAAGTAAGCTAGAATCAAAGAGTAAAAGTGCAAATGGAGAAATGCGACAAAATGGCTCAAAGGCGCAATATATTTAATCTTGACCATAATAAAACTAATCAATCAAACCATAATACAATGGATTCACCAACTCTACTCGTGAAGTCGTGGAGGTTCGACAATTATCTTTGTAAGTTTTAGATTGATTTTCAGGCAATTATATTTGAACAAGTTTGATCACTAACCTTGTAGGAGCGAGAGTACTGCCAGAAAATTATCTTGTACTTGTCCTCCTCCTTTGTATCCAATATCTTATACTCTTTGAGGTTCTTATATCTGGATCTGGATTCCCTACTCAGCTAAAGAACAAGAGTGAGGAAGCCCATAGTGGCGAAGAAAATATATCGGGTCAAGACTGCAACGAAATCACCCGAGAGCAGTCAAGAGCCTACTCGGATGCGGGTTGATGAGATAGACACCCCCTGAAGGTGTGGCCTAAGCTCAAATACTTAAGAAATGGTTGGTGTTCTACACAAAGCGAGAACATCGTCATCGACCAACTCCTACTCGCCCACGTATGATAGCAACACCGATACTTCAGAAATCCAGGCGTAAAACATACAATATCTTGGATGGGTTTTTTGTTCTAATCCTTATGATAGTGCTCACTCACTTGGAAGGACACCTCTTTCCTCAATAGTGCCTGAAGACAATGAGGGTTTTTCTCACCCAATGCAACGAATCTAATTAATTAATTTTATTTAGGTCAAGTATTTTTAGTAGTACATTTTCAGTTTTTTTATGTTATCATTTGCTTTGAGTAGATTCAATACAAGCACTCAACATTTTTGTTGGTTTTTCTTTTTGCCTAGGTTGTCAAAATAAGAGGGAGAAGGCAGAAATGCAATGCAAGTCGAAAAATGATGATGAATGCTCAGATAGGAGACTCAATGATTTCCAGCTCTCTCCATGTGGGGTGCAAAGCATAAAATTTTAAACCTAATGTATATTCAAATGCAACGATTAAATTGCCCTAAGAATAAGAAGTGATATTAGGCTAACGAACTGAATGTAAAATCCAAGAATAATCACCAATGTTCCATTCCTGGATACATCCTCGGTGCCGGCCACAATAGGGTATTGTAAGCGTTGTATGGTGCCCCTCACTACGCTTGATGATCCCTCTAAGTTTTAAATAATTTTGAGCTAAGTCTGATCAAATGTAATATATAGGAACATAAATTGCCTTAGGGATGTGGACCTAGCTACCTAGCAAGTACACCTAGATCTAAGGGTTCAATCACAGAAAACAAATAAAACAAAAGTGGAAAATGCAAAACACAGGAAACAAAGAAAATAAATGCGATAAAAATCACGAAAAATCTAGTGAGCTCCCAAGTGAACAAACACTTGGAAATTGAACATGAACGTCCAAGATTCCAAGTACATGTCCTCAAGCAGAAGGACCAAGTCTCCTTGACTCGGGTGCCTCAACGACCTAGGTGGTCACTGTCATCTCGAAGTCCCTCGCAAGAAAAATAGAAAAGAAAAATATTATCACAATTAATAATTTATATCAAATAAAAGAGAAAATAAATGAAGAATAGTAATGGAAAAAATAACCCAAAATTATATCCTACGCATTGCTCCACGGCAACGGAGCCATTTGATGACTCAGATTTTGTGAGGGTCTAAAATAATATCGTCACTGAAATATGAAGATACAATGTCGCTTAGATGACCACTCACTAAACTCAAGGTCAATCAACAATTAACCCAAACAAGAAATAGATCAATCAAGTCAGAGTTAAAGTTTATTATAACCTACGATAAAATGCTTAGTGGATAAGTACAGAAGGAGTAGAATATAGGGAGCACGTGGGATATACAAACAAAATTGGTTAAAAGAAGACAATAAATGATTTTGGGCTTTTTAGTGTATTTTTGAATTTTTGTGTGTTTTTTAATTATTTAATTTTTTGACTTTTTTAGAATTTTAATTTATAATTTTTATTTTCTTTATAGATTTTCTAAATTTTAATTTTTATAATAAAAAATAATAATAAAAGTATATGTAGATATATATAGATAGTGTTGATATTTATATATGTAGATATATATATTAAAAATTCACAAAATAAAATATTTTTAGCTTTTTATATTTTCTCTATTTTTTATATTTTTATATTTTTTACTATTTTTTGTATTTTTTAATATAATTAATAAGGCAAAACAATATCTAGGATAATTAGGCTAGATTGTTTTAGAAATTAAGAATAGCTAAAAGCTTCAAAATTTTCCAAAACTATGTTTAATATAAATTAAATATAGTAGATAAAATTAAGTAAATAAAAATGGATATTTTTGGGATTTTCAAATTTTTTATAAATTTTATGAGGATTTTTTATCTTTTTATATTTTTGTGTTTTTCTTTTTCTATTTCAGTGATTTTTGGTTTGTAGGTTAAAAACACCATAATAAACAAAATCTATTTTTTGTAATTTTTCAAAATGTTTTTATATTTTTTTAGAATTTTAACAGTCAAATAGGGAATAAAAGCTCTATTTATGATTTTTAATAAATAGAATATAAACCTCAAATACCTAACAAATATATATGTGATAGATGCTTATAAGGTATTTACGGTAATTTTATACTAATTTTTAGAGATTTAGAGCTACTTTTCAAAAAATAAAATCCACAAAAAGATACTACATTCTAGCAGGGGTATTTCTGTAAATATATAATGTTTCTGGACCCTAGCCGGATACCTCAACGAACTATGAAACCAAAAATGAAAAATTTCCAAAATATATCCAATAAACAATACCCGAAAGGCTATTTCTACAATTACAACAAAGTTCAGGGGGGCAGATGCATTTTTTTCCAGAAAATGTTGCACTAATTTTACCAAAATATGGATTAAAATGAAATAACCAAAATTAAGGAGTTTAGGTGCAAAATACCCACTCCCCTCATGCGTATGGGCACATGAGGGGACCTAAATGCAATTATGGGAGGTAGAGGGACTGAAAAGCAAATTTTACAAAAAATTTTACGCTACAGACAAATGTTTGAGTACTGAAAATGAAAACAAAAGGCGAAGGATGAAGTATGCATAATATCTCTACGTGCACGGTCTACAACGCTGATGATCCCACTTATCCATGTGTCAAGGTATGGATAGTCAATGACTCTTTGATGGTGTGGACACCATAGATTAGAAGGCGGCATGCGATTCAATGGATGAACGCACACGCATCCAATGATAGCTTGGCGAACTAGAGATGGAACAAGATTCGACAGTTGTGCACTTCCCTAGAAGAATGGGGAAGAAAATAACCCAAATCAAGCTTCGATCTGTGCTCGCGGGCAACTCGAGCCACTTGGGATTGTCCCAAGTGTTGCAAAATGGAGCTAGGTGCCCCCCTGAGCTGTAGGCGGCCTCCAAAAGATCTTGCGAGCCCCGATGAAGTCCAACAAGGTCAGAGAAACTTGGGGCTCTAGAAACCTATTCCTTTCACAAAATTGACCCAAGAGGGATCCTTTGCCCTCTAGAGTCTGCCGAAAGCTAAGGCAAGTGGAGATGACGGTTCTGAGGGTCTTGTCAGGTTGGGATGAGTGAAGAAGTGGTCGGGCAAAGCCCTATGGTGAACGGTGAAGGTAGGAGGGCTGATTGCCTAATCTGAGCAAGATCAAGGTGAATGGAGGTGCGTGGGGGTGAAGAGCAGGTGATGGGAAAGAGTATGGAGGTGATTGCAGAGGCGGAGGATGGTCAGCACAAGCGGAAACAAGAAGCGGAGCTAGAGCTCCAACAAGATATCTTTTTGGATATCACGATAAATCAAATGGAAATTAAGGGAACAAAAGACTACTCTACACTACCGCTATTCGTAAGAACGAAAAGAACAAGTAAAAGAGGATCATCACCTGACCTGAACTAGAACGGAGCAAGCTCACGATGGAGCAGGCATTGGTGCTCGGATCGATGCTGATTTGACGCCTCATACCTCGTTAAATCCTTTAGGACCTCATATAAGTGGCGTAAGAAGGATCGAGGAAGAGAGGAAGGTGATAAATGGGTTATGTATAGGGGGTCTTTAACTGAGGATGCTGTCCAAGGTGGTGATCCATCAATCAAGGTGATGCTCGAGCGTTAAAGTGCAAGAATCGAGGGTAAGAAGATCAGAAGGCATCGAGCAAAATGGGTGAAAAATCCGGAGGAAGAATTCGAGGAAGCTAAGGTCAAGAGCTAGGCTACAAAACCTAGGAGTCAAAGGGAGCCAGTTGAACGGTGGGTAATCGAGGGCTGACTCTGATTGGTACACGTGTTCGCATGAGGAAAAAGTAAAAATAAAAAATAAATATAAATAAAATAGTAAACTATTTATTTAATTTTTGTTAAAACATGAGAATATTTGTTATTTTATGTAGTACTTTATTGTAATTTTTATTAGTTTTTATGAGTTTATGCATTATAAGTTATTATTTACAGGTATAGTTATATGTATATTTACCTATACATAGGATATTTAATTTATATTTTGTATTTTTGATTTTATTATTTTATACACATAATTTATATATTTATAACTTATTTTAACATGTATAAATATATTTTTATTGTATCTTTCTAATATAATATGTATACTTATATAAATAAAGGTATATAATGTATAGGTATAAATATATGTATTCATCTATGTATTTTAATATACTTTTTTCTTTTAGTGTATTATTTTATGGTTTATTGTATTATGAATATGTACATATACTATAATAATATTTAAAAAATATAAAAAATAAAGTAATGAAGAGTATAAAGAATAAATAAAATGGATATTTTATTCAGGTATATAGTACTATAGGAGCCCAAAACCTAACTTTTAGTAACTCCAAATTAAATGAAACCATCTCCATTAAATAGCTAATAAAAATTATATATAATTAAAGGAAATATTGATGCATTTTAAGTCCATATGGAGAAGATATGGGTCTGGGATGCTTAGGTTTTGGAACTTTCTTGAGTGTATAATGTACACTGTATATTATTCTAATGTGAAATAAACTTTGTATTTTTTATATATTTTTATCTATAACTTTCATGTACAAAGATTATTGATTTCAAGTATAAATTATAAAGAATAAAATAGGTCCCAAAAATTCATTTTGGAAGAATAAAAATTTAGGGTTTTTATTGTATTTTTTGCGCATATCACCCTCTAATTTATTGCTTGTCGACCCATTCATCATGATGACAAGATCTCGGGGTTTATGGTTATAAAATACCTTTGGCATTTTTTCTTTTTGTTTCTTTATTCCTAGTATCTCTCCATATCTGGTTAACCAATCAAGATTGATCATGATATTTTTCATCTTATAGATCCAACACGATAGGGATTCTATAGACTAAATATGATTCAGAGATGGCTCCACCAAAGGAGCAAGAAGCACATGTTAAGCAGAATGAAGTCAATGCTTAAATCATTGCCTCTATACAGGCGATTCAAGTACAAATGTCTACACAGGCCAACACTTAGGCTGCCTTCCAAGAGATGTTACTGGAGTTGAGGAGAGACATAGAGAACACAGAAGGAGAAGAATGCACATGAATATGGACCCTGTAGAGGGGAAGAGGACAAAAGAAGAGAGGCTCCCAAGCATACCATGAAAGAAACCTACAGTCCCGATGTTGGACAGATGACAGAGTTTATACAAATTCCACCGATCAATAAACATTTCGAGTTTAGGTCATAGCTCTTGCCTCTTCTTCCCCCACTCCACGGGAATATGAATGAGGAACCTTATATCCATTTTCAACAGTTTGGCCGCATTTGCGGCACCACTCACTACCCTAACATACTGTTAGGTGTAGTCAAGATGACATCCTATCCCTTCAGCCTTCAGTAGAAGGCTCTTTATTGGACAATTCCTTTAGGGAAGGTAGTGACGACCAGGGAGGAGCTCAAGTCAGCATTCCTCCATAAATTCTACCCTCTCGGTTGTCTGAATCAGACGTGTGCACACATCCCAAACTTCTCCCAAGGACTGCACGAGTACATTCATGAAGCCTAGGAGAGGTTTAAAGATTTGTAAGAAAAGAGCCCCACCCATGACATCCTGAGGTCCAACCTTCTCCAACATTTCTTTAGGGGGATGAAACAAGAAAGCTAGAGGTTGATAGATGCCGCATGTGGAAGATCTCACTTCCACAAATATGAAGATGTTGTATTGTAGATCTTTGAGGAAATGGTCGAAGGAGAGGTCACTGTGTCTTCATCTCATGCTTATAAAAAATAACCGCAGATCCACTACAAGCCTGTCAACATTGTGGTGTCTCAAGAAGAGGACATAGACAAAAGCTCCATCCTCAGCATTATTGGGAGTCACCTGTCCTAAGTGGACATCAATGAGAAGTGATCACAAGACCTCGAGAAATTATCTATGATCGAATAAAGAATAATGAATCTGGATAAATTGGACCAGATAACCTAGCAATTGGATCTCTATGTGAGCACCATCTACTCCGGACAGTATGCAAGTGCATCGGCTATGACCTCTGCCGAGCTAATGAAACCATCATCTTCGTAGAGTCAAGGGCAGTCGTCTTCTGTCCTACATATGTATTACGTGCATGCACCTAATCAGGCACCACCATCACCACTGCCACAACAACAGTTGATAGTGAATCATACGGAGCCCAAATCTTTTACTAAGTTGTTATTTCAACCTCCAGAATTTAGGAGATGAATGACATTGGGAATAATGAACCGCAGCTGACCTGTCCAGGAAGACAACAATAGGGTCAATCCAGTGACATTTAATCGTACCACCAATCACATGTTTGGAAATTTATCCAGAATTAGCCTCAATAACACTGGTCTCCACCTCAAGGAGACACATGGAGACAGATTTATCATCAGTCATCTTATCGCTAATTAATTGGCGATGTGATAAATACTTCTTTGATGAATCTCAAATCAGCAGATTTAATAATTACTTGTTGTAGTATGACCAATTCACAATCACACAAAACCACATTTAAAATATAAAATATGGCTTAAATTTATACCTAGACAAGTACAGAGTTGAACACAAGGATACGATCCATAATATAACCAATCAGGATTAAATATCTATGACAAGTGATCAATAATCATCTAGGTCAAAACAATCAATGCATAAAATAAAATGAATGTGAAGACGAAATGTATTTTTAGTATATTTTCTAAACAAAATGAATAGAATGATACTACACTAGCACATGCAAGTATACACATTAACATGCCCTAAAATAATTATCACACTTAAGAAAAAGATTTGATTTGAATGTAGGTCCAATTGAGTGATTCAAACTAGAGTCAAGTTGTATTTAATGAGCATGAAAGCATCTATGTGGGCTCTAATAAAATAATCCTTATTTTACTATCTAATCAGAAGATAAATATCTCATATTAAATACAATTAATTGAGGAACAAAATGCCACTGAAATCACTTCATTTGGATAAATCATGCTCAAGTTAGTCATGATTGAAACTTGGGGCATAATTTCAAATAAAGCATAATAAATTCTTACACATAAGTTCCTATAGGGACTAAAATGTAAAAAAGAATACCCACCCTAGAATTTATGGATAACCCTCTACGTGGGGGGTATTACTACAATAATGAGAATGAGTGTGGGAGTTCTACAAGTTTTCCCAAAAGATGCATGTAATGTGTACATGCCTTAGACCTGGTTGGGATTCTAGAGAAGCTTGGGCAGTTGGCTGTAAAAATCCCAAATAACTCATGCGTAAGGCACGTGCGTGGAGAGGCTTGGTTGAGGTTCGGTAAAGGTGCAGGTTTGGAAGACGCATGGCTCATCTTCATGGTTTGATGATGCTTAGGCTCCACCATGACTGTTGCATGGGCACCAAAGCTGAAGGGTACATTGGCCTATTGGATGGAAGGCCATCTAACAGTAAACGTTGTCTCTAACTCCTCTATCTTCCTCGGAGGGTGGCAGTGAAATGAAATCTCCGGTGACTTCTGATTCCCTCCTTTGTCAAGGTCTCACATTGTTGTATGTCTTTCTACCGTCATCAGGTCTTAACGAAGATCATGAATGTGTCACGGGGCGACGCATGTGTTGGAGATGACTAGTTGATGAAAGGACTCCAGTGGTCAACCTCTAGAACGGAGGCACCATCGAAACTTTGACCATTGGAGAGTTCAACACATGCATATGTTGAATCATCAAAACTAAGTGTATGCATGTGTTCGGTCAGTGGTGTTGGGGGCTAAAAGTGGTGAAAAAGGCGAAGCCAAGGCAGTTTCCTCTGTTGCTGGAGCAGAGAGAATTTGAGGTGGTAGTGATGATAGGACTAAGATCATGGAGCACATGACCTCCCGCTTGGATGAATGGTCCTCGACGGAAGTCGAGAACACCTTAGATCAGAGCTTGGTATATATTTACAAGACAATTGAATTTGAAGAAACATAATAGAAAGACATATTATACTTACATGGAGATTGAAGAACCTTGCTTAGGTAAAGGTTGTCGCTTGTGTAGAAAGTCATTGCGACTCTCCGTTCCTCGCTTAACAAGGATAGCTGCTCCTTGAAGCTCTATCGATTGATATGTAGTCGTGACAAGGCCATTCCATCCAAGGGTCACCTAGGGGTGATTGCTCCATTCTCACCTTTCGAATCTCCATATCCCTATCACAGAGAGAAAATGATGTCTAGGAGAATGCTCATGCAAGGGTAGACAACTGCCACATGTGGTGGAGAAGGGGTATTTGAAGAAGGAAAGGGAACAATTTAGGTGGTTCTCGAGGTGGTTTCGATCATTCCTAGAGGTTGCGGGAGTTGGGCTTGGAGTGGTTGAGATGTCAGCGTGGGAGATGGGAGTTAGATGAAGGTAGGGATTATGGCTGTTGGTTGGAGGGTTGGTTGAGAACAAAGGGGTAATGGGAGGAAGAAGGGTGGTTTGATAATTCGTATTGCTTGGAGTAGTCAAGCTGAAGGTTGGAGATGAGCTTCCAGCCATTGGATCTGAAGATCCCATGGCTCAAGAGTCAACGGGTATGGCGACTATGATTTGATCTGAGTATCAGAACCAAGGGTTGAGAGAGAAGCACCGCTGAATGTTCCAGATCTGATCCTAAGATAAGATTGAACAACCTATGGCAAGACGTGTGGGAAAAGGAGAGGCAGGCCACGTGGGCAGCCCACAGGGTGTCACATGGCCCAATAGAATTAAAGAAAAAGAGAAATAAAGGGAAAAGTATAAAAGAAATGGTAGGAAGCAAAAGTAGGAAAAAGTCAAATCATGAAAGTTGTAGATCTCGATGAAATTTACAACTTTCATGGAGAAGTCAAAGAGAAATGAGGTCATTTATACCTACATAATAATTTACAAATAATTAAAACACATAAAAAATATTTTATTTTATTTTCTTTTTTTGCCTTTTTATTTTATGATTTATATTAAATTAATTATAGGAAATATTATCTTTATTTTATTGATTTTAATAATAAAAAATATAAAATAATAACACATTAATATGTCATTTAATATAATATAACTAGGGTTAATTCTTTACAATACATAACTAAGTAAATAGGGTAATTTTTTAATGAATCTAGTTTATTTACTTAAGTAAGAGAGATAATATTAATAATTTATCGTGATAAATCTGGTGTTTATCACCCCCATATACTTAAGCTAAGCTTGTCCTCGAGCTAATAAGTAAAGAATTAGTGAGACAGTTAGATTGATTAGTGAATTCCATGACATGTGCATGTGAGAAGACACGACTTGATCGACCCAAAACACTTGGTTTTGTAGAGATCCTAAGACTCTAAGCTAAACTTATCCTAATCAAATGGAATTCAACTTCTCTAATTATCGGACTCTCCATATATACAAAGATAGTAAGAGATATGGCATAATGTGTTGACTTCATTCGCAAGAGTAGAGTCAAAATATCACTAAAAGTTCCAAAACCAAAGATTATCCGAAGGACCCAACCCTCAATACTAGGGATTGAGTCTATTCTTGCTTCAATCCACCGTCTCTTTAGTTTGTTTGACTTCAAAGTGTGGATGGCAGGCCAGATAATAGGACTGTATCATTTCTTTTTCTCACCCTCATTGGAACAAGGTTTCTCTCAAGTTCCAATACTAAACACAATTGTTTTTTTCAGTGTCACTTAGTGTGACCGCCAAATGAGATTAAGTTGTATGTACTTATTTTCCTAGGAGTACACCGAGGTACGTCCTTTTAAAGTATTTAATATTCTTTCACCCAAACTTATAGCACTAACGATGCAGAACCCTTTTTGAGGCACTAGCTTTACTCATAAAAGCCTAATACATGGTCCAAACGCACATTTAAAGGTTGGGAGCGCTCGCCTTTGTTGAAAGCTCATATAATTTAACTTTGTAATGCATTGAGATTTTCTTTTCATCAACATCATTTTTTACTTTTCTTTTGGCCAGCTCCACTGCTTTTACCGAGGATTGGGCATAGTAATCAACAAATTAATTAGATGTCATCACGCCCTGGCACTTAGGTTTTATTCAAGAGATTAGTATAAGAACCAAGTCCCTTATTGGCTAATATGCTGGCACTCAGGTTTCATGAAGCCTTAATTAATCTTATCCCATCCTCGAGTATCATAAAATTGGATCCAAAGATAAATTTCAAATCCTAGTCCCTCAAGTGAAACCTTAACTCATCTCAATCATGAATACAATTGTGCATGCGAGTGATGGTCTTTTAAAGAGGAGATTAAGCATGAAATATAGCACACAAATCTTTCTAACTAGGGAAGTTTGAATTTTTAAGTCTAACACCCTAATGATTAATACATGTTGACTCTAAGTATTTGGACCTCATAAACCAAGTGTTAAGGGACATCTCAAGCCTTTAGTGAAAAGTGTAAATGTTAGGGTAAGACACCAAATTAACAGTTAATATTTTGGGTTTTTTTTAAGTTTTTAGTTAGGTTAGATTTATTTACAAATACTTTGTTAATCTCAATTTACAAACTTAAAGTTGAAAATAAATTTGAAAACTTTTTGCAAACCATGTCACATAAATATAAAATTTTCAAACCAGTAAAAACTCTTTTATCCAAACCAAAGTAAAATATTTTCAAAACAATGTCAGATAGATATAGGTTTTCCAAATATTTTACAAATGGTTTTGCAAAACATGTAAAACCGTATTTTCACAAACCATGTAAAACATTTGAAAATCATTTCAAATATGTATAAAAAGTTTTCAAAAATCCTTTTCAAATCACTTTTACAGAAATCAATTCCAAAACCATAGTACAATACCCATAGTCCCAAGAGTTTGAAAATTTTAAAAATATGAGCTATGGCTAAAGTATATATGTAATATATCACTATACCTCCCTATACTTAGCTTTTGCATGTCCTTATAGCACAAAGTGATATGAAGCTATAGCTTATGCTAAATATAAAGAGATATACATGAAATAAATCCAGAGGCACATGTGTATAATGAGTAAAAAGAATCAATTATAGGGAGACAGGGACTCGTGTCCCCTATACTTAAGATGAAAAATAGCTTAAGTAAAGAAGTGTAGTAATTATAATAATGAAGTCGTGGCCCCGGCGATGGTGCCATATGATGGAGCGTGAATTACTTATTGTAATATGACCAATTTACAATCACACAAAACCACATTTAAAATGTAAAATGTGGCTTAAATTTATACCTAGAAAAGTCTAGGGTCAAACACAAGGTCACGAGCCATAATATAACTAATTAGGCTTAAATATCTATGATAAGTGATCAATAAATCATCTAGGTCAAAACAATCAACACATAAAATAAAATGAATGTGAAGACAAAATGTATTTTTAAGATAGTTTCTAAACAAAATGAGCACGATGATACTACACTAGCATATGAAAATATACACATTAACAAGCCCTAAAATGATTATCACACATAAGCAAAGATTTGATTTGAATCTAGGTCTAATTAAGTGATTCAAACTACAGTCAAGGTGTATTTAATGAGCATGAAAGCATATATGTGGAATCTAATAAAATAATCCTTCTTTTACTATCTAATAAGGAAATAAATATCTCATATTGAAGATAATTAATTGAGAAACAAAATGCCACTGAAATCACTTCATTTGGATAAACAATGCTCAAGTTATTCATGATTGAAACTAGGGGCAATAAGAAAAACCCTCCCTGGAATATATGGATAACCCCCAGCACAAGGGTATTACTGCAATAATGAGAACCAGTGGGGGAGTTCTGCAAGTTTTCCTAGAAGTTGCACGTGAAGTGCATGTGCCTTGGACCGGTTTGGGTAGAGAAGCTTGGTCGCTTGGCTACAAAAATACCAAATACCTCATGCACAAGGCATGTGCACATAGGGTCTTGGTTGAGGTTCGGTCAGTGCATAGGTTTGGAAGATGTGGGACGCGTCTCCATTCTTCGATGATGCTTAGGCTCCACAAAGGCTTCCTCATGGGCACCGAAGCTGAAGGGAACATTTGACCGTTGGATGGAAGGTCATCCAATGGTAACTATTATCTCTGACTCCTCTATCTTCATCGGAGGGTGACCGTGAAATCAGATCTTCGGTGACTTCCATCTCCCTCCTTTGTCCACGTCTCACTCTGTTGTAGGTCTTTTGACTGCCCTCAGGTCTTAGTGAAGAACTTGAATGTGTCACAGGGCCATGCGTGCATCGGAGATGACTAGTTGATGAAAGGACTCTGGTGATCGACCTCTAGAATAGATGCACCATCGAAACTCTGACCATTGAAGAGTTCAATACATGCATATGTTAAAGTAGCAAAACCAAGTGTATGCATGCATTTGGTGATAGGAGTTGAGTGCTAATAGTGGTGAAGAAGACAAAGCTCTGGTGATTTTCTCTACAGATGGAGCAGAGAGAATTAGATGTGGTAGTGATGATCGGACTAAGAGCACAGAGCACATGACCTATCACGTGGATGACTGGTCCTTGACGGAGGTCGAGAACACCTTAGATCAGAGCTTGGTGTGTATTACAAGACAATTAATTTTAAGAAACATAATAAAAAGGCAGATTATACTTGCCTGGAGATTGAAGAACCTCGCTTAGGTGAAGGTTGTGGCTTGAGCTAAAAGTCATTGTGACTCTCTGTTCGTTGCTTCACAAGGACAGCCGGTCCTTGAAGCTCTATCGGTTGTTGTGCAGTCGTGACAAGGCCATTCCTACTAAGGGTCACTTTGGGGCGATTGCTCCATTCTCTCCCTTCAAATCTCCATCTCCCTGTCACGGACAGAAAATGATGACTAGGATAATGCTCAATCAAGGGTGGACAACCAACACATGCAGTGGAGAAGGGGTATTTGAAGAAGGAAAGGGTGGTTGTTTAAGTGGTTCCTGAGGTGGTTTCGATCGCTCCTAGCGGTTAGGGGAGTTGGAGTTTAGAGTGGTTGAGACATCAGCATGGGAGAGGGGAGTTAGACAAAGGCGAGGAAGAGGGTAGTTGGTTTGAGGGTTGGTTGAGAATACATGAATAATGATAGGAAGAAGGGTGGTTCGGCAGTTTGTACAGCTTGGAGTATTTGAGCCAGAGCTTGGGGATGAGCTCCCAGCCGTTGGATCTGAAGATCCAAAGGCTCAAGAGGCAGCAGGTATGGCCGGCTATGATCTGATCTGGGGATCGAATCCAAGGGCTGAGAGAGAGGTGCCACTAAATGCTCCATATCTGATCTTGAGATCAAATGGAACTACCTATGGCGAGACGCATGGGAAAAGGAGAGGCATGCCACGTGGGAAGCCCACAGGGCGCCAACTAGACCAATCGAACTAAAGAAAAAGAGAGGGAAAAATATAAAAGAAATGTTAGGAAGCAAAATTAGAAAAAAAAGTCAAAAGATGAAAGTTGTAGATCTCAATGAGATCTACATCTTTCATGTAGAAGTCAAGGAGAGATAATGTCATTTATACATAGATAATAATTTACAAATAACTAAAACAAATAAAAATATTTTCTTTTATTTTCTTTTCTTTTTTTTAATCTTTTTATTTTATATTTTATGTTAAATTAATTATAAATAATATTATTCTAAGCTTTAATTGATTGTTTATAATAAAGAAATACATAAAACAATAGAACATTAATAAATTATTTAATATAATATAATTAGGGCTAATTATTTACAACGCATAACTAAGTAATTAGGGTAAATTGCCGTTGAATCTTGTTGTTTACTTAAGTAAGAGAGATAATATTATCAATTAGTAATGATAAATTCGGTACTTATCACGCCACCAATAGTTGTATTATTAGTACATGACTTCTTTATACAGTCGGTATCCTCCCCCTCCTCATTATTATCAATAACAACATCCCCCTGAACATTATTATCAGAACAATAAGTTGCAGCCTCCACAGCACCACTACCGGTCTCAACTTGCTCAGCACCTTTAATCATCAGAGGTCACGCCCATCAACACATGTACTGGACTGTTTGGCTTAGTTGATGTAGAGCCTAGATGAGATGAGCCAAAAGTTAGATGCCCTCACTACCACAAAAACAATCTTACCATCACAATATGAGGCCAACCACAATAGTCTTATTCGTAAAGAGCAGGTAGTCAGCAATTTATCCTCCAAAACTACAGAGTTAGGTATCCATGATTTTGTGTTATCTAATATTGTGACTCTTAGGAGCAGTAGGACTTTGCAGCTATCTACATCTTCCGAGGGGAAGAATAAAGATCATTTGACGAATAGTCATCTTCTGCATCAACCTATCCATAAACAAGGTCGGGTGACCAAGAAGAAGAGGGAGGAGCTAGCCCAGATTATTAAAAAATGTAGAAAAACAAATGGATCAAAAACATAATAAGAGCAAAGGCAAAGCCAATTCAGCGCTGGATAAAGCTGCGACAATAGTCGATCTTGTGCCGACCTAGGAAGCCAAATCTCTTGCAAATCCTTTTTTGCTTGTCTTGAATGATTGTGCAACTTCTTGCTAGTCACTTATAAATAGTGACGTAAATAAGAACAATGATTTTCAGTATGTGAATATTGGTTTTCCATATGCAATGAAATACTCAAAAAATTTTAAAAAATTAAAAACTATATTATCTGATCCTAGCATTGTTGTGATTCTTTAAAATATTTTTCTTGAAATAACATTGTTAAATGACATGTGTGTCAAATGTAAAGAAAGTTTTTAAATAGGCATGTACATTAAAGTGTCATCCTCTCTGGAACAGATGCAATAGAGTAGAGAAGCACATTGTAACCATGACTACTTTGAATGTGATTAGTGATCTAACAACCAAAAAGAAAGACAAAGGAGCCCCTTTAATCATATGTGAGATGCTTGATGAAATGTTTAAGCAAACTCTGCTTGATAGTGGTACCCTATAAACTTCCTCCCTCCTCATTGCCTCAAAAATTTGGGTTACGTCCACTTAAACTGATACGCATGATCGTTCAGTTTGATGATCGATCCATAAACCGACCTAGAGGTTTATTAGAGTATGTTATCATAACTGTGCAGGACATGAATTCCCAGTGGACTTCGTTATCTCAAACATGGATTCCCCTGCACTATTACTCCAGACCCCTATTATTCTTGGTTAGTCATTCCTTCAGACAACTAAAGAGGTAGTTGATTATGGGCATGGGAAGATCATGTTCCACTCCTGCAGCAACAAGGCTGCCATGAAAATGGTCACCGAGCTGAAAGTCGTAGAAAGCACATCTGAGAAAGGAAAATCAACACCGTCATTAGAAGATTATAACACATTGAGCATATCGAAGAACCATGCATGTCTTTGAATGACATCATGACACATGAAATCCTCTTTCTCAAGGAGGACCTGGACATCACAGTCGTCTCTTGCTCCTTTGCCAACACGGAGATTGATGATGACACACAAATCAAGATATTCCGAGAAGATTCATGCCAAACCAAACAAGAAGAAATCATTTAAGACATGTTTGGTACATTATTATCAGAGCCGTGAGTGATAAAGGTGAACAACAATTTATTGTCAGCAGATTATTCACCTATCAGTCCAATTTTAGAAGCAGCTAAGAAGCTTACTCAGCCATTACCTAAATTAAAGCCACATCTGGTAGATCTTAAGTTTGTGTTCCTTGCGGATCAGCAGAATATGTATCCTATCATCATCAATATCATATTGACCATGGATCAAGGATCTCACTTGCTAGAGATTCTAGAGAAAGACCACAAAGCACTTAGTTGGAATGTTTCAGATCTTCGAGGGATAAATCTGTCCTTGTCTTCACACCACATCTACTTCAAGCATTATTGAAAACCATCTCGCAATTTCCAGAGATGGCTAAACCCAAATCTTCGGAACATCATCATGAAAGAGATCATGAAGTGGTGTGAGGCTAGCTTCATTATCCTATCTTTGACTTGAAACGGTTAGCCAAATGCACGTAGTTCCGAAGAAATCCAGAATTATGGTGATCACAAAATGATTAAGAAGAGTAGTTTTTAACTCGAGTACCCACTTCATGGCGCGTTTATGTTGATTACAAGAATGATCACTTTCCTCGGCCATTTATTGATCAAGTGCATAAGAGGTTGGTAGGGAAAGATTTATTTTGCTTCTTGGAATGGTACTCTGGGTAAAACCAAGTGGTGAACTCTCATGAAGATCAAGAGAAAACCGCTTTCACATGTCCTTTCGACGCCTATTCTTTCAAGTGGATACCCTTTCAGATTATGTAATGTACTCACTACATTCCAACATATTTGTTGTTTTTGTCATCATGGTGGGTAGCTTTCTCGAGGTTTTCATGGACGATTTCTCAGTCAGACCGAGTACTACAAGATGCAATGATGTCAATTTTGTTCTATCTTGGGAAAAGAGTCATTTCATGGTTATAGAAGAGATTGTGTTGGGTCATGACATGTCCAAGCGAGGCATGGAGGTCGACTCAACGAAGATGGATGTTATTGCAAAACTTTAACCACCTTGAACAATAAAAAAGGTGAGGTCATTTATGGGGCATGTTGGTTTCTACAGAAGATTCATAAAAGACTTCAATAAATTTACCTGACCTCTCATTGAATTGCTAGGGAAGGAAACCGATTTCATGATCAAAAGGTTCTCTAAGCCTTTACACAGTTGAAAGAATTGGTCACTTAGACTCCTGTCCTACAGCCACCCAATTGGTCTCTCAAGTTCGAGATCATGACAAATGCTTCTGATTTTTCCATTGGGGTTGTTTTAGGACAAAAAAGAGATAATCTGCCCTATGTCATCCATTATGTTAGCAGAACACTTGATGATGCTCAAAAAAATTACATAGTTACAGAGAAATAGTTGCCGACAGTTATATTAGACTTAGAAAAGTTCAGATCCCATCTCCTCAGTTTGAAAGTAATTATTTACATTGACCACTTTGATATTTGGTACTTACAGTAGAAGAAGGATGTGAAATCAAATTTATTTACATGGATCCTTCTCCTCCATTTGGAAATAAGAGATAAACCTGAAGTCAAGAGTGTGGCAGTAGATGACGTATCCATAATTGAATTGCCAGATACCCAGCTGAGCAGTGTACCGATATCAGAAATCTTCCCAGATGAATCTATTCTCAGTGTTGCTTCTCTCCCCTAGTATGCTGATATTGTGAACTATCTCATTTTTTAGAAAGTCCCACAAGATTGGGCAAGAGTAAAGAAGGATAAATTTCTATTTGATATTCATTTCTACAAGTGGGAAAATCTATACCTTGTTAGGTAAGGTACAAATTGCATTTGGCATTGGTGCATCACTTAGGAGGAGTACACTAGTTTCTTCGAGCACTACCACAAACATGAATTTGGAGGACACCATTTTGGAAGCAGAATAACAACGAAAGTATTATAATGTTGACTCTAGTGACCCGCGCTATTCAAGGATGCCATAGTTGATGTGAAAGTTTGCACTGATTGTTAGAAAATGGGAGGAACCATCGATTTTAAGTACTAGATTTCCCTGAGGTTTATTCAGATGTCAAATGTTTTTGATGTTTGGGCATTGACTTTATGGGGCCATTTTATAACAGTCAAGGATTCGAATACTTCGTTCTTAACATTGATTACGTGAGTCGTTGGGTGGAGGCTATTCATTCCCGATCCACTGATAGTCGTACTGTTTGTCGCAATCTCAAGGACAACATTATTTCATGGTTCGGGATCCCAAAGATTTTGATTTCAGAAGGGGGTAGCCTTTTCATTAATAAATAAGTCAGAAAACTTGTGAAGGAGTACAACATTGATCATCGTGTGACATCTCCTTACCACCCACAATAGAACGAATTGACCGAGTTATCGAATAAGAAGATCAAGATAATCTTACAGAAACCTGTTATGATGAATAGGAAGAACTGATCTTAGTTATTAGACTCAGTTCTATGAGCTTATCGGATCACATACAAGTCTTCACTCAGTATGTCTCCCAATTACCTTGTTTATGGATAGCTATGCCATCTACCACTGAAATAGATTCACAAATCTTTATGGGTAGTTAAAATATGTAACTTGGACTCATAGAAAGGTGGTCAGAATAGAAAGACGGATCTGAACAGAATATTGGAATTCAAAGACTCTGCTTATGATAACAACATTATCTATAAGGAGAAAGTCAAGTGTTGTGATGCCAACGGATCTAGGTTATCCTTTACATAGCATTCGTGATATTATTTTCGATATCGATTGCATTATGTTATCGAAATTTAGGGAAAATTTTTCGTGATTTGAAATGACATTCACAATTAATGTAAGTAATCAACCACAAAAAAATAGTGTGTCGCCAATTCACATTACATTAATTTCCATATAATTTACATTTAACAAAAAGGAAATGACATTGTCTACATGCATCCCAAAATATAGAATAGAAAGAAAAACATTTATATTATCCTGAACAAAAATTATAACATGTGTACCGTCGAGAGTATCTACGGAAGATCGGGGTCAAATATCAATCTACTACGATGTAGGCGCCTTGCCTGCCATACATGATAAGAATAAGAGAAACGTCAACAAATGTTGGTACAATCAAAAATATTAAAAATAAAATAGGTATTTCGATGGTTTCAAAATGAACCATGTAGATAGGTTTTGATATTTAAATATAATAAGCTACTTACGTAAAAATTGGTTTTCAAGTTGTTTTGTTTGTGAACCCTTGATCACCCATAACCCTATAACTTTCCATAAATAACTATTTCGTATATTAATAAACCATATGTGGTTACTAATTTTTTATCAATTAGAGATCAAATGGATGGATCTTGGTATTGAGGATGATGAGTCTTTGATCTTTATTTCTATCTAATATCTCATGCCTAGTGGATAGTCTGTGGTCTTGGTCTGAGTGTGACCTCACACTATGACTCTAAGGTGTGAAGAATACCATAGGGTAGGGGTGCCTCCGTAGGCATGCAGTGGAGTATAATGCATCCTAACTAAGTTCCCAACACGTCCATTAGCTTCTCCTGACATTTTTAGTAGTAGTTATAAGATATGATTAATTGTCAGTGATTGATGATTGACAATGTTTGATATATTTGTACCAATCTCAACTATAGCCCAACTCAACTGTGACTCATCGTCGGGACCTACTGGTGAAACAATAACCAAAAACTGACGTGGTGAGGAAGCCTCCTAAGAGACTCTTCCATCTCGCCCTCTAAATGGAAGTGCGGTCAAGTAGAGGGCCAGGCCTACTCCAAAACTATGCCCCTGAGATGGGTGGGAGAGACTCTCAGGAAGAGTCACTCCAAAAACCAGCCCAACTGGTATGGCAAACTAGCTAGAAAATAAAATCAAGGGTCCTCCAACTGAGGCACCCTACTAAAATTGGGACAACAGAACTGGTCAAAACATTGATCCCAACAAAATATAAAAAAATTACGAGCTAGTTTAAAAGCCATAAAAAGAAGTGTCATCCTAGACACGCACACTTGTTGGTCGCTGCCCTAACCGGGCTTCCTATCTCCTACCCAGTTGAGGCTCATCGTGCCCTCGCACGGTCGTATAAGGGTCACCATGATCGACACTATTAATTATCATCACTCATTCACCATGACATTCACTTTCTTGATTACTCATTCTTTTCTCAATCTCTTCCGTGGCCAACTTTACCGATCTAGAGTGATCGTTTCACGAGTATTAAAAGTTATTAGATCGAGAATGATCCTTGCATTTCACATTGCCAAAATCTCGATCATCAATGGGTACTAGACTCCCAGGTTAGCATTTACTATTTACAACCATTTTTCTCATTTTAACCACAAATTCAGTGGCTATTTAGTAATATTCAATTTGGTCTTATTTGCATGTTAACCACCCCAATCTCTTCTTTCAATTTAAAAAATAGAGATATGTATTACTTGAGATTTCAGTCCAATGGTTGAGTCTGAAGGGTCAATTTCAAATGAGGTGGTTGTTTTTCCTCCTCTTATGCATAAGTGAAATGACTATCACGATTACACAAGAAAAATACTTTGACAATTCCCTATTTCTACTGAATTAGAGCTGATGAAAGATGATTTCTATTTTGATATATGGGCTATTGGATCTGGTGAAGTGATGAATCCACATTTCATCATCTTTATTCTATCATTTTCGCCTCAAAAACCCTGGCAAATGCCTGTAAATACCCTTAATTAGAGCATCTTAGCATTCATGCATGTGCATGTAAATAGTTTATAAAATATTGTATTTAAAGCCAAAATTATAGAATAAATAAAAGAAAAGAAAAAGAATAAAATATTGTCAATATTTTATGGCCTGAAACCCCGAGACCTAGGCATCTTGGTGAACAGGTCGACAAGGAATAAAGTAGGGGGAGATAAGGGCCAGAATACAATAAAAATACCTAGTCATTTTATTCATTCTTTATTTATTTTGGGACATATTTTTGGTTCCACTTTCTATACCTCAAATAAAGAAACTTTGAACATGAAAGTTGTAGATAATTAAATAAATAAAAATACAAAATTTATTTCATACAAAAATATTGTACAGATAAAAAGTTATGATCTGAATAAAAAACCAAAATATCAACTTCCCAGACCTGTATCTTGCAAATAAAAACTCGAAATGCATCAAACACACACATTAATTGTATATAATTTAAAATAATCTATTTAATGAAGGTGGTTTTGCATTTGGAGGAGCTACGATTTGAACGTTGAGTTTTGGACCCCTATTGTATACTTGTACAGAATAAAATATTCATTATTATTTATTCATTATTTTCATAATTTTATATTTTTATAATTTTGTAAATATTATTTATAATCTATATGTATATCAAAATCAAAATAAAAATACAAAAGAAACACAAAATAAAAATACTTGTATATAGCATACCTAGGTATAATACCTATACACAAACCTATAGAATTACTATTTATATTTTATTAAGTAAATAAAACACATCAGAAAAATCAAATAAAAATATATTTAAGTGTATAAAAATATTCTATAAATTTATAAAATAATAAACAAAAATAAATAAAATAAATATACAAAATAAAAATAAAACAGTGAAATATATAACTATATATATATACACCTATATAGTGTATAAAAGGTGACTTGTAATTATATACCTCATAAAAATAAATAAAAATCACCATAAAATTCTTTATAAAATAAGAAACAATTTTTATTTTAAACCTGAAATTAATAAATTCATTTACTAATTTATTTTGATTTTACAAATAATTTTGGCTCTGAATTTCCTGGTTGGTCTACGTGGACGAACCAGGCGCGGTTGTCTATTGACCTCGGTCAACTGCCTGACCGAGATCTGCCACCCTCTGACAGCCCTATTCGAGCCCAATTTCGCCCGATTTCCGAGCCCGATCCCTTCATCCTCGGGCCTCAATTTCTTCTTGGGACTCCTTCCTTGATAATCACTAATCCTCGCCGAGCACCAAAATCCTCCAGAATCTTCATCATTCGTGCGTGGATCTCGCTTGAAGGAGATGCCACCACCTTGTATATAATGGACCCGCCACCTTCATGCTCGGAATTAAACCCCTTTTGGACCTCCATTCTCCTCCCTTTCGTGCTCTACGGGTAGACGAAGGTGACAGCTCCACCGCCCTGTCGTTAGGCGAGTCGAGGACGATCTGAGGTGGCTCCACCACCTCCGCCCTTTGTCGGCGTCGAGGTTCCACCACCTCTGGTTCCGACCATCGAGGTATCCCTTCTTCCTCACTTCTTTTTGTTTCATTTCATTCCCCGTAGTTGTAGGAGTAGATTAGGACCCTTAGATTCCCTCTCCGTTCATCGAGTCCCTTCGTCGGAGTGCACCTCTGGCCGAATTCCCTCCACCGTCATCCACCCATCTTCGCACCTTCGCGGGGTCCAGGCAGTTTGCCCTAGACCCTCTCACTCGTTTCTGCAGGTCACAGCGCTTTGAAAAGAGCCTGGGGATCATTTTGGAGCGTCATCGGAGATACCTGGAGCTTTAAGCTCCGCAGCCCTCGCGTCAGCGCCACAGTGCTTCTCCGATGACGCTGAGTACCCCAGCACGTAGAGGGACCTTCCAGGAGCTCGCAGCTCAATATTGGAGCCCAGCCATCACCGGAGACCCGAGATCGAGCTCGAGGAAGTTCACCTCGCCGATGTTTTTCCCCGTTCTTCCCCTTGGCTCCTCCGCTGTTCAATCGAGCCGCAGCTCCAGTTCTGATCTTCGTCGTTGGATCGTGTCACGCCACCACTGTCAGATCTTCGTCCGAGGATCTAATCTCCACCGTCCAGCACGAACCGTCATCGTGCAACCTCGAAGCGCCACGTGTCAAGTGGGCACTCCACAGCCTTTCGATCACGCACGAGGATATTAGGCGTGGGTATTTTGCACCTACACCCCCGCCATTTTCCCATTTGTTTTTTAGTCCAGAAACTTTTATTTGTATTTTAAATATTTTTGTAATATTTGCATCCAGACCCCCGTAGTTTCCATATTTGCATTTAGGTCCAGTCCACATCACCTCACGTGACCCGTGCACGTGGGGTGGTGGGTATTTTGCAGGGACCCTCTGGGGGTTTGTCTATTTTGATTTGGTCCACGAACTTTTTAATTAAGTTCTAATATTTTGATAAAATTGCATCTGATCCCCTGGAACTTTGTAAAATTGCAAAAATACCCCTGCCAGGTCACGTGCCCGGTGCACGTGAGTTGGATATTTTGCAGCGAACCCCCTCGGGGTTTGGGTATTTTTTAGTCAAAAAATTGTATTTCACATTATATATTTTTGGAAAAATTGCAAGTAGGCCCTTGGACTTCAATGAATTTACGTTTATGCCCTTGCCAGCCTTGTATTTTTGCTTGGATGTTTGCATTTATTTCATGCATCATTTTAACTCGAAAAATTACCAAAAAAATACCATAGGCTCCTGTTGCATCACTGTTTAATGCCATATTTTTAATTTGCTTTTTTTTGCATTTTCATATTTATTAAAAATCAAAAACATGCATTTTCACCACTATTTGCATTAGAAAATACATAAAAATTATAAAACATCTTCGAAAATTTTCAAAAAATTATATTTCATGTGTTTTAGTTTATTTTATTTTCTGAATAAAAATTCCTAAAAATTACAAAAGAAAACACTTTAAAATAGCAAAATTCTCAAAATCTTCATAAAAATCTAAAAAATTTATAAAAACTCCAAAAATTGTGTTTTCTATCTCTAAAATTTCCTTATCCTTTTATCTATCTACAAAAATTAGTTTGAAAAATTTTCGCCCCTGTTTGCTATTTTATTTCTATATTTTTGTCTCGTACATATATTATATTCCCTATTTTTAGTATTTTTGCCTTTAAAAATACCAAAAAAATAGGAAAATCTAGAAAAATCACAAAAACATTAAAAAAATATAAAAATACCAATAATATTTTATTTCCTGAATTTTTGTTATTTTTACATATAAATACTTGATCCCTCTCTTTCTTAATTTGTATATATATTCTATTTAAAGAAAAAGAAAATATAAAAGTATAAAATATAAAAAGAAAATATAAAATCAGTAAATTAAAAATCAGAATATAAAATTATAAAATTGAAAATAAAATAAAAAAAAATATAAAATTGAAAACCCACAAAATTTGCACATTCATAGGCAATTGCTTACATTCACATTGATCTTTGTGCACTCCTGCCTTGTTCTATCTTTTTTGCTCCCAAAGCTCGACACTCTACACACTTACACATTATAAACATTTTTGTAGATTTAATAATAAATTTTAACTCCACCTTGCTTCTCATTGTTTGATTGATATTGTGGGTTAATTGTTGATTTAATCGGGATTTACCAAGGGTCGCTGCAGCGACTTTGTCTCCGCCTTGTGTGAGATATTTACACCCTCGTATCTCGCGGTTAATCAAATGGCATCATTGCCAGGGAGCAACAGTGTATAGAGCATTCTTGTGCGATTAATTGTGAATATTTGCCTATCTTTTTATTTGATTATATTGCTTGACTAGTCTAATCACCCTTTTTGTTGGATTTTGTGCGAGGTATCGCCGAACGAGGGAAGCGCTCCATCCTAGGCGCTTGGTCACCCATGTGTAGGCTCTCTTAGCACCAAAGAGAACATGGAGGCTTGAGAAGACCGTCATCTCTTGTCGAATTTTTGTATTTAAAAAAATTTTGTAATTTGAAGTGAGAGAGAGACTTAATTTATAATAACTTGGACTCTCTAGGACACTCGGGCATAATTTCCAAGTGTTTGTTCACTTGGGGGCTCATCGCAGTTTTGTGTTTTTCGCGGCTTTCTCATCTTTATTTTATTTTGTTTCCCGAGGATTTAGCCCTAGACATAGGAAATTTTGTTGACTGTGATGACTTAAGAAGCTAAGTCCCAATCCCTAATATCTTGCCTGCACCTATAGATTGTAATTGGAATTGGCTAAAAACCAACTGAAAAGGCTATTGACTTGGACTAGAGACCACGTGCCGAGAGGAGTTGTATACAGCGCTGGCAGGATCCACTGTGGTAGACATCGATCGGCTCCCGAGACTTGACTCCGGACTCTCTTCCTAGTCGTAGCTACTTGTTCTTCACGTTAATAGAAGTTACTCACCCTAGGGCGATTTCCTCGTGCACGCATCTAGGTAGTTTTATTTCTTGTCTTTAATTTATGCACGGATCACTTTGCATGTAGAGTGCTGGCGAAAAGGTACGCATCTCTATCCCTGCATGCATCATTGATTTTGACCACGCATCGGCTTTTCCGCTTTCCTTCCCCAAGTTTTGTTGGACTTTAAATAACAGGGAAATTGGAAAATTTGTTAGACGATGTTTGTTCAGAAAAATACATAAAAAGTAAAAATCATAAAATTGGGACTGCTAATGCAAACTTGATTTTAAAACTCATCCCACCAAAAACTTTTGTCTTGGGGAGAGTAACCCCCTCCTTGTTTGATTTATCTGCTGCGAGAGAGTGACCCGACACTAGGATAGAGCCACGCCTAAAATTCTGGTTGACTACTGATCGTGGTTAGTCGTTCTCCAGTGAGGATCTCTCTGGTAACCGGTAAAGCGGACCGCGACGTCCTTAGCAGATTGAATTAGCAGGAACAACCGGGTTACAGTCCGCAATTCATACTGGCTAGGAAAGACCTAACGTGGATCGGGACAATCATCTAGGAAAGTAAGGTACCTAACAGCTCTCTCCAACGCTCTGATAGATTGACTGATCACCTAATAACATTTGACAAGATAACAGATCGAACCTTCACGGTCATCAGATCAAGCATTGCGTAGGTGAATACGGGGTTTGTATTTCACATATTGTTTGCATTCCAGATCTCATCCACCTTTCTCTAGATCAAGATGATGTGAAGAAGATCCCTTAGGCCACGTCTAGTGGCACCGCTTTCGAGCACTCCTCCTTTTTCATCTAGGTCGGCTTCAGAGAGTCCAGACCCACTCTTCGAGCCTGAGTTTATGTACACTATGTTCCCCCTCGACCACCCTTCTTCTTCTATCAGTACAGTAGTGTCAGAATTTAGTACAGAACAGAGTTCAGAACATTTTACGGCACCTGAGATGGATTCTTTTGACTTTGCAGAAACACCAGAAATGGAAGGCAGAGAGGAACACCCAGATGAGCAGAGACCGCCTCCATACATATATGATCAGGCTGCCATCAACAATTCTCTACTAGCCTCCCTGGAAACCATGCAGCGAAAAATCAGAGACCAGGGAGTGGTCATGGCTGAAATCATAAGGGAGATGCGTGAAGGAAGAGAAGACTGAAATGGGCGCGATGATATACCAGACGAAGAATCCAACCAGGAGAGGCTGCCTCCAAGGACCATGAGGCAGTTGCACAACCCTGGTGCAACCCTCACACACCGATGGATCCGACTTCCTCCCATCTACGGTGACTTCGAGCTTTGCCCACACACCATCCAGCTACTGCCCAAGTTACATGGGATGGCCACTGAAGAACCTCACCTCCATCTGCAAGAGTTTGAAATGATATGCAGTACGATCCATGACAGGTTCGTGACTGAGGATACCATCAAGATGATTGCCTTCCCCTTCTCCTTGGTTGATAGAGCCTCTTATTGGATAAAACATTTGGGGAGGTACATCGACACTTGGGAGCAACTCCGGACGGAGTACTTGAACAAGTACTATCCACTCGACCGGACAAATACAACTAGATCAATAATCAGTAATTTCACTATGATCCCCAATGAACAATTCCATGAAGCATGGGATCGCTTTACAGAGCTCATAGACCGATGTCCACACCATGAATTGTCACAGCCCAATTTGGTGCAAAGTTTCTTTAGCGGGCTGACATCGGAGCTGCAGGGGCTTGTCAACGCCTCGTGTGGGGGATGTTATTTCTCTAAGGATGCAGATGCGGTCTGGGCCATCTATGAACAGATGGCAGAAAACTCTACAGTGATGTCCCAGGGCCGCATGTACACAAACTCCAAGGTCCCGCCACAAGCCACTTCTTACCACCGCATTGCCAGGATCGATGCTGGGAACCATACTTCGTTAGGAGCAACAGCACAAGATGAATCGACGGCAGCTGACATGGGCATAATTAGTGAGAAATTGGATCGCATCGACATTTTGGAGAAATAGCAGGGCCAAGGTCTGGCACAGATAGACCAGTTGGCAAAGACCATGAATGACCTAAAAACTCATATCTTGAGTATTCAGGAGGCACAATCATCTTCACATCTGCCTCCCAGGTCACTAGATGACTCCAGAGGTAGCTGTTCTACCCCACCACCTCCAGCATACCGCCAAGTTCACCATGTCTAGGAGGTGCCGGTACAACAGTTGCCGCACTACTCACAGCAGCCACCATCTCAGGACACTCAGATGGTGGTCTATCAGTCGGATCAGCCTTTGGCAGTGCTACCACCTCCACCCTTCGAGCAGGAGCTGTTGATGGAAGTGAACGGGATATGGTACGATTGGTACCCCCAGCAGCCATTGATTCGTCATGATCACCCAGGATTCTGTTGGTCCACCGGAGGTTCCTCATCCCAGCAGCAGCCTCCAGCTCAGGGAAATCATAATAGCCAACACCAGCAACCCCAATACTCCCAACAACAACAGCAGCAATATTAGCAGAATCCTCGTCACACCTGGCAGGGACAACAGTGGAGGCAGCGGCATCAGCCCTACCAGCCGCAGTACTCCCAACCTCACCAACAACCTCAGTTCCAACAAGGGAACACTCTCGATTCTTCCGCACCCGTCTTGGAGAACCCATCACTTGATGACCTTTCCCGTTTGCTCTCCGAGCGGCAAGCATCTTTCCAGTGAGAAATGGATGAGTTCCGGCAGGAAATGAGGGACATAATCAAAGGGAAAGATGCCATACCTCCATAGAGCGAGCCAAATCCGAATAACTTGAAGAGAAAGTCTGAGCACGTACAATTCCCACAGGATACCACTCCTAGTGCTTACTTGATTGACATTCATTCTATGTGTGATACTCACTTCGTGTCACTTAGGAGCGGTAGGGAACCAGCCGGCATCGGCTCATCTGAGGAACAACACCATGGAGATTCTATAGCCCCAAATGAGGAGAGAAGCAGTGGTGATGTCGCTAACAACAATGATGATGATGACGGTGGTGCTGACGCCACCAAGGATGACCTTCCAGACAACGGTACTGAGGCCGTCGTGATACCTGATGCAGACGGTGGTGTTGAGGCCACCATTTTTGATGCTAAACCAGAACGCGGTGTTGAGGCCGCTAAGGAGGATCTTTTGGGTGGTACTGAGTCCCCCATTTTGAGTCCATCTGTATTCCAACCATCTGTACTACCATTTTCTGTGTCTCTGGACACTGAAAAAAAGACCAAAAAAATGAATAAAGGAAAGGTTTCTCCATCAATTCCGAGTCCACGTGTGTTGAATGATGATGTTTGCATGGATTTCAGTCTTTCACAAGGCCAGAAACCTTCTCCTAACCCTCTGTTTGAGGAGGGCTCCTCCATCCCCTTCCCTCAAGCACTCCGCTCGGTGAAGGGGAATAAAACAGAAAATCCCAAAAAGAGGGAACAGTTAGAGTTCAACCAGCAGATGATAGACAGATTTCAGATACAGCTGACTCTACAGGAGGCACTTGAGCACATCCCCCTTTTCCAAGAATCTGAGAGAAAAGACCACTCTACGCAGGAGGAGGCGGAACAACCGAGGAGACATCCACGTGCTCACATGTGCCACATGTTGTGCAATTCAGAACCAGTTGCCAGCCAAACGATCAGATACAGGAGCTCCATAAGTCAGATGTCAGATTAGTGAGCAGCCATTCGATCGTACTTATTAGATAGCGGCTCTTCTATCAACCTTCTTCTGGCAGCCTTACTCGACCGATTCGAGTTCGGCCCGCTCCTTCGGAGTCGGATAGTACTTCAGTTTGCTGATAGGTCTATCAAGAGGACAAAGGGGTTGTTGAGAGACATGGTCGTCACCATTCAGGGACTGAAATTCCCCGTGGACTTTGTTATATTAGACATGGAGATCCCTGAGTCGGTGACCAATGCCCCCATCATACTAGGATGCCCATTCTTGGCCACAACCAAGGCGGTGACTGACCATGATAGTGGGAAGGTGTACTTTCACGTAGAGGGCGAGAGTATACAAATAGAGATGATTGATGAGACCCGCGCGAGAGATTCAGCCTACTCAGAGCCAGGAAGTGACATAGTACTGCTGACAGATGCAGAGTTAGACGTCCACCAAGTGTGTGATTTTGTGATGACCAAAGACGAAGCAGTTTGGGATGATCCAGAAGCACGAGCACTCGCCCTGTCTACAGACTCAGAGTACCCACCTTTTAAAGCAGACGAGAGTTCGAAGAGCACACTCTTGGCAGATGACACTATAGAGGCTGACAGTTGCGTGATGATTGGAGACACTGATGATTGTTCAGATTCAGATCCCCTGGAGGCAGACTTTGATTGGAAGGACTTTGATACATATTTGCCATGTCTGTTTCCCGATGAGCCAACAGAGAGGACGCAGAGCGAGCTCCAGCAGATGATAGACGCATCAACAGGGTCCCCTTCGTCAGAATCACAGGTACAGAGAGAGTTCTCACATACAGACCTGGTTGCTTTCACGCAGACATATCAAAAGCCAAATTTGCCAGCTCCCACCAAGCCAGAATTGAAGCCTTTACCACAGCCGCTGAAGTATAGATTCCTTACAGGAGAACCGGATATGCAACCAGTCATTATCTCAGCAGATCTGACTGAAGAACAAGAATCTCGTTTGATGGAGGTTCTTGAACGCAACCGCAAGGCAATAGGATGGAGTGTGGCTGATCTCAAGGGGATAAGTCCGACCCTGTGCTCCCACCGTATCTACCTCGAAGAGGACGCTAAGCCATCGCGTGAGTTCCAACGATGTCTGAACCCGAATCTTCGAGATGTAGTAATGAAGGAAATATCTAAATGGTGGAGCGTCGATTTTATCTACCCCATCTTCGACTCTAAATGGGTTAGTCCTTTACATGTGGTACCTAAAAAGACGGGTGTCACTACAGTTGTGAATGAGTCTGGAGAAGAGATTGCCACCCGGATACCCACTTCTTGGAGGGTCTGTGAGGACTATAGACGATTGAATGAGGCCACCAAGAAGGATCATTTCCCGCTACCATTTATTGATCAGATTATCGAGAGGCTAGCTGGGAAGAGTCATTAATGTTTTCTTGATGGGTATTCTGGATACAATCAAGTGGACATTGCACCCGAAGACCATGATAAAATGACATTCACCTATTCGGGACTTATGCTTTCAGACAGATGCCCTTTGGTTTATGTAATGCTACAGCGACATTCCAGAGGTGCATGTTGTCCATCTTTTCGGACATGATAGGTGATTGCTAAGAGGTCTTCATGGATGATTTCTCGGTCTACGGCGATGGGTTTGATGCTTGTCTTGACTGCCTAGACCGAGTACTTCAGCACTGCATAGAGGTAAACCTTGTACTATATTGGGAGAAGAGTCACTTTATGGTGACTAAGGGGATGGTCCTTGGTCATAACATCTCCAACAGAGGCATGGAGTTTGATCCGGCCAAGGTGGATATCATTAGAAAACTCAATCCACCGTCCAATTTGAGATTGTTGCGGTCTTTTCTAGGGCATGTCGGTTTCTACCGATGGTTCATTCTGGACTTCAGTCGAATTGCCCGACCACTTACAGATTTGTTGACTAAAGACACCGAGTTCCTTGTAGATGATAAGTGTCTTAAGTCCTTCGAGACTCTCAAGAATTTAGTTGTCGAGGCTCATGTCCTTCAGCCACCCGATTGGTCTCTTGCCTTTGAGATCATGACGGACGCTTCTGATTATGCCATTGGTGCTGTGCTTGGACAGAGGAAGGATGGATTACCCTATGCCATACACTACGCTAGCCGGATGTTGGATGCAGCTCAGAGGAACAACACAGTGATTAAGAAAGAGATGCTAGCGATAGTCTTTGCTTTGGATAGGTACAGATCTTACATTCTTGGATCCAGAGTGACAATATTTACAGATCATAATGCCATTCGATATTTGATGTCAAAGAAGGATGCCAAAGCCAGGATGATTAGATGGATCCTTCTCCTCCAGGAATTTGATATTGAGATTAAGGATAAACCTGGAGTTAAGAATGTTGTGGCAGATCACCTCTCCCGCCTGGAGAACCTTGAGGAATCTGAGCCCATAGCACCTATTACTGAGACTTTTCCAGATGAGGCGATCCTTGCTATCACCTCTCTTCCATGGTATGCTGACATTGTGAATTACCTTGTTGCCAAATCTATTCCAAAAGGTTGGCCCAGATAGCGGCTTGAGACCTTCCTTGCGAAGGCAAAGTCGTACCATTGGAAGGACCCCGTTCTTTATCATGATGGAGGGGACAATATCCGAAGACGGTGCATTCCTCAAGATGAGCAACATAACATCCTCACCTACTGCCACAAGCTTGAGGCAGGAGGACATCATTCAGGGAGACGGACAACATAGAAGGTGCTCCAATCCGGCCTTTGGTGGCCTACCCTTTTCAAGGATTCTGATGAGTTCGTGAGAAGGTGCACTGAGTGTCAGAAGATGGGCACTTGCGGACAGAGAGACATGATGCCCATGCAACCCATTCACTTTTGTGAGGTTTTTGACGCATGGGGGATTGATTTCATGGGACTAATTCCTAAGAGTCAGGGGTTTGAGTACATTCTGCTCGCTGTGGATTATGTGAGTCGTTGGGTTGAGGTCATCCCTGCTCGAGCCGCAGATGCTAAAACCGTATGTCGTTTCTTGAGGAAAAATAATATTTCACGGTTCGGGGTACCTAGAGTCTTGATTTCATATGGGGGGGTCTCACTTTATTTACGATAAGGTAAAGGCCCTTGCAGACAAGTTCAGTATTGACCATCGTGTTGCCACGCCGTATCACCCTCAGGCTAATGGTCCTGAAGTATCGAATAGGGAGATTAAGACAATTTTACAGAAGGTAGTACGCCCAGACCAAAAGGATTGGTCACAGCTTTTGGACTCAGTCTTGTGGGCCTACCAGACTTCCTTCAAGACACCATTAGGGACATCTCCCTTTCGTCACGTCTATGGCAAGCCATGCCATTTACCGGTGGAGATAAAGCATAAGTCACTTTGGGCAGTTACATAACTATTATTGGATCCTAAGAGTGTAGGAGAATAAAGGAAAGCAGAGTTGGCAGCCCTGGAGGAACTAAGAGATACAACCTTCTCAAGTATCCTACAATATAAGGAGAAAGTGAAAGTATGGCACGATTCCCGAATCAGCCATAAACAATTTGAGCCAGATCAGCAAGTATGGTTATTTGATGCTAGGTTAAAATTATTCCCAGGGAAATTACAAAGTAAATGGAAGGGACCATATGTGGTTCGGAAGGTGCATGATAATGGTAGCATTGATATATCTGAACCTTCATCATCTTCCAATTTTCGAGTCAATGGTCAGCGCTTGAAACCATTTCTAGATCATGACCCGCCGACCGTTGATGTTGCCCTGATTCATCTTGTATGAGATTTGTTCTTTGACTCACAACTTATGCGTCTCGTACAAGATTATCACTTCTATCTTCCTCTGTACAGATCCATTTGTCTATATCATTCCGTCTTCTGTTATGTCTGTCACCCCATCTTCATCCTATGATTTTGCTGTGCTTAGGGCACGCCTTGTTCTAAGTATAGGGGGGTGCACACACTGAGTTCTTCTCTTTTCTTCTTTTCTTCCTTTCTTCTTTTCATTTTCTATCTTCTTTATTCTTTGATCCTCTCCATTGTCTCCTCTTCTTGTCTATACTTAGGGATATCTGACCCTAAGTATAGGGGGAGACAATCGGAGTATGATTTGTTCATTCCTACCATTGACCCTCCCTGCATTGTGTACAGTCTGCTATACTTAGTATTATTTGATCCTAAGTATAGGGGGGACGGTCAACTTCTCATTCGTTCATTTATCCCTTTATTTATTTATTCTTTAGGCTTGCCTATACTTAGTACGAGTTATGTCTTCTCTTTTCTCTCCGATCTATGAGGACATAGCTCAAGCTAAGTATAGGGGGGTCGCATATACTCCGTATATACTTTAGCCATAACTTCTACTTTCGTATTTTTACTAATAAAAATGGCTAATTATACGTGTTAAATTTCATTAAAAACTTTAATAAAAAGATGTTGATTATTCCTCAAATTCTTTTTGTATTTACTGATTAATAAATCAGGTGCAAAATGATTGAAAAATAGTTTGAAAATCTTTGTGAAAAATCTTTTGAAAACTATTTGGAAAATGTTTCGTACATATTTTCAACCTTTGTAAAAATATTATGATTTGTAAAATTTAATTTATTTGTATAAAATAAAATGTTTGAAAATTGATTTGCAAATGGTTTGAAAAATGGTTGCAAAAATATTTTAAAAAATCTATATATATTGTTTGAAAAACCATTGCAAAATGATTTCAAATATGTGTACATGTTGTAAAATATTTGTAAAAACTATTTTGGAATATAGTATTCTAAATTATTTGTGGAATAAGTTTGAGGAATAAATACATCTCACCTTAAATCCTTTATATATATATATATATACCTATAAAATTGATCACTTACCTTGTAAATTCTTAAAATCCACTTCTTGTATATATAAGAAGCACTCCCGTGTAAATATTTGTACCTAGTTTTTAGCCAAAAATATTTGCTTTTAAAAATCCCAAAAACATTTGCAAAATTAAATTGCCAAAAACATTTGAAAAATATCTCTTTGAAAAATACCCAAAAATGCATATGCATCATCTTTTCCAAAATCCATAAAAAGTTTAAAATCTTGAAAACTGCATCACAAAAATATTTTCTGCATCCTGCATCGCATTAGCATAGCAATAGCATTTTTTCAGATTGAGTTTGATAGTTTAACAAGTCTAAATAAAATTCGGATATTGGAGCTTGGTTGGACCTCAAAATCTACCTAATAACAGGAACCTTATAGGAATTGGAATTGAGGTACTTCAGGTCTAGTTGACTTAATTCTTTGAGGATCATGAGACTTGGTTCAATGGATTCTTGATTTCCTAAGTAGAGTATTTCGGAGCACACACACGACTCTTGTTGATAATGACCTAACTTGGACACCCGCACCTTTCACATGGCTCAACTCAGTTGGAGTGGAGAGGGGATTGGATTTGCCGGTATGAGACGCACACAAGTGGAAACACTTGTCCTCCTCTAGGGAGGGAAGTGCACCCCAACTCGTCCAGTGATGAGGAAGTCTAAAGATAGGAGAGTGTGGGTTGTAATAAAGCTTCAAAAGAGGGATAGTCTACAGTCTCAAGAGGAAAAACTCCCTATGTAAATGCTGTTGTAAATAGTATTAAAAAATGGATAGGCCTGTACAAAAATAAAATGCCTGCAAAGTATGTACATATGTTGTAAAGTTGATAAGCAAGCTTGAGATCCAAAGTCATATCATGTGAGCCTGCAGCTGGATGACTTGACTACACTGGTCTTGCATCCTAGGATAGGTGGCTACACTGGCTACCGTCCATTCTTCTCTTCACCCCCTCCTCTTGAGCTGGTTGCCACTTGAACTTAGAAGGGAATACCCCACTCCTCGAGGAAGGAGTTATTGGATTGGGGAATCATTGGGTTGTCATACTGTAGAAGTCAGTCTCTTTGTCATTCTAGTTGGGGAGAACCACTATCACTTACACTGTACGAGTCAGCTTCATAGTCGTAAGGGTTTGCGTATGAGTTGAGATATTTCTGACCTGGCTATTGAGGAGACTTAGGAAGAGTTTTGGGATTCTCATGGACTGTTGGATTTCAAATCTGGTTCTCATTAAGGTTCCACCCGCACTAAAATTCCAAAGATCCGACTTAAGCTCCAAACATTGATTTTGTGAAGACAAGTTTGAAAATTAAATTAAATCCACTTTCTTCTTTTTCTTTTCTTTACTTTTTTTTCTGCACTTATTGCATAAGTGTTTGCTAGGGACTAGCAAAGGCAAAGTATAGGGGAATGATGAATCCACATTTCATCATCTTTATTCTATTATTTTGACCTCAAAAACCCTGGCAAATGCCTGTAAATACCCTTAATTAGAGCATCTTAGCATTCATGTATGTGCATGTAAATAGTGTATAAAATACTGTATTTAAAGCTAAAATTATAGAATAAATAAAAGAAAAGAAAAAGAATAAAATATTGTAAATATTTTATAACCCGAAACCCCGAGACCTAGGCATCTTGATGAACATGTCGACAAGGAATAAAGTGGGGGGAGATAAGGGCCAGAATACGATAAAAATACCTAGTCATTTTATTCATTCTTTATTTATTTTGAGACCTATTTTTGGTTCCACTTTCTATACCTCAAATAAAGAAACTTTGAACATGAAAGTTGTAGATAATTAAATAAATAAAAATACAAAATTTATTTCATACAAAAATACTATACAGATAAAAAGTTATGATCTGAATAAAAATCCAAAATACCAACTTCCCAGACCTGTATTTTGAAAATAAAAACTCGAAATGCATCAAACTCACCTTTAATTGTATATAATTTAAAATAAGCTATTTAATGAAGGTGGTTTCGCATTTGGTGGAGCTACGGTTTGAAAGTTGAGTTTTGGACCCCTATTGTATACTTGTACAGAATAAAATATTCATTTTATTATTTATTAATTATTTTCATAATTTTATATTTTAATAATTTTGTAAATATTATTTATAATCTATGTGTATATCAAAATCAAAATAAAAATACAAAAGAAACACGAAATAAAAATACTTGAATATTGCATACCTAGGTACAATACCTATACACAAACCTATATAATTACTATTTATATTTTATTAAGTGTACAAAATACATCAAAAAAATCAAATAAAAATATATTTAAGTGTATAAAAATATTCTATAAATTTATAAAATAATAAACAAAAATAAATAAAACAAATATACGAAATAAAAATAAAATAGTAAAATATATATATACCTATATAGTGTATAAAAGGTAGCTTGTAATTATATACCTCATAAAAATAAATAAAAATCACCATAAAATTATTTATAAAATAAGAAACATTTTTATTTCATAAACTAAAATTAATAAATTCATTTACTATTTTATTTTAATTTACAAATAATTTTGGCTTTGAATTTCCTGGTTGGTCCATGTGGACAAACCAGGCGGGGTCGTCTATTGACCTCGGTCAACTGCCTAACCGAGGTCTGCCACCCTCTGACAGTGTGATTCAAGCCCGATTTCGCCCTATTTCTGAGCTCGATCCCTTCATCCTCGGGCCTCGATTTCTTCTTAGGATTCCTTCCTTGATCATCAGTGATCCTCGCCGAGCACCAAAATCCTCTAGAATCTTCATCATTCAAGCGTGGATCTCGCTTGAAGGAGACGCCACCACCTTGTACATAATGGACCCACCACCTTCATGATCGGATTTGAACCCCTTTTGGACCACCATTCTCCTCCCTTTCGTGCTCTACGGGTAGACGGACGTGACAGCTCCACTGCCCTATAGTTAGGTGAGTCGAGGACGGTCTGAGGTGGCTCAACCACCTCCGCCATTCGCCGGCGTCGAGGTTCCACAACCTCTGGTTCCAACCATCGAGGTATCCCTTCTTCCTCTCTTTTTTTTGTTTCATTTCATTCCCCGTAGTTATAGGAGTAGATTAGGACCCTTAGATTCCCTCGTCGTTCACCGAATCGCCCAATCGAGTCCCTTCACCGGAGTGCACCTCCGGTCGAATTCCCTCCACCGTCATCCGCCCATCTTCGCACCTTTGCGGGGTCCAGGCAGTTTTCCCTGGACCCTCTCACTCGTTTCTGCAGGTCACAGCGCTTTTAAAAGTGCCTGGGGATCATTTTGGAGTGTCGCCAGCGATACCTGGAGCTTTAAGCTCCGCTGCCCTCGCGTCAGCGCCACAGTGCTTCTCCAACGATGCTGAGTACCCCAGCACGTAGAGGGACCTTCCAGGAGCTCGCATCTCAATTTTGGAGACCAGCCATCACCGGAGACCCGAGATCGAGCTCGAGGAAGTTTGCCTCGCCAGTGTTCTTCCCCGTTCTTCTCCTTGGCTCCTCCACCGTTCGATCGAGCCGCAGCTCCATTTCTGATCTCCGTCGTTGGATCACATCATGCCACCACTGTCATATCTTCGTCCAAGGAGCTAATATCCACCGTCCAGCACGAACCGTCATCGTGCAACCTTGAAGCGCCACGTGTCAAGTGGGCGCTCCACTGCCGTTCGATCACGCACGAGGATATTAGGTGTGGGTATATTGCACCTACACCCCCGCCATTTTCGCATTTTATTTTTTAGTCCAGAAACTTTTATTTGTAGTTTAAATATTTTTGTAATATTTGCATCTAGACCCCCGTAGTTTCCATATTTGCATTTAGGTCCAGTCCACGTCGCCTCACGTGACCCGTGCACGTGGGGTGCTGGGTATTTGGTAGGGACCTCCCTGGGGGTTTGTCTATTTCGATTTGGTAAAATTGCATTTGAGCCCCTGCAACTTTGTAAAATTGCAAAAATACCCCTACCAGGTCATGTGCCCAGTGCGCGTGAGTTAGACATTTTAAAGCGAACCCCTCCAGGTTTAGGTATTTATTTTTTGTCCAGAAAATTATATTTCATGTTATATGTTTTTGGAACAAGTGCAAGTAGGACCTTGGACTTTTGTGAATTTATGTTTATGCCCTTGCCAACCTTGTATTTTTGCTTGGATGTTTGCATTTATTTCATGCATCACTTTAACTCAAAAAATTACCAAAAAATACCATAGGCTCCTGTTACATTGTAGTTTAAATCCATATTTTAAATTTGCATTTTTTGCATTTTTATATATATTAAAAATCAAAAACATGCATTTTCAGCACTGTTTGCATTAGAAAATACATAAAAATAATAAAAATTCTTTGAAAAATTCCAAAAAATTATATTTCCCGTGTTTTATTTTATCTTATTATCTCACCAAAATTTCCTAAAAATTGCAAAAGAAAACTCTTAAAAATAACAAAATTCTCAAAATCTTCATAAAAATCTAAAAAATTCATAAAAACTCCAAAAATTGTAATTTCTGTTTCTAAAACTTCCTTATCCTATTATCTATGTATAAAAATTAGTTGGAAAAATTTTCACCCCTGTTTGGTATTTTATTTCTATATTTTTGTCTCGTATATATATTGTATTCCTTGTTTTTAGTATTTTTGCCTTTTAAAATACCAAAAAAATTAGGAAAAATCTAGAAAAATCACAAAAACATTAAAAAATATAAAAATACTAAAAAATATTTTAGTTCTTGAATTTTGGTTATTTTTACATATCTTTGTAAATACTTGATCCCTCTCTTTCTTACTTTGTATATATATTCTATTTAAAGAAAAAGAATATATAAAAGTATAAAATATAAAAAGAAAATATAAAATCAGTAAAAAAAATAGAATATAAAACTATAAAATTAAAAATAAAATAAAAAAATATAAAAATGAAAACCCCTCAAAAATTAACGCATTCATAGGCTTGCTTACTTTCACATTTATCTTTATGCACTCCTGCCTTGTTCTATCTTGTTTGCTCCCCGAGTTCGACATTCTACACACTTGCACACTATACACATTTTTGTAGAGTTAATAAGAAATTTTAACTCCACCTTGCTTCTCATTGTTTGATTAATATTGTGGGTTAATTGTTGATTTAATCGGGATTTACCAAGGGTCGCCGCAACGACTTTGTCTCCACCTTGTGTGAGATATTTAGACCCTCGTATCTCGCGGTTAATCAAATGGCACCGTTGTCGGGGAGCAACAACGTATAGAGAATTCTTGTGTGATTAATTGTGAATATTTTCCTATCTTTTTTTTTATTATATTGCTTGACTGGTCTAATAAACCCTTTTTGTTAGATTTTGTGCGAGGTACCGCTGAGAGAGGGAAGCGCTCCATCCTCGGTGCTTGGGCACCCACGTGAAGGCTCTCTTAGCACCAAAGAGAACTTGGAGGCTTGAGAAGATCGTCATCTCTTGTAGAATTTTTTTATTTTAAAAAAATTGTAATTTGAAGTGAGAGAGAGACTTAATTTGTAATAACTTGGACTCTCTAGGACACTCGGGCCTAATTTCCAAGTGTTTGTTCACTTGGGGGCTCACCACGGTTTTGTGTTTTTCGCGGCTTTCTTGTCTTTTTTTTATTTTGTTTCCCGAGGATTTAGCCCCTAGACATAGGAATTTTTGTTGACTGTGACGACTTAAGAAGCTAAGGCCCAATCCCTAATATCTTTCCTGCACCTATAGATCGTAATTGGACTTGGCTAAGAATCAACTGAAAAGGCTACTGACTTGGACTAGAGACCACGTGCCGAGAGGAGTCGTATACAGCGCTGGCAGGATCCACTGTGGTGGACACCGATCGGCTCTCGAGACCAGACTCCGGACTCTCTTCCAAATCATAGCTACTTGTTCTTCACGTTAATAGAATTTACTCATCTTAGGGCGATTTCCTCGTGCATGCATCTAGGTAGTTTTATTTCTTGTCTTTAATTCATGCACGGATTACTTTGCATGTAGAGTGCTGGTGAAAAGGTACGCATCTCTATCCCTGCATGCATCATTGATTTTGACCGTGCATCGGCTTTTCCGCTTTCCTTCCCCAAGTTTTGTTGGACTTTAAATAACAAGAAATTGTAAAATTCGTTAGACGATGTTTGTTCACAAAAATACATAAAAAGTGAAAATCATAAAATTGGGACTGCTAATGCAAACTTGATTTTAAAACTCATCCCACCAAAAACTTTGTCTTGGGGAGAGTAACCCCCTTCTTGTTTGATTTATCTGCGAGAGAGTGACCCGACACTAGGATAGAGCCACACCTGAAATTCTGGTTGACTACTGATTGTGGTTAGTTGTTCTCCAGTGAGGATCTCTCCGATAACCGGTAAAGCAAACCGCGACGTCCTTAGCAGATTGAATTTACGGGAACAACCGGGTTACAGTCCGCAATTCATACTGGCTGGGAAAGACCTAACATGGATCGGGACAGTCGGCTAGGAAAGTAATGTACCTAACAGCTCACTCTAACGCTCTGATAGATTGACTGATCACCTTATAAAATTTAACTAGATAACAGACCGAACCTTTACGGTCATCAGATCAAGCGTTGCATAGGCGAACAAGGCGTTTGTATTTCACATCTTTTTTGCATTCCAGATCTCATCCGCCTTTCTCTAGATCAAGATGATGGGAAGGAGATCCCTTAGGCCACGTCTGGTGGCACCGCTATCGAGCACTCCTCCTTTTTCATCTAGGTCGGCATCGGAGAGTCCAGACACACTCTCTGTGCCCTAGTTTACGTCCACTCTGTTCCCCCTCGACCACCCTTCTTCTCCTATCAGTTCAGAGATCAGAATTTAGTACAGAACATAGTTCAGAACATTTGACAGCACCATAGATGGATTCTTTTGACTTTGCAGAAACACAAGAAATGGAAGGCAGAGAGGAACACTCAGATGAGCAGAGACCGCCTCCATACATATATGATCAGGCTGCCATCAACAATTCACTGCTATCCTCCCTGTAAACCATGCAGTGACAGATCAGAGACCAGGGAGTGGTCATGGGTGAAACCATGAGGGAGATGCGTAAAGGAAAAGAAGACCGAAATGGGCGTGATGATATACCAGACAAAGAACCCAACCAGGAGAGGTCGCCTCCAAGGACCATGAGGATGTTGCACAACCCTGGTGCAACCCTCACACACCGATGGATCCAACTTCCTCCCATCTACGGTGACTTCGAGCTTCGCCCACACACCATCAAGCTACTACCCAAGATACGCGCACACCGATGTATCCCAACAAAATGTAAAAAAAATTACGAGCTAGTTTAAAAGCCATAAAAATAACTGATATCATAGACACGTGCACTTGTTGGTCGCTGCCCTAACCGGGCTTCCTATCTCCTACCCAGTTGAGGCTCATCGTGCCCTCGGACGGTCGTATAAGGGTCACCATGATCGATACTATTAATTATCATCACTCATTCACCATGACATTCACTTACTTGATTACTCATTCTTTTCTCAATCTCTTCTGTGGCCAACTTTACAGATCTAGAGTGATCGTTTCATGAGTATTAAAAGTTATTAGATCGAGAATGATCCTTGCATTTCGCATTGCCAAAATCTCGATCATTAATGGGCATTAGACTCCCAAGTTAGCATTTACTATTTACAACCATTTTTCTCATTTTAACCACAAATTCAATGGCTATTTAGTAATATTCAATTTGCTCTTATTTGCATGTTAACCACCCCAATATCATCTTTCAATTTAAAAAATAGAGATATGTATTACTTGAGATTTCAGTCGAACGGTTGAGTCTGAATGGTCGATTTCAAATGAGGTGGTTGTTTTTCCTCCTCTTATGCATAAGTGAAACGACTGCCACGATTACACAAGAAAAATACTTTGACAATTCCCTATTTCTACTGAATTAAAGCTGATGAAAGATGATTTCTATTTGGATATATGGGCTATTGGATCTGGTGAAGTCCATATGGTTGTCTTGTATTATTTTTTTTGTCAGTCAATGCCCCATGTTTGAAAGAAAAGTTATGATGCATTCTTCACATGGTATGTATTTTGCTAATACTGGGATATGTATTGTATTATATTCAGCGTGAAAGAAAGAGGATGATTTTAGTATGTATTTGTTTTGCCTTGGTCAATTTCAATTGACATCGTCTCAGGACATTGTTTTGTGATAATGTGGAGATGTAGTTGTAATTATTTTAATTTAAAAATATTAAAAGTTTAATAATTTTTTAAATTGAAATCAAATTTTTTGATTCAATATTCAACAGTAACAATTACAAACAATGAAAGATTATAATTCAAAAAGATTGAACTAATTTGAACAATAACAAAGACAGATTTTTAGCTTAATTTTTTTAAACAAATTGGCCGGTAGCTGTTATAAACAATGCCATATTATAAATTCAAATTTTTTGAACTAAATTCAAATAGTAACATAGACAGATTTTTAGCTTAAATTTTTTGAAAAATAAATTTGAGCAGTAGCTATTATAAACAGTGATAGATTCTAAATACAATTTTTTTTAAACGAAAATTGAATAGAAACGAGATAGATTTTTAGATTAATGATTTTTTGATAAATAAATTTGAGTAGTAGATATTATAAACAACGATATATTCTAATTTCAATTTTTGAACTAAAATAGGATAATAACAGAGACACATTTTTAGCATAAAATTTTTAATCAAATTTGAGCAGTTGCTTAAAACTAAAGAAAAAACTCCCAAATTCTTTTTCATATGATAAATAGTAGAAACACCTATATGCAAACTACTCCCAAATTCTTGTATTTATCCTATAAGATCAGGAGACTATCTTATTAGAATCAACATTTATGTTAAATTTCCATGGATGGCAGCAAGAGAGGGGCTTGGATGTACATTTGGATCTCCAATTTTGGTGATCTAATCACATGCAATGACTGAAAATCATGACGAGCAATACCTTCAAGAGAATCATATGTAGTAGAGAATTCGGATTCAAAAGTTTATTTCATGAACAACACACAAAATTCCCACCTACATGGAATCAATTGTGCAAAACACATGCATGAGCAAGGAAAGTTTGTATTGTACCTTAGGGATCTCTAATGTTTGGAGATCAACTGCATGCAACAGTAGTTCCAAGAGTTTCTTGGATTTGGAGCAGCTCCAAGAGCTCCAGGGGGCTTTTAGCCCTTCAATTATTGCTGGAAATTGATATTTGGTAGCAGGAATGAAGGCTTCAAGGCCTCCAGTGGCAATATCTACATAGGGGAGGCTCCATCTGTTAGAAGGGGGGCTGCAGTAGGGGTTTATCTGGAGGGACATCAACTCCCAAGCTGTTGGACAACAGCTTATGCATGAAGAAAAAAAAGGGGTTGGGAATGCTCCTTCGACTGGAAAGGAAGTGGTTTGGGGGGAGGGGGGATGAGAAGAGAAAGATGAGGGGAAACTGTTTCATATAAATAAGTGAAAAGGACTCTAAGGGTTGTTGACAAGTGGATAAAGAGAGAAGCCAACTGGGGAGGGAATTTGGATGGCAAGTGGAGGCTGCAGCTGAAATAAATTTTATTGATTTATTTATTTTTCATTTGTACAAGCCTTTCTCTCTTTTATATAAAAAATAATGTAACATGTATTCGCCCCTCGAGTCTCTGATTCTGATGAATAATAGCTCGATGTGACCATCACTGAATGACAATAAAAATGAGTATAATATTCATGTACTTCTGATCTGAGGTGAATTCAAAAACTATTGAGATACGGTCATGGTTTGTGATTAAATTTTATGATTTTAAATTGTCAAATGACCTCCGATCGATGAATGGTCGATCTTGTTGATCTTATTTTGTCGAAATGAATTTTCTAATGGTCTCGATTTGTTATGTTGTTTAGGTTTTATGTCATGGCTTTTCCGATGGCACGTATTACGATGCGATCCATATTTGGTCGATTGCATCCTAATGAAATTTGATCTTGATTTATTCAATGTTGCTTGAATAGTAATTGATCATTCAGACCCTTAATCAAGTCGAGTTTGGGTTGTTCGAATCCGGATGTCACAAGTATAAAAACCTCTTTTCAGCGAAGCTTCTTCACTACACTGTCAAGTATCTGCACTGGTTTCTCCTTGTATGTCAGGTCAGACTCCATGTCAAGGTTCTCGTAGCTGATGACATGTCGAGGGTCGTACACGTACTTCCTCAGGTTGGATACGTGAAAGACATCGTGTACAACAGATAGGTGTGGAGGAAGGGCTACTCGATAGGCCACCTTCCCAATACAAGCAAGAATCTTAAATGGTCCAACATATTGGTGCGCCAGCTTGCCACGAACATCGAATCTTTGTACTCCCTTCATTGGAGGTACTCGTAGAAACATCCAATCTCCCACCTTTATTTGCAGGAATTTCATTAGTATGAAATATTAAGTTGAATATTAATAAGTCATATTTAAAAATGTATTAAGAGAAGATGATTGGATTACCTAGAATTCCAAATCTCTTATCTGATGGTCTGCATAGATTTTATGGATGCTCTGTGCCATCAGAAGGTTCCGCCTCACAAGATCAAAAACCTTCACAGTGTCCTCCAAGAGATCTACGGAGTAAAGAGAATGATCGTCTACCAAAAGAGGTGTGAGGCATATCTGCCCGTATAGGGCTTCGAATGGTGCCATGACAATATTGGAATGATATTAGTTGTTGTATGTTTATTCTAACAATGGCATATGGTCCTTCTAGGACCCTTTCCACTCCAGGGTACACGCGCGTAGCAAATCCTCAAGTGTATGGATGGTGCGCTTGCTCTATCTGCTAGTCTGTGGATGGTATGCAGAACTTATCTTCATCTCTGTCTGTAGTGCTGACATGAACTCGTACCAATAGTGAGATGTAAACCTTGAGTCTCTGTCAGACACCACCTCACATGATATACCATGAAACTTGATAATATTCTGGACATATAGCATGGTCAATCTAGATGGAGTGTAGGTCATGCTGACAGGTATGAAATGGGTTAACTTGGTTAACCTATCAAGAATGACCCAGATAGCATCATGGCTGCTTTTTTTCCTTGGCAATACAATGGCGAAATCTATAGAGATACTCTCCCTCTTCCACTCAGGAATGGGGAGAGACTGTAATAACCTTGATGGTCTTCTATGCTCAGCTTTGACCATATGACAGATCAAGCATCTGCTAACATGTTGTGCTACATCGTGCTTCATTGCATCCCACCAGAAATGTTGGCGTAGACACAATACATCTTTGTGCTTCCAAGATGAATAGACAATCGTGAAGTATCTGCGGAAGCTTGGGGTCAACTGCCAATCTATGGCGATGCAAGCACCTTGCCTAACATAAATGATAAGAACAAGATCAACGTCAACAACTGTTGATACAAGCAAAATTTATTAAAAATAAAACATGTATTTCAATGGTTTCAAAAAGAAGCAAGTAGATAGGTTCTGCTATTTAAATTTAACAAGCTACTTGCGTGAAAGTTGGTTTTCAAGTTGTTTTGTTTGTTAGCTCCTAATCACCCATCACCCCATAACTTCCCATAAATAATTATTTCATATATTAATTAATAACCCATATGTAGGTTATTAAATTTTTATTGCTTAAAGATCATGCTGATGGATCTTGGTATTGAGTATGATAATCTTCTGATCTGATGTTTATTTCTGCCTAATTACTCAAGCCTAGTGGATATTATGTGGTATTGGTCTGAGTGTGACCTCATACTATGACTCTAAGGCATGAAGAATATCTTAGGGTTGGGGTGCCTCCGTAGGCATGCGATGGAGTATAATGCATCTTAACTAAGTTCCCAACATGTTCACTAGCTTCTCCTGCCATTTGTTGCATAGTTCTAAGATCTAATTAAATGTCGATGATTGATGATTGATGATGTTTGATGATATCTACACCAAGCTCAACTGTAGATGAACTCAACTGTAACTCGTCGCTGGGACCTACAAGCAAAACAATAACTAAAAATTTAGGTGGTGAGGAAGCCTCCTAAGAGACTCTTTTGTCATTCCCTCTAAATGGAAGAGAAATCTAGTAGAGGGCAAGGCCTACTCCAAAATACTACGCCCTTGAGATTGGTCGTAGAGACTCTCAGGAAGAGTCACTCAAAAAACCAGCCCGACCGGTCATGTACCTTGCCAATATCTCCATTATCGGCTTCATGTAATGGTATGTCCTCTTGTGGATAATACAACTGAGGTTGTTGTACCTCAATTGATTGAGGTTGATATTGTCGTGTTCCATCCTGAGATGGATGGTAAGTGAAATCCGACAGCTCCTCGGACCTCATCTCTATGCCAGTTGGTTTATCAACAATCTCCATATGTTGAGCCAAGATTTGGCCCTGTTAACCTCGCATGGCAGTCTACTACTGTTGGACGTTGGTGAGGGCAGTCAGGATGCGCTCCAAACAATCCGCCATCAGCTCAGGACGTCATGGTTCTACACGAGAACTATTATCATTAATCATAATAGTTGACATTCAATGATATTTCCATTTATACTTTTCTCTTCTTGGGATACTATATGTAAACTAATTGCAATTGGTCACATTTGTGGTTATTGTATTTGAATGCCATATTTCCCTCTCAGACTTACGACAACTTAGAGGACTTTCTCCATCCGAAGATTTAGTGCGATTGGAATTTTATACTTTCCTGATCCAAGATGGATACATAAGTTGATGAAATGCGGTCTTGATTTTCAAAAGGATTTTTTATTTTAAATTGTCAACAACCTCCAATCTATGAATGTTCGATATTGTCAGTCTTATTTTGTCGAAATGAATTTTCTGATGATTTCAGTTTCTTTTGCAATTTAGGTTTTGCATAGCGGTTTTTCTGATGGCATGCATTACGATGCGATCGGCATTTGGTCGATTACGTCCCTCTGGAATTCGGTCTGAATTTATTCAATGTTTCTTGAATATTAATTGATCATTCAGAACCTTAATCAAGTCGGGTTCAGGTTAATCGGATCCAGATGTCACAAGCATTGTCATGACAAACTCATCAGGCGAAAGACTACCGAGCCTGTACAAAAGGTGTGGTTATTCGATGCAAAATTAAAGATATTCCTAGGTAAACCTAAAAGCAAATGGATAGCGCCCTTCACCATGAAGACTTTTTGTGACAATGGAAGCATTCTCATATCAGAATTATCATCCGACAAATAACCATTCGTAGTCAACAGGTAATTGCTGAAATTGTATTTAGAGCATAATACATTCTTGTCCGTTGTCGATTCAATCAATGTGATTTTTGATAAAGATCTCATTGCTGCAACATCATAAGATTTAGATAATGCATTGAAACACATTTTTGATAAATTCATATTTTCTTCTTTTCTTATTTTCATTTCATGTTTCAATTCTTTCATTCTTCTGTTGTTTCATCCATCCCATTCATATGTGTTATGCTTATGTTATTCCTCATCCTAAGTATTGGGGGTGGGGAATGAATGTATTTGGGTTATTCTTCATTTATTCTCTTGCTTGTCTCTCAACTTGTTGATATTGTGATTATACATAGGGATATTTCACCCTAAGTACAGGGGAGACAAGATGAATCGTTGATTATTTCATACATTCTAACCCTCGATCATCCACACTTTGTGTATAGTTTGTTATACTTAAGATTAGTTGATTCTATGTATGGGGGGATCGACTTCTTATTATTTTCTTTAGTTGAGTATAGGGTTTTTTATACTTATCCTGAGTTATGCCTTTTTTATTGCTCTTTGACCACTGTGAGGTTATAGTTCGAGCTAAGTATAGAGGGATGTATTTATTGTATATATATGTTAGTCATAACTTGTACTTTCATATTTATAATAAATATGGTTAATACACTATAGTTGGTAAGGGTATACAATAAATCAACTGTAAAGAATATATTATAAATATGTATAATTTTTTTCCAAAGGTCTTTGAAAATTTGGTTTGAAACTATTTTGCAAAATGATTTGGAAAATGGTTGTAAAATGTCTTGAAAAATCTTTTGAAAAACTTTGAAAACCAATTGTTAAATATTTTCAAACCATTTGAAAAATAATCTTTTTGTAAAAGGTTTGTAAAGAGTCTGTAAAAAGTATTTGTAAAAATATTTTTGAAAAATACTTCGTAAAATTATTTGTAAAATAAATTTTTTAAAATATTTAAGAAACATTTGCAAAAATATTTTCAAATTATTTTAAAAATCATGTAAATATTATACTTGTAAAAATTCTTCAAATAAAACATGCTAACATCTGTGCAAAATCATGTATAAAACATGCAGATACCTTATATAAAATTCCTTGTGCATATGCTAACTCTTTGTTTTTTCAAAGTTTCCATGAAATATGTGCAAAATCTCAAAAATCCTGTAAACTTGAAAAATGTTTTCAAACTTTCTTTAATTTTTGTAATAGTTTTTGAAAAACAATATAAAACATTCAAAATTAGATAATGGTTTCACAAAATATTTTTTTTTGCATTGCATAGGTATTTTTCTGAATGATGTTGACAATTGAACAAGTCCGACTAAATCTGAAAATAGGTGATTGGCTGGACCTTAATCCACTTAATTTCAGAGGAACACTCTTAAGGACTGGAACTGGGATGCTTCAGATTACTTTGATTTGTTAGGTTTTCTAAGATTGTGTTCATGAGTCGATTCAATGTATCTAACTCGAACCTTTCATGTCATCTGTACAACTCCTGAGACAATCGCTTGACTTGAGACCTCACACCCAGCACATAGCTCAACCAAGATGGGTTGTTGAAATATCTTGGAGTCTAGGTCGGTACGATACTTGGCTGCTTTGTCAAGGGTCGCTCAAGAACCATTCATGGGAATGCCAGAATTGGTAATTCAACCCAGCTTTTCATCTGGTAGAATGGACTTCTAAGACCCCAAAACATGGTAGCATGACTGGAGAATGGATTGAAATAAAGATTCGAATGAGAAATGGTTTGCTGGCACGATTTTTCTAAGATCCCAAAACATGGACAGAATAAAATATTCTATGTATGTTGGGACAATACAAGAATGCAGAGGAATGGAAAACAAAGAAATAGATAAAAAGATGCCTCAACCAAAAACTCCAAAAATTTTGACCTTTCATAAATGGCCAGCTTCTTGGTGAAGACTTGGTTGCACTGATCGAGCTTCACATGGAAATGGGACTACACTGGTCCGTTTCCACTTCTTTTCTCTTTCTTATGGTTTCTCCCTTATTCGTTGTGCACTAGCACGTACCTAAATTTAGAAGGAAACCTTTGTATCCCCGAGGATGAGCTACCGGAGGAGGAGACCACTTGATAGTTCAACTATTTATCAGGGAAGATCTAACACAGCTCACAAACATGATGCTTGTCATTTCAAGGTTACAATAGTATGCATTTGAAGGGACAGTTCTAACCGGGCTATTGAATTGAACTGGATAGAGGAACATGGAACCTACAGGCTATTGAGTCAAAATTCCTAAAATGAACGAGGTTGCGAACACATTAATAATCTGAAGGTACTAACTGAGCTTCGAACTTTTATTTTGTAAAGACAAGTTCAAAAATGATAATAATTTTACCTTTCTTTATTTTCCTTTTTCCTTATTTTTCTCTTTTGCGTCACTTATTCTTCTAATAAGTGTTAGTTAGGGTCTAGCAAAGGTAAGTATAGGGGGTTGATGAATAGCCAATCATCTACTTTATTCTTCTAGTTTGCATTTAAATCCTTATCAAAACACATGTAAATATAATAAACTTTATCAAATAACATCCATTATTTAGCTATAAATATTGTACAAATTCTAATACTTAAATCCAAAATAAAATAATAATTAAAATAAAAAAAATAAATGAAGTATCAAAAATACTAAATGGCGCTAAACCCCAAAACTAAGTTAATATTGACTTGGGCGATGAGGAATAAAGTATGGAGACATAAGGGTCTATGTTTCATATAAAAACCATGATTCTATATACTAAAAATATCCATTTTTACAGAATTTATTTTGCATTTTATACACCTAAATAATAAAATATTCTACACAAAACTTGTATACATAGAAAATTATAAAAATAATTACACATAAAAATAAAGCACTATGCAATTGGGACACACAGATGAAGAAACCACAAACTAAACTTCACATACCAATATCTCTTCCATAAGAATTCAAAATCGACAAAACCCATATCCATTGGTTTTAAAATTAAATTATCTATCTAATGAAGGTGGTATCGTAAAAAATGGAGTTAAGATGCAAAAGTCGGCATTATTGGGTTCTGTTGTACTCTATACATGTGTATTCTAATATAATTCATTCTTTATATTTTTACTTTTCTTATATTTTTAAATACATGTTAATATTATTTAAAAATATTAAAAATATAAAAATAAAATAAAACTAGTAAAAATATATTAAAATAAATAATATATTAAAATATATAGGTATATATGACCTACAATTTACATTCATCTATTTATTTTAGTATATAAATAAAAAAGAAAATCGAAATTATGTAAATATGTATTTACATATATTATAATTTTATAAAATATATGCACATGATAATAGAATTCGAAATACAAAATAAAAATAAAATACTTAAGAAATAGCTAAATATATTTGTATATACATTTGTAAAAACTAACACCTAATAAATTAGATTGGAAAACTCAAAAAAATTACCCATAAAATAGTATATAAAATAAGGCATTTTTCATGTTTTGACTTTCAATTATTAAAATAATTTATGATTTCTAATCGAACTAATGAGGTAATTAATCCTTGAATTTCCTGATTGGTCCACGCAGACTAAACAGAGCCCCTGGATTATAGACCTCCGGTCAACTTTCCTCTCCTCCCTTTGACACATGTCAGAGTTCACGAAAGGACCTCTTTCTCCATTTTCTCAACTTCCTCCATCTCTCCAACTTCCTCGATACCACCATCAATCTGCACCATCGTCAACCCGAATACACGCCCATCACTTAGGCTCCACCAACCACCCTCCATCTACACATCATCACCTTCCTCTATAAATAAGGTCCTGAACCTTCCTTTTTGTTTTGATAACCCTTTGCACTACGTAACCCCAATAATCGCATTAATTGAGATTTATGGTTACAGTAGAGACCGGCGTGAAGGACAAGAGGTTGAGGTAAGATTTGCCATAGCTAAAGCTTGCTTCAGATGAGTCTCCTTTGCTCCATGTTTCACAGATTCGAGCTAATTTTTAACACATTTTTAGTGAAATTCCTTCCAGTATTTCATTTCGCTTCTTATTTTATGTATTTATAGTAGATTAGTTGAATTGCCAACAATTCCATTCACTAGAGCTTCAGCTCCAGCTCTTGTTTCATTGATAATTGAATCTTGTATCGACCTGATTTCATAACCATTTCATTACTCATTGAGTTCTCTACATCTTCGATAATCTGCCATCCTGATTTTACATAAATTAAGTGTTATCGAGGCTCCATCTCCATCGTATCTTGGAACCTCTCTGCCCTTCATTCCCCAGTGTTTATCAGCTTCAAAACATGTCAAGAGCCTTGTTCTCAAGCCCTAGAACCATTTGTTGTAGGTATCATGCTTTTAAGGAGCATCTAGATTCGAATTAAGTGAACATCAACAGCCCCAGGTCGCTAGGAACCAAGATTACCTGAGGTCCCCATCGTTGGGATATGGATGCTACTAAGCCCTCTTTGTAGACACGGAGAAGTCCCGGGAGGATCCTGAGCCTCTCATCATTGACAAATGTGGCCGGAGTAAGGAGAAATCACTGATCGAAGCACCGCATAGGTCATGTTCATAGAATTCTTCCAGATCCCTCGAGCGTCATTGGATTACAAGAGAGGCCAGATCTAATCTTGGTGCTTGATTGAAGTGAAACGTTTCCCAACCTCAACCACTCAATCCTCTTAAATGATTCACATGATGCGTCGCGTACCGTTTGTCAGCGTACAACCCCTGTTGGCTTTTGTGTATTAGGTTTAATATTAAAAATGCTAGTTGATGTGTAAATTAAATTATGTATTTTACATGAGAAACCCCTGAATGTTCTTTTATTTACAAAATAGTCCTTTTGCCTCATGTATAGGGGAAGCTAAAGCCTAGTAAAAATTACATACGTACCCTCAGGTTTATGGAGCTATTCTAAAATAAAGTTTACATTTATAAATTGCAAATAGGTCCCTATTAGCTTAATATTTCATTTTTTGTATATTTTACTTTATAAATACTTTTACAGCTAAAAAAATAAAAATAAAATTAGTTTAAGTGTCTTCTATTGTGCTTAAAGACATATATTTTTGCATGCCCTTTTAATTAAATAACCTATTTCTTAAAACTACAAAAATATGTTTTTATTCTGTGGTGAATTATAAAAATCCAAAAATATAAAACCACTTCTAAAAAATACCAAAATTATGTTATTTAAATTATTATATTATCTATCACATATACAAAAATCACTAAATATTGTGAAATATAAAACCTAAAATTTCCAAAACCTATAAATCTTATAAAAATTAGCAAAAATTTAAGAAAAATCTAAAAATATATTTTCCTAATTCTGAATTTTCTATATATTATATACTATATATTAGAAATAGTTTTAGGATAACTTTGGACTAATTCATATTTATTAAACCTAAACCTATTTAAGATATTTAAACTGTACATTTTTTTGATCTATTTAAGACTTTACAAATATATAAACAAATTTTGCAAAAATTACCTAAAAATGAGAAAAATATAAAAAACATAAAATTTATTTACTATATATTGAGTATATTTATGTTTATTTAAAAATATAAAACCATATATATATTATATGACTTATATTACTTATATAGTATATTATTATATAAATATATATAACTCTTATTTTATAAATCAAATTTAAAAAGAAAATAAAATTACAAATTTAAAAAAAATATATAGAAAACATTTAAAAATACATAAATAAATGTAATAAAAAACACACATAAAAAATTGACAAAAGGCTAAAAATACAATATTATTATTAATTAGCAATAATTATTAATAACCTACTTGCCATTTTACTCCCCAAAGTTTGACACTTTACTGCGTGTATACTATACACATGCTTGTAGAGTTATAATAAATTTTAACTCCATTTTACATTTATTGCATATATTTTTGTTGGTTAATTGTTGATTAGATAGATTGGCTTGGGTGCTATGCACCGTGAGAGCAACCAATACAATGATTGCATGATCTGACTTGTCGAACACCTTAGGCCCTCCAAGATCGGACCTTAGTTCCCCATTCTAATCCTTCTATTAGATGGTACCTGAGAGCAATGAGTGTATTATTCACTTAATATAATGAAGTTTAATTAATTGACTTTATTTTGGTCAAAAATATTTGCATCCCCATTTTAAATTCTTTTGGTTATCACTTTTTTTTAGTATTTTAATGCAAAGGCCTATCAATTTTGTCAATTTTTTGCTTGGCTTATGTGAGAAAAATTAGAGGGAGAGGATGGAAAGGCAGTGCAAGTCGAAAAACAATGATGAAATGCTCAGTCATAAGGCACTTCCTAGCTCTCTCCATGTGGGATTCTAAATAGAAATCAAAATTACATTAAATGAATGCAACGATGAAATTTCCATAAAATATTAGCTTATATTATCTTGAAGTACTTGTTCGATTTAGCTAAGTCCGAGCGTGAGACTATCGGAACGTGAATCATATTATGGTTTTAGACCTAATTTGCCAAACATACACCCCTAAAACCTAAGGGCTCATTCCAGAAGACGTAAAATGGACCCGAATAATTAGAAAACACAAATCATTGAAAAAAAATTAAAAATAAGAGGAAACGTAGAGAGGAATAAAATTAGAAAGCGATGAAAATTGATAAAAATCGTCTCGGATCCCCTAGGTAAACAATTACGTGAAGAAATGGACCCGAATAAAGTTAAGTGTTCAAGAGTCTAAGTGTTTATTATTATTACAAATTAAGCAAATAAATCTCTCTCACAAAATTTAAATAATTCTATGCTAATCTATTTAAATTAATTCCTTGTCTTATCTTGTTGCTCTCTCTTGTTGGTGGTTATGGAACCACCAACCTCCACATCTCTTGGGTGCCTCGAGTCACCAAAGAAACTCTCCCTCGATAATTGGGCCTAACAAAGTCAAAAAAGAAATATGGTTAGAATATATTATATGTAAATAGAATAAAGAGAGAAAAGTTTATGGTATAACAAATAATTAGAACAAAAACCCTACTCAACCATTGTACCTGACAATGACACAATTTGGTTACTCAAGAGTAATGGTTTATATATTTAACAAACTAGATCCATAATCAATGTGTTGACCAATTCTCGAATAAGAAACAACCAACCCACAATTAATGATAAGCGATAATTTATTTTAGTTTTAACTCTACAAAATATGTGTATAGTATAAGTATGTAGATTGTCAAACAACGAACATAACATGGAGTAGAGGACCAAAATGGTTATTAATTAGTAAACAATATTTTTTGTGTTTTTGTTTGTGTATTTTTTAAGTGTTTTCTTTCTGCAATTTTTTGTGGGTATTAAAATTTATCTTTTTATGGAATTTAAGTTTTATATTTATTATGTTTTAATTTTCAAATTCTTAATTTTTAATTTTGGAAAAATATAATAATATAAATAATAAATATCCTTTATAGATAACATATAGAAAAGAGATTTTTAGGATTTTTAAAATAATATGAACTCAAAACACAAGAAAAAAATGATTTTTGGGTTTAAAGATTTGTCTCTCTTTTTGGTGAATTTGGGGGATTTTTATAATTTTATGGATTTCTAAATAGAAATAAGTCAAAACAATGAATACAATAAAATCGATGTACTTATTTAGGGTTTAATAAATATATATAAGTTTCAAAATAACCTAAGCTGATTTTAATATACTATATATATCACAAAAAAATTTAGAAATAGAAAACAATAATTTTGGAATTTTCTACAAATTTTGTAAGGTTTTTAAGGTTTTTTTAATTTTCAAGAGTTTTATTTTATATTTCGCAAAAATATTTGGACAAAATATGAAATGTCACTAAATAAATGTACATGAAATTTTTTGAAAATACCTCCATTCAGATCTATTTTGGGTCATTTTTAGGCTTAAATCCAAATAACTAAGATCCTTTAGATAGTCTCATTTAAACATTTCTTGGGCCTTCCTCACCCTCTCTTAATCAGCTAGACATCCCAAATCATGCATCTTCTAACTGGTCTATCATTCGACCTCCTTTACATATGACTAAACCATCTTAAGAGGTTTATGACCATTCCTCAATTAATAAAAATCCAAAAAAAATAGAGTCATGGATAATGTATCATATAGTACTTTATTTCATTTTATTATACATGTGCTGTTTACATAAAATCAAAGAAAAGTACAAAACAAAAAATGTAATTTATGTGTATAAAATATCAACAAAAAATTTCATATCATGCATTATTAGGTCTATTTGCTTTTGGGTCCTCCAGGAACATTGTAGATCTCTTTGAGATCTACAAGTTTTATTTTGATCATGTTTACATTTTGGTACATCTTATATTTTTAATTCCATTTTCATTATTTTTGTTACATTGGAGAAAGCCAAATGTCTAGTGTCTGCACCAAATTTGTCCACTTCAGTTCCTCATCAATCACATGTCTATGCAGTCAACACATCACTCAACCCCTTCCCTAGTGTTTCACAACCAATCATGAGTTGGTTTCATTGACCCAAGTGGTTAATTGTCCACCCTCTACTTTTCTTCCCAACCATTCATCCTCCTCCAGTATCAGATCCAATGAAAAACTCAAATCCGATTAAATCGTCGATGAACTCTTCACACGGAACCCAATCATTGCGCAGTTGTAACTTCTGTCACCTTCATCCTCTACAACCAATTGACACACATTATCCAACCACCATAAACTTACAGGTATGTCTCTATAACCCCATTTCTTCCCCTCCCCTCCATCCCTCCCTCCTCCTCCTCCTTCTCTTCTATGTTTCCTCCACCTTATTTTCTATGCAGCTCCCTAATCCATCTTCTTCTCTATCCCCAACCTACTTCCACAATCCACGTCTCCACCTCACATCCTTAAACCATCTACACTTCTACTTCTCCCACTTAGATTTCACCATCTCCAGCCAGAAACGTTTCAGGAGCATAAAGGTCCATCCTATGAAACCCAACAACGAAACCTCCACCCACCATTCCCTTTTGATTATAGGGTAGGCCACCATGATTCAAGTCTTTGTATTCTTCCGTAGATCTTCCTCCAGGAGGGAACATACCTGCATCATATCTTGTCCCTTATTAACCTAAGGAGCTACTTCAAGACTATCTTCATCAGAAGTCTACTGTAGATTGTTGTACTTGATGATCATAGAAGAAAATGAGGTCCATCGTGCATTAATGAAGGTTGGAGTAGACTAGACATACAACCATCATAGATCAAAATCTAGGGTACTATTGTACCATGTATGTAATATTGATATATTTTATTCTTTACATTCTTACTATTTTTATAGTTTTAAATATGTGTATATATTATATAAAACATAAACATTAATTAAAGCAATCAAAATAAAATTATATAAATAGTAAAGTTTAATACATAGATTACTATACATATAATATGTATACATCTAATTATTTCCATGTATAAACGAATTAAAAAATATATGTAAATACATAGTAAACAATACTATAAATGTATAAAATACGTAAATATGATAATAAATTTTTAAATTACAAAACAAAAATAAAATACTTAAAACATATGTAAATTTACTTTTAATCAAACTTGTAAAAATTAACATATAATAATTAAGTCTATAAAATTAAATAAAAATCACCTAAAATAGTACGTAATATAAGAAAGAACTTTCATATTTTAAGAATTATTTAATAAAATCAATTGATAGTCTATTTTCTAATTCTTTCCATTTTTGCATTTTTTTATCGCATATTAACTAACATGCACTAATGTGGAGGTGGCAACAGTTGACCTAAGTCTATTGCCCCACCCGCTCATTGGATCGGTCATTTGTAGAATCTTTCCTCTTCTCTGCAAATTTCTCTAGCCTGATCAATGCCTCATCGGTCCCTAATTTATTCATGTAATCACGTCACCTTCCACGCTCTTTCACTCGGATGAAGAAGCATCGATGGTAAACCATCGATTCGTTCAAAAATCATAGGTGAAGGAGGACATTGAGGCAGCTTGTATATAACATCCTCTCTACAAAATTTGAATTTTCAATCCATTGTAGAGCATAGTAACCCTTAGGATCTTGACTTGGAGTTTGAGTCTGGTGATAGGAGGTGAGCCTCGCTGATATGAGGAGAGAAGAAGGTGTTTGGGATTGGATTCAACCCATCCTTAGAGACTCTCCTGTGGTTTCTGCTCCCTAATTCTACAGGTTCAGTGAGCTGTTCTATCTTCTCTTCTTCGATTCGTAGTGTAACCAACAATTTAGATTAGCTTTTTGCTTCGATTAATTTCATAAAGAGTTGCGTAAAAGCCCAAAAATTTCTTCGCTGGAGCTCTAGGCTCAGGTCACTGCATCCCTCATCAACTTCTATATCTGATCGCCCCTTCAATCCAACCCAATCTTACGTAGATTGTCAAATTAAGTCTCCATTCTACACCATCGCTGGAGACTCGCTCCATTCAAGTTCTTCTTGTGTTTTTCCCAACTTTTGTGGGTCGAGAGGGTGCCTCTCGAACCCAGGATCATTTTGAGCAGATAAAGGAGCTTCAAGGCTCCATCGGGAGCACAACAGGGTACCTGCACGGTCAAGGAATGGGTCGTCCCTCCTCGAGCCTCCAAGCCTCCATCGATGAGGTCTAGAGAATTTTGAGATCTCTAGTGGCTTTAGAACCCTTGGAAGAACCTCTAGATCATCTTATAAATTGAGAGACCACTGGAGTGACGAGCTAAGGATGATAATTGTTCATCCAGGCCGAGTTTTTCAGTTGTTCTTCTAGAGCCCCCTGTTGTCCTTTGATAAAGGACTAGGCCCAAGCGAAGTAGCAGCCACACAATGAAGAGATCCACATCCGTCTAATTAAGGTTGAGATCTAATCTTGGCCCTCCATCCACGAGGCATCATCGGTGTGCCTCAGCTCGCTACATGGATAAGTGAAGCGACCCATCCGTCCGCTCGTACGTGAGATTGGGTATTTCACAACTTAAACCCCCACCTTTTGTATGTTAGTTTTAATATTTAAAATTTCATTGGTAGTTGTAAAAGTTATGTAGTATTTGCATTGGGGACCTGTATATTATCAAATTTGCACTTAGGTCCATTGTCAGGTCATCTTAAGTATCCAAACATGTGACACACATGGTCTTTTTGCAACTAACCCCCTCCACGTTTGTTATTTTATTTTGGTCCTAAAACATGATAAATAAGTGTAATATTTTTGGATAAATTACAATTGATCCCTTAGAACATATTTTATTTGAAAAAACATCCTGTCAATATGTATTAAATTGAATTTCTTTGGGCATTTTGTGTGATTGATCCCTTTATTTTGTTTGAATATTATGAAATGAACTAATAGGTCCTGAAAATTGCATTGCAGTCCCTATATTGCTGATCAATTTCAATCTTATATTTTATCATTAAAAATAGCAATTTGCATCTAAAAATTGTAGAAAAATTATATTAAGTGCTTTGAACCTGATTTTATCACCTATATTAAGTTCATGGGACCCTATTTTTCATTAAAAATAACATTTTCTCTTGTTTACTATCCCTACTTAATTGTTGGAAAAAGATTTGTTATTTTTGAGGAAAGGTCGTAATAAATTAGACAGATGTGCTATGTATAAGTGATTATGCAAGAATACACAATGATTGAAATGATATTTCTCTTAGTTTTATGATCTTTTTATTTATATTTTATGCAATTAGTTAAATCATGAACTAAAATAAAGAACTGAAAAAGAAATGTATGAAAAAGAGTTAAATATATAGATACAGTAATAGGTTGAAATTAGTTAGTTTGTACAATGCACTATTAGGTCACAAAACCTAATCTTCAAAAACGATTCCTATTCCTTTGAATTTAATCTTATTTTATAGATAATTTCACATGCTTTAATTCAATGGTAAGTAAAGTTTAACTGAAGCTTATATGTGAAGGAGATTCAACTTTTATGACTTTTTCTATTGAAAACTAGGATTTGGGTTATTTTACACTTTTTACAAGTTAGTGTTTTGCAGGTTTTTTCATGAATAAGGTTAATATTATTTATCTAATGGAGTTGGTTTCAGATCCACTAGAATTAGAATAAATTTGTTAAAACACTAGAAAATTATGTACTATATATATGTATAAATGTTTTTTTTAACATTTCAGATTAGAATTTCTAATCTTTTTATCTATTTTTCTTCTTTATGTATATGATGAGTTAATTTTGACAAATTGTTCTACTTTTATTACATGACGTGTTTTTTCTAATTTTATCATTTTTATGGATTTTGTCATGTTTTGCTAAGGAGTTTAGATTAAAATTTAAACGTAAAATTGATGAATCAATGATTCATCTGACCCCTTATACTTAAACATTGCTAATCCCTTAGAAAACATTTATCTAAAGAGTAAATGAGAAAGAAAATTTTGGTTGAATTCCTAGCGTGTATCAGAGATGACATGACTTGTCAATCATGCATCAAATTTCATTAACTCACCAAAGTTGAGTACTGACCAACACTTACTCAAGAGAAATTCAAACTCTATGATTTTAAGACTCCCTATGTACTATATAGGTAGCATGTACGAAATTTTACGTGGTGATTGCATTCGTAATATACAATATGCTTCACATAAGATTTAATTATGCAAAACTCGATTGAAGACCCAATTGATTCTCGTCTCTAGTTCTAGAGCTCGTCCCATCTTAATCCACTATCGCTTTCGTTTGAGAAAACTAAAGAGTGCGAGCATGAAAGACCAAGTATGGAGCGATTGGGATAATGTCTTTATTTTACTGGACAAGGGATCGCTCGAGTCATGTACATACACTACCAGATATATAAAACCATTTCTTTTTTGTGGAATCAACACTTCTGTTACGATTTATAGTCTGTCTACACTTGTTTTTCTAGGGGTACACGAGGACGCACTTTATGCGACTATATTGTAACTTCTACATCCATGTTTGTAGCATTTATGATGTAGAGGCTTTTTTAATGTGCACGATCCATAGGTGGCTTTGGTGGAGTTTTGGCTCATTTGGTCCAACTAGATAGTAAAAATTGCTGGGGTACATTGTGTACACACTGACTCCCTAATAAGGGAGCAATCCTACTCTGATACCGACCTCTTCCTTATAAGGAAGAGATAAAAATATCAAAAAATGTTATCTGACCCTGAAGTGGCGGTTTCTATTCAGGCTATTATTGAAGCAACACTTCGTAAAGCTATGGAATTTTCACATGTGCCCAAGAGGAAGTGATGTCGTAGAGCTGGGCATCACAATCTCACCACGGTGATTTCCTACACTATCATCCATCATATACCTCAAAAGAAAAGGGACATCGGTACACCCTTTGTTAGATGTAAGATTTCTAACCATCATTTTAAGTGAACTCTCTTCGGTAGAGGCTCATCGATAAATATTTACCATCCTCACTTGTTGAGACACTCAATCTCAAGCCTCTTAATAAAATCAAGATGATTTGTCAATTTGTTGACAGATCAATAAAGTGGCATAAGCATATTCTTGAAAATATTGTCATTCAGATCTAGGGCATGAGCTTCCCATAGACTTTGTTGTATGGCCCATGGAGAACTCCACCCCAATGAAGCATTCTCCATACTCATGGATCAACCATTCCTTGATGTTGTAAAGTTGATGATGAGCCATTCATCTACCTTTGTTCTTCTATTTTGTATTTAAATCATTAACAAAACACATGTACATAGTATTAATTTGTATAAATAACACATATTTGTCTATTCCAAAATAAAATAATAAAGAAAAGTAAATTTAAAAATATGAAGTATCAATGATACTAAATGACCATAACCCCCGAGACCAAGTCAAAATTGACTTCGTCGACAAGGAATTAAGTAGGGGGAGATAAGGGCCAGTAGAAACCCTAATGTACACTCTATAAATAGCCATTTTTACTTTGTTTTATTCTTCAAATAATAATATGTTCAACACGAAATTTTACATGAAAATACATAGAAAATTAAAAAAAATAATTTCTCAGAAAAATAATACACAGTGCAATTGGGACACACACATGAAAAAGCCACAAACCTAACTTCGCAGATCAATATCTTCTACATACAGATAAGATTGAATCAAACTCACCTTCACTGTATTTAAAATCAACTTATTTATCTAACGAAGATGAATTCACTAATCATAGAACTAAGATGCAAAAGCCGGCTTTTAGGGATACCGTTGTACTGTGTATATGTATATATTTTATTCTTATAATTTTTACACTTATTATATTTTTAAATAATTGTATTTATTATTTAAAACATATTAAAAATATTAACACAAAATAAATCCATAAAAAACATATTCAAAAAAATAATGCATTAAAATACATATAGGTGTACCATATATATAATGTGTATACATACAATTATTTATGTATATAAATAAAATACAAAAATAAAAATATGTAAATATGTATGTAATTATTTTATAAATATATTAAACATGAAAATATGTTAATAAGTATTAAAAATAAAAATAAAAATAAAAGAGGTAAAATATAGGTAAATATACCTATATATACACTTGAAAAAATTAATACTTAAAAAAATTAAGTTGTAAAAAAAACAAAATTAAGAATAAATTAGTTCATTGAATAATAATAATTTTTGTGTTTAGTTTTTTTATAAATAAAATCATTTTTGAATTCTTTTTGAATTATTTTCGATTTTAATTTTTATTTTATCTTCATGCGGTTGATGTCGACCTATCAGAACCCATCTTTCATTGACCGAAGGTCAACTGTACGTCCATGCCCTCTTACTTATCAGAACTCTTGAGATGCCCGTCTTCATTATTTTATAACACCTTGCATAGTGCTCGAATCCAGTTAGTTTCTTCAAGAAACCTCTACATCTTGCCATGATCCACCATGCCCTAGTCTAAGATCCATCATGCATACCTCGTATCTATAAGAAATCCTTAGTTTTTGGATGCCTCCTCAATGATGAATAGCAATTTATCTAGCTTTATTCTTCCATTTTGCATTTAAATCCTTATCAAAACACATGTAAATATAGATAAATTCGTTATTTATTTGTACATACTATATAAATAAAAGAATTTAAATCCAAAATAAAAGAATAAAGAAAAGAAAAGAAAAGGAAAGGAAAGGAAAATAAATGAAGTATCAAAGATACTAAATGATCTAAAATTCTAAGAACATATCAATATTGTTATGGTTTACTTGGAATAAAGTAGGAGGAGATAAGGGTCTATATTGTATTTAGAAACCTTAATTCCAATTCTTCAAAATACCTATTTTCCTTGATTTTATTCTTCATTTTATACACCTTAAATAATAAAATTTTCAATAAGAAACTTGTATATAAAAATACATAGAAAAGTATAAAAATAATTCCCAATAAAAATAATGCACTATGCAACAGAGATCGATATCTTCTCCATACAAGCTCATAATTCATCAAAGTCACCTCCATTGTATTTTAAATTAAATTATCTATCTAATGATGATGGTTTCATTAAAAATGAAGTTGATATGTAAAATCAGCTTACATGAGTCCCATTCTACTATACATATGTATATTTTATACATATAATTTATTGCTTATATTTTTTCTCCTTATATTTTAAAATTATTGTATATTATTAGTACTATATTTAAAAATAAGCATAAAATATAACAAGTAAAATATAATTAAAAAAATGTAATAAAATATATAGGTATAATATACATATAATGTTTATACATAGACATTTTTAAGAATATAAATAAAATCATAAAAATAAAATAAAAATATGTACTTATGTAATTAATGTTATATAAATATATATAATATGTAATGACAACAATACATAATAGAAATAAAAATAAAAATGAGATAGATAAAATATGGATAAATAAATCCATGTAAATACTTATAAAAATTAACACCTAATAAATAAGGTTATAAAAATAAATAAAAATATCCATAAAATAGTAAACAATTTTCATATTTTGAGTTTAAATTAATAAATTCATCTACAATTTATTATTGATTTAATAGAGGTTTTTGTGAATACATTTTCCTGATTGATCCACGTGGACCAATCAGAGTCCAACGATGGTTGACCTCGGAGCATCACAGGATGCCCTCCTTCTCCCATTTTTTGCTCTTCCTCCATCTCTCCATCTTTCTCGAGACCACAATTAAAATGCACCTTCCGCAACCCTAATCCATGCCATCCCCATAGGCTTCACCAAACCACTCTCCAGTACACACCACCCTCCTCCCAAAAGTCATTGGTGCCATGCCTAGAAATAAGCCCCTCTGACTCCATTTTTTATTTTGGTCCTTCTTCCTTCTTAGTAACCCTGAGGGGGTCTTTGGGTTGAGTCCCCTGGTGATAGCAAGAGGTGCCCCAACCTATCGACATGGACAAGAAGGAGGTTGAGGTGGTTCAAGTGTCGTCGGAGTCCTTTAGAAGCTTCGTTTTTTCACTTCTTTCTTCCAGGTATGAGCTATTTTCTATGCATTTCTATTTTGAATTCTTTACGGTAGCATAGATGTAGTATTAATTTAGCACTCCAGCTATCTTAGGTGTAATTCCAACATTTCCATTCATTGGAGCTTCTGCTCCATCTCCCGTTTCATCGTGACTCCCACTGTGTTTCGACTTACAGCCATCCCCTTTTTGTTCCTCTTTGTTTTTTCCATCAAATCAACCATCTGCCACCCTGATCTTCCAAAGATCATGTCCAAGTGAAACTTATATATCACGGTATGGTGGAGCTTCATTGCCCCTTCATTCTCTTTACATAGCGGCTTCAGTATGGGGTGGAGAGCCTTACTCTCAATCCCTAGAATCGTTTTTTGTAGGTGCAAATCCCAATCAAGACACCTAAAGCTCGGATCAAATGAAGAGCATAACCTCTAGGTCAATGTAGATGAAAAACCTCTCCAGGTCCCCATTGTTGGGACCTGGAATCTATCGAGGACCATCACAGCTATGAATGTGCCCTAGGAAGTTGTTGAGCCTCTTAGTATCGGAGAAGACCTCCATAGTCACGAGGATTCTAAGATCAAAGGATGGGTGATAAACATGAAATCTCCTTGCAGGTCTAAAAGAATAATCCTCGCTAATTAAAACAAAGATAAAGTATCGCTGTGGTGACCCACAAGAAAATCCCTCGTTCAATCGATAATTAACCCACAATATAAATCAAGTAATGAATAGTAAAAATGTGGAGTTAAAATTTATTATAACTCTTCAACAAATGTGTATAGGTGTAAGCATGTGTAGAGGTCGAACATAGGGAGCAAATGGTAGATCGGGGCATTGAAGCTCAACATTGGTTCTTTTCTCTTGTCTAATTATTGTTTTTATTGGTTTTTTTAATTTCTGTACTTTTTATGGATTTTTGAAATACATTTTTTTTTTAAATTTTGTTAATTTTTTTCTTTTTATATTTTCTGATTTTAAATTTTCTCTCTCTTTTAAATACATAATAGAGATTATAAAGCTATATATACAATATAGAGTAATATAATTATAAATACTAGTAGAAATAAATAAACTATAGAAAATAAATTGTTTTGGTGTTTTGTATATTTTTCTACTGTTTGTTTATTTATTTTTCTAGAATTGTTTCTAATTTTATGGATTTTTTAAGTTAAAAATATCTCAAATTATGGATTTAATATTAGATCGAAATTGAAATGAAGATTAAAAATGACAAAATAAATCCAAAATTCCTCAATTAGATTTAATGGATAGATAATAATATAAAAAATTTAGAAATAGAAAAACATATTTTTGGAATTTTTGTGGTTTCTCACATTTTTTTAAAAATATTTCGAGCTTTTTGATTTTTAGTCTTTTTCTTTTTCTAGTTTTAGGTATTTTTAGTCTGTATTTGATAAATACTAAAATAGACAACATATTTTTTGGGGAATTTTTCAAAAGTTTTTTCTATTTTTTTGATATTTTATAATTCAGACAGGGGAAAAATGTGCACATTTTAAGTTTAATAAAAAGTTAAAATGCTGAAAATTCTAAAACAAAAATGGGGCGTGAAAATACATATTAGCAGACATAAATCTCAATTTTTGCATAATTTTTGGAGCACAGGAGCTATTATTAATAAATGAAATCTGAGCACCAAAAATACATATACTTGAAAGGGAATATTTGCAAATAAAAGAAACAACAAGACTCAAGTGTAATTTTCCCTGAAATTTATAATGTGTATTAGAATTTATTTGTCTAAATACAAGTATAAGAACCCACATGGGTACTCTTGCAATTTCTCCACATGTGGGATGGCACGTGAGGCGACGTGGATTGGACCGATATGCAATATTAAATGAATACATGGGCATTTATGCAAAATCTCCATTTCATTTATACTATAAATTTTTTTACAAGATTGTGAAATAAATATAAAAACAAACGAGGCAATATATGTAATTTACCCCATTCTTGCACGGAGATGGACGGTGGGATGTATCTCACTTAAACATGTGGCAGCATCTACGCGGTTAATAATGGTTCGACTATCGACTTCTTAGATTAGATCACGGGAGGCGATCCAACGATTGAGGCTCTAGATGATCCAATGGAGGAGGTTGTTGGAGGAACTGGAAATGAACTCACCTCTAGCGAGTTTTGATCGGTTGCTGTGACCAGCTCCAGCGACCAAATACTCTGTCGACCGCTTATTTCCACTCCTGCAGTTCCCGTGAAGCTCTGAGGTGCATCAAAATGGCTCGGAGCCTGATGAGAATGGATTTGGAGCTCGAGGACATCCATTCGATCCAGAAGGGCTCCTTTATGCATTTGACCTATCCAAAACAAAAAGGGGTCGAGGGCAAATTGACTCGACCCTATCAGGAGGAAATGGTGTTCAAATAAGAGGGGAAAAGGTGCTCCGACAATGGGAGGAGTGGGAGCACCCAACCCTAGATCCATGAAGGATCTGGATGGGCGAAGCGTGGTGAGGCGGGAGAGAAGCGTGAAAGAATGGAAGGAAGGTAAATGGAGGGTTGAAGACGGGTATACCATGGTTGAAACATGGCCGGAGCTTGAGATCTCCAACGAGCGAACTTAATCTAATCTACCCTATCTCATCAGCTAAAAAGCAAATTCAAATGCTAAAAACAAAATACGGAAGTTAAATCTATCTAGGAAAACTAAATGGTGTAGCTCGTATACCTGGTCGGAGACCAGGGAGCATGGCAGTCGGCGTGCCACGGTGGGTGCACCTCCTCCTCTTTCATTCGATCTTGAACACTCATGGGGTCGCCAGCCGTCATATGGCGAATATCTTGGCTGGATGCGGGGGCTCAGGGGCTTGGATGATGACCAAAATGGAAGAGGAGGTTGGAACTTTTATTTATACACATGTTTGTGCACCCTTATTGACGGGCGAACTGGGAAGAATCCAAAATCTGTACAACCAATCCGATGATACAACGAGGGTGAAGGATGAGTTAGGATTATTATTAGTGAAGGGCTCGAGGGTGATGGAGTAATGGAGCGACGAGGAAAAATTTAAGAAGGCAGGCCTCTCTAGACTCTGACAAAAGTCAGACGAAAAAATGGGAAGTTGACGAGGGGTCAACGATCCCTAGGAGCTGATTGGTCCACGCAGATCGTTATAGGACAAAAGAGCTCCTTTTATTCAAAAATAATAATTAAATATAGTAAATAATTTTAATATTTTTTGGGTATAAAATAAATTTTTTTTATTTTATGTTTTATTTTAATACGATTTTTATTTATTTATGGGTGTTACTTATTACAAGTTATTGTTTAAGGGTATATTTATTGGTATATTCATCTATGTTTTGTACATTTTTTTTGTTTTGTATTTTTGTATTTTATTATTTTATTCTCTGATTTTATATATTTATACCTTATTTTTAGGCATATAAATATATTTTTATTATATTTTTCTTATTTTAGGTACACTTAAATAAATATGGGTATAAATTATATAAATATAAGTAGAGGTATTTCATTTATGTATTTTTGTACATTATTTTATTTTTATGTATTCTTTATGGTTTTATTCTATTTTTAATATATACATATACTGTTAACAAAATTATAAAAATGTAAAATTATAAATATAAAAAAGAATAAATAGAATGAATATTTTATTCAGGCATATAATTCAATCGGGGTCCAAAACCTAACTTTCACATGTTAACTCAAAAATAAATGAAACCGCCTTCATTAAATAACTTAAAAGTTATATACAATTAAAGGTATTTTTAATCAATTTTGAGTTTTTATTTGAGAGATATGGGTCTTGGAATTTGGGATTTTGGGATTTTATTCAGATCATGAAATGTATACTGTATATTATTTTTGTATGAAATCAATTTTGTATTTTTGTATATATTATTCCTTGTCGACCAACTCAATTCTTGACATGGTCTCGGGGTTTAGGGTAATAAAATACCTTTGATTTTTTATTAGTTTTCATTTCTTCTCTTATTTTATAATTTTAGCATTAAAAATAGTATTATTTACATAGCGAATGCAATAAATAATGAATGCTATTTTGTATAAATGAATGCTATTTATATGCATTGGCTAGTGTTTTTAAGGCCAAAAGGATAGAATAAAGGTGATGAAATGGAATTTCATCTCCCCCCTATACTTGCCTTTCCTAGTCCCTAGTAAACATTTATGCAATAAGTGCAGAAAATAAGAATAAATCAAAGAAAAAAAAGAAAGTGGATTAAATTTTAATTCTCAAACTTGTCTTCACAAAATCAAAGTTGGGAGCTCAGGTTAGACCTTGGTGTGAGAGTGTCTGTGGAACCAGTTCGGGAACGAAATTTAAAACTCAACAGCCTTCGGGAGTCACAAAACATGGTTCAAACCACCTCAATAGCCATGTTAGAACTAGTCTACATCATATACAAACCCTTATGACTGTGAACCTGACTTGTATGGTGTAAGTGATATTGGCTCTTCCCAACTTAAATGACAAAAGAACTGACTTCTACAGAATGACAACCCAATGATTCCCCAATCGAGCACCTCTTTCCTCGAGGAGCGGGGTATTCCCCTCTTAGTTCAAGTGCATCCGACTCAAGAGGAGGGGGTGCAGAGAAGAATAGATGGTAGCAAATGTAGCTACCTATCCAGGAATGCATGACCAGTTTAGTCAAGTCATCCAGCTACAAGCTCACATGATATGACTTTGAAGCTCAAGCTTGCTTATTGACTATACAAATATGTAAACTTCGAAGAGCATTTTTCCCTCCTTAGATGAGGACGAATGTTTCCATTCGTGTGCATCTTCGACCAGCAAATCCAATCGCCTCACCACTCTAACTTAGTTGAGCCAAGTGAAAGGTGCAAATGTCCAAGTTAGGTCACGACCGACAAGAGTCATGCGTGCATCTCAAAAAGTTCTAGTTAGTCAGTTTAGGAGTCTTGATCCCAGTCTGAGTCTCAAAGAGTTAAGTTTGAATAGACCTTAATTACCTTAAATCTAGTTCCCATAAGGTTCTAGTGAAGTAAGGTATATTAAGGTCCAACCAAGCTCCAATCTCCGACTTTACTCAGACTAATTCAATCATCAACTCAATCCGAAAAATGCAAAATGCTATGTACAATGCAGAAAATATTTTGATGATGCAAATCTCAAAAGATTTGCAAATATTTTTAAATAAAAAAAAGGACTTCGGCATCAATAGGACATATGTGCAACTATTTACGTGGGCATGCCTCTTTCTTTTATTTACATGAATGAGAGTTTAAAGAATTTACAGGTTGGAGGTTAGTTATTGTTATAGATGTGTATGTACAATTAGTAAAGAATTTCATTATTATATATATTTATTCAAATTATGAACATATTCCTCAAACTTGTTTGGAAATAATTGTAAAAACTATAGTACAAAGTATTTTTTGCAAATATTACAAACATTTGAAAGCCTATTTTGCAAAGATTTTTCAAATAGTGTATATAGATTTTTCAAAATATTTTTGCAACCATTTACAAAAGCATTTGCAAATAGGTTGTCAAAACATTTTATTCCACACAAAGAAAAGAAATTTTACAAATCAAAAATATTTTTACAAAGGTTGAAAATATTTTACAAAATGTTTTCCAAACGGGTCAAATCATTTTTCAAATCATTTTGCAAAAATATTTTTAACCTGACTTATTAATCAGTATATACAAAAAGAATTTAAGGAATAATATGCATCATTTTATTAATTGATTTAATGAGTTGTTTATGTATATACTATTCTATGCATATTTATCACTAACAATACGAAAGTACGAGTTATGACTAAAGTATATACAGAGTATACACGACCCCCCTATACATAGCTAGAGCTATGTCCCCATAGATCGAAAAGAAAAAGAGAAGACATTACTTGTATTGAGTATAGAAAAGCCTATACTACAACGAATAAATAAGGAATGAAAGATTAAAGAAATAAGTGAATGGGAAATTGACCGTCTCCCCTATACTGAGGATGAAATAATCATAAGTATAAGAGGTTATATCTACATGTAGGGAGGATGGAGGGTGGGAATAAACAGATCATAGCTCGGTCTGTCTCCCCCATACTTAGGGTGAGATATCCCTAAGTATAGTAGAGAAAATCAGTTAGAGAGGAGACAGTGGAGGGGGCCAAGATAAAAGAAATCAAATAAAAAGGGAACTACAGTGGAGGGGGCCAAGATAAAAGAAATCAAATAAAAAGGGAACTATGCAGGGTGACTGTACGCCTCACTCCCCCTATACTTAGGGTGAGATATCTCTAAGTATAGGAAACAACAAAAGTGATGAAATAGAATGAAGAAAGAATAATACGAGAGGTGCACCCACTATACTTAGGACAAAGTATGTCCTAAGTATAGACACACATATATGGAAAACGATCTGAGGTACACATGACATGCAGGAGAAAGAATAAATGAAAAGACAAAACATATATATACAAGAAATAAAGACTGGTGAGGTGCAGGACGGTATCTGACAAAGGAATATCGTACTCTCATCATCGTCTCCCTGTGAGAACGATGACGTAATCAGAAAGAAAAAGACACCCTGATATTCAATCATTTGGGTGTCCGCTACCGGGGACAACAAATCGAACCCTAATCCAGGAAATGGTAGCGGAAAGTAGAACTTGACTCATAAGAAAAGAGTGAGTGATCAGAGCCGATACCGTAAGACACAAAGGAGGAAGGATAAGTACAGATTCCTCCATGTCAATCATAGTCTCATCTAAATACGACAATTGAAGAATAAGAGACTCTCTATGCAGCACGATATCTGGTGGTCATAAGGTCGACAAATCAAGGACACACTGAATACCACAAGACATGATTCAATCCTGCGAGGGTCATCAAGGTGAGCAGACTCAAATGAGTCAGAGATCTCAGAATAATCAGATGATTCGGTCCTATGCTCCAACATATTGGAGACATAATCAGAGAGGGTACTGAGTATACAAATCAGAAGACACGGCTTTGTGCTCCACCAGACTGGAGATAGCAGAATCGAAGACGTGTACCCATAAAATTATGTATCCTCCTGCAGATATCCCTGGGGTAGTGATACATACTGGGTAAGGAATATGCAGAATATAACTCCCCCTTGCGAGGGACATCAAGGAGAGTGGGCTCAAAGGAGTTAGATCCATCAAACGGATTATCAGAAGTGGTCTCGGTAGGCGACAGATCGGCTACCCAACAGATAAGACCAAAAAATCTAGAAAATGTCACAGTCTCTCGCATATAACCCTTGGAGAGTACTGTGAACTAGGCATGGAATATTCATAAGAAAATGGCTCATCCTTGCGAGGACCGTCAAGGAGAGATACTCAAGGAGTCCATATAGCTAGAGCAATCGGTTTTGTGCTCCGACAGATAGTACGCACAATCATAAAGTGAGATCGATAACTCATATCATACGACTCATTTCGTGTTCCATCAACATGGACACACCAACAATGAGTAAAACCAATCGTAAAAAATATGTTGCATTTGCCTGCAAATAGTCCTCGGTGAGTCATGCAAACTTAGTCAGTGAATATCAGGGAAATGCTGGCATCAAATCTCATGTCCTCAAAGAATATCAATCAATCATCATTAGGAGGGCATAAGACTATGGGAGGGAGAAGAGTTCATCAAGACAATCATAATGCTATCCCTCCAATCCATCAAATAGCTTAGATGGGTCAAGATGTCAGAAGGATATCTTCAAGTGCTATATAGGGATGGAAGAGTCAGGAGATTGAGGATGGGTCAATTAAGAAAATGAGTGAAACCATGTGGGTTCCGAGCATCGTTGCATTGAAGCACAGAAAGAGATAGTACATCAAGCATCTGAATCAAGACGTGTGGAACCCCATAAGAGATCATACAATCAGGTTCATATAATCATCAACAAATCATCAAAATAAATCCTATCCTTAATCCAGTGTGTGAGATCAAAAATCCTCAATAAAGAATCACACATGTAGTTGTGCCAAATGAAAATCCTAGATATCATGTATGCACATATCAGAGTTCGGATCTACCAAAAATAGAACTCCAATCTCAATGTCCTTAATCATGCCCGGATTTCTTAAATAATTCATGCGATCATAACCTCGATATAGGCCTCATCTACTCGCACAACATTCCCAGGTGATAGAAGGGATGATACTGAAGGGGATGAGGTCAGTAGGCGAGAATGGCGGAATGAAGGCAAAATTGTGGCTCGCAGAGAGAGTCCTCTTGAGCCGGACCAGAGATGGCGTGATATGGGCAAGGAGACCGCAAAATCCAGCTAAGAAGGTAAAAGTCAAGACCCGATATCAGGACTTAAATAAAGAAGATAACGAAGATGGACAAAGAAAGGGAGAGAAGGACTCAAATAAAATGAAAAACTCAAACACTCATGGATGTACTAACTCAAATAATGATGGATGTGGATGGACCCAAAGTAACGATTAATGTATAAAACAAACCATGTTCACCTACTCAACACACTGAAGACCGAGATTGTGGTCTTTTATCTTTTCATTTTTAGAGTTAGGTGATTTAAAACAAAGTTGTACAAACACGAAGATAGGACTGTGATTGGGGCACTAATCCTTAGTGTTTACGTGAGAATAAAATGCACAAAAATTGAGGGGTTGCTCTCCCCAAATCAATGAAACCATTAAGTCCAATAGAGTTATTAGTCCAGATTTTATTTTAGGTTATCACTATTTTTGTTATTTTTCTATGCACGTGCCTAACGAGTTTCAAATTCCATTTAACATCCTAAGTGATCAAAATGAGAGGGAGACGGTTAGAAAAGCCATGCAAGTCGGAAATCGATGATGCATGCAGATTCAGAAGACCTAAAATGCTTCCCAACACTCTTCATGCAGGATGCATACCAGAATTAAATGTTATACTATATGCAAATGCAAGCTGATGAAATCGCCCTAGATCAGAATATAGTATTGGCATGAAGCACTCGTTGCTAATTATTTAGAAAAGAGACAAAGGACTGGTCTTCATTGCCGCTCGGTGCCTGCCCCAATGGGTCCTACCAGCGTTGTATGCGACCTCTCTTGGCACACGGTCTCAAGTCCAATTAATCAACAATTATGATTTGACTAAGTCCAAAATTGAAGCTATAGGTATATGCAAATATATTAGGGCTTTGGACTTAATCTATCAATCAAGCACATCCTAAGATAGGGCTCAATCACACATCAAATAGAAATAAAAGCCGAAAAACAAATAAAAAGAAAGCGATGAAAACATGATAAAATCCAATGAGGCCCCCAAGGGAACAATCCCTCGGGCAATGGACCTTGTGAAGTAGTAGTCTATGAGAGTCTGAATTATTACAATTATAAGTGTCACTCTCTCTCACTTTTAATTAAAACATAAAATAAAAATAAAAGAGTTTGCCTTCAAAAATTCCTCTGAGTCTTCCTTTGCCGCTCTCTTCTACCGGCTACATCATAAAGCCAGCTCCACCTAACTTCGGTGCATAGGTCCTCCTATGAATTTGTACCTCATGTAGCGGTCCCTCTCAACAAAGTCAAACAAAGAATAATGATTAGTAAAGACATAAATAACATCCAATAAGGTAGAAAATAAATAAATGACAAAAACAAATAAATGTGAAAAATAAACAAGAGAGCATGAACAAATAAACAACCCCAATCTATGCGACGTTGGTCCCCGGCAATGGTGTCATTTGATAAGAAGGAAATCTCCTTGCAGGTCTAAAAGAATAATCCACACTATTTAAAGCAAAGATAAAGTGTCGTTGTGGTGACACACAAGAAAATCTCTTAGAATCAACAATTAACACACGATATAAATCAAGCAATGAATAGCAAAAATATGGAGTTAAAATTTATTATAACTCTACAACAAATGTGTATAGATGTAAGCATGTGCAGAGGTCGTGCTCAGGGAGAAATGGTAGATCGGGGCATTGGAGCTCAGTATTGGTTCTTTTCTCTTGTCTATTTATTATTTTTGTGGGTTTTTTAGTTTTTGTATTTTTATGGATTTTTTTATATTTTTTGTTGTTGTCTTTAAATTTATCGATTTTTATTTTCTTTTTATATTTTTAGATTTTTAATTTTATCTCTCTTTTTAATTACATGATAGATTTGATAAGGCTATATATACAATATAGAGTAATATAATTATAAATACTAGTAGGAATAAATAAAGTACAAAAAATAAATTGTTTTTGGATTTTATATATATTTCTATCATTTTATAATTTTTCTAGAAGTTTTGCTACTTTTTTTATGGATTTTTAAAGTAAAAAAATCCCAAATTAAGTATTAAATAATAGGCTGAAATTGAAATGAACATTAAAAAAATAAATCCAAAATTTTTCGAATCAATTTTAGTGGATAGATAATAATATAAGTAATATTAAAAATAGAAAAACCTATTTTTGGAATTTTTAATGATTTTCACATTTTCAAAGAATTTTGGAGCTTTTTGATTTTTAGAATTTTGGTCTAGAGTTGATAAATACTAAAATAGAAAACATATATTTTTTAGGGAATTTTTCTAAATGTTTTTCTATTTTTTGGTATTTTGATATTCTTTGAAAATACATCCCTATTTTCGCATAATGTTTTTTAGCAAGGGTGTTATTTTTAGAGTAATATAATTATAAATAGTAGTAGAAATAAATAAAATACATAAAATAAATTGTTTTTGGGTTATATATACATTGTTTTGTGATTTTTCTAAAATTTTTCTAATTTTATGAATTTTTAAAGTTAAAAATATCCCAAATATGGATTAAATAATAGGCCGAAATTGAAACGAACATTAAAAATAACAAAATGAATTCAAAATTCCTCAAATAAATTTTAATGGATGGATAATAATATAAGTAAATTTTAAAAATAGAAAACATTTTTTTTTGAATTTTTTCTGATTTTCTCATTCTTAAAAGGATTTTGGAGATTATTGATTTTTATTCTTTTTCTTTTTTCTATTATTAGGGAATTTTGGTCTAGAGTTGATAGATACTAAAATAGACAACATGTATTTTTTTAGGGAATTTTTCAAAATGTTTTTCTTTTTTTAGTATTTTGAAAATACATCCCTATTTTTGCATAATGTTTGGAGCAAGGGTAATATTTTTAATAATTGAAATCCAAGCACCATAAATATATATACTACAAAGGGTATATTTGCAAATAAAATAACCAACAAGGGCTCAAGTGCAATTTTCCCAGAAATTTATAACATATATTAAAAAATTGTGGACTAAATACGAATACAAAAACCTGCGAGGGCATTGTTGCAATTTCACCAGCTCACGTGGGATGGCACGTGAGGTGACATGGGCTGGACCCATATGCAATATTTAATGAATATAGGGGGCTTATGAAAAATGTCCATTTTATTTAGACTATACAATTTATTTACAATATTATCAAATAAATACAAAAGAAACAGGGTAAGATATGTAATTCACCCCATCCTTGCGCGTAGATAAACAGGATGTATTTCACTTAAACATGTGGCACCATCTGCGCGACTGATAGCAGAGGAGGCTACTGTAGGAACTGGAGATGAACTCACCTCTGACGGGTTTTGATCAACTGGTGTGCGCTGCTACAGCCACCAAACACTCCACCGACCTCTAATTTCCACTCCTGTAGTTCCCGCGAAGATCCGAGGTGCATCAAAATGGTCCGAAGCCCGTTGAGAAGGGCTATGGAGCTCGAGGACATCCAAGCACCTAGCACTTGTATTCCAGGTCTTATCTTCAGCCCAGAAGGCTCCTTCGTGCATTTGACTTGTCCAAAACAAAAAGGGGGCCAAGGGCAAACTACCTTGGCCCGATTAGGGAAAATGGCGTCGAAATGAGAGGGGCAGAGGTGCTCCGGTGATGGGAGGAGTTGGAGCACCCAACCCCAGATACACGAAGGATGTCGATTGGAAAGCATGGTGAGGCGGGAGAGAAGTGTGAAAGAATGGATGGGAGGCGGTTGGCAGGTCAAAGACGAGTATACTATGGTGGAAACCTGGACGGAGCTTAAGAGCTCTGGCGAAGGAACTTAATCTAATCTACAATAATTCATCAACTAAAAAGCAAATATAAATGTTAGAAACAAAAATACAGAAGCTAAATCGACCTAGGAAAACTAAATGGCGCAAATTTTATACCTTCTCGGAGACTAGGGAGTAGGGCGCCCGACGTGTCGTCGTGGGTGCACCTCTTCCTCTTTCAGCCACTCTCGAACACTCCAGGGGTCGCAAGTTGCCACCTGGTGACTCTCTTGGTCAGAGTCGGGGGCTCAAGGGCTTATATGATGACTAAAATGGAAGAAGAGGTTGGAGGTTTTATTTACACTCATGCATGCGCTCCCTTATTGATGGGCGAACTGGTAAGAATCCAAAATATGAACAACCAAACTTATGATACAACGAGGGTGACGGATGAGCAAGGATCATTATTGGTTAAGGGCTCGAGGATGATGGAGCAACGGAGAGACGAGGAAAAGTCCAAGAAGGCGGGCCGCTCAAGACCCTAACAGAAGTCAAACGAAAGAATGGGGAGTTGACAGGGGGTCAACGATCCGTAAGAGCTTATTGGTCCACGCAGATCACTACAGGACAAAAGAGCTCCTTTTATTCAAAAATAATTAACTAAATATAGTAAATAATTTTATTATTTTGTGGATATAAAATAAAAAATGTTTATTATTTTATGTAGTATTTTAATATGATTTTTATTATTTTGATATTATTTATTATAAGTTAATTTTTAAGGTATATTTATAGGTATATTCATATATGTTTTGGCAAAGAGGGTGAGCCCTCAGGCAAGAGACAAGAAGCCCTAATATATATATACGCTTTGAGCCCCAGATATATAGAAGGTCGGATGAAATCTTTTCTTTGTTTTATATAGTTTTCAAAAGAGTCAAAAACAAAAGAAGACCGAAAGACCCCAAACCATGACCTTTTCCAGATCAGTACTTTGGGAAAAACAAGACATAAATGCATCGACCAAGCGAAGACAACATTCCACTCTAGATACCACTATCCATAAGGAAGGTCCACTTACTGACCAGAAAACGGAGTGAGGAAGCATCGAGACCTGAGTGAAGTACCACAAGGCGACGGCTATAGAGAAATAGTTGGAGGAGCAGGGGTCCAATATGCTCTTTCTATTCTATCTATTAAGTCTATTAGGTAGAGGCCCGGGACTTAATGAAAAAAAACCTTGGCTTCTTCCCCTCAAGCTAGCTCGTGCCATATGCAGAACCCACTGGCAGAGGTCTTCTTTGACAATTAGATTTGATGCTTCATTGATTCCTATTTGGATGTGTCACGAGCCCAATTCTGGGTTGTCGGATCTTCCCATGTCCGGATCTGGTTACTCAGCAATAATTTATTCAGCAATCACAACTAACATTCAGAAACAGACCGCAAATAAAAATATTAAGAAGGAAGTATTTCAACACTTTTCCATTCACAAAATAAAGTTTACATGATACATTGTCCGACTATAACCATTTACATGTACATGAGCTAGAAAAGAAATATATAAAGAGTAAATCTACTTTAGCTAGCTGGATGACTATGTTAGCTTGCTAGATTAGTAAAGTTCTTGTGATGGTTCACCGACGCCTGTTGGGTTTTCCATAAATCATAGGATATCAATTAGAGAGTGCTAAGTAACGAAGAAGAGAAAAGCAAACCAATGGTGTAATTTAACAAAACTTATTACAATAGAAAATTTCTTTCTTCTCATTAGTCTAAGTCCTATTCCTTATATTCCACATCACAGATTAGTCCGGGGAACCCCACCATTAATGGACTCTGAAGCTGTGGACACTTCGGAATTCGAGATTGCGTTGATCGGGTGAGCTTATGTCGCTGCATATCGCCTCAGCCAATCCTCCAATACTACCCTAACCATTTCTTTTTCATTTATTTTCTAGGATTTCAAACCCTCGGCCTGACAAACAAAGGAGCACACCGTCCTCGAGGATCCGGTTTCTTAAAACCACAGGCTAACCTTTAATCACATAACCTAGCGGCTATAAAAACATGTTATCGTAACCCAGCCACTATCAAACCATCCATGCCTTCACATGGCACGACAACATCTTCCGTTGTTCAACCCGAATATATTGGCACCCAGTACGACGTGTTGCAAATCATTCATTTCGTGCACACTTATCAAAACAAGGCAATAGTGTACCACCTAAGTAGGGTCACACCAGTACGTGTTCCTTCCGACAAACCTATAGGCTGCATGCCTGACCTGTAGTTCTTCTCATAATCATTTCATAACGTAGCACATAATCCTTTTCAGGATCCAACTTAATGCACATCAATTCCAATGATGTAATTCTTTCGTTATGTCTTCGATTTGCATAATCATCAACCTTGAGTATAGCCTCACATATATATTAATTCATATATTTATATACTCATATTTATGCTCATTTTAACTTCCAAGCCCTGAATTTCCAAGCCACTGCATCAATTCAATGCTTAGACCTTATTTTAGTTGAAAACACAAAGCAACTTTTCATATTTTCTCAAAAATAACTAAATTAGGGTTCTTCGTAGCGAAGAACATAAATCAGGAATCTCGACGATCTCATATGAAAATCCAACAATAAAAGGAAGAGTTCCGTAACTAATCGAGCTCTCTCTCATGTATATAGTGCTTTATCATGATTCGTTTTCAGAAAAGGTTGATTTATAGCTCCTGAAAAGATCGAATTTCATTTTCGTATCAAAAATGCTAAGAACATGCCAAGAATACGAAGAACAAACGAAGAACATGAAGAACACAAAGAACACACGAAAAACACGAAGAATGCGAAGAACATATTTTCTCTTGAAATTTCAGCAGAGCTTCCCGTTATACGGGGTGATATTTCTAGGAAAATTTCGGTAGAGTTTCCCCTTATATCAGGACATATTTCTATGAAAATTTTGGTAGAGTTTCCCTTTATATCGGGTCATATTTTAAAAGAAAAAACCGAAAAGAGTTTCCTCTATAAAATCATCGAGAGGACAGAAACAACGAAACATAAAGAACATAATAGAATTTCAAATGATGGAGAATCGGTAGACACCACATGTCTTAGATGAGTGAAGGTATGACGAATCACAGGGTTCACTGACGTGCATAGCCGCCCACGTGTAGGTAGGGTGTTACACATATTTCTCCCTCAAAACAAATATAAAAGCAAAATAGAAAGAATTTAATAGAACTATAAACGATGGAGAATCGGTAGACACCACGCATCTTTAGGTGAGTGAAGATGTGATGAATCACAGGGTTCACTGACGTGCATAGCCTCCCGCACATAAGTAGGGTGTTACACAGATTTCTCCTCAAACCACAATAGAAAATGAATCGGAAAGGAAGATGAATCGAAAACTAAGCTGGACAAAAATGAATTGAAAACCTAGCTCAAGTTAGAGCTTACTTACAAATCCAACTAGGAGAGGATCGTACCTTCCTCCTCCTAGTTCTCCTGGCAGCACTTCGCTAGTGCTCCTTCCCTGCCTCCCACTCCTCCTTCCGACCTCTCAACCCTAGTTGGATCCCCTTGGGTGGTGGTAGTGGAAATCGTAGAAAATGAGGGGTAGGGAGGCTATTTATAGGCTTCATAAAACTGCTAACCATGGTTAGTAAAAGATTGTTAGGACCTTAATCACTGTTAGCGACCCATGGTTTTGGCCAAGTCTTATCTAAAACTTAAGGATTAAGTTAGAATTTTCCAGAAGATTAAAGATTCATTAATGACACTTATATAACGCTAATAAGAATTAACTTTCACTAATCGTGATTTAACTTCTATATCTTATACTTAACTTTTACTAACGATTGATCAGTGTTCGCTAACGGTCATTAGCAGCACTCAATTGAGCCCACTGCGAGCCATTATGCAATAAATGTTATTGCAAATAACATTCCCTGATCTGAAATGAAGAATAACTAATTTGCATAATAGGTCCCTTAGTACAAATAAGGTTATGTACCATGGTCATCTTAATGATCATACAGCTGTTGATTCAATTATTGAATAACAGAGGCAGGTGCTTAAATGAATATCTAAAGAGTTAGATTGAGGACTCATCAAGTACCGTCAAATGATTATTAAGAAATGATCTCCAACCTGAGTAGGAGATGGAAATCCTTTCTCATAAGGTTGATATCTAACCGACCTCTTGATGCATGTCCTCTACATAGAATAGAGATTCAGAGGTGTTAGATAAGTTAGGTCAAAGAGTTGACTTAATGAGATCGAGATAACCAAAGTCATATGTCCTATGCTGTCATGATATAGGCACGCATCCTTTGATCGGAGACATATGTGTTACTATATGTCTGAGTATATACATTTTGCATACCAATAGGTTGATGACCTAACAAAGGTCTATACACCGGCGCGCCGGTGTGCATGCAAGGGCATATGAGTAATACGATCTCTCAAAGGGATCATACATGTTCATTACTGAACCGAAAGACATGAGTTCACTCATGAGATATTGGGATGATCAAATTCCGTGCACGGTCGTCTCCCTTAAGAAGCTTGACTGAATTTGTAGGTTTGATATATGATTTTTCGGAAAGTATATGATCAACAGATAGGTATGATATATGCTTTTTGAAAGTATATGATCGATACCAACTCCCAATGATCAAGTGAGAAACTTTATGATAAAACTCGGAAGGAGACAGTCTAAAAGAGACCTAAAACTTTGGGTTTATTCTGTGTCTTCCAGTATGCAAGATGTATAGGTATTAGGAATACCCTAGGGTGATGTGATCATAAATGATTGTATAACTACAATGCTTCCATTCCTAGGGAGTGATGAAATGGGTCTAGAATTTAGTGACTCATCTCAATAGAGAAGTAATCTGATCTTGGTCCAAATATTGGACATTGATCTGAATGTGATTCAGATGCAATGATAAGATTAGATTTGTGGTCTTGATTTAATCAAGCATCTATGGGAGGTCCGTAAGATCTAGATTTGAGATTTGATCTCAATATCCAAGGCACTATACATGGAACAATACAATCGCCACATCCTTATCTCCAAGTATCCACAGAGAAAGTGGATTATCCTTGAAAGAGTTTATGGATAATTTCATTGCTGATACAGGTATCTGAGCATTGAGAAAATGGATAATTAAATGTGATTTAATTATCATGAATAACATGAATTTGATTCATATTATAAGGAGAGTTATCTAAGATAACTAAATGTGATTTGATTATCAAAGATATAAATAATGTGAATGTGATTCATATTATTTGGGCACATGAGATAGAGATCCAAGATGATTAAATGTGATTTAATTATCATGGATATTGAATAATGTGGATAGAACTATCCATATTAATCATATATATTATAAATGTGATTTATAATATATAAGAGAGAGCTATTTGTAACTTACATTGGTTAATTAAATGTTGATGTGAATTGGATTCACATTGGACAATTAATTTAAAATTTACATTTTATTTTGGGTTGTGAATGTGATTCACATTTTTCCAATGGTAAGATTGTAATATTCATAAAATAATTGTGAATTATTTTTATAGAATAATTTACAATAAGTGTTTTTTAAATCTTGGTGATTTCCATGGAATAATGTAATCTCATGAGATTACATGAGATTGCCACCAACTCCCATATTATGGAAGGAGGCAATCCTTATTCTATAATCTCCATGCTTGATTGATGTAATTTTCTATTAATTTATATTAATTTTTCAATATATATTTATTCTAAATTAAATAAATTGTTGATGCGTTTTTACAACAAAATCTTGGCCATTGAAAGAAACACAAATTAGTGTGAGCCATTAGATTTGTGTTGTCCATGGATTAAGATCCATGGATCCCAAAATACTATAAAAGAGGAAATCCTTACTCTTCAAAGTTACATAATGACAACAACAAAAATGCTCTCTCTCTTATTCTCAACACGTCCTCTCTCTCTCTCTCATTGTGGTCGCCCACCATGAAGCTCTAGAAAGAGTCACCATTGCCGTAGCATCGTCGTTATGTTGTCGGATTGTTTGCGCGTACATCTCCATCTACATCGGTGTGCCTCACCCGTGAAGAAGATGTTGGATTTCGTGCAACGAGATCATGAGATTCTCCTCTTGGATCATCAACATGGATTATGAGGAACACACGTTTCATCAACTCTCTCGCAAGCATCTCCTTCATCGCATCGGACTTGAGACAGGAGGTCTCTTCGTTTAGAGACTCAATTGCAATCACGCTTCAAGAGGTAACCCTAATACTTATTTTTCGTTTATATGAAATGATCCAAGAAGTGTTCTTGGATCATGTGGTTTCATAGCATGAAAAATTTTTAAATTCCGTTGCCTCGAGCAACTAGTGCGACTAGTCACTTCCGAACACATATGATGCGATCCTCACGCTTCTATGATGCTCTTAAGGATCTTTCCATATACTTCAAGTGTTATCATAGCTAAAGGTAGGAGGTTACAAACACGATCAATAAACCTAGGACAACTTGGGCTCATTAGGGTTTGCAAAATTTTATTGCATTCATTCACGCAGCCTTGCTTTGTGAATATTTTCGGCTCAATTTAATTTGTTTAAACATGAAATTACCGTTTTTATTATTTTACCCATTAAACAAGGAATTCGTGGGATTTGAGTTTGCGTGATTTAGAATCCGTTTTCTCAAGTTATGATAATTTTAGTGAACATGTATCCACTGTTTCGGGGACTGCGGATCTTGACGTAATTAAGGAGTTAATTACTGACTTGAAATGCCTAAAAATGCATGTATATCACTTGTGTTCTATTCTAAATCAAATTAGAAAACTTTAGAAACTTATATTGCATGATTTGGATTTAAATTGATTGAGATATGCTAATATTAGTAAGTGAGGGTCACTATTGGAAAATACTTTCCTAATCAAGAACCTTGTGATTGTCATTTAATGAATTAGTGAAATTAAATGGTTTATTTTCTTGGAATAATTATTTATAAATATCTGTGAAATATATGATGATGATTATTTCCTTAAATGACATTGCCTTAACCAATAATTGATTAGATATGATCTAGATCAAAAATTGGTAACATGATCTTCTTTCCAAAAAATAAAGTTGCTTGAATGGGTTTAGGGATTTGTTTAGCAAATCTCTTTATAGTGTTAATAAAAAATGTTTTGATTATTATTATATTGTAAAACTTCGGATGAAAAAACGATTATCATCTCAAGTACATAATGATCAATTTGACATTATCCTAACATGAGGCGTATATGATGTCTAGTCGGGGAGAGTTGGGGTAAAAGGTTGTACCGTGTGCGGTTTATCCCATTCCCGTCGGTACTGACCATGACAGTGAGTAAGGAAGGGATAATGCTGGACAGATCATGATGTATTTCTTAATTATTAAAATTCGAAATAATATGTATTTGAGATAATACCATAATTCAAGTAACAATAAGAATGTTTGTTGGATATTAATTGGATCATTAATTTAATATGATTAGATTTATTAGAATCCAATTAAAATTAAAACACTCTATTATGAATAGAGTTGTATTTCTCTTGGAAGAATTAATAGTAATGAATATGATTCATAATGATTAATTAGAATTTGAACATGATATGGATGATCACATAAGTGACATCCATGGTATCTCGTCAAGGCGAAGGGTTCCATCACCAGGGATTGTATGTAGGAGACGCCAGTCCGAAGTGACAGGTCATGCATACAAGCGCATCTGGATCGGGCTCTTTGCTTCTCGAAAGAGTTAGGACGTATGCGTAGTGACCCCAATATCGAATCCTCATATTATTGGGATGATATTGGATTGCGCTTAGTGAGTTGTATTCCTATTGACGGTTGGTTCAATTAATGACCGGTCAACATCACCTTAGGGGTGGTGAGCCCGGGTGTTAAAAACCAAATTGGGAAATGCAAGTTGGACTTGCAAGGTGGAATGTGTTCCTACTTCTTTTTATCCGAGTTACAGTTTCTCATATTATTGGGATGTGACAAAGATAAGGAAGGAGATCCCAAATCTTGCTTGAGATATAATGGTAAGTATATCTCTCACATTGAAAGTGATTAAGGGAATGAACTTTCAGTGTTCGCAAGGCAAGATACCTTTTATATAAAAGTTCCTAAATGAAAGGAAAGAATATATTTATGTATATTTATGCAAATTTCTTATTTCAGATAATCCTTCATTAAACCCACTCAGTATTATACTCAATAATAACTAGTAAAATATCATGGATTGGATCCATGATCAAGATATTGTACTTGCAGTTGGACACATATTATATGTGGTTGCAATGTGCAAGTTTAATCATAATAATGTGGAATGACAATTAAATTGAAAATAGGACTACAACCCTAGGGTTTGTGTGTCTCTATTGTCTTGATGTATCATCGAATGCACTTTGGAAGTGACATGTCGATGATGATCATAATTGTCAAATAATCTTATAAAACTCTAAGAAGATGTTTTGGTATGCATATGTGCTCTTGACATTTAGTCATGAATGATATGTTTCACTGCATCTTGCATTATGGCGGCTCTATAAGAGATGATGTATTCAAAATATTTGAATACCTACCTGAACATAATTCTTTAAGAATTAAGATGTATGTAGATATGATGAGTGTCATCATTCTACTATCTATACTCTAGTCATTCACGAAACTTCATAATGTTCATATTGTATGAATTGAATGAAGTATGTATAAATGTTGAAATACTCTAATATTGAAATCTTTTACTTTTAATATAAGAGATCCTTTGTCTTAAGCAATGGTTGTTTATAGATGAAGTAGCGCAGTGGAAGCATGGGCCTAACCCAAGTAAGAAGGAAAGTTAAAGAATTGACTGTACTTTTATGACTTCGATATGACATCCAAATAGTTGGATGAATGTCAATACAACAACAACCTGATGTGTTGATAGTATGACTATCAAGACTATCTAGGCTCCTTAGAGAAGGGCCCACATAGTGCATTAGAATAATCTACATTTAATCATTGAAATTGACTTTCTTATTTGAAAAGATCAAAGTCTGATAATTGTATCTCATTCTTCTAATAACACTTGCAATTGGTTGTATATGTATTAGAAGAGTATAAATTTGATCTTAAGGTGTAATAGTCATCCACATGGATATTGATGCAATTGTTGCAACAATATCTATTTGATTGATAGAGTTCATGTTTTCAGTGGGAGAGTCGTTAGTCCTAGAGAATGTCTCTATGACCTAGATATTAGAATACACTCCTTGTTTCTAAATATTGGAAATAAACATGAATTATGGAATATACCTATCATAAATAGTTATGATGGATATATTTAAGATAGTATTCTAACATCTGTGGACTCTACTAAAATTTGAAAATTAATGAATGGTTCATTAATAATTCTAATATTGAAAATTTAAACCTTAAAAGATCAATAAGAGGATGAAGATCATTTAACAATGATCTGGCTTCAAGTCTTAGACATATGTCTGTTGATGAGATCAAGGGACTAGTAAGAGATGAAACTTTAGATTGTCTGAAATTTCAAATATTACATACTTGTGATTGTATTAAAAGTAAAATGTCTAATGCACCCTTCTTTGGGAATGGTGTTAGATGTCAAGGTATCACGATCTCATACATATTGATGTTTGTGGATCTTCTATATCATAAAAAACATTGATGATATGTGATATCATTCGATGACTTCTTGTGATATGAGATTTCTTCCCTTCACCTTAGAAAGCTTTGAAATGTTCAAAGATTTCACAGTTTTGGTTTAGAACCAATGTTTGAAGGAAGATGAAAGAATTTGATCTAATCAAGGTAGCAAGTACCTATTAGATTAATTCAATGAATACCTTATGGAGAAAGGAAAATCATTTCTCTCTCACTCCTCCTAATGCACCTTAACTAAATAGAGTTGTAAGGAGATAAAATTGGATCATGTGTGATACGATCAATGATGAATCTTTGCATAATTATCTATTAGTTTTCAAGGTATATATGTAGTAGAGAATACAATATATATCCTTAATAAGGTTCCATGCAAGTAAGCTGGAATCTAGCATCGAAGAGTGCCACTTCATTAGGAATATAATGGATGGTATTGGATACCCACTTTATGACCTTAAGATTCTTAAAAGATTTCATATCTGAGAATGTGATTCTTTTTGAAGATGACTCTTTTGAGAATCAAGATGAAAACGAAGTAAAGGAACTTGTAGAGTCTTAAGAAGTTAATGAGGCTCCTGGAATCAGAAACTAAAAGGATAATTAAGGATGAAACACTCATACCTCTTCAAATGAGTTTGAGGATGTATTCCATATGTCAAAGAAATCCAACAATGATCTTGCTTCATGTAATGAAGCTTCTGAAGATCATGACATGGATAGATGGATGTTATCAGTAAAGTCTAAAGTAGACTTCATATACAAGTGTTGTATATAGACCCTCGAGGATCCACCTACATGGGTAAGACACATTAAGATTTAAATGGATCTTCAAGAGAAAGAGGGAATCTGATGAGAAGGTAGAGACCTTCAAAGCACGGTTCGTATTCTCAAGATACACACAGAAGAAAAGACATCGCTTGCGATGAAACTTGCTCTCCAGTGACCATGCTTAACCCATTAAAATATTGCCAACTATAGCTACACAACTTGACTTTGACATCTTCAAGATGGAAGTCAAGATTGCATTCCTCTATGAATACCTCTCTGAGGATATTCATATGAAGTAGCCCCATGGCTTCATGGTTGAGGAAAGAAAGGTGTGCAAGCTAAAGAAACTCAATCTATGGAGTCAAATAATCTTTTTGTAGTTAGAACATCAGATTTGATGAAATTATAAATGTTATGATTTCAGATAGAATCTTAATGAACCATGTGAAGCTTAGTGGGAGTGCCATTGTGTTCATCATGCTATATGTAGATGATTTACTAATTATTTTGAATAATATAAGGGTAATAATAAGTGTTTTATTGATTGTCAATTCCATACCTTGAGATGTGGTCTCAAGGACACTACTTAGATCATAGTTCTGAAGTTGTTCAGAAGCAAAGAGAAGAGAGTATTGGGACCATCACATTTGGAATACACTTTGGACATATTCCATTTTCTAGAAAATTCCAAGAAAGGCTTTCTTCCCTTAAGATATGGTACTGACATATTTAAATGGATAACACCTCAAATAGTTGAGGAAGTAAATGCTAAAAATTGCTTGCCCTTGTGCATCAGTTATGAGAAGCCGGATGTATGCTAAATGTGTACAAAAGTCAGATGTCTGCCATGAAGTGGGAGTAGTAAACTTCTACTAATCCTACCATGAAAATAAAACACTTGATTGCAGTAATAATAATATCTTCAAAGATGACAAGACTTTTTGAGATAGTGCTCTCAAAGTCTTATCTTCAAGAGCTTAAGACTTTATAGATAGTGATCTAAAAAGGTCTTAATTGCAGATAACTTAGGAGATCGAGATCTCCAGGAATAAGGTTATTCTGATAAGATGGAATTCTTTGTTAATAAATATTAAGCTGTAATGTCAAGGACACTATAACTGACATGATTGAGTATTGGTTGCATAAGATGCAACGCTCGCATTGGATGCGAGCACTGTTACTAGGAGATATGCAAGTGTCGTAAAAGGGCTTGGCGTAGTCTCTTGGGAACAGAGTGACTTATCAACTTACCTAGCTATTTTTCTAAATAGCCTACGATTATCACATGCATGGTCGTCTCGCTTTAGAACCTTGACTGAATTTGTAGGTTTGATATATGCTTTTGCGGAAAGTATATGATCAACACTTAGGTACGATATATGCTTTTGGAAAGTATATAATCGATACCAACTCCTAATGATCAAATGAGAAACTTTATGATAAACCCCTGACGGATACAGTCTAAAAGAGATCTAAAACTTGGGGTTTATTATGGGTCTTCGAGTATGAATGATGTACATGTATTAGGAATACCTGAGGGTGATGTGATCATAAACGATTGTATAACCATGATGCTTCCATTCCTAGGGAGTGATGAAAACGTTCTTGATTTTCGTGACTCCTCTCAATAGATAAGTAATCTGATCGTGGTCCAAATATTGGACATTGATCTGAATGTGATTCAGATGTAATGAGAAGATTAGATTTGTGCTCTTGATTTAATCAAGCGTCTATCGGAGGTCCGCAAGATCTGGATTTGAGAATTGATCTCAATATCCAAGTCACTATACGTGGAACAATACAATCGCCGTGTCCTTATCTCCAAGTATCCACAGAGAAAGTGCATTATCCTTGAAAGAGTTTATGGATAATTTCATTGTTGATACATGTATCCAAATATCTAGAAAATAGATATTTAAATGTGATTTAATTATCATGAGTAATATGAATTTGATTCATATTATAAGGAGAGTTATTAAAAACAATTAAATGTGATTTGATTATCAAAGATATAAATAATGTGAATGGGATTCATATTATTTGGGCACATGAGAATAGAGATCCATGATGATTAAATGTGATTTAATTATCATGGATATTGAATAATGTGGATAGCAATATCCATATTAATCATATATATTATTAATGTGATTTATAATATATAAGAGAGAGCTATTTGTTACTTACATTTATTAATTAAATGTTGATGTGAATAGGATTCACATTGGACAATTAATTGAAAATGTAATTTACATGTTATTTTGGGTTGTGAGTGTGATTCACAATTTTTCAATGGCAAGATTGCAATATTCATAAAATAATTATGAATAATTTTTGTAGAATAATTTACATCATGTGTTGTTGAAAATCTTGGAGATTTCTATGGAACAATGTAGTCTCATTAAATTACATGAGATTGCCACCAATTCCCATATTATGGAAGGAGGCAATCTTCATCCCATAATCTCCATGCTTGATTGATTTAATTTGGGATTAATTTGTATTGATTTTTTAATATATATTTAATCTAAATTAAATTAATTATTGTTGTGTTTTTACAATAAAATCTTGGCCATTTAAAGAAACACAAATCAATGAGAGCCATTAGATTTGTGTTGTCCATGGATTGAGATCCATGGATCCCAAAATACTACATAAGAAGAGGCAACCCTTGCTCTTCAAAGTTACATAATGACAACAACAAAATATGCTCTCTTTCTCTATCTCTATCTCTGCACGTCCTCTCTCTCTTTCTCTCATTGTAGCCGTCCACCATGGAGCCCTAGAGAGATTCGCCATTGTCGTAGCATCATCATTATGCTGCTGAATTGTTTGCTCGTGGATCTCCATCTCCTTCGATGCGCCTTGCTCATGAAGAAGACATTGGATCTCGTGTGATGAGATCAAGAGATTCTCCATTTGGATCATCAACATGGATTGCGAGGATCACACATTTCATCTACGCGCTCGCAAGCATCACCTCTGTCGGATCGGACTTGATACAGGAGGTCTCTTCATATAGAGAGTCGATCGCAACCACACTGAAAGAGGTAACCCTAATACTTGTTTGTGGTTAGATGAAATGATCGGAGAAGTGTTCTTGGATCATGTGGTTTCATCGCATGAAAATTTTTTAAATTCCGCTTCCTCGAGCAACTAGTGCGGCTAGTCGCTCTCGATCGCATATGATGCGATCCTCATGCTTCTGTGATGCGCTTAAGGATCTTCTCATATCCTTCATGAATCATAGGGAACCGCTTGTCCAAAGTGTATATCATTTAGAAGAGGTCGCATGACCTTGAAAAACTTGTTGTAATTGAGAAGCAAACCCAAGGTTTGGACAAGCTTGATCAAATTGCCACACAACTGAAGCTCCTTGTCAAGACCATCAACGCCTACAACTTGGTATCCGCTAGCATTAGGACTCATGCTGAGTAAAAGGAGCACGCACCGACATGGCCTCCTCAGTTGAGTCCTCCGCCATGTTAGCCTATGCAACACGTATACTACGTGCATGCCCTTGAGCAACAATCACCCCAGCCATAGAACCAGTTGGTATTGTACCAGCCTGAGCCCTAGTTATTGTGCCAAGAGATGTTCTATCCATCCCTAACTACTAATCCAAGAAGTAAATGGTCCGTGGGACAATGAACAACATCTGACCTGTCCTCAGGGACAATCTCTGGGTTAGAACTTTGCTAATCAGCTAGACCACCACTACCAACAAGCAGGAAGGAGAATCCAACCCTACCATTCCCAGTACCAACAGCCTCCGCAGCATGATAACAATTGGTGGTAGGGATATCAACAACCAAGCTAGCGGCAATCACAGTATCACCTGTAGAAGTCGACTGCTCAATATCAGAATTCCTCTCAGCAATACCAACAATACTCTTCTTATCCTCATCCTACAACTACTCAAAGAGATACTAGCAGCAATCTCCCCAGCACTACTAGAGTTAGAGGCCTCATCATGCTGAATCTTTTGAGATTGTATCGGTGAATATGGCTCTTGCTCGTTTGGAGTACTGATGACAATGGCTAAAATGAACCAAAAGATCAAAGACCTGGCGAATTTAACCGTCATTCCGGCACAAGTTGAGGCCAATCCGAACAATTTTTGAACAAGGAACATGTAACTTACAGTGTTCTGCATGATTTAGATAGAAATAATTTGCCTATATGTAACATTGTTACTCTCAGGAGTGTTAGAACACTTCAGCCATCAGAAACGGTGAATAGAAAACATCTTGCATCTGATGGTGAACCATCAACCAGGCCACAACAGGAGCCGAAGACAATTTTGGAGGAGCAAATTAGAAAAATGAAGAAAATATAAATAGACAAAAAGACAGTAGAAGCACCAGACTCGGTGGAGACCAGCCAACCTTGGAGACACTCACACATGCAGCAGATCTAGAGCCAGCCAGTGAATCCGAGCCTGCATTTTGTGGTCCATAACATGTAGATGATTTTACACATTTTTGCCATCTACTTGTAAATAATGATTTGGACAAAATTTTGGGTGAAAAAATTCTTGATTCTGTACATATTCCATTTCCTAAAGTAATGAAAAAAACCAAAAGAAATAAAAATTTGAAAAATACTTTGTCTTATCCTTAAATTGTAGAAATCATTCAGAACTTGGTCTTAAATATGCCATTAATGAAAGATATGGAGATACATGACAACAATAAAGAAGGGACTCAAAGAGGCATGTACATTGAGGAATCGACCTCGGCCCCCCAACTCCGGAAGCCAGAATGGAAAACATGAAAGACATATCCTCACCATGGTAGCCATCAATGCCATCAGCAATCTCCCTGATAAGGGGACAAGATAACGCTACTCATCACGTGTCAAATGTTCAATCAAGAGTTCGAGCGAACATTGCTCGATAGTGGATCTTCTATCAATATTATGCCACCTTCGCTACTCACAGAATTTGGTAGAGGACCGCTTAAACCAACCAATATGACCATGTAGTTCGCATACAAATCAATCAAGCGACCTAGGGGCATGTTGGAGGACGCGATCATCACGGTTCAGGGGATCAAATTCCCTGTTTATTTTGTTGCGCTAGACATGGATGTCTCCATATCTCTGCTCCACACCCCCGTCATCCTTAGCTGGTCAATCTTTCGAACAGTTGAGGCAATAGTGAACTATGATACTGGAGAGATTACATTCGGCTCCAGTGTCACCAATGTGCAGATAGAAACCATACCTGAACAAAAACCAGTAGAAGATGCGTCTGAGATGAGTGTTCTTGCACCTAATTAGCCTAGATACTACGACTTTCTTGCTGAGATTAAAGATACAAATCCATTCACAGATGACACTGAGATCCCTGAATTCCTTTTCCTAGAGGAAGGAGTGGAGAAAGCAGTCGAATTCCCCTCTTTCCATGATAACGAGATCTTTGTTGATGCGCCTGATAACGGCCCACAATCCACGAGGGTCACCATGAATAAATAATACAGAGGTGTCGCTGAGGCGACCGCTCGCAGAATATGGGGGTTGATCAACAATTAACCCACAACAAACAATACAACAATCAAGCTCGAAAATAAATGTGAATTAATTTTTATTTTCTCTACCATAAAATGTATAGGGAACAAGCATGTAGAGGTCGAACCACAGAGAGCAATACAAAATGCATGAGCCTTCAGGTGCGAATGAGTCATCCTTGCGAGAAGTGGGTTTTAATTAATTGAATATATATATATATATATCTTTTTTTATTTATTTATTATTATTTTTTTATGTTTGTTTATATATATATATATATATAGATAATAATAATATAGTTAGGTAATATATATATATATATAATTTTTTTGAGGGAATACATATATATATATATATATATAAAGGGGCACTATAATACTTACAAAAATACTTAAAAATAGTCAAAAATTAAGAAATAAAATCTTTTTAGCTTTTTCATCATTTTTTACTATTTTTGTGATTTTTGGACATTTTTTAGAATACTTTTAGTATTTTTAAATAGCTACATAATAGCAAACAGTGGAATAAGGTCTGGCTGCAATAAAAATGAACATTAAAAATAGTTACAAGCCTCAAAATTTTTCCACACTATTTTTCTAATGAAGATAATAAAATATAGCATAAACAGGGCCTGGTTTTATATTTTTCTGATTTTTCTTTGATTTTTAATATTTTTTTTGAAGTTCTCGGGTGTTTTTACATTTTTAAGGTTTTCCTTTTTAGATTTTTAAGTATTTTTGGACTGACACTAGATTAGGACAAAATACACCACGGGATTTTTTTTTAGAATTTTTCAAGGCGTTTTCATATTTTTTTGGGATTTTATAATCTAGACAGTGACTAAAAGACATGTTTTTGATTTTTAATAAATACAAAAAGGCCATAAAATGACAAACTAAAAATATGACGTACAAGCACAGCCAATCAGTAGCTTAAGTCTGTTTTTCCAAGATTTTTCGATTTTACAAGAAGCACAAAATAAATAGACAAAGCATTCAAAAATTAAATGGCCTGCCAGGGTTGTTTTTGCAAATTAAATAAGTTGCAGGGGCATACATGCAAAAATCACAGTAAAAATACACTTTAGTTTTTTTTTCAAGACCATTTAATAATTACAGGGACCCGGAGGGGCTTGACTGCAAAATTTCACGCGCCTCACGTGGTTGCTGCACGTGAGGCGCGGAAGGACTAAAGTGCAAATATGAAAACATCGAGAATCCTTTTGCAAAATAGACATTTTATTTACAACTGTGACTTTTATTTTTGGCATTAGATATTAAATACAAAAAGCGAGGGGGATGGATGTGAAATTTACCCCTAATAAAAACGTGGCATCCGACGGTGCTGCTCTTCTCACTTGCCACGCGTCGTCTCCTGGTCGCCCGATGACGCTTCGCCGATGAAGCGCCGAGATTAGATCAGCCCCGCTGATCTGACGGTGGGTACGATGCTCCATCGGACGGTTCCTTTTGAATCTGGGGCGGCTCTCCTGATCCGACGGTGCTGAAGCCCCCTGGAAGAACAGGGAAGAAGCTCGGAGCTGGCGAGCTTGGATCGAAGAGCGTGGGCTCCTCCAGGGTTCTCAGGCGAGTCTGAAGTGTTCTGAAGGTAGATGGAAGCGTCTCGCATCGATAGATGGCGTTTTCATGGGTCCTGGGGGTCCGAGTCGATGAAGCGAGGTCGGGGAAGAAAAGGGCCCCCAGGAACCTCTTCCCGGATCCGTGCGAGTCCAGTTGGGCTCGATTCTTCGAAGTACCTGCACAGGAAGAACCGCAGGCGAGAGAGCTTGCTCCTCGACCCGGGGTTTTGAAGCTACGATGCACAATGGAGATGGGCGGAGGGACTCCGGCGAACGGCGGAGGGGAAGCCCCGATTCGCCAGGACCTAGGGTCCTGGGTTGAACAACTACGCGAAATGGATGAAGAAAGCGTCAAGGAACGAGATGAGATGCTTGGGGCCGTCTGATACGGTCGAAACGAGGGTGGAGAAGTCGCCGGAGCGGTTTCGAATTTTTATTTTCAAACTACAGACATTAATTAAAACCTAATCTAATGACTGGAATGAAAAGCTAACATCTAAAACTAACTAAAAATGCATAGAAAGGGCAGCTCTTATACCTGGGGGCCTCCAGGGAGCAGGGCGGACGCCGGAGCTCCGCTGCGTCAAAATCTCCTCCCTCCGGCCGAGTCTCGGTGCTGGGCTACTCCCCCTGTCATGAGGAACAATCCAGGAGCGAGATCTAGGCTTTAGGTTGGAATAAAAGTGGCCAAATCTGAGGAAGGAGGCAGAGCTTGTTATTTATAAACATTGGCGAATGGCCTTATTGACCGGCGATTATTGCATGATCTAAAGAGTATTAGGTTGACCTAAGGAATCGGCGGGCATCATGGATGATTAGGGAGTGATTCTTGCGAAGGAAGTATCCTCGATTGATGGATGGTATGCCCGGGAAAAAAGGGAGAAGACGGGCGAAGAGATGGGTTGCGTCACATCGGGCGGCTGGAGGTCAAGTTGACTGGAGTCAACTCGCAGAGGGACCTGATTGGTCCACCTCAGCCGCTAAAGGACAAAACAGAAGCCCTGATGGAAGATTGATTTATTTGACGCCCTAAATGATTTTATTAATTTTTTCTTATAAAATAAAAAATCTGTGTTATTTCATCTAGTATTTATTTATGATTTTTATTGAATTTTTCGAGGTGTTTTATTATAGTTTTATTTGAATAATGTGTCTATGTGTGTATTAACATGTATTTTTATGTATTTTATTTTTAATTTGTTTATTTTCTTTTATTATTTTCTTGGCTTATTTTATAAATTTATAATTTATTTTTGTGAGTATAAAGATATTTTTGTTTGATTTTTATAAGTTTATTTGTATTTTTAAATAAATAGGTATAGGTGTGTGTAGGCATACTTATAGGTGTTTTATCTGTATTTTTAATATACTTAATTTATTTATTGCATTTTCTTGATTTGTATTTTAGTTTTGTATTTTTAATGAGTTAGGTATAATGTATATATTATTATAAAAATATAGAAGAGCAAAAGAATCAAGGATTAAAACCCTTTTTATTTATAGATAGGTACATGTCATAGGTATTTTGTCTATGAATTTATAGACTTATTTTATTTTACAAATTAGTTTTGGTTTCCTTATATTTTTAATATGTATGTGCATTATATACATTATTTACAAAATTCTAAAAATATGATTTTGTACAAATAATAAATACTGAATAAAATGAATATTTTAATCAGTCCTATATACAAGAAGGGCCAAAAACCTAACTTCTGCATATGAGCTCCAAAAATTATGAAACCAATTTTATAAAATAGTTTATGGAATGCTACATACAATTAAAGGTGAGTTTGGGTGATTTGGAGTTTTTATTTGCAAGATATGGGTCTGTGAAGTTGAGATTTTGGCTTTTTATTCTGTGTATAAAATGTACACTGGGTATTGTTTTTACAAGAACTAAATTTTGTATTTTTATTCACATTATTATCTACAACTTTCATGTACAAAGTTTCTTCATTTGTTGAATAAATAATTATGTACAAAATAGGTGCCAAAAATGCATAAATGAATGGAGTATTTATTGGATAATTGGCCCTTATCTCCCCCTACTTTATTCCTTGTCGACCAATTCCATTCTGGACTTGGTCTCGGGGTTAGGGTCATAAAATATTTGCAATATTTTATTCCTTTTTCTTTTCTTCTCTTTATTCTATAATTTTGGCATTAAAAACCTTATTTTATATATAATTAATACAAATGAATAATGAATGCTATTATGTACAAGTTGATGTTATTTACATGCATTTGCTAGGGTTTTTGAGGCCAAAATGATAGAATAAAGGTGATGAAATGGAGATTCATCACCCCCCTATACTTGCCTTTGCTAGTCCCTAGCAAACACTTATGCAATAATTGCAAAAAGAATAAGGAAAATGAAAAAAAAAAATATAGAGTGAATAGGGATGCTTTCAGTGCAATGCATGTCCTTACAAAATCTGAATTTGGAGCTCCTGTCAGACCTTGGGTGTGAAGGTGTGTGGAACCTAGTCGGGAACCAGCTCTAAAATACAACAGCCTTCGATAGTCACAGAACTCGGTTCAACCCACCTCAATAGCCGGGTCAGAACTAGTCTACATCATACGCAAACTCTTATAACTATGAAGCTGACTTGTACGGTGTAAGTGATAGTGGCTCTCCCCAACTGAAATGATAAAGGAACTGACTTCTCCAGAATGACAACCCAATGATTCCCCAATCCAGCAGCTCTTTCCTCGAGGAGCAGGGTATTCCCTTCTAAGTTCAAGTGGCAACCAGCTCAAGAGGAGGGGGTGAAGAGAAGAATGGACGGTAGCCAGTGTAGATACCTATCCCGGGATGCAAGACCAGTGTAGTCAAGTCATCCAGCTGCAGGCTTGCATATTTGACTTTGGAGCTCAAGCTTGCTTATTGACTTTGTACATACTTTGCAGGCATTTTATTTTTGTACCGGCCTGACCATATTTTTTTTTCAACATACTATTCACAGCAGCATTTACATAAGGAGTTTTTCCTCTTGAGACAGTAGACTATCCCTCTTTTGAAGCTTTATCGCAACCCACAATCTCCTGTCTTTAGACCTCATTGCTATTGGATCCGGTTGGGGTTCACTTCCCTCCCTAGACGAGGACGAATGTTTCCACCCGTGTGCGTCTCAGACTGGCAAATCCAACCCCCTCACCACTCCAACTGAGTTGAGCCAAGTGAAAGGTGCAGGTGTCCAAGTTAGATCATGGTCGGCAAGAGTCATACGTGTGTCTCGAAAAGTTCTAGTTAGTCCACTGAGGTGACTTGAACCCAGCCCTGATTTCTCAAAGAATTAAGTCTGTATAGACCTGAGGTACCTTAAACCTAGTTCCCCTAAGGTTCCAGTGCAATTAGGTGCGGTAAGGTCTAACCGAACTCCAATTTGAGACTTTCTTAGACTGATTCAATCATCAAGCTTCACTCAAAAAGAATATGAATGGTATGCTTATGTTGTGCACAATGAATGATGCAATTTTTCACAGAAATTTGAAAGGATCAAAGAATGTTTTTACAAAAAGAATTTCTGCACAGGAAGTACGAACTGAAAATATTCAAAAAGTATATACACTTATTTACACGGGCGTGCTGCTTTATTTTCAAAATTTAGGAATTTTTAGCAACTTTACAGGTGTGAATGAAATAGTTTATTTGGGTATGTACAGAAAGAATTGTATGTGTCTTGTTTCTGATTTACTAGTATCTGCAACGGTGTTCTTATTAGCTTTTTGAAAATAATTTTGCAAACTATAATACACGATAATTTTTGCAATCATTTACACACATTTGAAAACTATTTTTGCAAAGATTTTTCACACTATATGTATATATACAATTTTCACAATAAGTTTGACAAGCATTTTTTTTTCAAGACATTTGCACATAGGTTTTTCAAATCCTTTCTTTCACACAAAGAAAAGTTTTGCAATCAATCACAGTTTCATACATTTGAAATCATTTCACATCAAATTTTTTCAAAACTGGTCACACTATTTTTCAAATTATACTGTATAGGTATCTGATTTATTAATCAGTAGATGCAAAAGAAGAAAAATTGTATTTGATGTACAATATGGTTTCAGTTCTTATAAACTTTATTTGGCTTATTCCTTATTTACAAATGAGAGATTTTTGTGCGGATTCCTCAGACTTACTCGAGAATCATTTTCACAAGGGTTTTTGAAAACTCTAGTCCAAAATAATTTTGCAACATGTACACGCATTTGAAAATCCTTTTACAAATGTTTTACACAACATAGATAGATTTTTCAAAACAATTTTTTACAATCAAATTTTCACAATCATTTGCACACTAATTTTCACAAAGTTTTTGCTTTCACTCAAAGAAAATAGGTTTTACACACACAAACTAATTTTTCAAACGTTGAATACTTGTTCACGCTATTTTCAAACAAATTTCACAAGATTTTTCAAAGGAAAATGTCTCGTACAAACCACTTTTCTGACTCAATAGTCAGTACAATTACAATGAGTCTGAGGAATTCACAATCATCTTTCATTATTATAAAGCTACTTTTTACATTTTATTTTGTGTTGTAGTGATATTTTATTTTTCAGTATGAGTTATGGCTTTTAGTATATACATGTCATATACGACCCCCCTATACTTAGTTTGAGCTATGTCCTCATAGATCGAAAGGAAAAAGCAAAGACATAACTCGTACTGAGTATAGACAGATCTAAAGAGTAAATATGAAAGAAATGAATGAATGAGAAGTTGACCGTCCCCCCTATACTTAGGATCAAAGAATCCTAAGTACAGCAGACTGTACAAAAAGCGGGGAGGGTCAAGGGTGGGAATATACTGATCGTGCTCAGATTGTATCCCCCTATACTTAGGGTAAGATACTCCTAAGTATAGACAAGAAGAGGAGACAATGGAGAAGATCGAACCGAAATCAAAAACTCCAGGTGCACATCCCCCTATACTTAGGACAAAGTACGTCCTAAGTATAGAAAATTGTCTACAAAGGCGGCACCTTTTAGATAGAAAAGAAAATAGAAAAGGAAAAGAAGAAAAGAAGAAAAGAAGAAAATCAGAGAAATAGTGGTTGGAGTACATCGTCTGAATCTTTTGGTGCTGCAGGTGCTGTGGAGATGTCATCGTGGTGCACTAATTGAATAGAGTCAACAATGGCCAAGAATGCATCGGGTTCCAAGTAAGGCTTTAGTAGTTGGCCGTTGACGACGAAGGGCTGTGCGTCAGGGGACAACTCTGATATCGCAATGCTTCTGTTGTCACGCACTTCACATACTCGGAATGGCCCTGTCCACATACTCTTTAATTTGCCTGGGAAAATCCGTAACTTTGCATCAAACAGCCACACTTTCTGCCCAACGTCGAAGGTCTTTCGTCTGATGTGCCGGTCATGCCAGCGTTTCACCTTCTCCTTGTACATCAAGGTGTTATCGTATGCGCAGTCTCGGAATTCCAGGAGCCTGTTCAAATCGTCTTTTCTCTTCTGACCACTTTTTCGTGAGTCCAAGTTACAATTACTAATTGCCCAAAGAAATTTGTGAATTAATTCCACGGGCAGATGGCATGGTTTTCCATATACAAGACGGTAGGGCGACATGCCCAAGGGAGACTTGTAGGCCGTACGGTAAGCCCAAAGAGCTGAGTCCAAGAGTTGAGACCAGTCTTTTCTGTTTGGCCTAACAAGTTTCTGCAATATGGTCTTGATTTCTCTATTGGATAACTCCGCCATGCCATTGGTCTGCGGATGATAAGGAGACGCGACACGGTGATCGATGCCGTACTCCTTCGTTAACTTCTTGACCTCTTTGTTGATGAAATTGATTCCCCCGTCTGAGATGAGAATCTTTGGTATCCCAAACCACGAAATGATGTTCTTCTTCAGAAACTGGCAAACTGTTTTGCTGTCGGCGGCTCGGGCGGGAATAGCCTCAACCCAACGACTCACGTAATCGACGGCAAGAAGGATGTGCTCAAAGCCTTGACTGTTAGGGAAAGGTCCCATGAAGTCAATGCCCCATGCATCGAAGACGTCGGCTATCTGAATAATTTTCAGAGGCATTGAATCTTTGGCAGTGAGTGTATCTTTCAGTCGCTGACAGTCAATACATCTTTTAACAAAGTCTGCTGCATCCTTGAATAATGTGGGCCACCAGAAGCCACACTGCAATACTTTTGCTGCCGTACGATCTCCAGAATGGTGCCCACCAGATTCGAGCAAATGACAATGCTCGAGGACACTAGATTGCTTCGTCTGAGGGATGCACCTGCGCCAAATACAATCTGCCCCTTCTCTGAATAGAAGAGGATCTTCCCACTGGTCGAAGCGGATCGTCGACATGAATTTGTTCTTCTGATTCTTCGTCCAATCCGAAGGTATTACCCCAGAGGCGAGGTAATTGACAATGTCAGCATACCAAGGGAGAGCATCGACGGCTAAGATAGCTTCGTCAGGGAAGGTGTCTGTGATAGGTGCATTGCTCAGAGGAGACTCATGCTGCTCTATTCTGGATAGATGGTCTGCCACCACATTCTGAACTCCAGGTTTGTCTTTGATTTCCAGATCAAATTCGTGGAGGAGAAGGATCCAGCGGATCAGTCTTAGCTTGGCATCCTTCTTCTGCTGTAGGTACCGGATAGCAGAGTGGTCCGTGAAAATTGTGACCTTCGACCCCAATAAATAGGATCTGAACTTCTCTAAGGCGAAAACCACAGCCAGCAGTTCTTTCTCTGTCACCGTATAATTTCTTTGAGCTTCATCTAATGTTCTGCTGGCATAGTGAATGGCATAGGGCGCCTTATCTTTCCTCTGTCCAAGAACAGCTCCGACTGCAAAATCTGACGCATCGGTCATTATCTCAAATGGAAGAGTCCAGTCGGGAGGCTGTAAGATTGGAGCCTGAGTGATAAGCTCCTTCAATTGATTGAAAGCAAGGAGAACCGGCTGATCAACAATGAACTCCGTCTCCTTGCACAAGAGTTCTGTCAGAGGTCGGGCAATGCGGCTGAAGTCCTTGATAAATCGTCTGTAAAATCCCACATGCCCCAGGAATGACCTCACATTCTTTACTGACTGAGGTGGCTGAAGGTTTGAAATGACATCCACCTTGGCTGGGTCGACTTCCATGCCACGTTTGGAAACGACATGGCCCAGCACAATACCCTCTGTGACCATAAAGTGGCTCTTTTCCCATGAGAGCACTAAATTGACTTCCCGGCATTTCTGAAGCACTCTGTCTAGGTGCTCGAGGCAAGAATCGAAACCATCACCATAGACAGAGAAGTCATCCATGAACACCTCGAGAAAACTGCCTACCATCTCGGCGAATACAACTAGCATGCATCTTTGGAAGGTTGCGGGTGCATTGCATAATCCAAAGGGCATCCTCTTGAAGGCGTAGGTACCAAACGGGCAAATGAAGGTAGTCTTCTCTCGATCCTCAGGGGCGATCGCCACTTGGTTGTACCCGGAGTACCCATCCAGAAAGCAGAAGAACTTCTTGCCTGCTAATCTCTCCAATACTTGATCAATAAATGGAAAGGGGAAGTGGTCCTTCTTGGTTGCTGCATTAAGACGGCGGTAGTCAACACACACCCGCCAGGAGGTTGGTACCCGAGTAGAAATTTCCTCTCCTTTTTCATTTGTGACCACGGTAAGCCCAGATTTCTTAGGAACTACATGCAGGGGGCTTACCCATTTTGAATCGGAGATGGGATAGATGAAGCCTGCATCACACCATTTTGTGATTTCTTTCATGACCACGTCCCGAAGGTTAGGGTTCAGTCTTCTTTGAAATTCGCGGGACGGCTTGGCATCGTCTTCTAGATAGATATGGTGTGAGCACAGAGCTGGATTTATCCCTCGGAGGTCTGATACGCTCCAACCAAGTGCCTTGCGGTTCTTTTCTAGAACCTCAAGAAGTCGAGATTCCTGATCCGGATTCAGTCTGCTGCTGATAATGACCGGATACATTTATTCTTCACCCGCAAGGTAAGCATACTTCAGGCCTGCAGGAAGTGGCTTGAGTTCTGGTTTCAGTCTGTCCACTTTATCGGTCACTTCTGATACCATGCTGGTGGTGGGATGTACCTTGAGACTGTTACCATCCTCAACATCCTGTTGAGATCCCAGTGATGTACCGAACGGTTCTGCGGTGAGCTGATCATGTTTGGTCTGGAGTGAATGCTCAAGAAGATGCATCTGCATCTGAGAATCTGTCTCCCACAAATCATCGGAGCATATGCTGACTGTGCTTTCCAAGTCCTCCTCAAGAGTGAGGATTTCTCGGGTCCATGGATCATCCAGCGATAACTCTGAATCTCTGATTTCTGCAATAAAATCACAGTCTGCTTCTGATGTTGCTTGACTCTCATCAGTTGTGGCATTCTGCTCCTTGTTCATATTGATTGTGATTTGCTGGGTGTTCGAGCTGAAAGTGATCTTTCCAGACCCGTAATCAACCACGGCACCTGAAGTACGGAGAAATGGTCTGCCAAGGATGATAGGGGTCTGGAGTAGTGGTGCAGGCGAGTCCATATCAAGGACTACAAAGTCAGCTGGGAATTTCATCTCTTGCATGGTAACTATCACGTCTTCCAACAAACCTCGAGGCCGCTTAACGGATCGGTCAGCGAACTGAAGGATCATTCGTGTCTGCTTGAGCGGTCCCAGCCCGAATTCTTGCATTATGGATGAGGGCAAAAGGTTGATGGAAGAACCACTGTCAAGAAGAGTGCACTCGAAGACCTGGTCGAAAATCACACAACTGATCAGAGGTGCTCCTGTATCTTGCTTTTTCTGGGGGAGGTTGGTGATAGCTGCAACTGTGGCCATGGATAGAACGTGCTTTTCTACTTCTCGGCGTCTGTTGTCTTGTGCTGGGCGACGCCTGTTAGTGCATGCCTCTTTCAATCCTTTTTTCACAGCTGGCATGTATTCCACGACCTTCAACAAGGGAATCTCAACAGTCAATTTATCCAAAATGTCCACAACACCTGGATCAGACAATGCATTTTTTCTTTTTGCAATTTTTTTGGATTTTTGTATTGCATGCGGAAAAGGAATATTCACATTACTGGTAGGAAAATTAGAGTTCTTATTTACATCAAAATCATCACCCACAGAATGTTGTACATCCGGACTACAAAAAGGAGTACAAGCTAGATCTGAATATGCTGGTGCGGTTGGGCGATCAAAAAGGGTAGCATCGGCTCCATCGGCTGGCAAGGGATCGGCTGCTGCTGGCGGCTCCTCCAAAGCTGGCGCGGCTTCACTTCTGCTACATGCTTCTTTTTGTTGTTTTTGTTTTTGCTGATTTTTTTTGTGTTTTTGGCTGAGGCTGATGACATGGCACGACGGCTGGACTGGCTTCTTCTTCCTCTTCCTCCTCACCCGCCCCTGGAGTTGGCACGGCTGATGCGGAAGATGACGATCCACCCGTTTCTTTATTCACCCCACATCTGGTAGCAGGCGGAGGCAAGGCCCTACCGCTCCTGAGAGTAACAGCATTAGAATAAACAGTAATATCATTATCACACGCGGACTGGACATCACATTCTACCTGCTCCTTCTTCTTGAAATTGTTGGGGTTGGCTTCGACTTGCGCCGGAATGGTAGTGCGAGTGGCGGTCAGGTCATCAAGCCGCTTGGTCATCTCCGCTAGCCCTTTAATAAGCTGGGCTAGACACTCCATGGTGGGATTAGCTGGGGGCACATCAGAAGATTCAGCGTGCAGACCACGCTGCTGTTGGTTAGATGGGTGGGGAGGCTGCTGGTGGTATTGCTGTGGTGGAGCAGGAAGTTGAAGTTGCTGGTAGGACGAAGGTGGATACTGCTGGTATGGTTGAGGCTGAGCAGCCGCATACTGGTGATACGGGTGTGGATGGCGGTACTGCGGCTGCTGGTAAGGAAAATTCTGCCTCCATTGGTGTGCAAACTGGGGAGGCTGCTGGTGTTGTTGGTGAGGTTTAGAGGTTTGGCCAAAACGACCACCCTGAGGTTGGTGGTACTGCCGGTTGGCAAATTGCTGACCCTGGAGTTGTCCCTGAGGACGGGTCGGCTGTGCATCATTCGTCTATACCCCGTTAACTTCTTGGATCAAGGGTGGTGGTGGGAAAACTGGATCAGGAATGGAAAGGAACTCTGGCTGGTAAACGACCATCTGCTGCTGCGGTGGGCCCTGGTCGGGCGCCTGCACGTAGTACACGTGCTGGACTGCCGGTGGCTGCTGGCTTGGCTGAGGCTGATGCTGCGGTTGCGGCTCGTCCTTCTTCTCAGAGGGAGCGTCTGATGGTGTAACCGACTGGACAGAGTTGTTCGTACCGACCAACAACTCGAGGTACTTGTTGATCTGATCGAGCTTATCCAGGTTCTGGGTCCTCTTCTCAATCACAGCGAGTTTTTCAAGGTCCTGTGATCGCTTCTCGATTATGTCAACCTTAGAGAGATGGCCCCCGATGATGCTGAGGTTGGAGCTCTCATCTCTCTCTCCTTCCTTGGATGCAGCCATGTGCACTTGCTTCTGGAGTATCTAGGGCTGCTTCTGGTATGCCTTGGATGAAGAGAGGGCGGCCTCTCCTTCGGCCATTTCTTCAAAGATCTGCCAAACAACATCTTCATCCTTGTTGAAATGGGAGCCCCCACATGCTGCGTCCACGAGCCTTTGGCTTTCAATGTTCAGTCCCCCAAAGAAATGCTGGACCAGGCTGGTCTTAGGGATCTCGTGGTCGGGACACTTCTCCTGCAGATCAGTAAATCTCTCCCAAGCCTCGTGTACGGACTCATGTGCTCCTTGGGAGAAATTACTAATACGGGCTCGCATCTGGTTGAGCCGACCGAGAGGGTAGTACTTGTGCAGGAAGGCGGACTTCAACTCCTCCCAGGTCGTCACGACCTTTCCCATATGATTGACCCAATAGAGGGCCTTGTCCTGTAGACTGTAGGGGAAAGCCGTCATTTTGACAATGTCCAGGGGGACATTCGGATAGTGAGTGGTGCGGCAAATGCGGGAGAACTGCAGGAGGTGAATGTACGGCTCTTCATTGGTGTTGCCATGGAATGCAGGGAGAAGGGCTATGAATTGGGGCTTCAGCTCAAAGTGAGCGTGTACCGGTGGAATGAGGATCCACTCGGTCATCTGGCTGTCTCCCGGATTGTATGTTTCTTTGAGTGTCGGTTTCGGCGGTGGTGGGAATTCGGGATCATCATTGTGGTCATCACCACCTTCTCCACCCCCACCTCCTCCTCCCATGCCTCCTCTGCCTCGGCCTCCTCCTCCGTCGTTACAGTTCATCATATCGTTCAACATGTCCTAGAAAGCGGTCTGCGTAAGGGCCTGCTCAGTCAGCTGCTGCTGTATGGCCTGGATAGATGCCAGCAACTGTGCATTGACTTGGTTCTGATCTGGCACCTGTCCCTCTGGTGTGGGTGGCTGCTGACCCTTGCCCTTTTCTCCTGGCGCCATGTCAGGGTCTGAGTCGGACGAAATGAACTCCGGAGTAGTCTCCAAGGCTCGCACTGTCTTCTATCTGCATAATGAGATGGTCTGAATCAGATCACTTGCAATTAATGTTCAGCTGCCGTGATGAAGCTGGAATTCAGGTCAACCCCAGCATGTTGTGAATGGAGAAATGATGTAGACTGTAATCGACTCCCATTCACAACGGCGGTAGTGGGACAAAAGTGATCCCAGTTTATTGGGTGGCCAAGAGAAAGGTAGAAAACGAGGAGTCTGGAGATCGATCCGCAAAGTCCGGATCGGGTTCTCGGGAATCGCCTCGAAATTATTGGCAGAGTTGAGTCTATGGAATCGATGTAGGTGTCGGCATGGTCCCGACGAAACCATCCATGGATCAACTTCGCGAAGCACAATAGGATGTTGAATTTTGGAAGAATGATACGATGGTCAACGAGGAACAAAAGGAGTGTAAAACAGTAGAAAGGCTTGGTTGAGCGGGGTGGTCAAAGGAAGACATAACAAAATTTACTCAGAGGCGCGAGACTTTGATCTTTGAACCTTAATCTAGATCCATACAAACACAAGACAAAATCGGGTTCACCAGCTCACGCCATGCGAAGCCGTGAAAGCTCGGCTATTTATTATCTTTTCATTTTTAGAGTTGTGATTTTCAGGCATATCTTATAACAAGTCCTTAGTACACTACACTATAGGAGAGAGAGTACTGCCAGAAGAGTATCCCGTACCTGTCCTCCTCCTGTGTAACCTGTAGTCTGTACTATTTGGAGTCCTTGTAACCCATCCTGGATCCCTACTCAGCCAAAGAAAAGTGAGGGGAAGCCGATAGGGGAAACTAATACTTCGGTTCTCGCTCGCAACGGAATCACCCGTGAGCGTGCAAGAACCTACTCGGACGCAGGACGATGAGACAGACACCCCCGTGAAGGCATGGCCTATGCTCAATACTTCGGACAGGGTCGATGCTCTCACAACAGAGAGTCACCATTGGTGACCAAGTCCTACTCGCCTACGTACGATAGAAGCGCCAATACTTCGAAAATCCAGGCGATACACAAGGCAGTTGCATACTGGGTTTTGGGCTTTCTATCCTTAGGGGTCGCACTCGCTCAAGGGAGTAGGGTTTTGGTCCCCCTCCAAGGTACCTGAAAACAATGAGGGCTTTATGAACCCGGTACAATGATAGTCCATTACAGATTTTAATTAAGGTCAAAGTTTATTTAGCAGTCCCCTGGTTTTAATTTTTTTTTTGGTTTTCACTTTTTTTGGATCTGTTTTCATACCAGCGCCTAACGTTTTTGTAGATTTTCATTTAAGTCCTAGGTGCTCAAAATCAGAGGGAGATAGCGAAAAAGCCGTGCAAGTGGTTCCATGATGGAAATCTCACCATTGAACCGAATGATGCATGCTGAGTTAGAAGACTTACAGTGCATCCCAGCTCTCTCCATGTGGTATGCAAAACAGAATTTTTAAACCTATCTACATGTCGGTATGCAAGGCACAAAATCGTCCTAAACATAAGCTGCTATTAGCGTGAAGAACCATAAGTTGCTCATTTATCTCTAGCCCAAGAGAGTCCGGTCTTGTCTCACCCCTCCTCTGCTCAACAAATTGAGGGTAGGAGAAAGCGCTTTACAGGGTTCGCTACGGCACAGAGGGCTAAGAGGCAAATTTACAACTTGTTTGAGTTTGACTAGATCCAATCGAAGTAGACTATAGGAACATGCATTCTTATTAATGTTTGGACCTAGCTACCGAGTCAAGCAACCTATATCTAGGGGCTCCAAGCACACAAAACAAAGTAAAAGAAAGGTGGAAAGCTCAAAACTGCGGGAAACAAAATAAAAGAAGGCGATTAAATCTCGAAAAAGCCGCGATGAGGCCCCCAGGTGAACAATCACCCGGGCACTGGACCTCATTGTGAAGAGTGGAGTCCTGTTTAATTACGTGCCAAATAGTCTCTCTCTCACCATGAATTACAAAAATAATTTTCATAAGTATCTAGCCTATCTAATGCCCCTCTCTTTGCTTCTTTGGTGCACTCTCCAGATGGTCATGAGAAGAGAAGACCATCCTCCTCCAAGCTCGGCTGCCTTGGCCTCCTAGGAAGCCATCCTCGCGTGGCGGTCCCTTGCATCAAAGTCACAAAAAGATTGCATTAGCATACTCAGTCAATCAAATAGAGCAGAGAAAAATAATCACAATGAATAAAGAAATGAAGCATGGTGATTAATGGCAATAAAACAATAGCTGCTCACAAAAATGAATGATTAATCAAGGATTTTATACAAGAATGACAAAAATCAATTAGGCTATGCTCATTGCTCCCCGGCAACGGCGCCATCTGATAACGGCCCACAATCCACGAGGGTCACCATGAATAAATAATATAGAGGTGTCGCTGAGGCGACCGCTCGCAGAATATGGGGGTTTATCAGCAATTAACCCACAACAAACAATACAACAATCAAGCTCGAAAATAAATGTGAATTAATTTTTATTTTCTCTACCATAAAATGTATAGGGAACAAGCATGTAGAGGTCGAACCACAGAGAGCAATACAAAATGCATGAGCCTTCAGGTGCGAATGAGTCATCCTTGCGAGAAGTGGGTTTTAATTAATTGAATATATATATATATATATATCTTTTTTTATTTATTTATTATTATTTTTTTATGTTTGTTTTTATATATATATAGATAGATAATAATAATATAGTTAGGTAATATATATATATATAATTTTTTTGAGGGAATACATATATATATATATATAAAGGGGCACTATAATACTTACAAAAATACTTAAAAATAGTCAAAAATTAAGAAATAAAATCTTTTTAGCTTTTTCATCATTTTTTACTGTTTTTGTGATTTTTGGACATTTTTGAGAATACTTTTAGTATTTTTAAATAGCTACATAATAGCAAATAGTGGAATAAGGTCTGGCTGCAATAAAAATGAACATTAAAAATAGTTACAAGCCTCAAAATTTTTCCACACTATTTTTTTAATGAAGATAATAAAATATAGCATAAACATGGCCTGGTTTTATATTTTTCTGATTTTTCTTTGATTTTTAATATTTTTTTTAAGTTCTCGGGTGTTTTTACATTTTTAAGGTTTTCCTTTTTAGATTTTTAGGTATTTTTTAATTGACACTAGATTAGGACAAAATACACCATGGGAATTTTTTTTTGAACTTTTTCAAGGCGTTTTCATATTTTTTTGGGGGTTTTATAATCTAGACAGTGATTAAAAGACATGTTTTTGATTTTTAATAAATACAAAAAGGCCATAAAATGACAAACTAAAAATATGACATGCAAGCACAACCAATCAGTAGCTTAAGTCTGTTTTTCCAAGATTTTTCGATTTTACAAGAAGCACAAAATAAATAGACAAAGCATTCAAAAATTAAATGGCCTGGCATGGGTGTTTTTGCAAATAAAATAAGTCGCAGGGGCATACATGCAAAAATCACAGTAAAAATACACTTTAGTTTTTATTTTCAAGACCATTTAATAATTACAGGGACCCGGAGGGGCTTGACTACAAAATTTCACGCGCCTCACGTGGTTGCTGCACGTGAGGCGCGGAAGGACTAAAGTGCAAATATGAAAACATCGAGGGTCCTTTTGCAAAATAGACATTTTATTTACAACTGTGACTTTTATTTTTGGCATTAGATATTAAATACAAAAAGCGAGGGGGATGGATGTGAAATTTACCCCTAATAAAAATGTGGCATCCGACGGTGCTGCTCTTCTCACTTGCCACGCGTTGTCTCTTGGTCGCCCGATGATGCTTCGCCGATGAAGCGCCGAGATTAGATCAGCCTCGCTGATCTGACGGTGGGTACGATGCTCCATCGGACGGATCCTGTTGAATCTGGGGCGGCTATCCTGATCCGACGGCGCTGAAGCCCCCTGGAAGAACAGGGAAGAAGCTCGGAGCTGGCGAGCTTGGATCGAAGAGCGTGGGCTCCTCCAGGGTTCTCAGGCTAGTCTGAAGTGTTCTGAAGGTAGCTGAAAGCGTCCCGCGTCGATTGATGGCGTTTTCATGGGTCCTGGGGGTCCGAGTTGATGAAGCGAGGTCGGGGAAGAAAAGGGCCCCCAGGAACCTCTTCCCGGATCCGTGCGAGTCCAGTTGGGCTCGATTCTTCGAAGTACCTGCACAGGAAGAACCGCGGGCGAGAGAGCTTGCTCCTCGACCCAGGGTTTTGAAGCTACGAAGCACAATGGAGATGGGCCGAGGGACTCCGGCGAACGGCGGAGGGGGAGCCCCGATTCGCCAGGACCTAGGGTCCTGGGTTGAAAGACTACGCGAAATGGATGAAGAAAGCGTCGAGGAACGAGATGAGATGCTTGGGGCGGTCGGATACGGTCGAAACGAGGGTGGAGAAGTCACCGGAGCGGTTTCAAATTTTGATTTTCAAACTACAGACATTAATTAAAACCTAATCTAATGACTGGAATGAAAAGCTAACATCTGAAACTAACTAAAAATGCATAGAAAGGGCATCTCTTATACCTGGGGGCCTCCAGGGAGCAGGGCGGACGCCGGAGCTCCGCCGCGTCAAAATCTCCTCCCTCCGGCGAGTCACGGCGCTGGGCTACTCCCCCTGTCACGAGGAACAATCCAGGAGCGAGATCTAGGCTTTAGGTTGGAATAAAAGTGGCCAAATCTGAGGAAGGAGGCGGAGCTTGTTATTTATAAACATTGGCGAATGGCCTTATTGACCGGCGATTATTGCATGATCTAAAGAGTATTAGGTTGACCTAAGGAATCGGCGGGCATCATGGATGATTAGGGAGTGATTCTTGCGAAGGAAATATCCTCGATTGATGGATGGTATGCCCGGGAAAAAAGGGAGAAGACGGGCGAAGAGATGGGTTGCGTCACATCGGGTGGCTGGAGGTCAAGTTGACTGGAGTCAACTCGCAGAGGGACCTGATTGGTCCACCTCAGCCGCTAAAGGACAAAACAGAAGCCCTAATGGAAGATTAATTTATTTGACGCTCTACATGATTTTATTATTTTTTTCTTATAAAATAAAAAATGTGTATTATTTCATCTAGTATTTATTTATGATTTTTATTGAATTTTTCGAGGTGTTTTATTATAGTTTTATTTGAATAATGTGTCTATGTGTGTATTAACATGTATTTTTATGTATTTTATTTTTAATTTGTTTATTTTCTTTTATTTTTTTCTTGGCTTATTTTATAAATTTATAATTTATTTTTGTGAGTATAAATATATTTTTGTTTGATTTTTATAAGTTTATTTGTATTTTTAAATAAATAGGTATAGGTGTGTGTAGGCATACTTATAGGTGTTTTATTTGTATATTTTATATACTTAATTTATTTATTGCATTTTCTTGATTTGTATTTTAGTTTTGTATTTTTAATGAGTTAGGTATAATGTATATATTATTATAAAAATATAGAAGAGCAAAAGAATCAAGGATTAAAACCCTTTTTATTTATAGATAGGTACATGCCATAGGTATTTTGTCTATGAATTTATAGACTTATTTTATTTTACAAATTAGTTTTGGTTTCCTTCTATTTTTAATATGTATGTGCATTATATACATTATTTACAAAATTCTAAAAATATGATTTTGTACAAATAATAAATACTGAATAAAATGAATATTTTAATCAGTCCTATATACAAGAAGGGCCAAAAACCTAACTTCTGCATATTAGCTCCAAAAATTATGAAACCAATTTTATAAAATAGTTTATGGAATGCTACATACAATTAAAGGTGAGTATGGGTGATTTGGAGTTTTTATTTGCAAGATATGGGTCTGTGAAGTTGAGATTTTGGCTTTTTATTCTGTGTATAAAATGTACACTGGGTATTGTTTTTACAAGAACTAAATTTTGTATTTTTATTCACATTATTATCTACAACTTTCATGTACAAAGTTTCTTCATTTGTTGAATAAATAATTATGTACAAAATAGGTGCCAGAAATGCATAAATGAAAGGAGTATTTATTGGATAATTGGCCCTTATCTCCCCCTACTTTATTCCTTATCGACCAATTCCATTCTGGACTTGGTCTCGGGGTTAGGGTCATAAAATATTTGCAATATTTTATTCCTTTTTCTTTTCTTCTCTTTATTCTATAATTTTGGCATTAAAAACCTTATTTTATATATAATTAATACAAATGAATAATGAATGCTATTATGTACAAGTTGATGCTATTTACATGCATTTGCTAGGGTTTTTGAGGCCAAAATGATAGAATAAAGGTGATGAAATGGAGATTCATCAGCGCCAGATAGATTCCTCGGGCCTCCTAAGTCTCAAAGACCAAGAGAAGATTATTGTGGGCTTCTGCAATCACGATGACATTAGTGAATAATTTTGTAAGTCATTGAATGAAGAAGCTAAACTGTTAAAGGTAGACATTGAACTAATGAAAGAGCCAATACCTGCAGTGATCACCAAAGTCATCACCGAAGTAGCTCCCACTCCACTAGATATCAAACCTCTGTCCCCCAACATGAATTACTGCTTCCTTATATGAGAACCAAATATGTATCCTATCATAATCAATGCTCATCTGATCGAAGACCAAGAATCTCGTCCAGTGGAGGTTCTTGAACAAAACCGCAAGGTGATAGGTTCGAAGATCATAGGATCAATTCATCCTTGAACTTACATCACATCTACCTTAAAGATGACATCAAGCCCTCCTGCGAATTCCAAAGAAGACTGAATCCAAATCATCGGGAGGTTGTTATGAAAGAAATTCAGAAATGGTGTGATGTGGAATTCATACATCCCATCTCCGATAGTAAGCGGGTAAGTCCCCTGCACATAGTGTCTAAGAGGTATGGGATCACCATTGGTACCAATGACAAAGGAGAGGATATTCTGACTAGAATGCCGACCTCGTGGAGAGTCCGTGTTGACTATAGATGTTTGGACCTCACCACAAAGAAGGACCACTTTCCATTACCCTTCATCGACCAGATTCTCAAGAGACTTGCTACGAATAATACTTTTGCTTCTTGGATGGCTATTCTAGTACAATTAAGTCGCAGTCGTGCCTAAAGACCAAGAGAAGACTATGTTCACCTATCCATTCGGGACGTACACTTTCCGACAGATGCCGTTGGGACTGTGCAACGCCCCAGCTACATTCCAGCGATGTATGCTAGCAGTATTTCTGACATAGTGGGTAGTTTTCTAGAGGAATTCATGGACGATTTCTCAGTCTACAATGACTCATTTTATCAATGTATGGACTATTTAGACCATGTTTTATGAAGGTGATGTGAAGTGAACCTCGTGCTCTCGTAAGAGAACCTTTATGGTGATGGAAGGGATTGTGCTGGGCCACGTTGTATCACTACTGGCATAGAAGTTTACCCAGCCAAGGTGGAGGTAATTTCGAAACTTTAACCACCTACCAACATCAAACAAGTCCAGTCACTCTTAGGGCACGTCGATTTCTATCGATGATTCATCAAAGATTTAGTAAGTTAGCACCACTGTTGACTGATTTACTAGGCAAGGAGAAAGATTTTGTTGTTGATGAGCATGTGCTCCAAGCCTTTACCTAGTTTAAAGATTTGATCACTTAGGCCATGCAGCCATCGAATTGGACATTACCATTTGAAATCATGCCGGATGCGTCAGAGTAAGCCATCGGTGCCGTGTTGTGACAGAGGAAAGATAATGTGTCGTTTGCTATTCACTATGCTAGCAGAACACTAGATGAGGCTCAAAAGAATTACGCCGTGATGAATCTCGGATTTGTCTCTCTAAAAGTGACTAATCAAGCTCTAATCTTCAAAATTCATTGGTATTTCTTCATTACTTATGCATAATTAGCATTCATGCATGGTTAATTAATAATTGCATTTTATCACTTATTATTGCATAATAAGGAGCCACAAATCCCGGCCAAATTAACATGTAAAATAACCTAACTTACATATTTTTTAACTAACTCATGTTAAACCCAAAAACCACTTCCATTGTGTACATATTACTAACAAGAATAAATGAAAAATACAAAAAAACACTAACATAAATAAGTGGACTTGAAACTCAAAACCTAATTCCAGGATATCCGAACTAAAATGCTGATATTTTTCCCATATAGTGTCCAATTTGATCCTACTCACTTTTGAACTAATATACAATCAATTACCTTCAAATCAAGACCATTCAAGTGAATCAGAGCTTATATGTGAAAGTTGGATTTTGGGCCTCTTTTGTACATTTTGAATTTTAGTAGTTTTTGACCCATAAGTTTTATGTACATAATTAACTCATTTTATTTTATTTATTTTTCATTTATTTCATTAATAAAAGTTTTATTAAAATGCACAAAAATCCAAATCCAAAATAAGACCCAAATCAAAGAAACTAACGGAGTCTGAGTCTTCACTAACAGTCTGTACAAATTCTACCATTTTTATATTTTATTTTATTTCTTATTTTTCTAATTAATAAAAATCCAAAAAATTAGATTAATGTGTGAATGTTTATCTTTGATTTTATTGTATTTTTTCCGGATTTTTATCCGATTTAAAAATAATAAAAAAAATTAAAAACCCAAAAATAAGGTATCGGGGTACCCCAAAATTATCACTTTTTGCAAATGACCTTTGGTTTTGACCCCTTCATGAAAGTTGTTGATCTCGTCGAGACGAGCAACTTTTTTGAAGAAACTTTTTCGATCTGAGGTCGTTTTCTATATATCATGGATTTTTCTTTGTATTTTTTATTTTCGAATTTTCTGGTGGTGACATGTGGCCGCTCCTGGAGCCGACACATGTTTCTCATTTTTCACCTTTTTAATATTAATTTAATAAAAAACTAAAAAAATATAATAATTTTTTTAAGTACCACATGGCACGATCAGTGATGTCAGATCTCGGCTGATTGGACGGCCCCAGACCCATCATGTCTCTCAGGTCGTTCCCCCCTTTCCCCTTTTGGGCAGCGCTACCCCCTTGCCTAATCGGGGCACCGCCTCCGGTCACCCCTGCAAATCCCGGCACCGCCCACCTACCAAATTGGGACGCCACCTCCGCTCATCCCCGCGAATCTCATCAACTCCGCCATCTCCTTCCCCCTCTTCCATCTGTTGGACTCCAATAACATACTCATCGTCTTCTCCAAATCAATCAACCACCCCTAAATCTCTCACTTTTATCGCCATCTCCCCTTCTCCCTTCTATTTAACTCCATCGTCGCTACCCCTCTCTGTCCATGCATTGACTGCACACATGATTGGGGGTCCGGGGTGATAGACCGCCCTTCCCCTTCACGCGACGAGATCCAAGGAGATATCCTTGTTTCAGCACGCCATCCTCCTCGGAGCTACCCTTTACTCTGGTTATTTGGTTGTTGAGACACTGCTTAACACCATTGCCAACTTCACCTTCATCATCCACCATTGTTTACTGTGTCAACAACACCAACATTCAGCTTCGCCTCCATTGCCAAACATGACCTTCCCCGACGCTCCTCCAGCACAGCCACTTCATCGACGCCTGGGGATAGTCTAGTCACCGAAGCTTCACCGACGGGATTTGCACCAGGTCCTACCCTCCTCATGGGCTCCCATCGCCGCTCCAGCCGCCCCGCCTCGCCTGCTCGAGCTCTGACACCGGGAACCCACTCCCCCCCCCCCCCGCCCATCCTCTACACACTCTAGGGGCTTTGTCGTCAACGGCAACTCCGCCGCACCATCGGGCACGAGGCATGAGGCCCCCCTATCGCGTGCATTGCACGTGCCTGAAGGGGAAACTTGCATCGATCCCAGGTCCTCTTATTTTTAGAACCACCCCTCGAGGTGAGTTATTTGTGCCCACATCCCTGAAGACCCCCATTTTTACCTCCAGATCCAACCACCAGGGGGCACATGTGTAGCACGTGACCCTATGGTAATTTTACAGTTAACCCCCTAAGAGTTTAGGTAATTAAAAAGAACCCTTCACTGAATTTTCATATTTATTTTTGTATTCTATAATATTGTAAACAGAACCTCGTATTTATCATGTAATTTGAACCTTTTCTTTGCATATTTTATTATTTAAAAATTAGCATGATGTTCTATTATTAATTCTCTACAATATGGCATGCTTGTGATTTTTTTACTCTCTATGGTTAATTAATAATTAATATTCTTGTGATAAATTATATATTTTATCCATTTTGTGCTTGGAAAGTCATAGTTACTTAACCACTACTTGAAAAATAGCCGAAAATTCATGAATCATAGAATTAGTTATATTTAATACCGTCCCCAGTAAGATTGCATTTGCATGCATGGTTTGCTCTATAAGAATTATTTTTCATGTTTCAATCTTTAATTTTTAATAGGTATTAAATCTCGTATTTTTGAGGTTTAGGAATTCTTTGAGATAAATCACCTAGTGATAGATCATGGATAATTTTATTCCTTGAAATAAATAGGTTTAATATTTATTATAATTATTTTTTGAAATTCATTCTATTTGCATTCTTAAATTCATTAAATATTCATCTTGCATCTGAGTATTCAAAAAAAATACAGAGCATTTATTTCACCATATTTTATATCTCGGTCAAGTTTCATAATTTTTAGACATCGTTTGATTTATATTTATTTTCTAGTCCTTAAAATCAGACGCATTTGCAATTTACATCCAAAAATTGTATTAAAAATACAAAAAATATTCTACCTTGAAAACTGTGCACGAACTTTGATAGACAAAGTCCTAAGTTGTTGCCTCCTTGATTTCAACCTTGGGACTTGCCCAAGTAAAATAAACATAAAACCATGCCGATTAAAAAGTGAACATTTTTTTGTGGTTATTTCTTGATCGGTTCCAAATTGCCACCTACAACAAAATGACATTTCAAACGCTTGATAATAATTCATACAGATTAAAAGTAGGGTTTTCACGACTCGCAGATGGCATCTTTGTCGGGAGGCAAACGACTTGGATTTTGGTCTAATAAATTAGGGCAACTTTTTCCTTATTCGAGTAGTGTGACCCTCGAATGTTCATTGTCAATTTTCCATTTTTTTTCTTGCATTTATTTTACTTTATTTTCAGCATTTATTGTCTAATTTTATTTTTGGTTAATTTTTGTACCACTTTCTTACACTCTCTCTCTTATTTTATTGTGCGATATACCCGACGCCCATGAAGCGGTTCTCTAGAAAATAACTCATCTTCACCAATTGCCAATACGCATTAAAATTAAGATCGAGTCGAATCGTGAGAGAGCGTAGAGTATAGGATTTATTTTCTACAATATTTTTTGTAATTAATTTCTAATTTATAGTGGTGTATGTTTGGACTCTCGTGTACGTAACAAGACCTTGAACTTTTTTCTGTGGTGTGTTGTGTCCTGTTTCACTCTCCGGTGAGGGTAGCCTCGACTTGAGTGGCCCATAGGTTTGACCCGTACATACGGCTATTAGAGCTTTTAAGATTTTATTGTTTGTGCTTGTAGAACCTAGAACCACACTGCTCATTAATTGAGATGCACATTAGATCTTTCAACTTAGTAAAAATTTTAACTCAATTCTTCACGGCTAATAGAACTGTATGCTAGGTGCGGTTTTTGTCGGATTGCATCCACAGATAGAATAATTTTCAATTCTTGTATTGCATCCCACATGGAGATTGCAAGGAATCATTATAAGTCTTCTAACTAATCATATATAATCATTTTTTCGCGTGCATTGGCTTTTCCCGAATTTCTCCCTCTTGTCACATATATTTTAAAGGAAATTGGGATTGGATGGTAGACATGTATTTCTGCTCACCTTAAATTTTCAGTGATCACCTAATTAAAATTGGGACTACTAAACAAAGCCAACTAAATTAACTCATAAAATCAAGAGTTTTTACGTGAGAGCAACCCTGACCTTGGATTCATTTATTTGTTTGAGTGGCCAAGAGATGACCCTTAAGGCTAGAGCCCAACTCCGGAATCTTCATTGAGACTACTGATTCTATAAAAATGATTAGCTACTTTTCAGTGATGAAATACAGGTAGTCGGTAAACGGTTTGAATTTCCTTAGCAGAGTGGGTGGTTTAAAGGACACTTCATAAGGCTCCATCCTTAAGTAATGGGTATCTGTTTTACGGTCCGTACTTATACTCATACTGGTTGAAAGTAGGTGCAACTAGTCCTAAGAGTTCATGCCAGTTTTTAAGAAAATTCCCGGCACTAAACGACTCACTAATTCTTTTCCAAGATTAATTCATCACCAACTAAAATTGAAAAGATAATTATCGAACTATTGCGGCTCCATTGTGTGAGTTGGTAAAACTGAAGTTTGTATTACGTTTGCATTGATGTGTGTGAACCGAATTCGAAAATAAAAAACCGCACACTTGTTCCATCATTCTCCCTCCTTGATAACTTTGGGTTTCACCTGTTGAGTATCCCGTGCACTTAAAACATTTTTTCAACAAAGATCTATCATGACCACTCATCCATCTTCTTCGAAGATGACAAGAAGTTGGTCCGAGTACCCATATGATCTATACTATGAAAATGAATTTGTATCGGTTACACCCAAAGCATCTAAACCCTATTCTTTCAAGAATCCTCCAGCATTCATGGGAGACTTTGACCCTCAGATGAATCCGGTCCAATCTTCAAATTCAAAACCATTTTACCCTGATCTTTTGACCGGTTTAACCACTTCTACGTATATCCCATCTACCCTGACCTTTCCTACATGTGATCCACTGCCATCCTGGGATGACCCGACTTACTCCATATTTCTTTCTAGAACCCAAGAACCATTTGAAGAACAACATATCAAAACAAACGACTGGCAGCAATATCCACCCCAACCAACTTCATTCTTTCCTCACAATTTTGTTGGGATAGGTCAACACTACATAAATCCACATATTTCCTTGACCATAGGGAATAATATGGAAACTCGACCAAACCAGATGGAGGGGCTCACACCTAATGATCATCAGTGTTGGATTAACCGTAACGATCCCATCCACATTGACAAACCGGAATACCACTCCTTCGATCAGCCTACATTTACAGAGGACCAGACTGATGCTATTGACACATACGAACCATGTATGACTCCATTGTTTTGGGATACGACCAATCATGACCATGGAAGTAAACTCTGCTCAAACCAGCATTGCATGCCTGAGTCATGATATGTTGAGTATGAGACCTACATATTCCACTAAAATCCTCCCACTGAGTAGACGACTTCCATGATTTTTTAGGAGAAATTTTCAGAAAATAACGATCATATATTGGATATTCCATGAGAAACTTCTCCCTGCTCATAAAGGAAAATGGAAGATGAAATGACTGGATCTCAAATTCTAAAACAAGAACCCACACAGATTGCTCCTATGATTGATCATGAAAATTTTTTGGAGGATGCCGTTTTGAGGATTACTAATACATATGAATTAATTGAGGATAAATTTAGAAAGTTCACTGACCGACAAATTTCATTCTATGGTAGCTCGGATAAAAAATGGAAGATGAAAAGATTAGATCTCCTGTTGGAAGCCGTGGGGATATTCAACGACCCATAGACTATGTTCACCATAGGGATGACTCTGACAGTGAAACTTCTGCATATTACTCCCCTTGGGATAAATCTGACCCTGACTCATACTCGGTTAATTAAAACTCCTCACCATCTACGAAAAGCACCACATCTACACACCTTATCGAAAACACACAAAAAAATCGAAAAACCGGAAAAATTCATAAATATTGAAAGTGAGGAGGATTTGAAGTTTGGATCCTGCTCTAAGGGAAGCATTGGAGATTGAACCTCCCTTGATATGGGCCAATAACCACTTCCTCGGCCTTAAATTGTAATGAGCAAATTTATGATGAAAAAGTAAGGCATGATGGAAACAAAAATTGAAAGACATATATTGTCAATGGCCACCTCCTTGGTGTTGACGAGAAAGATCAAGGGCCACATAGTGAAGCGGTTGCCCATATTTGACTATGGAATCAAAGACACAACATTTACATATACTCGAACGATGACTACTCACTAATCAATATCCTCTCGACCTTTGTATTTGACAAGCTCAAACTCGGACCTATCAAGAGAATAAGAGAGATCGTTCAACTGGTTGATCGATCAATAAAGAGGTCGAGAGGAACCATTTTAGTCATCGTTACATTCCAAGGTGCTCCACTCAAGGTAGACTTCACGGACATTGATATTGAGCATCAAGGAGAATTCACCAAATCTCCAATCATTCTCGAAAAGCCATTCTTGGCATTGACTAAGGCAATTATTGAGTGCAAGACTCGAGAAATCAATTTTACATCATTGGGAGCACTTCGATCTCACCAAGTCTGTGAGGAAACACAATATCTTGAGGCAACTCACGAAGTCGTCAACAGCCGTAACCATCAAGCGGTAAATGAGCCCTACCCCGCTGCTACACTTGAGATAACGGTTGTTGAAGAGACTATTGGTTCAGAGACTCTACCCACTGTTCCATTTCCTGCTGCTCTCACCATGGAACATCAAATACGTGACATCTTATATGATTCTGAGACATATGCATGGGCTCATCCTGAGTTGGCCAAAATCTGCTCTGACCATTTTGATCAAATCAACCTGACACGGGAATGCACCAACATCAAGTCAATTGAGAACAAATATGTGGGACATGCACTAACTATTAGTTGGGAGATTCTCCCCACTGTTCCACTTCCCGCTTCTCTCACCATGGAAAACCGAATATATGACTTCTTCTATGATCCTAAAACATATGCTTGGGCTCACCCTGAATCGGCTAAAATCTTCTCTGACCAACTTGACCAATTCAATCCAACTCAGGACTGCACCAACATTAAGAAAATTAAGAACAAATACACGAGACATGCACTGACCAAGGAGAAACTTTTCAATGGTTATTCAGCTAGAGACTCTATTGTCAACACCTCACTCCCGGGACTAGCACCTTCACAGACAACACAAAACAAAATGGTTGTTCCATCATCTAAAATGAAAGTCTCCTTTGACATGCCGAACATGGAATCGTCTGATGATTCCTCATCAGGTTCGATCAAGGTAATCTACATGAGTGAGGCCAGTTTATTAGCCCTAAAACCCTATCTACGCAAGGATTCTCATTGGACGACTCATGTTACTCACTATTATTCGTCTAAAGCTATTTCTCCTGGTCCCATTAAATATATCGGAATAACTTCTTATCAGCTAACTGAGACTTGTGCTTCTGATTATTCATCATCTGAGGACGAATTGCTTGATCCCAAGAAGGAACAAATTCTGAGAAACAACTGAAGCAACTGAAGAACAAGAATATCTGGAGTGCATCCACTTTCAAATACTATTCCTCTGAGGATTACTCCGATGATGGTTGTCTTTCATCTGATTCATACATTTCATCTAATCTCCAGCATGATTTTCCTAAAAATAACATTGATGATGGTTGGACTCATATGCTTCATATTCTTCATATCATTACGATCTCCCACCTCATGCTCACAAAAAGATTGGCTAAAAACCACCTTAATCATCGGCTACCCTCCCTCCCTCCTGACCCCATCGGTCTCCTTGTACATCTTCTTCCTCTACTTAGGCCAAGGCCTAAGTATAGGGGGGGGATCGATGCCATCTGTATATACCATTCTCCACATCAACTCCTTCTCACGATCACCCCATTTCCACCCTTCTTCCATACTAAGGCTGACCATAGCCTAGGTATAGGGGGAATTGATGCCCATCTGTATATATAATCTCCATCCACTTCTTCCCTTATCCGTGTCATTTTCGCTCTTTGTATAAACTTAGATTGTTCAAAGCCTAAGTATAGGGGGGCGGGCCAACTTCTATTGTTTTTCTTTTTCACTCTCTTACGCTTAGCCCGAGCTATGTCTTCTTTGCGCTTCTTGTGCCCTGAGGATATAGAACTAGATAAGTATAGGGCGACGTGTATATATATTATGTATATATTTTACACACAGCTCGTACTTTTGTGTAAGTTTATATGTATTTACGGGATGGGTATCTAACTTGTAAAAACTAAAAAAAAGGTTTCACAAATAACACTTATTGTGTCCAACCATTTTTTTTGAAAATCAACTTCTTATTCATTTCTGCATTAAAAAAATGCATAAAAAACAAAAAAATAAAAAATGTCTGCATTTCACGCACACGAAAAGTCCTTGGGTTCTGAACTGAGTTATGAGCATCCGACAGTGGTCTGGACATGACCTTAATCCACCTAATTTTCATAGGAAATTAACCAAGAAAGAAGATTTTAGGATCTTCAGGTCTTTGACTTAATTCTTTGAGTTCCACATGACAAAGTCCAGCATTTGACTCTTAGTGTCTAACCTGGTCACTTCATTCTGAGCACGACTCTAGAATAGGGAATTAATTTGTACTCTCGCACTATGCACTTAGCTTAACTTAGATTGGATGTTGGAAGAACTGTGTAAGTTTCTTTTCTGGTAGCGTGAACATCTAACAACCAGAGTACGGGTTGAAATAAAGCTTCGGAAAAGGGATGGACGACTAGGCAAAAAATTTTCTAAGACCCCAAAACATGTACGGAAAGAAATATTCCATATTTGTAGGGGCACAACAAGATACATGCAGAGCTACCAAAAATCCAAACACAAAGAAGCCACTACCAAAGAAATATTTGACCAAAAAAAGGTCCAAGCTTCAAGAAAACCTACAGATCTTGGTGGAGACTTGGCTAAACTGGTCAGCTTCACAATGAGAGGTGACTACATTGTTCACCCTCCAGTTCTTTTCTCCTTCTTCTAATTCCCCCCCCCCCCCTCTTTGATTGTGAACACAACGCGACAAACCTTAGAAGGAAATACCTGACTCCCTGAGGATGAGTTACTAGAGCGGAGGTTTGCATAGTAGTCTAGCATTCTGGATGGGAAGAGCTAAAACCTTTCACACACATGAGTCAATTATTCAATGATCATGGGGTATGCTTTAGTAGGAGGATTGATCTAATATGACATCCGAGCCGAAACTGTGATAATGATGTGTAGGACTTGGAGGCTGTTGATTTTAAAATTCTAAATCTCACAGGAGTTCTATTAAGCTAATAATCCAAAGATCAGGTCTAGCTCCATTTTCACCTTATGCTCATTTCACCTCGTTGCATTTCTTTAGAAGCTTCAGGACGAGCATAGTTTAAGTATAGGGGTATGATGAATCTCAGATTCATTACTCTAAAAGTGACTAATTAAGCTCTAATGTCCAAAATTATTTCGTATTTCTTCATTTATTTTACATAATAAGCATTCACGCATGTTTAATTAATAATTACATTTTATCACTTATTATTGCATAAAATAAGAACCCACAAATCCTGGCCTAATTAACCTGTAAATAACCTAACTTCCATGATTTTTAACTAATTTATGCTAACCTAAATGACCTAAACCACCTCCATTGTGTACATATTACTAACAAGAATAAATGAAAAATACAAAAAAATCACTGACTGAAAATAAGTGAACCTAAAAACATAATTCTAGGATTTCCAGACTAAAATGTTGATAGTTTCCTCATACAGTGTCCAATTTGATCCTACTCACTTTTGAACTAATATACATTCAATTACCTTCAAAATAGGACCAAGTTCAAGTGAATCAAAGCTCATATGTGAAAGTTAGGTTTTTGGCCTCTCTGGTACAATTTGTATTTTAGCAGTTTTTAACCTATTAATTTAATGTACATAATTAAATCATTTTATTTTATTTATTTTCCATTTATTTTCTTTGATAAAAAGTTTGATTAAAATGTGCAAAAATACAAATCCGAAATAAGACCTAAATCAAAAAAACTAATGGACTCTGATCATCACTAACAGTCTGTACAAAAATTGCCATTTTCATATTTTATTTTAATTCTTATTTTTATAATTAATAAAAATAAAAATTTAGATTAATGTGTGAATATTTATCTTTGATTTTATCATATTTTTTCCGGATTTTTATCTAGTTTAAAAATAACAAAAAATTATAAAAACTCAAAAATCAAGGTATTCTACGTACATGGAGTAGCCCAAAAATATCACTTTGTACAAATGACCGATTTGGATTTTGATCCCATCACAAAAGTTGTATTCTCGTCGAGACGAGCAACTTTTGTGAAGAAACTTTTTCGATCCGAGGTCTTTTGCTATTTATCCCAGATTTTTCTATCATTTTTATTTTCGAATTTTCTGGTGGTGACACATGGTTACCCCTAGAGCCGCCACGTGTCACTCATTTTTCACTTTATTGTATATTTATTTAATAAAAAAATAATATTTTTTATACAATCTCCTGGAGCCGTCACGTTGTCCAATCTCATCCAATCAGACGACCCCATACCCATCATCTCTCTCAGGTCGTTCCCCCCTTTCCACTTTTGGGCGGTGCCACCCTCCTACCTAATTGGGGCACTGCCTCCGGTCACCCTCACAAATAGTGACACCGCCCTCCTGCCTAATCAGGGCACTGCCTCCGCTCATCCCCGTAAATACCGTCGCCGCCCTACGAATCTCATCAACTCCACTATCTCCTTTCCCCTCTTCCCTCCGTTGGACTCCAATCACATACTCTCTCGTCTTCTCCAAATCGATCAACCTCCCCCAAATCTCTCACTTCCATCGTAGGCTCCCCTTCTCCCTTCTATTTAACTCCATCGTTGCTTACCCTCTCCATTCATCTGACGACTGCACAAGCGATTGAGGGTCCAGGGTGACATACTGACCTTCCCCTTCACGCGATGAGATCCAAGGAGATATCCTCGTTGCAGCACGTTGTCCTCCTCTGAGTTGCCCTCTGCTTCGGTCTTTTGGTCGTTGAGCCACTACTTACACATCCCGCACCACCATTACCATCTTCACCTTCATCGTCCACCACCGCTCACCGTCGACGTTCATCAACGGCACCAACATTCAGCTTTGCCATCATTGCCAAACACGACCTTCCCCGACACTCCTCCAACACAGCCACTTCATCGACATCTGGGATAGTCCAGTCACTGAAGCTTCACCGCCAGGATCTGCACTAGGTCCTACCCTCCGTATGTTCTCCCATCACCGCTCCAGCTGTCTTGCCTCGTCTACTCGAGCTCTGACATCGGAACCCCCTCCTCCCATGTCCTCCGCACTCTAGGGTCTTTGTCGTCAATGGCAACTCTGCTGTGCCACCAAACACGACGCCCAAGGCCCCCTCCCGTGTGCGTTGCACATCCCTGGAGGGGGAACATACATCGACCCCCCATAGGTCCTCTTATTTCCAGAACCACCCCCGCCCACATGATATGCACGTGTGGGGTGGGTTATTTACGCCGACAGCCCTGAAGACCCCCATTATCACCTCCAGATGCAACCACCTGGGGGCACGTACGTGGAACATGACCCTCTAGTAATTTTGCAGTTACCCCCTGAGAGTTTAGGTAATTAAACATTAACCCTTCACTTTATTTTTCATATTTATTTTAAATATTTTGTAATATTGCAAATAGAACCACGTATTTATATTGTAATTTGAACCTTTTCTTTGCATCTTTTTATTATTTAAAAATTAGCATAATGTTCTACAATTAATTATTTACAATATGGCATGCTTATGATATTTTTACTCTCTCTATTTAATTAATAATTGATATTCTTGTGTAAAATTGCATATTTTACCCAATCTGTGCTTGGAAATTCATAGTTAATTAACCACTGCTCGAATAATTGTCGAACATTCAGGAATCGTAGAATTAGTTGTATTTAATTTTGCGCCCAAAAAAATTTAATTTGCATGGTTTGGTCTATAAAAATCATTTTGCATATTTCAATTTTTATTTTTTAATAGGTATTAAATCTTATATTTTTGAGGTTTAGGATTTTTCTGAGACAAATCACTTAGTGATAGATCTCAGAGAATTTTATTTCTTGAAAATAAATAGGTTTCATATTTATTATAACTAATTATTTAAATTCATTCTGTATGCAATTCTAAAATTCATTAACTATTCATCTTAAATTCAAAAATTTCCAAAAAAAATTAGAGCATTTATTTCACCATATTTTATATCTCGACCAACATAATTTTTGGACATCGTTTGATTGAAATTTATTTTTTAGTCCTTAAGATTGGCTGCATTTGCAATTTGCATCCCAAAAATGCATTAAAAATACCAAAAATATTCTGCCTTGAAAACTGTACACGAACTTTGATAGACAAAGTCCTAAGTTGTTCATTTGCCCCCTTGAGTTCGACCTTGGGACTTGCCCAAGTAAAATTAATATAAAACCACGTCGATTAAAAATTGAATAAATTTTTGTGGTTATTTGTTGATCGATTCCGAATTCCCGCCTACAACGAAATGACATTTCAAACACTTAATAATAATTCACATAAATTAAAGTTACAACTCGTCACACCATCATAGAGAAAGAGATTCTAGCAGTAGTTTTGCCCTGGAAAAGTACATATCCCATCTCCTTGGATTGAAAGTCATAGACTACACGGATCATTCTGCCATCCGGTAATTGCAACAGAAGAAGGGTGCCAAACCACGCCTTATCAGATGGATCCTTCTACTCCAGGAATTTGACCTCAAGATCCATGACAAGCCTGGAGTCAAAAATGTGGTGGCAGATCATCTATTAAGATTACCCGAGCATGAATCTCCGGAGCAGAATTTGAGATCAATCATTGAAACCTTTCCAAAAGAAGCCATATTGTTAGTCACCTCGCTCCTTGGTATGCTGATATTCCAAACTATCTTGTATCCAAGAGAACTCCACAAGATTGGATTAAATTGAAGGTAGATAAATTCTTATCTAATATCCTTTTCTACCAGTGGGAGGACCCATATCTCTTTCGTGAGGGGGCATATTGTATCTGGAGAAGGTGCATTCCTCAGGAGGAAGTTTCAAATGTCCTCGCATATTGATCGAGAATATGGAGGACACCATTCAGGCAGAAGAACAACAGTAAAAGTACTCCATGATGGATATGGGAGAATCCTTAAGTGCATCACAGAAGCGTGAGAATCGCATCATATATGATCGAGAGCAACTAGTCACACTAGTTGCTCGATGTAGTGGAATTTAAAATTTTTCTAATCGATGAAACCACATGATCCAAGAACACTTCATGAATTGTTTCATCTAACCACATAATAGATAAAGGAATACCTCTTGTAGCATGGTTGTGATCGAGCCTCTAAGAGAAGAGACCTCCTGTCTCAAGTCCGATCCTTCAGAGGAGACGCTTGAGAGCACAGAGAATAGTCATGTACTTCTCGCAATCCAAATCGTTATCCAAGCAATGGATCCCCTGATCTCAATCACGAGATCGAATGACTTCTTTATGAGCAACACACACCAAGGAATACGACGAACCAAGAGTTGTTGTTAGTGGTAGCACAACGGCGATGCGATGACAGCGACGACCTTCTCTCTAGTGATGGAGTGGATGACCACTCAAGAAGAGAGAGGGCTTAGCGTGAGAATGAGAGAAAAAGAGAAGTTGTGTTGTTGTAGTTGTAACTTGAAGAGAAAAGGGTTGCATATTATTATATAGGGTTTTGGGAGTCCATGGATCTCAATCCATGGACAACACAAAATAAATGGATGAGATTGATTTGTGTTTATTTCAATGGCCATGATTTTGTTGTAAAAACACAACATTTAATTTATTTTAAATTAATATATATTGATAAATCAATGTAAATAAATTCCAAATTAAATCAATTAATCTTGGAAATAAAGAGGGAGAATATTTCCCTCATCCCTAAAAAAGGGGGGAGGGGGACGAGCACCTATTCCCTTTAGGACATGGTGGTCGTCCACCACCTCGACTTGGAATGAGTCAATATCCTTCCGATTCATGAGATTATATCATCTCATGAAATCTCCAAGATTATCTCATAAAAATAATTCATAATTATCTTGTGAATATTACAATCATGCCATTGGAAAAAATGTGAATCACATTCACACCCAAAACAAAATGTAAATTATATTTTCAATTAATCATCCAATGTGAATCCAATTCACATTAATAATTAATCAACAAATATAAATCACAATAGTCTCTCTCTCTAATATATTATAAATCACATTTTTAATATATATATATATATATCAATAATTGGATAGTGCTATCCACATTATTCATATCCATAATAATTAAAGCACATTTAATTATATTGGATTATCATTCTCATGCATTCAAATAATATGAATCAAATTCACATAATTCAAGATAATTAAATAACATTTAATTATTCATTTCTCAATGCTTATATATAATACAAGAATGGAATTATTCTTGAACTCTTTCAAGAACAATATGTTTTCTCCGCATATACATGGAGATAATGACAGAGCGATTGTACATTCCACGTATAGTGACTTGGATATTGAGATCACATCTCAAATCCAGATATCATAGACCTCTCATAGATGCTTGATTAAATCAAGACTGTAAACCTAATCTTCTTATCGCGTATGGATCTCATTCATATCAATGTCCAACACTTGGACCAAGATCAGATTACTTCTCTACTGAGATGAGTCGCTAAAATCCAGACCTGTTTCATCACTCCCTCGGAATGGAAGCGTCATGATTATACAATTGTTTATGATCACATCACCCTTAGGTATTCCTAATACCTATACATCCTGCATACTGGAAGACCTATGATAAACCTGAAGATATAGATCAATTTTACACTATCATCTTTAGGGATTCATCATCACGTTTCTCAATCTTTGTCATTGGGAGTTAGTATGAATCATATGCTTTCCAAAAGCATATACCACACCTACAACTTCTTGTCATGCTTCCATAGCATGATGACCGTGCATAGAATTTGATCTGTCCCAATACCTCATTAGTGAGCTCATGTCTTCCGGTTCATAAGTGAACATGTATGATACCTTTGAGAGATTGTATTACTCATATGCCCTCATATGCACACCAGCTTGCCAATGTGTAGACATTGGTTAGGTCATCAACCTATTGGTCTGTAAAATGTACATATTAGACATATAGTAGCGCATCTGTCTCTGGTCAGAGTATGTGTGCATGTATCGGGATAGTATACGACATAGGAATTTGGTTATATCGATCTCGTTAAGTCAACTCTTTGAACTAACTCATCTGACACCTCTGAATCTCTATTACCATGCAGAGAACCAACATCAAGAGGTCGGTCAGACATTAGCCTAATGAGAAAGGATTGACATCTCCTACTCAGGGTAGAAATCCACTCTTAACAATCACTTAACAGTGCTAGATGAGTTCTCAATCTAACTCCTCAGATATTCATCCAAGCACCAGCCTATACGATTAAACTATTGAATTAATATTTGTTTAATCATTAAGATGGCCATGGTATAAAACTCTAATTTTGCAGAGGGACCTTATAGTGCTTTCGTTCATTTAATCTCAAATAAGGAGTTAAAAAATCAATAACTTTTATTGATAAATCAAATATTACAATAACAATTATTATAGGAATGGTTCACCTCAGGCTCACATGGCTAACAGTCTCCCACTAGCCCTCAGAACCATTTAGGTACAATCTTTAAACCCATACTCATTACATGTTGGATGAAAACCTTCTGTGTCAAAGGTTTGGTAAGAGGATCAGCAACGTTGTCGATAGAGTCTACCTTGGTGATGATGATGTCACCATGCTTTTGAATCTCTCGAATGATGTGGTATTTCTTCCACGTGCTTTCTCTTTTGATGCCATCTTGGTTCCTTCGCTTCGGCAATGTCTCTTGTGTTATTACAGAGTAACGGGATGGGAGTATCAGAGGAAACTACGCCAACTTCCACGATGAACTTGCGCAACCACACTACCTTCTTTGTAACATCCAATGCGCAATGTATTTAGCATCTGTTGCTGAATCTATTGTAGTGTCATGCTTCATGTTTCTCCAGCTCACAGCACTACCGTTCAATAGGAACACAAACCTTGATGTCAACTTTTGATCATCGATATCTAACTGGAAGTCTGAATCTGTGTATACCAAGACATGGAGATCACCATCTCCATAGACCAAGATGTAATATTGTATCCATCTTAGATACTTGAAAATCTTCTTCACTGCATTCCAATGCTGTTCTCCATAGAAGGATTGGTAACGACTTACCATCCCCACTACATGGCAAATATCTGGCCTAGTACACATCATGGCGTGCACTAAGATTCCTACAACTAATGCATAGGGGCTTCCAGCCATGGCTTTCTTTTCCTCAACACTTTGAGGATCCATCCCTTTAGATAGGTCGATACCATGTCTTAAAAGGAGGAAACCTTTCTTGGAACTCTCCATACGGAAACATTCCAAAATTTTCTTAATGTACCCATGTTGTGATAATCCCAATATCCACTTTTCTCGATTTTTGAACATCTTGAGACCCAAGATGTAAGAGGCTTCTCTAAGATCTTTCATCTCAGAGGTATGAGATAGCTAAATCTTAACATTATTCATTATCCTTGTATCACTCCCAATGATAAGGACTTCATCTACATAAATCATGATGAACAAAATGGCACTCCCACTTAGCTTCTTGTACACACAATGTTCATCAGGATTCTGCACAAAATCATAATCTTTATGGTTTCGTTAAATCAGATGTTTCAACTACGAGAATCTTGTTTGAGACCATAGATGGAATTCTTCAGCTTTCATACTTTACCTTCCTTGGTTATGAAGCCCTGAGGCTGCTCCATATAGATATCCTCCTCGAGATATCCATTGAGGAATGTTGTCTTGATGTCGATCTACCAGATGTTGTAGTCAAGAGATGCAGTTATAGATAGCAGAGTCCTGAGGGACTTAAGCATAGCCACAGGAGAGAACGTCTCATCGTATTCGATGCCTTCTCTCTGTATGTAGCATTTGGCTACGAGCCATGCCTTCGAAGTCTCTACTTTCCCATCAGGTCCCCTCTTTCTCTTGAAGATCCATTTACACCGAATGGATTTTACCCCTTCTGGTCGATCTTATAGGGTCCACACACAATTCTTATGCATGGAGTCAATCTCTGACTTCATTGATAGCATCCATCTATCCATGTCATGATCCGTGAGTGCTTCATCAAATGATGTAGGATCATTTTCAGTTTCACCTAACACATGGAATCCATACCTTTCAGGTGGTGTAACCACCCTCAAAAACCTTCGAAGTGGTATGGGTGTTTCATCTTTATTTATCTTTTTAGTTTTTGGTTCAGGAAGCTCAGAATCCCCAAGGGAGTGAATGAGTTCCTCTACTTCATTTTTATCTTCACCTTTAAGGAAGTCATTGACGAGTCCGTATTTGCCTAAGTTAATTTGTGTGAATTATTGAGCATTTAAATTAATGTCGAATTTGTCTTTGTCGGGCAATCCGAATCAGTCAAGAAATTAGCCACAAAATTTTATTCAAATTTATTCGAAGTGGTTTTATGTTTATTTTACTAGGGCAAATCTCAAGGTCGAACTCATGGAGGCAAAGGAACAACCTAAAAATTTATCTATCAAAGTTCGTGCACGGTTATTGAGACGGTATTTTTTTGTATTTTTAATGCAATTTTGGGATGCGAACTGCAAATGCGACCAATTTTAGGGACTAAAATATGATTTTCAATCAAACGATGTTCGAAAAATACAAAACTTGGTCAAGATGTTAATAATGATGAAATAAATGCACTATAATTGTTTTGCAATTATTGGATGCAAGACAAATATTTTATGGTTTATGAATGCAAACAATGCGAATTTCAATATTTAATTACAATAAATATTAAACATGTTTATTTTCAAGGGATAAAATTATCCAAGATCTATCACTAGGTGATCGATCTTAGAAAATCATAAACCTCAAAAATATGAGATTTAATACATATTGAAAATTAAAGATCAAAATAGGAAAAATGATTTTTATAGGGCAAATATTGCATGCAAATGAATTATTTTTGGGCTTGATGGGAACAACTAATTCTACAATCTGTAAATTTTTGGCAATTTTTAGAGCAATGGTTAATTAATTATGAATTTTGAAGCGTAAAGTGGGTAAAATATGTAGATTTCCACAAAACATTTAATAATTAATTAACCATAGATCACAAAAATATCATAATTATGCCATATGGTAGAGAATTAGTTGAGAAACATCGTGCAGTTTTTTAAATAATAAAATAATGCAATGTAGATGTTCAAAATAAAAGGGGAACACATGGGTATGTTTGCAGTTACAATAAATAAGAAAAATAAAAACACATAGAATAGGGGTATAAATGGAATTGTTGAGACCCTTGGGGGTCAGATTTCAAAATGGCCAGAGGGGTACGTGTGTCACACGTGCCCTCTGAATAGCTGGGCCTGATTGTGAATAGGCGAACTTGGCGGGGGGCTTCTGCAATATTACTAGAGGGTCACGTGCGTAGCATGTGACCTCTAGTGGAAGGATGGATCGGGAATTAGATGAGATTCAATGGGGATCTTTGCAAAATTTCCCAGAATGGGCATCGTTCCTCACGTTACTTCTTCGAAGTTCACGCCTGGCAGAGGGGAGGCGATTCGCGGGCGGAGCGACGGTGGCGTAAGGACAGCTTGGGGGTTGCAGCCGAGGTCGAAGGCAAGTGGGCCGGTCGACACACGACCGGCTGTTGCGGATGACTGAGGCTGAGCTGTCAGTGAAGACGGGTGGCGTGATGATCTCCCAGGTGGTGTCGTGGGTGGACGATGGGGCGGGACGGTGGCTGCGTAGAGCTGGACCTCCTAGAGGAAGTGGATTCCTTTGTAGTCAAGGAGGAAGATGAAGATGGTGGTCAATGCTGGAGAGGCTCGTATGTGTTGAGATGCTCGGAATGTGGTCATGGAGGAGATCGTATGGTGGGGGTAGATGACCGTAGTTGGCTCGACGGAGGAAGACCAAAGCAATGGCAGACACGCGGTGAGGCTCTACAATGAGGTGTCAACCTCAGATCTCTTCGTAGCTCCGAGGAGCGATCAAGGCGATGTCACCGCCTGATGGTGGAGCTCCTTCTCACTGTGTTGTCGGTAGATGCTTTGGAAAGGTGGGGCAACGATGCTTTAATAGGAGAGAAGACGGGGGCCGGCGATGTAAGGGAATAGTGGATTGATTGATTGGGCGATCACCGATTGACGAGGGAGATCTGGAGGAGATGCGGCACGGTGGGATTGGAAAGGTGACCGTAGATTGTGGGGTTGATGGTGTTGGCTGGGATACGCGGGGTGGCGACGGCAAAATTTGTGGGAAGGCGGCGAAGCTGCCGGATTTGGAAAGGGAATGGGGATGGCGAGCGCACGTGCGGGGCTCGTGCACTGTAAATGCCCAACATGTGCGAGCATTTTTAATATTTTTATATAATACGAATAAAAAGCTCAAAAATGGTTGACACATGGCGGCTCCAGGAGCTGCTACGTGTCAGCCTCGGAAAATTCGAAAAATTAAATATAAAAATAATTCAAAAAGAAATAACAAACGACCTCGGATTGAAAACTTTTCTTCACGAAAGTTTCTCGTCTCGATGAGATCTACAATTTTAATGAAGAGACCAAAACCAAAATCGATCATTTGTGCAAAGTGATATTTTTGGGTTATCCCATATACATAGAATAACTTGATTTTTGGGTTTTCTATTTTTTTTCATTTTTAATCAAGATAAAAATCGAAAAAATATAAAAAAAATCAAATATAGATATTTACACATTAATCTTTTTTTTTGTATTTTTATTAATTAAGAAAAATAAGAAATAAAATAAAACATGAAAATGATAATTTTTGTACAGACAGTTAGTGAAGACTTGGAGTCAGTTAGTTCCTTTGATTTCGAGCTCATTTTGGATTTGGATTTTTAAGCATTTCAATAAAACATTTATCAAAAGAAAATAAATGAAAAAGAAATAAAATAATAAAGAGTCAATTAAGTACATAAAATAATAGGTCAAAAACTCATAAATACAAAATGTACAAAAGAGGCCCAAAACCCAACTTTCACATATGAGCTCCCATTCACTTGAACTTGGCATTGCTTTAAAGATAATTGAATTCAAAAGTGAGTAGGATAAAATCGGACACTGGATGAGGAAGATATCAATGTTTTAGTCCGAAAATACTAGAACTAGGGTTTTGGTTTTTAGTCCACTTATTTATGTTAGTGACTTTTTTGTATTTTTCATTTAGTCTTGTCAGTGATATGTACACAGTGGATGTGGTTTCAAGTCATTTGGAGTTAGCATGAATTAATTAAAAATTAGGGAAGTTAGGCTATTTTACATGTCATTTTTGTTGATATTTTTGGCTTCTTATTTTGTGCAATGATAAAATGCGATTCTTATCAAAACATGTATGAATGCTAATTATGCATAATAAATGAAGAAATGCCAACGATTATTAGGTATTTGAGCTTAATTCATCAATTTTAGAGTGACGAATCTGAGATTCATCAGTCATCCTACAGATATCTTACATCTTTAAAGACAAAAACCTTATGGGTCTCAGGGTCATAAAGCTGGTATCCAATACCATGCTTAACATACCTAGTGAAGTAGCACTCTCGAGTGCGAGATTCTAGCTTACTTGCATCCATGTTTTTCATATGGACCAAGCAAGCCCAAACCCTCAAGTGATTAACACAAGGTTTGGTTCCACACCAGAGCTCATGAGGAGTCTTAGGTATAGACTTGCTAGGAATCTTGTTTGGGATATATGTTGCAGTCTCTACTGCATATCCCCAGAAACAAAGTGGTAAATATGCTTTGCTCATAATTGAACAGACCATATCCATGATGGTCCTGTTGCGTCTTTCAGCAACACCATTAAGTTGGGGAGTTCAAGGAGGAGTGAGATTGGAGATAATTCCATTCTCTTTAAGGTATTCCTTGAAATCATCTGAGAGGTACTCGCCACCTCGATTAGATTAAATCCATTTAATCTTACTATCGGTTTGGTTCACAACCAAAGCCTTGAACTCTTTGAACTTTTCAAAGTTTTCAGATTTATGACGTAGCAGGAAGAAAAACCAATATCACGAATGTCATCAATAAACATCAAATAATATCGATATCCATTTCGGGTCACGGTACAGAAGGGACCACATACATCGGTATGTATTAGGTCAAGAATACCCTTGAATCTTGTAACCTTGTTATGGAAAGGTGTCCTAGACATTTTACATCGAATACAATGTTCATAAGTAGGCAAAGATTGAACCTATAGAAAATCTAAGGGTCCATCCTGTATCAATTTATTGATCCTATCAACAGATAAATGACCAAGCCTTTGATGCCAAATTAAGTTTGAATGATTTCCATTCTCCCTGGATCTTTTATGGTTTTTATTAGTGGTAGTAACACTCATGACATTTTCATCAATGCACAATTCATAGAGTCCACTAGAAGTCAAAACACCATCCGTAATATGTTTATCATAACGACTTATGACTAGTTTATTACAGAAAAAGAATGAATATCCACTTCTAACAAGCTTAGATACAAATATTAAATTCTTCCCTACATCTGGTACATAAAGACACTCTTTAAGTGCTAGGAGTCTTCCATTGGATAACGATGGTCGGCAGGTCCGAATAGTGACTGTTGCAACAGTTGCATCATATCCCATTTGGATGACTATCTCCCCTTCATCGAGACTCTTAGTTTCTAGAAGTAGATGCAACAAATTGCATACATGAATAGAAGAGCCATAATCTATGACCCAACTTCCTTCTCGTCCAATGAAAAAAATTAGTTTCAATGATAAAAGTAGATTTCATGCATGTTGGGGCTTTACCTTTGTCGACCCCTTCAGATAATCCAGGAAATTACGCTTCAAGTATCCCAGCTTTTTGCAGTAATGACAGACATCGATTTTCTTCGATACTATCAAAGTGGATGCATTAGAAGATGTGCCAATGCCTTGACTTTTCTTCTTTCTCTTCTAGGCTAGGCCCTTCCGAGAACCTTGCTTCTGATCATGCTTTCCTTTAACTTGTGTAACAATTGCACTGCTAGAGGGGCCATCCTTCTTCATGAAATCTGTAAACTTTAATGCAGCCAATAGCCCTGCATTAGAATGGTCAACTTTTCTCATGTTGTACGTGACCACCAAGTTGTTGAAAGATTTAGGGATCTACAATAAAATGAAGTCGGCATGCATATCTGCGTCCATGTCACCCTCAGGGTTTCCAGCTCAGAAAGGTACCCAAACATTTTGAGTAGATTTTTTCTCATAGAGGTTCCCTCCCTACATCTTGCAACGAATAAGTTCTTTCATGATATTATAATGCTATGTGCGGTTTACATCACCAAACTTTTCTTTTAGATTCACCATAATACCATGGCAAGTGTCCATTTCCACAAGTCGCATTTAAAGCACATTGGATAATGAACCCAGATTGTAACACCTTGCCAAGTTATGATCTTCATCATATTTTCATTAAAATTAATTTCTTTGGGAGTCTTCAGGTCGGTGTACTTGTCCTTTAACAACACATTAGAGATGCGGTCAGCAGACAGGACAAGATCCGAATTTCAGATCCAATCCAAATAATTGTGTCCGGTCAATTGATTGACCTCCAGGAGCCAACTAAGTGGGTTCATGGACTTCATTTTATGAAATTAAGAATGCTCTATATTAGAACATATAAATATTTATATAGTCAATTATAATCCTTTGATTAAGGAATTTTTAATCAAACTAGTCTTACTTTTTAAAACATTGAAAGTCCATTCCCTTGTTCACTTTAAAAGCAGGAGATACACTTACCGCTATATCTCTAGCAATAACTAGGATCTCGTCTTTATCATTGTCACATCCCAATAATATGAGAACCCGTAACTCGGATAAAAAAGAAGCGGGAACACTTTCTACCTTGCAAGTCCAACTTGCATTTCCCAATTCGATCTTTAACACACACGCCCACCAACCCTAACGTGATTTTGACCCGTCATTAATTGAACCAACTGTCAACATGATTAGAACTCGCTATGCACAATCCAATATCACCCCAATATAATGAGGACCCGAACGACCTTACTCTTTCGAGAAGCAAAGAGACCGATCCAGATGTGTATGTGTGCAAGAGCTGTCACTTTGGACAAGCATCTCCTATATACAATCCCTGGTGACGAAACCCTTCACCTTGATGGGAGACCATGGATGTCACTTATGTGATCCTCTACCTCATATTCAAATTCTAATTAATTATCATGAATCACATTTATATAATTAATTCTTCCATGGGAAATACACATTTATTCATAATAGAGTATTTTAATTTGGATATAATAAACTTAATCATATTAAATCCATTATCAATCCAATTTAATCAACCATCAAACTTGATTGTTACTTGAAAGGATGGTATTTTCTGGAAAATACATATTATTCGAATTTTAATAATTAAAAAATACATCACGATCCATCAAGCATTATCCCTTCCCTACCTGCTGTCATGGCCAGTACTGACGAGAGTGGGACAGACCACTGACGGAGCAAACTGCTACCCCAACGCTCCTCGACTAGACATCACATCCTCCTCAGGTAAGGATAATACCAATTGATCACTTTGTACATGAGATGATAATCAGTTTTTCAGCCAATATTATACCATATAATAATTATCAAAATCATTTTGATTTATATTATAAGGAAATTTGTTAAACAAATTCCCAATCCTACTCAAGCAACTTTGAATGTTGGAAAGTAGCTCATGTAACCAAATTACGATCTAGATCATATCTTATCAATTATTGGTTAAGGCAATGACATTTAAGGAAATAATCAATGTTAAAATTTCACAAATTATTCATCAATAATTGTTCCAGGAAATTAGCCATTAATTTCACTAATTGATTAAATGACAATCACAGGGTTCTTGATTAGGAATGTAATTTCCAACAGTGACCCTCACTTACTAAAATTAATATCTCAATCAATTTAAATCTAAATCGTGCAAAATAAGTTTCTAATGTTTGCTAATTTGATTTACAATAGAACCCAAGTCATTTACATGTATTTATATGTGTTTCAAAACAACAATTAAGTCTTTAATTACGTCAAGATTCACCATCCACGAAATAGTGGATATATGTTCATTAAAATGATCATAACTTGAGCATTCGAATTCCAAACAAACTCAAATCCCATGATTTTCTTATGTAATGGGAACATAATCCAAGTGATAATTTCATGTTTAAAAAATTTAAACTAGGCCGAAAAACTCACAAAACAGGGCTGCGTGAATGAAATGCGATAAATTTTGAAAAACCCTAATGAGCCCAAGTCTTCCTAAGTTTATGGATCGTATCTAAAACCTCCAACCTGGCTCTGATATCACTTGAAGGATATGGAAGAATCCTTAAGCGGATCATAGAAATGTGAGAATCGCATCATATACGATCGAGAATGACTAGTCGCACTAGTTGTTCGATGCAATAGGATTTAAAAATTTTCTAATCGATGTAACTACATGATACAAGAACACTTCTTGAATCGTTGTATATAACCACGTAATAGATAAAGCAATACTTCTTGTAGTGTGGTTGTGATCGATCCTATAAGATAAGAGACCTCCTGTCTCATGTCGGATCCGTCGGAGGAGACGCTTGCGAGCACAGAGACGAGTCGCGTACTTCTCGCAATCCAAATCATTGATCCAAGAAATGGATCTCCTAATCTCGTCTCATGAGATCGAGCGTCTTCTTCATGAGCGAGATGCACCAAAGAAGACAGAGATTCGAGAGTTGTCAAAGCAGAAAAACAATGGTGATGCGACGACGGCAACGCCATTCTATTTAGGGATGGAGTGGATGACTACTCAAGAAGAGAGAGGGCTTGGCATGAGAATGAGAGAGAGAAGTTGTGTTGTTGTAGTTTTAAATTAAAAAGCAATGGGTTGCATCTTCTTATATAGGGTTTTGGAAGTCCTTGGATCTCAATCCATGGACAACACAAAATCAATGGATGAGATTGATTTGTGTTTATTTCAATGGTCGTGATTTTGCTGTAAAAACACAACAACAATTAACTAATTAAAATTAATATATATTTATAAATCAATATAAATTAACTCTAAATTAAATCAATTAATCTTGGAGATAAAGTGGGAGAAGATTGCCCCAATCCTTAAAGGGGAGGGGCGACCATCAAATCCCTTTAGGACATGATGGCCGTACACGACCTTGACTTGGAATGAGTCAATATCTTTCCAATTCATGAGATTGCATCATATCATGAAATCTCCAAGATTATCTCACAAATATAATTCATAATTATCTTGTGAATATTGCAATCATGCCATTGGAAAAAATGTGAATCACATTCAGACCTCAAAACAGAATGTAAATTATATTTTCAATTAATCACCCAATGTGAATCAATTGACATAAAAAATTAATCATCAAATATAAATCACAGTAGTCTCTCTCTCTAATATATTATAAATAACATTTATAATATATATGAATAATTGGATAGTGATATCCATATTATTCATATCCATAATAATTAAAACACATTTAATTTTTTCGTATTATCATTCTCATGCATTCAAATAATATGAATCAAATTCACATTATTCATGTCAATAAAATCACATTTAGTTATCCATTTCTCAATGCTTGGATATAATACAACAATGGAATTATTCTTTAACTCTTTCAAGAACAATGCGCTTTCTTTGTAGATACTTGGAGATTAGGACATGGCAATCATACATTCCATGTACAGTGACTTGGATATTGAGATCACATCTCAAATCTAGATATCATGGACCTCTCATAGATGCGTGATTAAATCATGGTCGTAAATCTAATCTTCATATTGCATCTGAATCTCATTCAGATCAATGTCCAACACCTGAACCAATATCATATTACTTCTCTACTGAGAGGAGTCACTAAAATCTAAACATGTTTCATCACTCCCTCACAATGGAAGTGTCATTGTTATACAATCGTTTATAATCACATCACCCTTGGGTATTCCTATTACCTGTACATCCTGCATACTAGAAGACCTATGATAAACTCGCAAATATAGATCAATTTTACACTATCATCATTAGTGTTTGATCCTCATATTTCTCAATCTTGGTCATTGGGAGGCATGAATCATATGCTTTCAAAAAGCATATATCATACCTATAAATTCTTGTCATGCTTCCAAAGAATGACGATCATGCATGGAATTTGATCGGTCCCAATACCTCATGAGTGAGCTCATGTCTTCCAGTTCATAAGTGAACTTGTATGATCCCTTTAAGAGATCGTATTACTCATATGCCTTCATATGCACACCATCTCACTGTTGTATAGACCTTGGTTAGGTCATCAACCTATTGGTCTACGAAATGTACATACTTAGACATATAGTAACACATCTATCTCTAGTCAGTGTATGTGTGCTTGTATCGGGACAATATACGACATAGGACTTTGGTTATCTTGATCTCGTTAAGTCAACTCTTTGACCTAACTAATCTGATACCTCTGAATCTCTATTCTGATGTAGAGGACCTACATCAAGAGGTCGGTCAGATATTAGCCTAATGAGAAAGGATTTCCATCTCCTACTCATGCTGGAAATCATCTCTTAACAATCACTTGATGGTGTTTGATGAGTCCTCAATCTAACTCCTTAGAGATTCATCCAAGCATCAATCTATACAATTAAACTAATGAATCAACAACTGTATTATCATTAAGATGGCCATGGTATATAATCCTAATTGTACAAAGGGACCTTATAGTGCATTCATTCAATTAATCTTAGATAGGGAGTGAAAAAATGAATAACTTTATTTAATAAATCAAATATTACAATAACAATTATTGTAGGAATGGTTCGCCTCGGGATCACATGTTTAACACTCCAATGCGGCCTTTGGTGGCCGACCCTGTTCAAAGATGCATAAGATTATGTGAATCACTACATTGACTGCCAAAAGATAGGCAGAACCATCGGACTAAGAGACACAATGCCCCTGAAATATATTCATATTTCAAGCATATTTGATGTGTGGGGCATTGACTTCAAAGTCCCATTGACGAATAGTCATGGATTCGAATACATTCTGCTCGTTGTCGACTATGTCAGTCGTTGGGTGGAGGCTATCCCAACCCGAGCCGCCAACAATTGCACCGTATGTCAATTTCTGAAGGATCATATCATTTCAATGTTCAGGATTCCTAAGATTCTTATATCTGATGGTGGTAGCCATTTCATCAATAAAGAGGTAAAGAAGCTAACAAAAAAATTTTGCATTAAACATCATGTAGCTTCTCCCTACTTCCCACTGTCCAATGGCTTGGTAGAATGCTCAAACAAGAAGATCAAGACAATTCTTTAGAAGCTTGTGCATCCAGATCGTAAGAATTGGTCTCAGTTACTTGACTCAGTTCTTTGGGCTTACATAATGGCATACAAGTCACCTTTGGGAATGTCTCCCTACCTCCTAGTATACGACAAACCATGCCATCTGCCAGTGGAACTCATTCATTAATCTTTGTGGGCAATTAATTTTTGCAACCTGGATTCTAAGATGGTTGCGAAAAACAGAAAGTTGGATCTGAATAGACTACTTGAATTCCGTTACTACGCATATGACAATAGCCTGATGTACGAGGAAAAACTCAAGAAGTGGCATGACAACCACATCCACCGAAAGGCTTTTGAACCAGGATAAAAAGTTTGGTTGTTCGATGCGATGTTGAAGCTTTTTCCCGGGAAGTTGAAGAGCAAATGGATTGGGTCGTTCATAGGGAAGCATGTGCATGACAATGACAGTGTAATGATATCAGAATTGTCAGCTGATGCACAACGCTATGTGATCAACGGATAGCTACTAAAACTGTACCTGGAACATGACACCTTCATGTCCATTGTAGATTCTATTCAAGTTGTAGATGAAGATGAATTAAAGCCACCACATATGCTGAAATGGACAAAGTATTCAAAAATATTTTGAATGATATTTCTTTTCTTCTTTTCATTTTTATTTTCTCTTTCCTACGAAAAGGTGTTCACCCCTTTTATACTTAGGATCTACTTTGTCCTAAGTATGGGGGAGTGTATCCCGAGTTGTTCATTCTTTGATCCCTCACATGTCCCCTCAACTCTTGATATTATGTCTATACTTAGGGATATTTTACCCTAAGTATAGGGGGAACATGCCGTACCAATGAGTTTGTAAATTCCTACCCTTGACCCTCAATGATTTGTGCACAACCTGATATACTTAGCATCATTTCATCCGAAGTATAGGGGTACGCTCAACTTCTCATTCGTTCATTCTTTAGTTGGTGTAGTATAGACTTTTCTATACTAAGTATGAGTTATGTCTTCCCTTTTTCTCTATTATCTATAAGTACATAACTCAAGCTAAGTATAGCGGGGTCGTATATACGTTGTATATACTTTAGCCATAACTCTTACTTTCGTATTTTGAATAATATGGCTTATTAATAAAAATTAATACAGATACATTCAATTCTTTGTATCTATTTATTAATAAATCAGTTAAAATTCTTTTGCAAAATGTTCAAAAAATGGTTTGAAAACCTTTTCGAAAATCTTTTGAAAATTGTTTGGAAAATTTTGTGTAAAATGTTTTCAAACTTTTTAAAAATATTTTGGTTTGTAAAAATGTCTTTTCTTTGTTTGAATAAAATATTTTGAAAATCTAATTGAAAATGTTTTCGAAAATAATTGCAAAAATATTTTGAAAATCTATACATATTGTTTGAAAAATCATTGCAAAATGATTTTGAAATTTTTAAATGTTTGTAAAAATTATTTGTCAAATTAGTTTGCAAAATATAGTTTTCAAAATGTTTAAAAAAATAATTTCAAATTATTTTGAGAACTACATATAAAATTCAAGTAATAAATTTCTTTAAATTTATACATAAATTTGTAAATAACTAACTGGTGTTAATTCCAAAATCCCAACTCTTGTTAACAACAAAGATGCACTCTAGTGTAAATATTTGCACATATTTCTTTTTATTTTGAAAAATCTCTAAAATTCTGCAAAGAAATAAAACCTATAAAATATTTAAAAATCTTTTCAAAAAAAGTATAAAAATTTGCAAAACTCTTCCAAAATCCATAAAAGTTCAAAATCAGAAAAGTGTGTCACAAAAATATTTTCTACATTACACATAGCATTTGCATTTTTCAGACTGATTATGATAACTGAACGAGTATAAATAAAATCTGAAGATTGGATCTTGGTTTGGAATTTAATCCACTAATCAGAGGAACCCTATAGGAACTAGAATTGAGATATTTCAGGTCCTCTAGACTTAATTCTTTGAGACCACGAGACTTGGTTTAATGTCACCTTATTGCTTAAGTAGAATATTTCAGAACACATGCATGACTCTTGTTGATAATGACCTGGCTTGCACAATTGCACTTTACACTTTGCTCTCCTCAGTTGAAGTGGTAGAGGGCTAGATTTGCCAGCATGAGACACAAGGCAATGGAATCATCAAAAGTCACCTTTTGTGGCCATTGTACCCCAACCCGATCCAGTTGCCATGAGGTCTAAGGAAAATAGTTATGGGTTGCAATAATGCTTCAAAAGAGGGATAGTCTATTGGCTCGATAGGAAAAAGTCCTTATGTAAATGCTGATGTATATAGTATTTAAAAAATGGAAAAATAAAAAACTCCTAAAAGAAATGATGGGCAAAATTCCAAGAAACAATAATTCACATCAGAGTATGTATATAGATGTATAGTCAATAAGAAAGCTTGAGCTTCAAAGTCAATACATGTGAGCCTGCAGCTGGATGACTTGGCTACACTTGTCAAGCATCCTAGAATAGGTAGCTACACTAACTTCCTTACATTCTTCTCTCCGCCTCCTCTTCTAGAGCCGGTTGTACTTGAACTCAGAAGGGAACACCCCGCTTCTCGAGGAAAGAGTTGTTGGATTGTGGAATTAGGGTAACCATGTTGAAGAAGACTGACTTTTGCTGCTTCAGCCGAGGAAAGCTACATATCACGCACACCGTCCAATATAGATTCATAGTCATAAGCGTTCGTGTAGGAGTTGACTTATTATGGCCAGGCTACAGAGGAGACTTGAGCAGAGTTTTGTTGTTCTTATAGGCTACTGTGTTTCAAGTCCGATTCCCGATTAAGGTTCCAACAAAACCTAACTTCCAAAAGGTCTAACTGAACTCCAAACTTTGATTTTAGGAAGACAAGTTTAATATTTAAAATAAATCCATATTCTTTCTTTTCCTTTTCTTTATTTTCTTTTCTACACATAAGCATAAGTGTTTGATAGGGACTAGCAAAAGCAAGTATAAGAGGGCGATGAAACCATAAACCCTAAGACCTAGGCATCATGATGACTAGATCGACAAGAAATAAAGTATGGGGAGATAATGGTTAAAAGCAGAATAAAACCCTAATTATTTATTCTTCCAAGATGCATTTTTGGGACCTATTTTATTCTTCATTATTTATACTTCAAATCATTAAACTTTGTACATGAAAGTTATAGATAAAAATATATTGAAATATACAAAATATATTTCACATTAAAATAATATATAATGTACATTATCCACTAAATAAAATAAAACCCAAACTTCCCAAACTCATATCTTCTCCATATGAACTCAAAACACATTAAAATAACCTTTATTCTATATAACTTTTTATTAGATATTTAATGGATGTGGTTTCATTTAAATTGGAGCTAAGATGCAAAAGTTAGGTTTTGGGCCCCTATTATGCTATATACATAAATAACATATTCATTTTATTTATTTTTTATACTTTTATTCATTTATATTTTTTAAAATTTTTAAATATTATTTATAGTGTATGTACATATTCATAATATAATAAAACCATAAAAGAATACACTAAATTAATATATTATATTAAATACATAGATGAATACATATACTTATACATATACATTATATACCTTTATTTATTTAAGTATATTTATTATATCAAAAAAATACAATAAAATTATATTTGTGCATGTTAGCATAATTTATAAATGTTTATAAAAAAAATAAAATCAAAAATACAAAATATAAATTAAATAACCTATATATAGGTAAATATACTTATAACTATACTTGTAAATGATAATTTATAATAAATAAAATAATAAAAAATAATGAAATTCACAGTATAATACTACATAAAATAACAAACAATTTTCATGATTTAACAAAAAATTCAATAAATCATTTACTATTGTATTTCTATTTATATCTTATTTTTATTTTTACTTTATCCTCGTGCGGACACTTGGACCAATCAGAGGCGGACCTCGATTGACCTGTCAGTCAAGTGGCCCCCTCTTACTCCCAGGTCCTGTATTCAAGCTCTTGACCCCATATTCTTTGAATTCATCCGCCGGATTCATTCACCCATTTTGCTCGACGCCTTCTTATCGTTTGATCCTCAAGCCTCGCACTTTCACATCCAAGCATCACCTCGATCGATGGATCACCACCTCGGACAGCATCCTCTATCAAAGAACCACGTATAAATAATCCCCCTATCGCCTTCCTCTCTTCCTTGATCCTTCTTCAGCCATTATAACCCTAATATTTGTGCATCTGGTGAATCCTGGTGATAGAAGGAGCTCCTAGGAGGATGTAGCGAGGCATGAGTCGTCGAATCGAGGTTGATCTGAGCACCACTACCTGCTCCTCTACGAGCTTGCTCCATTCTGGTGCAGTTCTGGTGAAGCTCCTCTTTTTCTTGGTATTTTCATTCCTAGACATAGCAGTAGTGTAGAGTAGTCTTTTGTTCCCTCAAATTCTGTCTGAATTACCGTAAAATCCATAAAGATATCTCGTTGGATCTTCGGCTCTGCCTTCTGTTTCCGCTCGTGCAGACCATACTTCGCCTCCACACTCACATCCATCCTCTTGAAGGATCTTCCCGACCACTTCTTCATCATCCTAACCATACAATATCCACATAACCATCATCTCTGCTTGCCTTAGCTTCCTGCAGATTCTAAAGGGCCAAAGGATCCCTCTTAGGTCGATGTTTTTACAAGGAACAGGTTCCTAGGGCCCCAAGCTTCTCCGACCTCGTTGGACCTCATCGGGGCTCGCAGGATCTTTTGGATGTCTCATGTAGCTTAGGGGGGTGTCTACCTCTATTGTGCAACACTTGGGATAGTCCCAAGTGGTTGGAGATACCCGCCAGCAAATATCGAAGCTTGATCTAAGTTGTGTTCTTTTCTGTTCTTCTAGGGAAGTGCACAACTGTTGGATCTTGTTCCATCTCCAGTTCACTCAGCTGTCGTTGGATGCATGTACGTTATCCGTTGGATCGCAACTGCCTTCTAATCTCAGGCGTTCATCATTGAAGCATCATCGGCTGTCTCGGCACATGAATGAGTGGGATCATTAGCGTCGTCGATCGTGCACGTGGAGGTATTTTGCATACTTCACCCTTTATTGTTTTTTTATTTTATTTTCTATACTCAAGATTTTTTCTGTAGTGTAAAAAGTTTTTAAAATTTGCATTTAGCCCATGTACTTCCCATAATTGCATTTAGGTCTAATCTACATCACCTCACATGCCCATACGTGTGTGGGGAGTGGGTATTTCACACCTAAACCTTGGGTTTGAGTTATTTAATTTTAGTCCTTATTTTTTCAATTATTTTAAAAAAAAATTGCATCTGGACTAACGAACTTTGTTGTAATTGTAGAAAAACCCTTCTAGGTATTGTTTATTAGAAATTTTTGAGAACTTTTTTTAATTTTGGTCCTATAGTTCACTGAGGTGTATGGATAAGGTATAGAAACGTTATATTTGTACAAATACCCTTGTCAAATTATATTTTCTTTCTATGGATTTTATTTTGTGAAAAATAGCTCAATATCACTAAAAATTGAAAGAAAATTACCATAATTGCGTGATAAATATATCTATCACATATATTTTTGGTTAGGAATTTAAGGTTTATTTTCTATTTACTGAAAATAAAAATAGAGCTTATGTTCCTTGTTTGACTATTAAAATTCCAAATAATAAAAAAAATTCAAAAATAGGAAAAAAGATTTTTTTAGTTTTGTATTTTGAACCTATAGACCAAAAATCATTAATAGTAGAAAAAGAAATACACAGAAAATAAAAAGCTATGAAATATCTTAACAATTATTAAAAATTCTGAATAATCCCCAAAATACTCATTTCCATATATGAATTTTATCTATTATATTTATTATAAATTAAAAATAGTTTTGAAAAATTTTGTTTCTTTTATCTATTTTTAATCTTCAAAACCATCCAGCCTATTTATCTTAGCTACTGTTTTGCCTTTTTATTTCAATAAAATATACAAAAAAGTAAAAAATATACGAAAAATATCAAAACTAGAGAAAAAATATAAAAAAGCCAAAATATTTTATTTTGTGAATTTTTGGCATTTATCGCAATATTTGTGAATATCAAAGCTATATATATATCTACATATACTTTTATTATTTATTATACAAATTAAAAATCAGAAAATCTAAAAAGAATATTAAATTATAAAAATAAAAATCTAAAGTAATTATAAAATAAAAAAAATAAAAAATAAAAATCAACAAAACGTCTAAAATAACCTAAAAGCGCAAACTCATTTATTTTCTTGTTTTTGCCAATTTCGATAGTCTATCCCCCGTTCACCCTCTGTTTGACCTCTACTGAACTTGTCCACTATACATTTTATCGTAGGGTATAATAAATTTTGACCTCTTGCTTGATTAATCTATTTCTTGTGTGGGTTAATTATTGATTGACCTTGGGTTTCATAAGTGGTCACCTCGACGACATTATATCTTCGCATTTTGTGAAGATATTATTTTAGACCCTTGTAAAATTTGAGTCATCATTTGGGTAAATTCTGAGGTTTATTGAATCAATCAACATGTATGGAGACAGTTTGATCTCCTTCCACAAAAGGGGAATATCTAGACAAGAGTGATCTTGGTTTATTTGAGATGAAGAAAACAGGGAGTCTTGAGAGTGACTCGCAAGGTCCGAACCGGTATCTCTGGAATTGTCCCGAATTATTAGAGATGTTTAGGTCATGGAATCGATGTAGTCGTTTGCAGAGTCCATACTAAGCCATCCAGGACCTATTATCTCGAGGGACAAAAGAAATAGAGACGAAGAATAATGATCATGGAGTGAAACAAGTAAAAGAATGGAGGGAAAATGAGAAAAGGCTCAAAGTGAGCGAAACAAAAAGGAATGATATGAGAAGTGAAAAGAAAAAGGAACAAGTGCACGGAATTGTGATGTTTGACCTTAATCTAATCTAAACAAACATGAAAGCAAATGGATTCACCAGCTCACACCAATGAGGTCATAAAGTTTGGTTATTTCTATCATGTCAGTTTTACTGTTATTATGGCAATCATTATCATGTTCTTAGCGGCTAACCCTATAAGAGAGTGAGTACTAATAGACAAGTGTCATATACTTCCCACTTCCTTTTTAACCTGTAGCGTGTACTTTTAAGAGAATCCTTGCTATTGGATTTGAATCCATTACTCAACCAAAGAATAGAGGAGGAAGCTAATAGGCGAAATTATTACTTTCCCCTTGCAAGGTACTCAACCATGGTACGATGAGATAAGAACCTGTCATTGTAGTTCTCTTATGCTCAGTACTTCATACCAGGCCTGCAAGAACACTTAGCCCTACTCGCCAATTCACCTATAGAAGTGTCAATACTTCGTAAATCCAATTAACAACAAGGTTGTACCCAGGTTTTGGTATTGGCTGAAATTCCTATGGTCGTGTCTCACTCTATCTGGAATGTACCTGAAAACAACTTGGCTTTCTGAACCCAATATAATGACGTCCATTGAGGATTTTAACTAGGGTCAAAGTTTATTAAGCGGTCCCTTTGATTTAAGTTTTGGGTTTTTAATTTTTTGAGTATTTTTTAAAAATAATCGCCAAATAAATTTTTTTTAGTTTCATTAAACATAAGTAAGCAAAAAACAAGAGAGAAGGCGGAAAAGCATTGCAAGTCAAAACAATGATGGAATGCTCACCATTGTGTTTGAATGATGAATGCCTAGTCAGAATTACTTACATTGCTTCCCAGCTCTCTCCATGCAAAATGCAAGACAAGAATTTAAATTACACTACATGAGATGCAAGTCTCTTGAAATCGTCCTAATTAGGAATTGCTATTAAAATGAAGCACCACCTTAATTTTACTAAGTCCAAGCATAGAGATCTATAGGTACATGCAAATAATTTAGGCATGGGACCTAGTTATAGAGTCAAGCAATCCTAAAAACTAAGAGCTCAATCAACAAAATGTAAAATAGAAAAAATGCGGAAATCACAAATCATTAAAAATAAAAAAGAAACAAAGAGAAAAATAGGTAGAACAAAATGGAGAATTCGAGAAAAATCGTGAAAACCAATATGTCCCCAAGTTAACAATCACTTGATAAATAGATCTGCAAAATGTCCAAAGTCTATCCATGTATTATTAAAATAATATAGAGTCTCTCACAAAATAAAAAAAATTATTTATACTAATGCCATCATGATCCTCTCTCTCATGTTCTTATTCCCGCTCTCTCATATCCGCCTAGTAAGAGAAGTCAATCTCTACCTCTTGGGGCTACGCAGGTCCTCTTAAGAAGTCCTCCTCAAATGGCAAGCCCTTGCAAGAAAAGTCAACAAAAGAGAGTGGTCAAATAAATAAATATTTATTGAAATAAGAATAAAAGCATAAATTAATAAATATAATATGTGCAAGCTATATTACGTGTTGCTCCCCAATAACAATGCCATTTGATAGAATGATTGGAATGGGGTACCAATGTACAGTCTTGGAGGACCTATGGTGTCCGACAAGTAGGATCCGACAATTGTTGTATCGGTCGCTCTTATGGCTTGTGGCACCTGAACCAATCTATCCAATCAATAATTAACCTACAACAATATATACAATAAATGTAAAGTGGGGATAAAACTTATTATAACTCTACAAGGATTTGTATAGTGGACAAACAGTAAAGTGTCGAACTCTAGGGATCAAATGCTAGGTAGGCTAATTACTAATCATTCTTCTAATTAACAACAATAAATTTTGTATTTTTATCCTTTTTTCTAATTTTATGTGGGTTTTTTATTAGATTTATGTTTTATAGAATTTTAATTGTCTTATATATTTTTATTTTCTATTGGTAATTTCTATTTTCTTTTAAATTTTTTGAAATTTTTAAATTTCTTTTTGATTTGTAAAATAAGAGATATTTTTATATATATTAGTAATAGGGTTAAATTGGGCTGCCCTTTGGGAGTAGCCAACTTGGCTACTACCACCCCTATTTTTCCCTCATTTTTTTATTTCTTTAGAAAATAAAAATTTGTAAATTCATCATTATATCCCTCTAAGATTCTATTAAAATTCCGTCATAAACAAAGACTCCTACGGCCTCCATCCAAACAGGGTCGATTTAAAAAATCCTACGTCCGTTAAAAAAATTACGTCAGGATGGAGGGCCTAGGAGTCTCGGTTTCTGACAAAATTTTAATAGAATGTTAGAGGGATATAGTGATGAATATACAAAATTTTATTTTCCAAAGAAATAAAAAAATGAGGGGAAAATAGGGATGGGAGTAGCCAAGTTGGCTACTCCCAGGGGGCAACCCCATTTTACCCCTAGTAATAATAATATATATACTATATAAGTAAGGTATCTAAAGTATTTTTAGGTTTTATATCTTTAATTATACATAAATATACTGAAAATATAGGAAATCAAATGCTTTGTGTTTTTTTATATTTTTCCCTATTTTTGGTAATTTGTATAGAAATTACTAAATTTTACGTATTTTTAAGGTATTAAATATAACAAAATAGTGTACAGCTTAAATATTCAAAATAGTTTTAGGTTTAATAAATATAAATAAGTCCAAAATATCCTAAAACTTTTAGTATATAGTATATAATATATAGAAAAATCAAAAACATGATAATATGTTCTTATATGTTTCTTTAAATTTTGATAATTTTTATAAGATTTTTTGGTAATTTTTAGGTTTCTTGATTTGTATTTTTTAGTGATTTTTGGATATGTGATAGATAATATAAAATTATAAATAATATCTTTTAGAGGAATTTTTAGAAGTGGTTTTATATTTTTATGGCTTTTAATAATTAGCCAGGGAATAAAAACATCTTTTTGAATTTACAATAAATAGGAAAATTAATTAAAATGGCATGTGAAAAATATATGTCATCAAGCACATTGAAGGTACTTAAATAAATTTTCCTATTTTTTAGAGAAATAAAAATAAAGGTAAATATACACAAAAATAAAATACTGAATTGGCATGGATCTATTTGCAATTTATAAAACGTAAACTTCAATTCAGAATATGTCCATAAAGTTCTAGGGTACAAACATAATTTTTACATGGCTTTATGTACCCCAACACATGTAGTTTAAGGGCTATTTTGTAAATATAAGAACGTTCAGGGGTTCCTCATGCAAAATACATGATTTATTTTACACATCAGTTAACATTTTTACTTTTATCCTAATATACAAAAACTAGCATGGGTTTCATGCAAATTACCGACTAAGGCTCACTGATAAGTGATTCCGGATGTGCCACGTGTATAATTAAAGAGGATCAGGCGGTGGAGGTTGGGAAACGCTTCGTCTTCAATCAAGGGCCAAGATTAGACATGGGCCCTATTCGTAATCCAACGACGCTTAAGGAAAATGAAGAACTCCCAAGAACACTACTTGGGAGGTGCTTCAATAGGTTATTTCTCCTTGCTCCATCCATTGTTGATGTAGAGAGGATTATGAACCTCTTGGGACTTCTCCGTGTTTGCATGCATCAAGGTCCCAACGATGGGCACATGGGGTCTTATTTGTCCATGGCGACGTATGGCTTCTAATGTTGGCTCGATTCGACTCTAGATGCTCCTTCAAAGAATGCTACCCGCAACAATATGTTATAGGGCTCAAGAGAAGACCTCTCTACCCATTTTGAAACTTATATGCACTGGGAAGTGAAGGGGCGGAGAGGTTCTGATGTGTGGTAGAGAGGAACCTCGATCAGGTTGAATTCGTGTAAAATCAGGATGGCAGATGATGGGCGATGAAGATAACTTGATGATGAATGAAATGGGGGTGAAAGCGAGTTTAGAGAAGGTTCAATTCATAGTGAAACAAGAGTTGGAGCTGAAGCTCCAACGAACGAAAATGTTTGGAATTCAACTAATCTGCAAACTATATCGTAAAATAAGATGCGAAATAAAATATTGGAACGGAATTACAATAATTGCATTAAAAAATAGATTAAACATGTAGAAACATGGAGAAAAGGAGCTGAAGCAAGCTTCAATGATGGAAGATCACACCCCAGCCTCTTCTTCTCCACATCAACACCTCTACAAGGTCTTTGATGTCACCAGAAATCTCAAGTAATGCGAGGATTGAGGTTATGAAGTGCAAAGGGGATCAAAAACAAAAAGTACGGTTGGGAACCTTATTTATAGCTGACTTGGGAAGGCTATGGCGTGTAGATGGAGGGTGGTTGGCAGAGCCTAAGTGATGGGTTAGAGTAGGGTTGAGGGAGGTGCATATTGATGGTGGTCTTGAGGAAGACAGAGAGATAGAGGAAGTTGAGAAAAATGGAGGAAAAGGGCCTCCCGTGAACTTTGACATGTGTCAAAGATAGGAGAGGACAGCTGATCGGAGGTCAACAGTCCAAGGGCTCTGTTTGGTCCACGTGGACTAATCAGAATAATTCTATTTAATTCCATTATTATTACAATTAAAAATTATAAATGATTTCATTAATTAAAACTCAACATGAATAATATTTCTTATTTTATGTATTATTTTTGAATTTTTTATTTATTTTTCAAACCTTATTGATTAGGTGTTAATTTTTGCAAGAGTATACATTGGTATAATTAGCTATAAATTAGGTTATTTATTCTTATTTTATATTTTAAGTTTTACTATCATATGTACATTTTTTAGATATTTATAATATATTTAAATACATATTTAGATATTTTTATTTTATTTTTCTTAATTTATTTTTATACTTAACTTAATAGATTTATGTACATTATAGGTATATTGTACCTATATATTGTAATATGTTATTTATTTTATTATTATTTTAGTGGTTTTATTTTATATTTATATTTTAAATATGTTTAAAATAAAATTCACACATATTTAAAAATATATGAAAACAAAAAAATATAAAGAATGAATTATATGAATAAAGCATACATGTATATAGTACAATAGGACCCCGGAATGTTGGATTTTGCATGTTAATTCAATTTATAATGAAATCACCTTTATTAGATAGATAATTTGATTTTAAATGCAATGGAAGTGAGTTCGATCAAATTGGAGTCCATATGGCGAAGATATTGGTATGTAAAGTTTGGTTTGCAGCTTTTTCAACTGTGTCTCGTAGTTACATAGTATATTACTTTTATGTACAATTATTTTTTAACCATCTATGTATTTTTATGTACAAGTTTCATGTAGAATATTTTATTATTTGAGATGTATAAAATACAAAATAAATTTATGTAAAAATAATTATTCTTAGTATAAAGAACTGGGTTTTTATATACAATGTAGACCATTATCTCTCCTTACTTTATTCCTCATCAATCAACTCAATATTGACTTAGTCTCGGAGTTTATGGTCGTTCAATATCTATGATACCTCATTTATTTTTCTTTTCTTTTATTTATTCTTGTATTTTGGATTTAAATCCCATAATTTGTACAATTTATAGACAAATAATGGGTGTTAATTTGCACAATTTATCTATATTTACATGTGTTTTAATAAGGATTTAAATGCAAAATAGAATAGTACATGTATATGAATGGCTATTCATCACCATCTGGACAAAGTGTGGCACGTACCCTGAGGATTAGTGCCCAGATCCCGGCCTGGGTAGTGCATTGTAAATTGGCAGGATTCCTGAGTATTGGCACTTGTATCGAAGCGTGAGTGAGTAGGGTTGAGTCTGCTTGCATACTTACTCTGAAGTACTAAGCATAGGGAACTGTGATGGCGGGTTTATGTCTCACTATGCCACTGGCAATTCCAAATTAACCTCTTTAATTTGTAAGAATTAATGTGTGAATAAATGAATTTGTTTTTGTGTTGAAGGCAGGTTATTGGAATCAATCAACAAATTGAGCACTTAATTTTATTAATTAATTTTAATCGAAGGTATTTTATGTTTATTTACCTCTGAAAGCCCTATGGTCGAACTCAAGAGGAAAAGGAACAACCTAGATTAATATCTATCAAAGTTCGTGCACGATTTTTGAGGCAGAATATTTTTGGTATTTTTCATACAAATTTTGAATGAAAATGCGAATGTAGGCCAATTTTAAGGACTAGAAAAAAATTTTATTGATCAAACGATGTCCAAAAATTATAAAACTTAGCCAACATGTTAATTAAGATGAAATCAATGCATTATAATATTTTTTAGAATTTACTGATGTAAGATGAATATTTTATGAATTAATAAATGTAAAAAAAGTGTGAATCTCAATAATTAATTATAATAAATATTAAACCTACTTATTTTCAAGAAATAAATTTATCTATGATATATTAATAAATGAAATATCCTATAAAAACCCTAAACCTAAAAATGTGAGATTTAACATCTATTAAAAATTAACTATTGGAATTCACCAAATTAATTTTAAAGAGTAAATGATGCATGCAAATGCGATTCTTTATTGGCAATGTGAATTACAATCAAACCTACTATCTGTGAATTTTTGGTAATTTTTCGAGAAATGGTTAATTATCTATGAATTTCAGAGCGTAAAGTAGGCAAAATGTGCAAGATTTCATAATAATAATTATTATTAATTAACTATAGAGCGTAAAAATATAACAATCATGCCATGATGTAGAGAATCAATTGAAGAACACAATGTCATTTTAGAATAATAAAATGATGTAAAAATGATGTTTAAAATAAAGGAAGAATACATGGCTCTGTTTGCAATATTACAATAAGTAAATAAAATAGAAAATGCAGTGCGGGGACTAAGTTGCAATTACCTAAACTCTAGAGGGGGGGTTCTGCAAAATATCCAAGGTCAAGTACAATACACATGACCCTTGGTTGTCTGGGGGCGTAGTTGATTTGGCTGAACTTCGAGGGCTGCTCTGCAGTTAGTCCTCCCCTACGCCTGCGGGTCACTTGATGAGAGGGGGCCTCCGCTGGAATCGATAGCGAGGGAGGTACATCCGGCATGAGGTTGAGAGGTTGAGCACGTCAATGGAGATGCATCCTGTTGGAGTCGAAGTCGATGAAGGTTTGCGGGGGCAGAGGCTCAGATACCTTTAATGGCTCCTGAAGAGGACGAAGCACGGCCGATGATGAGCGAGGCTGGGTGAGTACCGGTCCTTTGTCGATGAAGTTGTGGAGTGGGAGTCCGTGGGAGGAGTCGCTATGGAGGGCTTTGTATCCGAAACAGTCGGGAACAGAAGTAGTAGCTGGAGCGTGTCGAAGACAGAGGACCTTTGCTAGAGCATAGTTAGGAGCGAGGCGGAGATTAAGATGAAGCATGGAGTCTTCCGGATTGGAGAAGGTTGGTGAACGGTGGACCTTCCCCGGAAGAGGGGAGGAGGTATACGTACTCGACGACCAAGATTCAGAGCAGGGTAGAGGTGGTGGAGCAACGCTTCGCAACGAGGCATCAAGCTCGGATCTCGCATGGAGAAGAAGCGGTGGCGCTGTCACCAACAACCCATGAATCCTCTTGATGGAAATTGATGGATGAAGAGGATGTGTGGCCGACGGGGTAGTTAGATAGGGTTGGAGGGTTGGTTTAAGTCTAGAAGGGAATCAAAGATAGGATTTGATTGGGATGAGGGCCATCGTGAGATTGCAGGAGGCGATCCAGGATGGAAGTTCACCAATCAGGAAGGCGACGTGGATGAAGGTCGACGTGAGATTGGGGGTACGATGACTGGTGATTGGCGGTGTGGTTGGATTGGAAATGATTTGTGGCAACGACTGCAAGGATGGAAAGGGCGGCGGTCGACTAGAAGAGGAAGGTTTGGCAGTGTGAATCGTTGTGGGAGGTGGCGATCGATCCGTTGTAGAGGTGAATAGGGAAAGGGGCGGCTGATTGAGGGGAAGGAGATGGCACACCGTGGTCGTCCGATCGGTCGAGATCGAATGGCCAGATGGATGCCACATGCCGAGATCGAACTAACATATGGGTGCCACGAAAATTGAATAATTAAAAGGGTTAAAAAAGGTTGATACATTGCAGCTCCAAGAGCTGCCACGTGTCACTCCCAAAAAAATCGGAAAAATAAAATAAGAAGATAAATAAAAACGAAATAGCAAAAGACCTCAGATCAAAAATTTTCTTCACGAAAGTTGCTCTTCTCGATGAGACCTACAACTTTCTTAAAGAGGCCAAAATAGGCCATTTGCACAAAGTGACATTTTCGGTGGTACTCTGTGTAAAATACCAGATTTTTTTGTTTTTGTAATATTTTATCATTTTTAATTAAGATAAAAATCAGGAAGAATTATGATAAAATCAAAGATAAATTTTTATACATTAATTTATTTTTTGGATTTTTATTAATTAAGGAAATGAAGAAATAAAATAAAGTATGGAAAATACAACTTTCGTACAGACTGTTAGTGAACACTCAGACGCAGTTAGTTTCTTTGATTTTGGTTTATCTTAGATTTGGATTTTTGCACATTTTTAATAAAACTTTTATCAAATAAAATAAATGAAAAAAATGAAATAAAAGGAGTCAAATATGTACATAAAATAATAGGTCGAAATCAAGTAAAATATACAATGTACAAAAGAGGCACAAATCCCAACTTTCAAATATTACTTCTGATTCACTTGAACTTGGTATTGTTTTGAAGGTAATTGAATGTACATTTGTTCAATAGTGAGTAGGATCAAATCGGACATTGTATGAGGAAGATATCAACGTTTTAGTCTGACAGATCTGAAATTAGGATTTGGGTTTATTTCTTCATTATTACAGTTAGTGATTGTTTTGTATTTTTTATCTATTATCGTTAGTAGTATGTACACAATGGAATGGTTTTGGGTAATTTGGAGTTAGCATGAATTAATTAAAAATCGGGGAAGTTATCTTATTTTACATGTCAACTAGGCTGAGATTTTTGGCTTATCATTTTATGCAAGCATGATAAAATGCAATTATTATTTACATATGCATAAATGCTAATTATGCATTATAAATGAAGAAACACAGATGAATTTTGGGTATCTGAGCTTAATTAATGTCTTTTTTAGTGTGATGAATATGAGATTCATCAACATCCTATACTTAAACCTTGCTCATCCCTGAGCATCTAAAAATGAAATGAGGTGAAGTGAGATTGGGCTCCATACCAAGACCATGTGCAAAAGGTGAAAATGGAGTTAGACCTGACCTTTGGATTATTTATTTGATGGAATTTCTATGAGAACTAGGGTTTTAAAATAAATAGCCTCCAAGTTCTACACATCATTGTCAAAGTTTCGGCTTAGAAGTCATCTTAGATCAATCATCTTCCCAAAGCATGCCCCATAAACATAAAAAAATTGTCTCGATTGTGTGAAAGGTTTTAGCTTTTCCCATCAAGAATGTCGGATTACCATGCAAACCTCTCAGCCAATAAATCATCCTCGGGGAGTCAGGTATTTCCTTCTGAGGTCTCTCACGTTGTTTTCACAATCAAAAAATGTGAGGATTTAGAAGAAGGGGAAAAGAACTGGAGGGTGACCACTATAGTCACCTCTCCTTGTGAAGCCGATCAGTTTAGCAAGGTCTCCACTAGATCTGCAGGTTTTCTTGAAGCTTGGACCTTTCTGGTCAAATATTTATTTGGTAGTTGGCTTCTTTTTGTTTGTATTTTTGGTATCTTTGTGTGGATCTTGTTGTGCCCCTACGGACATGGAATCTTTTTTTTCCATACATGTTTCGGATCTTAGAAAAAATTATGCCCAGCCATCCATCCCTTTTCTGAATCTTTATTTCAACTCGTACTCTGGTCTTTATATGTCCATGCTACTAGAAAAGAAATTCACAGAGTCTTCCAACACCCCATCTGAGTTGAGCTAAGTGCATAGTACGAGAGTACAAATTAATTCCCTATTCAAAAGTCGTACCCAGAATGAGGCAAGAGGGTTAGACACTAAGAGTCAAATTTAGCACATTGTCATGAGGAATTCGAAGAATTAAGTCATATACATGAAGCTTCTAAAATCCTCTTTCTCAGTGAAGTTCCTCTGAAAATTAGGTGGATTAAGGCCAAGTCTAGGCCACTTTCGGTTTCTACTCATAACTCAGTTCAGAACCTAAGATTTTTTTCACCAATGTAGATGCATGTAATGCAAATGTATGGAATGCAGACAATTTTTTTGAGCTTATTTTTTTAATGCAAGTTTTTTATGCAAAAAGAAAATAAGAAGATGACTTTTCAAAACTTTGGTTAAACACGCAGTATTAGTTGCAAAACACAAAGTTAGTTTTTTTAATAAAATTTTCAAGTTACTTACCCACCCCATAAATAAGAATATAGACTTACGCAAAAGTATGAGCTATGGGTAAAAAATATATAGAGTATATACACACCCCTATACTTAGCGAGTGTTATGTCCTCAGAGCACAAAAAGCGCAAAGAAGACATAGCTCAGGCTAAGCGTAAGATAGTGAACAAGAATTAATAAAAACAGAAGTTGACTTGCCCCCCTATACTTTGGCTGTGAATAGTTTAAGTATAGAAGAAGGGTGGAAAATAAGGCAGATGAGGATGTGGAATTTCAATGAGGAGAGTATATACAGTGGGCCTCTGGTCCCCCTATACTTAGGCTATGATCATCCTAGAGCCTAAGTATGGAAGAAAGGTGAAAATGGGGAGATCGAGTGTGGATGAGGAGAGTGGTATACGCAAGTGGCATTAGTCCACTCCCCCCCCATACTTAGGCCTTGGCCTAAGTAGAGGAAGAAGAAGTACAAGGGAATCGATGGGGTCAGGAGGGAGGGTTGCTGATGAATAAGGAAGTTTTCGGCAGATCTTTTTGTGAGCCTGTGCCTAGAGGTCGTAATGATTGGAAGAATATGAAGCAGACGAGTCCCACCTATCATCAGTGTTATTCTCTGAAGAACCATGCTGGAGAGTGTTTTGATAGGAAGAAGATGAACCATAAGAATAAGATAATTCCCAGCAGTCGTCGGAGTTATCCTCAAAAGAATAATATCTGAAAGCAGAGGTACTCCATATATTCTTTTTCTTAAGCTACTTTATCAAGATGTTCTTAGTCTTGTGGTCAATTGCCTCATCCTCGGATGATGAATATTCTGAAGCACCAGTCTTAGTATGGTCATATGAGATTATTCCAGTATATTTAATGAGATTAGGAGAGTCGGTTCTCGAGGAATAGTAGTGAGGGACAGGAATTGTCCAACGGGGGTCGATATTCGGTTGCTTTCTTAGATAGGGACTCAAGGCTGCTGAACTGAGATCCCTCATAAAGATCACCTTATCCAGACATGATGAGGGATCATCAGAAGATTCATTTTTTGGTATGTCAATGGCGACTTTCTTAGTCAGCTTACCATGAAATTAATTAAAGAAGGAGTATCGGAATGGGTACTTTGGTCCGCGTCATCTGTGAAGGTGCAGGTCTTGGGAGTGAGGTGCTGACAATCGGGTCTTCAAATGAATAACCATTTAAATATTCCTCCATGTTTAGCAGACGTCCTGCATATTTGTTCTCAATTGACTTGACATTGGTGCATTCCTTTGTCAGATCAATTTGATCAAGGTGGTTAGAGGAGGTCTTGTCTGACTTAGGGTAAGCCCATTCTTGTGTTTCCTCATCATAATCACCATCGTTATGGTAAAGGTCTTGTATCAGGTTTTCTTTCATAGTATTTGTTATGATAGTGAGGTGCAAGCATCGGGGAATGGGAGGATGGGATTGGACTTTGAACCAATTGTCTACTCAATAGTCGTTATCTCAGATGTAGCAACGGGTTAGAGCTCTTCTACCACTTGATGGTCACGAAAATTGATGTCTTTGTGGGTTGACTTGAAATATCGTGTTTCCTCAAACATTGGATGAGATCGAAGTGTTCTCAATGTTGTAAAATTGATTTTCCGAGTCTTGGGCTCAATAGTTGCCTTAGCTAAGGCTAAAAATGACTTCTCGAGAATGATTAGAGACTGCATGAATTCTCCTTGATGCTCAATATAAATGATCGTGAAGTCTACTTTGAGTGGAGCACCTTAGAATGTAATGATGACTGAAATTATTCCTCTCGGTCGTTTTATAGATCGATAAACCAGCTGAACGATCTCTCTTGATTAACTGATTGGTACGAGTTTGAGCTTATCAAACACGGAGGTCGGGAGGATGTCGATTTGTGTGTCGTCGTCGATTTGGGCATAGTAAATATTGTCTTTGATTCCACAGTCAGGTCACGGCAACCTCTTCACTCTATGGATCTTAGTCTTTCTTCTCATCATCAAAGAGGTGTCCATTGATAATATATGTCTTTCGATCTTTTTTCTCCTCCTGTCCAACTTATTTGCCAATAATTTACTCTTTACAAATATTTCCAGGTTGGGGAAGTGTTCAATAGCCTGATGTAAGGGAAGTTTAAAAATCAATCTTTTATCCAATGATTCCCTTAGAGTAGGATCCAAATTCTTCAAATCCTCTCCACTTTCAATTTTTATGGGTTTTTCTGTTTTTTTTTTAATTTTTTGGGTGTTCTTGATTTTTTCTATATTATTGGTTTTTTCGGTGTGGTGTGTAGATGTGTATATTTCCACAACTGAGGAGTCTTCGATGTGCTAAATCAGAGTCATTCTTATGGTGCACAGAGTTCGTGAATTCCGATTATCCTCTAGATTTTCAACATGAGATACAATCAGTTCATCTTCCATTTTTATGCATGAACTAGGATAAGATCCTCTTGAAATATATAGAATATGTTTTGATTTATTAATCTCTGAAAATTTCTCTTGAAGAATCATTGAAGGAGTCTGCTCAGTTGGAAGGAATCTCTAGGTCTCATACTCAACATGTTGACTCAGGTATGTACAGTTTGTTTGAGTAGAACATTTTTCATGGTAGTTGGTCGGTCCCTCATATAGTGAAGTCATCATACAGGGTTCATGTATGTTTATATCATCAATCCAGTCTCCTGTATGGTTGTCATGTCCGAAGGAATGATATGTGAGATTTTCATAAAGAGTATGATCATTAGGGTCAATCAGTATGTAAAATTAGGATGTGTGGGCCTCTCCATTTTGTTTGATCGATCCATCGTGTTATTCCCTAAGGTCCAGTCTGGATATGTATCTATGAAGTGTTGACCTATCCCAACATTGTGATGAGGAGAGAATGTAGTTGGCTGGAATTGTTGTATCGATCTGTCGTTGGTCGCAAAAGTGGTATGATCTTCAAATGGATTGGTGAGAACTCAGGAATAAGATGAGTTAACCAAGGATGAAGTTTGATCAAATGTAGAAGAGGGCTAGGGAGGTGGAAAATAACAAGAAGTGGAGAATTACATTGGAATATTAGAGTAACATGGATTGGAATTTATAGAATAGGTTGGATTCATTCGAGAGTCAGAGTCTCCCGTAAATGTTGGGGGTTGTCTTGCAGAAGCGAACATTTAGGACTTGTGTTTGATCGAAAAGAAATAATCTGGTGGATATAGATACTAATGTCCTATCAATTTCAAAGGAGGTGGATGAGTTGTCATAATGGATCTTGGTTAAAAAAATTCAAGTGCACTGGATAATTACAATAAAAAATTTAAATTTTTTTATTTATAGATCAAGAAGGGAGAGTGATGGCACAAGTGTGCGATTTTGATATTCGCTTCGGTTCACACACACCAAAGCAAACACAATTCAAACCCAGTTTCACCAACTCACACAAATGAAGGCCGCAAGAGTCCGATCAATTATCTTTTCAATTTTGATTGGTAATAAAATCAATCTTAGAAAAGAACTAGCGAGCTATTAGGTTGCAGAAATTTTCCTAAAGATTGGTCCGAATTCTTACAACTAGTTGCATCTACTTCAAGCTAGTATGGGTGTAAGTACGGACTGTAAAACAATTACCTGTTACTTAAGGACTGAGCATTACGTAGTGTCCATTAAACCACCCACTCTGCTAAGGAAAGACGGACCGTAAATGGGTACTCGTGTTTCCTCACTGAGAAGTAGCTAATTATTTTTATTGAATCGGTAGTCTGAATGAAAATACCAAAATTTGGCTATATTTTTGAGTAACGTCTCTCGCTTACTCAAACAGATAATTAATCCAAGTACGAGGTTGTTCTCCCACAAAAATTCTAAAATTTATGGTTTAATTTAGTCGGCCTTGTTTAGAAGTCTCAATTTTAATTAGGTGATTACTAAAAATTTTAAGTGAGTAAAAAATGCACATCTACCCTCCATTCCCAATTTCCTTTTAAATTTTAAGTGACAAAAAAAGAGGGAGAAATTTGGGAAAAGCTGATACACGCGAAAAACGATGATGTATGCTCAGTCAGAAGACTTACAGTGATTTCTCGCAATTTCCATGTGAGATGCAATACAGGAATTGAAAATTGTTCTATATGAATGCAATCTGACAAAACCATACCTAGCAGAAAGTTCTATTAGTCGGGGAGACCTGATTTGAATTTAGACCAGGTTGAACGATCAAATGTGCGTCTCAATTAAAGTGAAGTATGATTCTAGTTTCTACGAGAACAATTGAAATCCTATAAGCTCTAATAGACGTAGTGCAAGTCTAACCTATGAATCACTCATGTCGGGCCCCACCTCATCGGAGAGTAAAACATGCCACGGCACACCAAAGAAAAAGTTCAAGTCTTAACACATGCGAGAGTCCAAACAGACCATGCTATATATAAGAAATTAATTACAGATAATTGAAACTGTAGAAATTAAATCCTAGACTCCACGCTCTCTTATGACTCGACTCAATCTTAATTTTAATGCAGCTTGGCGGTTGGTGAAGTTGCATCAATTTCGTGAAAACAGCTTCATGTACGTCGGGTACCTCACAGAAGAAATAAGAGAGAGAGTGAGAGAGTAACACAAAAATTAATCAAAAATAAAACAAAAAAATGTTGAAAATAAAATAAAATAAAATAAATGTGGAGAAAAAAATAGAAAATGTACCGTGAGGAGGTTAGGGGTCAGACTACCCGAATATGTGGAAAAACCAAACATTAAACTTTCTAGACAAAAAATAAGTTGAATCCTCCATGGCAACAACACAATATGATGATTCATAAATTACCCTCTTTAATTTGTAGGAATTAACCTGAATAAATTAATTTTTCATTTCATTGTAGGCGTGTATTCGAGATCAATCAAGAAATTAACCACTTAATTTAATTAATCAATTTAAATCAAAGCGTTTTTGTGTTTATTTAGCCTGAGCAAGCCCTATGGTCGAACTCAAGAAGGCAATGGAATAACTGAGATAAATGTCCATCAAAGTTCGTGCATGATTTTTGAGAAAGAATATTTTTGGTATTTTTGATGCAATTTTTGAATAAAAATGGAAATGTGGGCCAATTTTAAGGACTAGAAAAAATATTATTGATCAAATGATGCCAAAAAATTATAAAACTTGGCCAAGATGTTAATTACAGTGAAAAAAATGCATTATGATTTTTTAAAATTTTTTGATACAAGATGAATATTTATGAATTAATAAATGCAAAAAAGTGTGAATCTCAATAATTAATTATGATAAATATTAAACCTAATAGGAAATAAAATTATCTAAGATATATCAATAAATGAAATATCCTAGAAAAATCCCAAACCCTAAAACATGATATTTAACACCTATTAAAAATTAACTATTGAAATATACGAAATTATCTTTAAAGAGCAAATGATCATGGCAATTTTTCAAGAAATGGTTAATTAGTTATGAATTTCAGAGTGTAAAGTGGGCAAAATATGCAAGATTTCATAGTAATAATTATTAATTATTAACTACATAGCATAAAAATATAACAATCATGCCATGATGTAGAGAACTAATTGAAGAACACATTGACATTTTAGAATAATAAAATGATGCAAAAATGATGTTGAAAATAAAGGAAGAATACAGGGCTCTATTTGCAATATTACAATAAGTAGATAAAATAGAAAATGCAGTGCAGGAACTAAGTTGCAATTACCTATACCCTAGAGGGTGGTTCTGCAAAATATCCAAGTGGTCACGTGTAGTGCACGCGACCCTTTGGTGTTTGAGGGATGTAAGGATTTGGCTGAACTCTAAGGGGTACACTTCAATTGGCCCTCCCCCACGTGTGCGGGTCACGTGAGGGGAGAGGGCCTCCTCTGGAATCAATGGCAAAGGACGTACCTCTGACAGGAGACTAAGAGGCTGAGCATGTCGATGGTGATGCCTCCGGCTAGAGTCGAAGTTAATGAAGGTTTGTGATGGCGGAAGATCGACCGATGAAAAGAGAGGCTAGGTGAGCATCGATCCTTGTCGATGATAGTGAGTGTGATGACCCTGGGAGGCGTCGCTATGAAGGGCTCTATAGTCGGAACAGAGTGGGGCGGATGCAGTCGCTAGAGCATGTCGAAGACGGAGGTCCTTTGCTGAAGCATCGTTAGGAGAAAAGCGGAGATGAAGGTGAAGCATGGAGTCCTCAGGAGCGGAGACGGTTGGTGAATGGTGAACCTTCCCCAGAAGAGGGGAGGAGGTATACGTGCTCGACAACCTAGAGCCAGAGCAAGGCAGAGGTGGTGGAGCGGTGCTCTGCCACGAGGCGTCAACGCAGATCTTGTACGGAGAAGAAGTGGTAGCGATATCACTGCCAACCTGGGACTCCTCTCGATGGAAAATGGTAGATGATGAGGATGTGCGTCCAGCAAGGGAGTTAAATAGGGTTGGAGGGTTGCTCCCAGTCTTGAAGGGAATCGACGATGCTATTTGATTGGGATGATGGGCGTCGTGAGATTGCTGGAGGCGATCGGGGATGGAAGTTTCCTGATCGGGAAGGCAACGTGAATGAAAGTCGATGCGAGATTGGGGGTACGATGACTGGTGATTGGCGGTGTGATTGGATTGGAAAAAGATTCATTGCGGCGACTGCAAGGATAGAAAGGGCGGTGGTGGGCCAGAAGAAGAAGGTGTGGCGGCGAGAATCATGGTGGGTGGTGGCTATTGATCCATGGCGGGGGCGAATAGGGAAAGGGGCGACTGATTAAGGGAAGGAGATGGCGCACAACAGTTGTCCTATTGGCCGAGATCAAACAAACAGATGGGTGCCACATGGTGGCCATTTTTTTAATTATTATGTGCATTTAAATAAAAACTAAATAAATAAAAGGGTTAGAAAAAAGGTGACATGTGGCGGTTCTGGGAGCTTCCACGTGTCACTCCTGCAAAAATCGAAAAATTTCTTCACGAAAGTTGCTCGTCTCGATGATATCTACAACTTTCCTGAGGAGACCAAAACCAAATAGGTCATTTGCACAAAATGACATTTTTGGCGGTGTTCTATGTGTATAAAATACCGGAGTTTTGAGGTTTTGAAATTTTTTATCATTTGTAATTAAGATAAAAATCAGGAAAATTATGATAAAATCAAAGATAAATTTTTACACATCACTTTAATTTTTAGGATTTTTATTAATTAAATTTTTTGTATTTTTAATAAAAGATAAAAATAGAATAAAATACTAGAAATAACAAAAACACATTTTTTTGGATTTTTTAGTAATTAAGAAAAAAAGGAAAAGAAAAATATGTACATTATATACAAGATCACTTGGCCTTATTTTCAATGGTAAATTTTTTTGAGATTTTTTTAATTAAATAATTTATTAAAATATAAAATAAAGAAATTAATAGAAAGAGAAATAAATCAAAAAAGTTTAGATTTGTACAAAAAATATAAAGGTCAAATTTATTACATTACGTACAATATACAACTAGGTCCTTAAATTCAAATTTTTACAAATGAGCTTGTATTTTAATGAAACCACTTTCATTCGATAGATATTTTTCTAACTTAAATTTGAAGTGAGTTTGGTGAATTTTGAGTTCATATGGAGCGGGAATTTGGCCGGGAAGTTAGACTTTATGACCGTTTCTCTTTAGGATCTTGGAGCATTTATTTAGGGTGAAATTTATTTTGTATTTTTGTATTTTTATATACATTTTTATAAATAAGTAGAGGAATAATTAGATGAAAAGGAGTTAGTATGAAATTATTTAATATACTGGAAGTTTTGGCTATTTAAATGTGAAAAACTCCTTTATTTTACAGCTTTTTATTATGAAATTATTTTATATAATACTTAGCGTATTTTATTTACAAGAGTCATTTTATTAATTCAATGATTTTAGGGACAATTATTTGAGATTTAGCTCAGGGATGTTGCTAAGATCAATATATAGAGATGATGAATCACGGATTCATCACCCCCTATACTTGAACTTTGCTATTCCTCGAGCAAATAAAGACTGAATAAGTTGGATTAACCCCTGACTGTTCATGTGAATACAAGACTTGATCTGTTGAAGAACTCTTGGTTTTAGAGAACCTAAAATTCTAAGCTTAACCAAGATCTAGTAAAAAGATATCCAATTTCCCTAATCGTCAGACTTTCTCTGTATACATATATAACAGGGATATGACATTAAGTGTGGAATCACAAGAGTAGAATCACAACGTCACTCAAGGTTCCAGTCTAAGAGACTCTCCTAAGAAGTCGGTCCTTAACATTAGTGAATAAACCATTTATTGCATCCAATCCACCGTCTCTTTAGTTGTCAGACTTAAAAGTGTAGAAGGAAGGTCATTTGATGAAGGGCATAGGATTGTGTCACTTCTTCTCTGCTTCTCATTGGAACAAGTGTCCTTTTGAGTGCCTTATTAACTCAACACATGTATTTCTTGATGTTGATCAGTGTGTCCGTCAAGAGAATTTGGAGTCGTCTGCACTTGTTTTCCTAGGAATACATCGGGGTATGTCTTTTTTGCATACCTATCGTACTTTCGACTCCCAGACTTGTAGCACTTAAGATGCACAACCGTTTTTGGGTGCTAGCCCAACTCCTGGTCCTACTAGCGGTGGTCTAAGTGGACACTTTAAAATAGTTGGGAGTGCTCTCCTTTGGTGGAAGCTCTTTTGTATTTGACTTTGTAGTGTAGAGCTTTTTCTTTCTTTCTTTGTTTCTTTTGAATTTTGGCTAGTTCTACTGTTTTTACCAAGTTGGCGCACACTGATCAACAATTTTTAGATTTCATCACACCCTGGCACATAGGTCAATATCAAGAGATAGTACAAGAACCATGTTCTCATACTAGCTAAAAGTGCTGACACTCAGGTTTCATGAAGCCTTCATCGATTTTATCTCATCCTCAAGCATAATAAAATTAGGTCCAAACTCAAATTCCTCATCCTAGTTCCTCAAGTGAAATTTCATCTCATATCATCATAACCGCAGTCGTGTATGTGAGGTGATGATCATATTCTTAATGTAGAGACTAACCGTGTTATATAGCACACTAATCTTTCAAACTAGGACAATGTGAATAATTAAGTCAAAGACCCAAATGACTACAGCTGGTTAACTTAAAATCCTAGGACCTCATTAATCAAGTGTTCTTGAACTTCACTAGTCTTGTGTGAATGTGAAAGTGTCAGAGACTAAAGCAACTCATTAGTTGATTTTTGTGATTTTTTTTGAAAAAAGGGAAAATTTTGAAAAAGAAAGGAAAATAAGATAGAAGATTTTTTTGAAAAAGGCTTTTACTAAATTTTTTTTGAAAAAATTTAAAGAAAGGTAAATAAAAAAGGGCACATTTTTTATTTGTAAAAGAGGATAAGAAAAAGAAAAGAAAAAAATTTAGATCTTTTTAAAGAAGGATAAGTTTTCTTATCTACAAGACCTTTTTTATGATGATTTTTTTACAAACACAAGTTAGTCAAATTTACACCCTAATTTTTGAACAAATTTTTAAAAGATTTTCCAAACCATGTCACATAATTTACAGATTTTCAAATCATTTTTCAAAAGGTTATAAAAACAAGTAAAATTCCCATTTTTCAAATTAGTGTCAAACATTTTTCGAAATAATATAATTTAGTTAGAAAAAAAATTCAAATCATTTACAAGCATTTTTTACAAACCAGTTCAAAAGATACGCCTACCATAGCCCCCAAAATTTTTTTGAAAATCCTCAAAATGAGAGCTATGGATAAAGTATATAAGAAATATGTAGGACACACCCCCATATACTTAGATTTTGTTATGCCCTCATAGAACAAAGTGATATGAAGACATAGCTCAGGCTAAATATAAACAGACATACAAGAACGGACGGTTCTCCTCCTATACTTAGGCTTGAAATAGCCTAAATGTAGGAAAAAAGAAGGGATCAAATGAGTGAAGAATATGAATGGACGACGGCAATGTGAATAAGGAATCACTTAGGGTACAGACGAGAATATACAAACAAAAGCAGAGGTCCCCCTATACCGAGGCTTTAAACAGCCTAAGTATGGAGTGAGTATCTACAGAAGAAGGAACCTATGCTCTAAAAGAATGAGTAAATAATGTGTACGAGAGTGAGTAAATCTTCAAAGTTGTTGAATCTAGATGTTGCATCTTCATGAAGAGACATCTGACATATCTACAATGTCCGCACTCTGCATGAAGTTGATGACCTCGACTTGAACCAACTGTTCCTTAGTATCAACAAAGTGTTTCAACAGTTGCCCATTAACCACAAGGGACTTTGCACCATCTATGAGATAACTTATCTCTACACTTCCATTGTCATGCATTTTCTGAACAATGTAGGGAACTGTCAACTTAGATTTGAGTTTCCCATGGAACATCTTTAAACTAGTGTTGAACAACTATACCTTTTACCTAGGGACAAAGTCTTTGCACCTAATGTGCTAGTCATGCCATCTCTTTACTTTGTCCTTATAAATCAAATTGTTGTCATATGCCATGTTTCGGATTTCCACAATCTCGTTCAAGTTCAAGTCACAACAAAGTTCCCTAGGTGACAACTCTAATTAATCTGCTTAATTTCCCACTCGGATTTGTGAATAAGTTCTGCGGGAAAATGGCATGTCTTGTCATAGATCATTCTAAATGGTGAAGTGCCCAATGTTGTCTTGTAGGTTGTCCTATAGGCCCATAGAACTTGGTCTAAAAGTTGGGACCAATTCTTCCTATCGGGATGAACCAACTTTTGTAAAATACTCTCTATCTCTCTGTTCGAAACCTCTACCATGCCATTAGACAGTGAGTGGTAAGGACTAGTAACTTTGTGCTCAAATACATAGTCCTTAGCTAATTATCTCACATCACTGTTCACAAAATTAACAACCCCCATTAGATATCAGAACTTTTGGCACCTCGAACCAAGCAATAATATGATCTCTTACAAACTAAGAGACAGTCTTGCTATCTGCGATTCGAGTTGGGATAGCCTCCACCCACCTTGACAAATAGTCAACCACCAACAAGATGTACTCATGTCCTTGGCTGTTGGGAAAATGACATATAAAATGTATGCGCCCATGCATCAAAAACATCACAAATAATCACCAGTTGCATGGGCATCTCATCTCTCTATCCAACTCTCCCTCCCATCCTATAACAAATCGGGCACAATCATACAAAATCAATAGCATCTTTGAACAGGGTCGACCAATATAATCCACATTGAAGTACCTTGTGAGTGGTTCTCTTCTTTGAATGGTATCATCCATCCTCAAGGGAATGATAATATGTGAGGAAACTCTGGTACTCCTCCTGAGGAATGCACCTTCTCCAAACACAATCCGACCCTTCGAAGAAAAGGAAAGGATCGTCGTAATGGTATCTCCTTGAATCCGACTTCAGTTGGTCAATGCTGCTCCTAGTCCAACCATGGGGAACCTACTTGGAGACAAGAAAGTTCACCATGTTGGCATACTATGGGAGTGAGTCAATAACACAGATCGACTCGTCTGGGAAGGTCTCTCTAATCCGCTCATAATCAGGAGAGTCCTTGAGATCAATCCGGGAAAGTTGATCAGCCACAACATCTTCACTCCAGGTTTATCTCTTATCTCCAAGTCAAACTCCTAGAGGGGAAAAATCCACCTAAGAAGACGTGCCTTCACGTCCTTCTTTTCCCTAAAGTTTCAAGTAGTTGTGTGATCAGTGTAGATTGTCACCTTAGAAAAATATATGACATGAACTTCTCGAGCACCCATACTACAACGAGCATTTCCTTTTCAGTCACGATGTAATTCTTCTATGTAAGGTCAAACACTTTGCTCGCGTAGTGGATCGCAAATGGGATCCCTCTCATCATTGTCCAAACACAGCTCTTATTTCAAATCTAAAGCGTCAGTCATGATCTCAACGGGGGGAGACTAGTCAGGAGCTTGTAGGATAGGTGATGCACAAATCCTCATCTTCAAGAGCTCAAAGGCCTCTGGACACTTGTGATCTACAACGAACTCTTTATCATTCTTTAAGAGCTCAGTCAGTGGGCGAGCAATCTTAGAAAAGTCTTGAATGAATCTCCTGTAGAATCCAACATGCCCTAGAAATGACTACACTGACTTCACGTTGGTAGGTGAATCGAGTTTCTCGATCACCTCCACCTTGGTAGGGTCAACCTTTATTTTCCTTTTGGAGATGGCATGCCCCAACATGATACCCTCTGTCACCATAAAGTGACTTTTTTCCCAGGATAGTACCAGATTCACCTCTCAATACATCTTGAGGACTCGGTCCAAGTGCGCTAAACATGTATCAAAGGAATCACCATGAATCAAGAACTTATCCATGAACACTTCGAGGAAATCTCCCACCATCTCGGCAAATACAACGATCATCCACTGCTGAAATGTGTCTGGGTCATTGCAGAGCCCAAATCATATGCGCATTAACGCGGATGTGCCGAATGTACCCGAGAAGAAAATTGAAGAACTCTTTCCCTGTGAATCTCTCCAAAATCTAATCAATGAAAGGCAAGGGACAATGGTATTTCTTGGTCACAACATTCAAGCGCCTGTAGTTGACACAGACGCACCATGGAGTAGGTACTCGTGTCACGATTTCTACCCCCTCCTTGTTGGTAACCATCTAAATTCTCGGCTTCTTTAGGACAACATGAAGCGGGTCACCCACTTGGAATCAGAAATAGGGTACATAAACCCTGCCTTGCACCATTTCTCAATCTCCTTCTTCACTACTTCCCGTAGATTGGGTTTAAGTCTCCTCTGGAACTCACGAGAAGGTCTCATGTTATCCTCAGTAAAAATATGGTGTGAGCAGAAAGCGGGGTTAATCTCCACGAGATCTGACACTGTCCAGCCTATTGCTTTGTGGTTCCTCTCTAAGACCTCTTACAACCTAGACTCCTATTCTAAAGTCAAGTCTGAGCTAATTGTAACATGATATCTCTCTTTGGGTCCTATAAGAAAGGCGTGCTTGAGTGTAGGAGGTAGTGATTTTAGTTCAGGCAATGTAGTATCATCAAGCAAATCTGGCAGAACTGAATCTGAATCTGGTTCTGTGTTGCATGAAGGTGGGCTCAACTATGTAGTACTCGCCACCAACTCAGAACTATCAGGAGTCGGATCACCAAAAATATCCAAGCAATCGGCAATAGCCGCGTTTGATTCATCACCTATGTCCCATGATCGTTCCGAAGTGGATGGAATTAACAAATCCAAATGGATCTCAACTTCATCATGAGAATAGGTAGATGCATCTCTAACAAAATCAGGCAACACTTGCCAAACAACATTATGCACTATGTCTTTTCCTAATGAAAGGGTTCCGCTCTGTCCTGAAGGAACCTGTCTCCAACTCCCAACAGTTTTAATCATTCTGCAATCTACCTCTGAAGATAAGTACTATGTGCTACTCTATGAATCTCAAGGTTCACTTCTATTCCTAGCGAATGGAACTTCATCATTCCTATACCATAATCGAAAGTTGCGCATGCAGTACTAAGGAAGGGTCACCCGAGAATGATCTGAGATTTTCTTAATGAATGGGAGTCTCCTTGTCCACGACTGTGAAGTCAACCTGATAGTTCTACCCCTCAATCTAGATGATGATGTTCTTCACTTCTCCCTTCGGTCTCTTTATTAAACGATATGCGAATTGGAGTAAAGCTCTACATTTGTCATGTGGTCCCAACTCCAATTTCTGATATAATGCTATGAGAAGTAAGTAGATTGAAGAATCATTATCCAAGAGTATGCGTGCAAATGCAATGTTACCAATACGACTCTCCAATCAATGAGCACCTATCTCTCTTATTTTCCTTGGTAATGTCTGACTCTTGAGGCAATAGGTTGTGGATACTGATATGACGTGTCTTTATGTGTTGGTTCTCTTTCTTCCTGCATACCCTAGTAGGTGTGCATCTCACATTAAGGTATTTCTTGAATGCAGGATGTTAGCCACATACTCATCAAATGGCACCTTTACAGTGATAATTTCTTTACAAAATCATGCCATATAGGGGTCATCTTTCTTAATCTATTTGATGCACTTTCTTGCCAAAAGAGCACGGGGGAAAGGGATTGAAGTTAGCGAAATAGAATATAAAGAATCTGAATCATGAATTGAAATATTGTTCTTTGAATTAACGAAAATAGAGTTCTTTACACATGAATCTTTTTGATGCAACATGGAATCAAAATCTAAATTATCTATTATTGGTTATGGAATAGAAGTTGCAGTGGTATCCACCACAACCGGAGGTGCAAGGTCATCAATAGACTCGTAGTATCTCCATGATGTTGATGTTAAATACATGCTCTCCTTCTCTTCTCAACTCCTTGGGTAGATATCCTCAAATGGTGTTGATGGGGCTTCGGAATATGATGCATGTCCTCTTCATCCTCTGAAGACTACTCAGCTCGAGCACTACAGATGCCCCTCCTTGTATCCCTCACCCGGTCTGGTATGATCACAATCCTTTCGATCCTCAGTGACATGTGATTAGCTTCATCACACGAAAAAATCTCATGTTCAGATCTAAGTGTTGTTGAATAGTATACCTGACCAAGGTGCTGTTGAGAACCATATCAGTTCAGGCTATTGGGGTTATCCTGAACTTGGGCTAGGATTGAGGAAGAGGGTGCATACTACTTGTCTCACCATCTGGACACATGGTTTACATCCACCTGTAAGTCGAACTTCATTCCAGTAGGAACGGAGATCGTCGAGTATCTATTGCAGTACGCCTACGGGACTAGACGGAGAAGGAAGGGAATAAGAGTGGGAAGAAAAACAGGAAGACTGACCATGCTGGCCAGGGTACTGCCTCTGTTTCTGTCGATGTTGGGGTGTCTGCTGAAACTACGGGCCTTGCTGGACTGCCTAGTAATGGCCCTGTCGGCCATACTGCTGGTACTACTTCCAATGCTGCTGGGGTAGCTAGAATCCAATGCTCTATTGTGAAGAAAGTAATGAGGAGGTGAACGTGGTGTTGTGAAAGGTTAGGGGATGTTGATAGGTCTGTCGGTCACCTGTACTTCCCTGTCTGGTAGGGTCCTGATAATACCATACTCCATTCACCTCCCAAACCTATGGAAGCTCCTCCTGAACTGTCGTTGCTGATGGAGGGGGTTGCTGGAAAGAATGGGCATAGGATTGGTCCTGCTCCCACGGCTGGGGTTGCCCTGACACCAATTGCTACTGAACATGGTGAACTTGGTACACAGGAGTAGTGGGTGCAGTCACGGCAGGTATCCTTATCATAGTTACCTTCCTAGTCAACTCTTCCATTTGTTTTGGAATCATGGAGACATTCCTATATAATTCATCAATCCTCCTGTCAATCCTCTCAACTATAGTAAACTTGTCTGCAATAAGCCCCATGTTGTTGGGGATCACGTCCTGAGAGAGATCAACTACAACTGACTTTCCCCCTCTATATAAGAGTGAATTGGGGGACGATGTATAGTCCTGCTAAACATCTGTATGCCGCTGGTCTCAACCATTTACTCGAATACCATCTAGACGGTATCTAATCCTCATGATGTATAGTTGCCTCGATAAGATGCACTCACTAAACCCTGCATCTCAGGGTTAAGACCAATGAAGAATGACTGAAATGAGATGTTGTCATCTAGTCCAGGACAAGGACTCTTCTACAGGATGTCCTTGAACCATTCCCAAGCATCACAGAAGGCTTCATGGGGTAGCTGGGAAAAGCTCGTAATACGTGTCCTCATCATGTTAGTCCTACTAAGGGGTAGAACTTCTACAGAAAATGGCCCTTGAACTGGGCATATGTAGTGACTGTAATTCCCATGTACTTTACCAAATATTCGGTTTTACCACCAAAGGCAAATGGAAGGGTTGTGAACCTAATATAATCCTGGATAACCCTAGGATGTCTAAGGTTAGCACAGATGAGCTCGAAATCCCTTAGGAATGTGTATGGCTCCTCAGAAGCATTCCCATCAAATTGTTGCAACAAGTTCAGAAACTACGGCTCCAACTCAAAATCAACTCCAGGTTCGGCCAGATTCAAATAGTTCCAAATTTTGTACTATCCGGGATTGTATGACGCATCCATTGGGTGTTTCAACCCCAACATTAAGTTGTCCTAACTGAGCTCTGTGTAATGTGTGTTGTTGCTCAGATGCAGCTAATCTGTCCAATAACATTCTCATCGGATCCTCAGGGTATTCTTCTTCCTCCTTTTTCTTCCTTGGAGGCATTTTACTTGAATTTTATTGGAGAGTTGATTCAACAATGTAAAACAGGATAGAAGAGGATTCAGGAATCAAGATATTCTCACCAAGGCAAAGGTCTTCCTCGATGAGGTGGGAGGAGAGAAAGGGAATGGTTGGTGAGTAACCATCCTAAGAGTGAGTGATCCTGAACTCTAGAAGGTCATGACTTCAGGTTGGTCCAGGTTGTGAATGGACCTTTGAAGATGTACCTCATGGAGGGTTCAACAAGAGATTCACAAAGTTCGAATAAATACCCCCCTCAATTAGTCATCTTCGATGTCAAAAGAATTGTTTAGAATACGATATTGAATGAGGTGCGAGTTTTACGGTGCACGTAAATGTGGGGAGTAAATTCACACAATACAAACGCAATGCAAACCCCAAATTCACCAACTCCACATGTGATGGCCGTAAAGGTTCGACCGAATTATCTTGTCGGTTTTAGTGGTGATAAATGCAAACTTTAATAAGAGTTAACGAGTTTTTAGGTACTTGTATTTCCCTACAGACTGGCCCCGATTCTTACGACTAGTTGCACCCACTTTCAGCCAGTGTAGGAGTCAGTACGTATCGTAAAAATACGGCTAATTGTTACTTGAGGACGAAGCCTTACGTAATGTCCTCTAAACCACCGACTCTGCCAAGGAAATCTGGATTGTTTATCGGCTACCCGCATTCCCTCACTGAGAAGTAGCTAATCATTTTTGTAGAACCAGTAGTCTATATGAAAATCCTGACTTGGTTCTATCCTAGTGTTCGTCTCTTCTCTCTCACTTGCAAGTAAATTCAAACAATGAGGGGTTTATGACCCGTAAAATAAGGTTTTTTTATTCTCATTTTTATTTAATTAATCTGCTCAATTCAGTCCCAACTTTAGAGTTAGGTTGTCACTTGAAAATTAATCTGAGCAAAACAAGCACGTCTACCATTCAATCCCATTTTCTTTTTAAATTTTAGTTTTTAAAATAAGGGAGGAATAGGAAATCGGAATGCAAATGTAAAATGATGATGCATGCTCAAAAGAAGGTATACTTACAGCGACTCCCAACACTCTCCATGTGTTATGCAAAATTGAATTTTAAATTTACACTAAATGCATGCAGATCAAGAAAACTGCACCTAAACAATATAATATTAGCGAGGAAGAATTGAGTTTAATTTGAGATAAGTAGTACTGTCTATGTGCGTCTCATTATGAATCTTGTCAGATGTGTGAATCGTCTACAATATGTGTGGCCTAAATTACGAAGGGCACAAACAAATTTGACGTTACACTACCATGTGCTTAACCCAAATTTCGCCACTCAAGTCGAGAACCACTCCCGACACAAGCACACACAAAAAGAATAAGTGTCCGAGTCTCTTTTTACCACGCGCGAGCTCACAAACAAGAGCTGTTGTAAATGAGCAAATTACCTAAATGATTACAAACATAATAATTGTAAGAATTTTAAAAATGAAAATGCTCATAAAAATAAATTGGATTTCCTTCATCTTCAACAGTCGGCACGCACCACATCCGTCGATCTCCGATGCACTCCAAGTTTACTTGGCCCTCGCATGGAAAATGAAATTTATACTAGAGATATGACAATAAAATATATACAAAAATGTTCAGAGACATAATTGACAGAAAAAACGGAATATTTACAATATGGCTCAAGGGTCAGGCTACCCGAGTGCGAGAAAACATAAATATAATTTTCTAAATTAAACCCTAAGCCGTTTGCCTCGCCAGCAATGACACCATCTGATAATAGAATAAGTGTTTGTGTTAATTGTGTCTCATTGTAGCACAACACTCAACCAATTATACAGAACCGAGATAAGATCTCTACGAGGAGTGTCTCGGCCTAAATTTATATCCTAGGCAAGTCTAGCGTCGAACACATGGAGGCAAAGGAACAACTTTGGGTCAATTTAGAGCACTTAGCTCTAGGTCTCCAAGGTTGTTTTTTAGATTTTTTAATGAAATATAAAAACAAATAAAAATGGACTAGGTATATAAGAAATCAATCAACTTAGACAATTTAATTTTAATGTGAAATTGATCCAATTAAGCCAAGTTATATTTTTCCTGGAAACCTAATCCAATGATGAATGCAAAATGTATTTTTTGGAGTTTTAGGATTATAATACAATAATGAAAAATGCACACTTTTATGGGTTTTTATGAAAAATTTTAGACAAAATAAATGCAAAAAATATGAAAAATTTACCAAAAGTTAAGCTAGTGAAATGAGTCTACATTACTTATTTTGGAATTTTATGACAATATATGAATTTACTAATTGAAATAGAGTGACAACGAGTATTTAATTTTCTAATAAATCCACATTACCAATTTATCCAGAGAGCGAGTTATCTCAAAAAAGGTAGGAGAGTTAAAGTTTCACAAAAATATTGTGTGGATTTGATTAAAAATCAATTACATAAATCAGTCACCAATTTATTTGAGGTACATGGCACATGCAATTTAGATCAAATTTGGGTAGGAGTTAAAGCACATTTAAACGCATTACATATAATTTTTGAGGAATTTTTAAAGCATGCATGAATTAAATATGAATTTAAGATCTCATAGTGGATAAAATAAACAATTTCTCACTAACATAATTTTAATAAATTACCCAATTCTCATAAAAATCCAATTAAATGTCAAAATGATAAAGAATTAGTTTCACAACAACATGACATTTTTCATTTAAATAAACGATGCAATATTGGTGTCCAAACTAAAATGCAAACATAGGGTCCTGATTGCAACACATAAAATAAAACTTGCTACATAAACTACGCACAAGGGCGTTTTTGCAAATATGATAGCTTGAAATGAAAAAAATGTAATTTTCACGAATAAAGTAAAAAAAGGAGGACTTTCTTCCCCCCACGACGGGGTTAGATTGATGGGGCAGTTGGGGAGGGCGGCGTTCGTGGTACGCTCGGCATAGGAGAGGCGTGGGGGAAGAGGGTGGCACAGTTGGCCGTACTCAAGAGGGGAAGTGGCTTCATCGCAGGGGTGTAGGGGCGCGGTCGGTGCAGCAAGGGGCGAATGGGGCTGCAACGGCAATAAGAGGGACAGGTGCAGTGGCGCGCGCAGGCGGGGTCGATCGCAGCCGCACGAGGCTGCAGCTGCGAGGTGGTGCGCAGTTGTTGGAGGATGGTCTAGAGGAAGGCAGCAAGGGCGGGGCCATCGGTGGCCTGCAGTGGGGTAGCTGACTCCTGCTTATTTTTTTTCTTTTTTGATTTTTTTATTTTATTTTTTTAGATTTTTTAAATAGGGAATGATCACAAATGAGGATGAAAAATGGGGATAGTGATTTCGTGATGATGTTGATGGATGAAGATGAAAACGATGTGGTTGAAGATGAACAAAAATGCAAATGCAAAAAAATTATGAAGATGATACGATGATGTGATGTGAGAAAAAATGCAAACAAAATAAAAATGATGAAAATATAAAAAGGAGAGAAATAGAATTACTTTTAGTAAAAGAGGGCACCTGTGTGGTGCTCACGAGAATCAAAGTCTTCGCTCGAATCGTCAGTGAGCGATGAGCTCATGAAGCATGTAGAGGCAATTGCAATGTTGGTCAGAATGCCAACGGATCTCACCGGAGAGGAGTCGATCGTCGCTTGATAATGAATACTCATTCATCACTCTTTATTCTTATATTTTAGTTACAAAAAACTTTGCAAATGCATGTATATACTTGTAAATACAAATAATTACCAAAAAGCATGCATAGTGTAAAAACTAATAATTAGCATGTTTTAGTGCAAAAAGAAAAGAATAAAGAATTAAAAGAAAAAGAGGGAAATATTTTGAATAAATATTGAGCAACCTAATCCAAAGGGAGGGCTCAGCATGGGCCTGACCACATAAAAGCCAAAGTAGAGAGAGATAGGGAGCTCATGTGTGTAAATATACCTGTAAATATAATAAAAATATTTTCCTCTAAAAATAAAATAAAATGGGATTGAATTTATTTGTAAATATTTGTAAATACAAAATCAAAATAAAAATGGAAAAATTAAAAAGAAAATAAAAATATTCATATGTATATATTCACCTTGTACATAGCACACATATCCCTATTTATTTAGCCTTGTAAATAAATAAATTAAAATCCCTAAAATTTTCTATGTATTCTATATTTTATGGTGTAAATAAATAAAATAAAAACTATACAAACAAAAATCAAATAAAAAGAACAAAATTAAAAACCAAAAAGTACATTGTATATATACCATGTATATAAATGTATATATCTATTTATTTCACCCTTGTAAATAAATAATAAAAATAAAATAAAAATACCTTTTTATTCCTAAATTTATGCTATAAATAATAAAAATATAAAATGGGAATAAAAATGCACAAAAATAACTAATTAAAAATCAAAAATTAAAAATTAAAAAAGCAATATTGTATATATACCTATATATAGCACTATAGTGTAAATTCCTTATTTTTATTTCGGAAAATTAATTAAAAATCACAAAAAATAGAAAAAATAAAATAAACATTTTTCATGTTTTGAGTTTTTAATAATTCGGCCATTTATTATTTTATTTCGAATTTCTAAATATTTCTGATGTGGCCTGCTCTCATTGGTCCACGGGGGATGTTGACCCCCCCGGTCAACTCCCCCCCTTGACCACTTAGTCCCGGATCCGTGCCCGCGACCCCATTTCTCGAAATTTTGCACACTCGATCCGATCATTAAATCCGTTAACCCCGGGTCCTAATCCGAGCTTGATCATCCCTTATCCACGCCTGGGGTGGATTTTAGGGATCCGCGCTTCGAGCTGCTCGCCCGACTCCCGTTTAGCCGGACCCCTAGAGGTATTTAGTCTGAGCTCCGCCTCCATTTTCACGCATCCTTGGATCATTTCACGCCACCCTAAGACCTCCACAACCACCGTGAGAGTGACAGCTCGCTTTCGACCGTGTCGCAGCGAGGAGGGAGTGGAGGACCATCGATCCGGCATCTGCGCGTCGCCGTGCGCCGCCTGGAGGTGGTGCTCGAGCCTCGGGCACCGACGGCCCTTGAGGCTAGGACCTGGAGCAGCCCCTGCTCTTCCACAGTCGATTTCATCCATTAGGTAGCTCTCTTTCCTTGCCTATTTCTTTAATTTTGAATTACGCCCAATTCGCTCTGTCACCGTCCATCGCCGATTCCGACCACCCTAGCTACTCGTTCGATCATCTAAGTCGACCCCCATTTCATCCTTTCCTCCGCGCACCTTCTCCACCCCTTCATCCAACCCAGCTCGCACAGGAGCTGGGATTGGAGCTCCTCCGTCGTCGCTTCGCCGGAGCCCCCTTCATCCCGACGCGCCGACCACCCACACCACTGCTAACCGAGTCGAGGCACTTTGCCCTCGACCCATGAGTTTGTTGCACAGCTTTTCAGGTCCAGAGGAGCCCATCTGAGGGCTTCGACATTCAGGCGCAATAGCTCCTCCTCCGCCGACGTCACCTGAGCTCTCCGGAGCTCCGCTGCGCCATCGGAGGGGACCATTAGACGCGGGAGGACCAGACGGACCTGCTCCGACCTTCAGTAGCCTCCGAGGAGCTCCCCTGTACGCGCACGAGCCCGGCGAACCTCGCCGGAGTCCAGTTCTTCGAGTATCCTCCAGAGTCGTTCGAACCCCCTCCAGCTCCAGATTAGATCTCAGACGTCCATTAGAGGAGCCACGCCAGCCGTTCGTTGATCAGAGGAGGGACCCGGACTGTCCGATCGTCGAAGGGTAGCCGCACCGCTTCACACCCGTCAGATCTCCACGTGGCAACCATTCGACGATCGGCTTAAATAAAGGGGTAATTGCTCTTAGGCCCCTGTCTTTTTCAGTTGTTTGTATTTAGCCCTGTAAATATTCTAGACGTTTTATTTTAGTTTGGTAATTTGCATAGAGGACCCTGTTATTTATGGTATTTGCTTTTATACCCCTGTTTGTAGTGGAGCACGTGCTTCGACACATGATTGTATGGGTTATTTGCATGTATAGACCTATGGTTTCAGGGTGTTAATGAATGAATTTATACTTTTGATATTTGCAGAAATACCCCTGTGCGTGGTTTAATTGTGCATGTGCTTTACATAGTCGGTAATTTACACTGAAGCCCATGGACTTTTAGTACGTGTTACTAAATAGTCCAGGGACTTAGTTTTCTTGCAAATAGGTCCCTGAGTGCCCAAGTAGTGTGCCTCGCACGTGAGTTTCTGGAGAAATTGCATCGGACCCCTTGGAACTTGTCTAAATTGCGTACAGGTCCCTGTGCACTTTACCCTTGTTTTTATTTTTAGTAAAATAACAAACTATTTGATGAAAATTGGATACATGGCTCCTGCCATGGTATAAAATTTTTTCTAAATTTTGTAGACATTTTTTTATTATTTCTGATATTTTTAAAAATTCAAAAACATGCATTTTCTTTACTGTCTAACTTTAAATATTACAAAAAAATATTAAAACACCTCCAAAAATTACAAAAAAATTATATATTGTTTGTTTTGCCTTGTTTGATTTTCTGACCAATTTTGGTCATTTTTAGATTTATAAAAACTATAAAAATTACAAAACCCCATAAAACCCATAAAAAATTATATAAATAATTGAAAAATCAAAAATTAAAAATTCTGGTGCCTAAATTTTCCTTGCATTTTCTACTTTACAGGAAAATTACCTTCAGACCTTGATAGGGCCATTTTGCATTTTAATTTGGCCCTCCAAGTCTGACTGGACAGTGCCTTTATTTTTCTGCCTTGTTTGATTTTTATAAAATTCAATAAAAGTCAAAAAAATACCAAAAATTACCCAAAAACAGTAAAAATTAGAAAAAACATTTTTGTTTGAATTTTTGGATGATTTTTAAGTAGGTAAATAATTGTTTGCAGTTGGTTGTTTTATTGTTTTCCTTATTTTCTTTATTAATTAAAAATCCAAAAAAATATTAAAAACCATTAAAAATCCACCAAAAATCCTTTTATTTTATTTTATTCTTCTTTCTAACTACTTCGTAGGCCGCAAGGCCATCACGTGCTCCCTGAGTCCGACCCTGGTCGCTATACTAGGCTAATCCAATAGCCAGGACCGCTATTATTTTCCTTTGATTTTTACGCTGTTTTGGTGGTCTATCCCTTATTTTCTTTATTGATCGATTGACCCTTGAGCGACTGAGGTCGCAACGACCTCAGTCTATTTCTTTTACCTTAGTTGCTCGGGTTATTTTCGTGCCATCAGAAGAATGGCGCCGTTGCCGGGGAGCACGGCTTAGTAGTCATTTTAGTTTTTATTTTTCTTTTCTTTTCTTTTTCATGGCTTTCCGCGGCTCTTTCTGAGTACGCGGCTTTTTGCAACTTTTTATTTTTCCTTTATTTTTTTTTATTATATTTTCTTTTCTTTTATATTTGTTTTTATTTTTGTTTGATTTTTGCTTGTTTATTTTATTTGCCATTTTTGCACATATACCCTGTTTATTTTCGTGCTTTTATTTGTTTTATTTTATCTGGTATTTGACACTTTGTCTGCTTTCTTATGAGGGCCCGAGGACCGAGGCGACAACTTTCGAGAAGCCGGCGCAACCGCGGGATTCGGAGGCGGCTCCCTTCTGCACGGAGCTGCAGGAGAGCGTGAGAGAGTAGCTGAGTGGGAGAGGCTTAGATTAGGTTTTATTTCTGTCATTTGAACTGTAGTAATAACACAGGGACAGCAGGAGTTAGACTTTCTCTCGGGTCTGTTTCGCCGAGCACCGGTGTGCTCGGGGGACCCTTACGTTTTTCGCGGCTTTTTACGCGGCTTTTAGTTTTTCGCTGCCTTTTCCGGTTTCACGCGGTTTTTATCGAGCCCCTAGCCTTAGAAATTTCTATAGATTGTGTCGTACTTAGTAGGATCCAAACACTTAAGTATCTGCTTATGCCTATAGTTCGTTAATTGGACCTACTAATAAAAAGTTAATAAAAATAGCTGACTCACTTCTTTCAAGCCTACATGCCACAGCCTGCCCTGCCAAGCGTTGCTCCTGAACCCGATTTGTCAAGAGGAGGAGTGGTAGACCGAGACCGGACTCTTTGGATCGGAGGCTGGTGACCAGCTAGACGGTTCTTTCGTGTAGAAGTTGTTATTTAGGGACTCGGTTTTTCCGCTGCACCGTTTAGGTAGTTTATTTCCTGTCTTACAATTCTGCACGGATCATATTGCATGTAGACTACTGGAGTAAGGTACGCATCCCTTCCTCTGCATGCTTCATTGATTTCATCGCGCATCAGCTTTTTCATCTTCTCCCCCTGTTTTTGACATAATAACCAGGAGAACCGAAAAATTCGTTAGGCGTTTTTGCTTTTATTGAAAAAGACCTAAAAAGAGAAACCATAAAATTGGGACTGCTAAAACTATTGATCCTAAAAGACACTTGACTTAAAAATCTATCTTGGGGAGAGCAACCCCCTCATTGTTTGGTTTGATTGTGCGAGAGAGTGACCCCGAACACTAGGTAGAGCCCTCCGATACTCTTCTCGACTGATTACCGACCACTTCTGTGCGGGACAGTCGGTTGGGAAAGTATCAGGTATCCCAACAGGTCACGAAATCACTCTGATATCTTGATTGTTCACCAAAATAAAATTGACAAGATAAATTGATCAAGCCTTTACGGTCTTCAGCTCGCGTTTCATTGGTGGACTTAGGGGTTTGCTTGTGATCATAGTTTTTCCAGATCTCATCCGCCTTACTCGCCACATCAAGATGATGGGCTGACGATCTCTTAGGCAGCCTCTGGCTGCACCGCTTTCGGGCGCGTCTACCCGTTCATCTAGGTTGGTTCGCGAGAGCCGAGACCCGCTCTCCGAACCCGAGTACGATTCCACCCTGTTCCCCCTCGACCCCTTTTCTTTCAGTTCCGAGAGACCAGTGCCATATGAGAGACTAGCAGATTTATCGGCACCTGAGTTTGGATCGTTTGATTTTGTAGAGACTATGGCCGGCAGTTATGATGATCGCAGTAGAGGTCCACAACCCGAGCATTTTGTTCTGGACCAGGGTGCGATCAACTCCACCCTAATCGCCTCCCTCGAGACAGTGCAGCAGCAGTTGAGGGATCAGGGAGCTTTCATGTTAGATATGAGGCGCGAGATGGAGGAGATGAGAGCAGAGCGAGAGCAGCGTAGAGACGGCCCGAGGATCCCAGATGAGGCAGCAGCAGCAGCCGCAGCTACCGCTGCAACAGCCGCAGCCGCTGCGGCAGGAGCAGAGCGGCCGAGACCGATGCGGGAGTTGCACAACCCCGGATCGACCCTGATGCATCACTTGTTTTGCTACCAGCCATCGTGGGGGACTTCAAGTTCCCCCCGAACACCTTGCAGCTCCTCCCCCATTTCCATGGGCTCGCCACAGAGGAGCCCCATCTCCAACTCCAGGAGTTTCTGATGATCTGCAGCACCGTCCACGACCGTCAGGTGGACCAGGACACCATCAGGATGTTTGCCTTCCCCTTCTCCCTAGCTGACAGAGCAGCCACCTGGCTGAAGCATCTGGGGAAGTTTTTCTACACGTGGGAGAAGCTCTCCACCGAGTACTTGCACAAGTACTACCCACTCGGGCGGACCAATGCCGCGAGAGCCCTGATCAGCAACTTCTCCATGCTCCCCAACGAGCAGTTTCACGAGGCATGGGAGAGGTTAAGAGAGCCGACTGACAGATGCCCGCACCACGACATTTCCAAGCCGATCCTCATTCAGAGCTTTTTCAGCGGGCTGACACCAGAGCTTCAGTGCTTGGTGAACGCTTCTTGTGGTGGGTCTTACTTCGCCAAGGATCACGACCAGGTCTGGGCCATCTACGAGGAGATGGCTGAGAACTACATGGTGATGTCCCAGACCCGGTTATACACTCAGGGCAGATCCCAGCAGCCACAGACCGTGTAGTACCAGAGGATAGCACGGGTCGACGCCGGTCCTTCCAGTTCATCCGCGGTAGCAGCAGCACAGGCCGAGTCATCCGCCACGGACATGGGGATCATCAGCGAGAAGCTGGACCGGATGTAGATTATAGAGAAGAAGCAGTGCCAGGGCATCACTCAGATGGAGCAGATGGCATAGACTTTGAGTGACTTGAAGACACAGCTCATGTGTCTCCAGGAGGCACAGACGGCTTCCCAGCCCCGTATTCAGTCACGAGGCGATTACGGCAGCAGCAACAGCTCGTCCCAGCGCTCCGGCTCACACCAATAGCCTAGACAGGTTCATCTTGTACAGGGGGAGCCGTACCAGCAGCCACAGCCCACCTACCAGTCACCACCATCTCCAGACTTGCAGATGGTGGTATACCAGCTGGATCAGCCTATGGAAGTGCTCCCGCCACCCCAGTACAATGCAGAGCCGTTGATGGATATGTCAACGGGATTTGGTATGACCGCCCCCAGCCCGGTATCTGACGAGACCATCCCGGATTCCGTTGGGGGACTGGAGGTGCCCAGCCCTAGTAGCAGCCATCAGGTCAGGGTGGCCAGTACGACCATCAGAGGGATCACCAGCCGCAGCAGCAGCAGCCCCCAGTCTACCCACCACAGCAGCAGCAGCAGTCGTCACAGTATGGTCCTCGTCCCTATCAGCAGGGACAGTCTTGGAGGCGAGATCAACCTCACCAGCAGCAGCATCAGCCACACCCGTACCCCTCTTAGCCACAGCAGCAGTTCCAGCAGCCTCACTACCAGAGAGGCTACCCGTCGGGCTCTCATGAGAGTCGCGCCTTGGATGATATAGCCTGCCTTCTCACCGATCAGCAGGCTACTTTTCGACGGGAGATGGATAAGTTCCGCAGGAGATGCGGGACATCGTGAGAGGGAAGGCCGCCATCCCTGCCCAGATTGAGCCGAATCCCAACAATCTGAAGAGGAAATCTGAGCAGGTAGCTTGTACTGAGTATGCCACTCCTAGTGATGCATTTGGTGATATGTCTGCATATCTTTTTAATACTGATTTTGTCAAACTTAGGAGTGGTAGGATGCCAGCAGGCGGCGCCTCGTCTAAGCGACACCCTGAGGATCCACACAGAGCGCCCGATGAGGAGGAGGAGAGCGGTACTGAGGCCGCTAGAGATGATGATGGTGGTACTGATGCCACCAAGGATGTTGATTCCACCGGCGGTGCTGAGGCCGTCGTTTCACCAGTTGGAGCAGGTGGTACCGAAGCCACCCCTTATGTCGAGCCAGAGCGCGGTACTGAGGCCGCGAGTCTTCCAGCCGATGGTGGTACTGAGGCCACCCGTGTTCATTCTGAGAGACCTGTTGTTTTTCCTATTACTGATGTATCTCGGAACACTGTTGTGAATAAAGGAAAGGGTTTAGTTTTTTCTGGTCCCACTGTGGTGCATGATGTATGTGTGGATCCGGCCGTCGAGCCGTCTAGACCCTTTCCTAGTCCTTATCTTAGAAGGACCCTGTGATCCCCTTCCCTAGAGCCCTTCAGATGGGGAAGGGGAAGAAAAAAGAAAATCCCAAAAAGAGAGAGCAGGAAGAGTTCAGCCAGCATATGATAGATCGGTTTCACATACAGCTGACTCTTCAGGAGGCTTTGCAGCACATCCCCCTTCTTCAGCGTTCCCTTGGAGACAGGACTACAGTCAGGAGGAAGAGGAGGAACCACCATTCAGAGATCCATGTGCTGACGAAAGCCACTTGTTTCGCGATCCAAAACCGTCTGCCGGCCAAGAGGCCAAATTCAGGAGCCCCATATGTCAGATGCCACATCAAAGAGCAGAGGTTCGATCGTACTCTATTAGATAGCGGATCGTCGATCAACCTACTTCCGGCAGCCCTTCTCGACCGCTTCGAGTTGGGCACTCTTAGACAGAGCAAGACAGTCCTTCAGTTTACTGATAGATCTGTCAAGAGGCCGAAGGGGTTGTTGCGAGACGTTGTCGTCACGATTCAGGGCTTGCAATTCCCCGTGGACTTCGTAGTGTTGGACATGGAAATCCATGATTCAGTGATCGATACCCCCATCATTCTCGGTCATCCGTTCTTGGCCACAGCCAAGGCGATGACTGACCATGATAGCGGGAAGGTATACTTTCACGTCGAGGGCGAAAGTGTACAAATAGAGACGGTTGAGGATAGCCGAGCCAGAGACAGATCATGCTCCGAGACCACTTCAGACACCGAGCAGCTGACAGATGCAGGGCTAGACATCCACCAGGACTGTGACTTTGTGATCACAGACGATGAGGCAGTTTGGGCAGACACAACAGCACAGGTCATCCTCTCATTTTCAGAGTCCGCTGATGCAGAGATGACAGCAGAGGAGAGCTTGGAGAGTACATTCCTGGTCCAGGATACTTCAGAGGCAGCAGAGCCGGTTCTCGACCGCGAGACAGATTCTTGTGATGGTGGTGCTGATGCCACCTTGGATGACACAGATCCCTCGGAGTCAGAGTCTGATTGGGCAGATTGTGATGATTATATGCCAGACCTGATTTCCACTGAGCCTACAGATGGGGAGGTGGTAGATGCCGAGCAGAGCAGAGACAGTCCAGCAGGGCAGCCTTCTCCAGTTCTTGAGAGTGACAGAGAGTTTCAGTTCCCCCATGCAAATTTCGCAGCGTTCACGCAGACTTTTCAGAGGCCAGATCCACCAGCACCCAGCTGTCCAGAGCTGAAGCCGCTTCCTACATCACTGAAGCATAGATTCCTTGCGGGTGAGCATGAGATGTACCCAGTCATTATCTCCGCCGATTTGACTGGAGAGCAGGAATCCCGTCTGATGGGGGTTCTTGAAAAGAATCGCAAGGCGATTGGATGGAGCGTAGTAGATCTCCACGGGATAAGTCCGGCCCTGTGATCCCACCATATCTATCTCGAGGATGAGGCGAAGCCGTCGCGTGAGTTCCAGCGGCGGCTGAACCCGAATCTGAGAGAGGTTGTCATGAAGGAGATTTCGAAATGGTGGAGCGCCGATTTTATCTACCCCATCTCTGACTCCAAGTGGGTCAGCCCTTTACATGTGGTGCCCAAGAAGGCGGGCATCACTACAGTGGTCAGTGAGTCTGGAGAGGAGATTGCTACACGAGTACCCACTTCTTGGCGAGTCTGCGTTGACTACAGGAGACTCAACCAGGCCACCAAGAAGGATCATTTCCCCCTGCCCTTTATTGATCAGATCATTGAGAGACTGGCGGGGAAGAGCCACTACTATTTTCTGGATGGGTACTCGGGCTACAACTAGGTGGCCATCGCTCCCGAGGACCAAGACAAGACCACCTTTGCATGTCCCTTCGGTACATACGCCTTCTGACGCATGCCATTTGGGCTATGCAATGCCCCTGCGACCTTTCAGAGATGCATGTTGTCGATCTTTTCGTACATTGTAGGGGAGTGCTTGGAGGTCTTCATGGATGATTTCTCAGTTTACGGTGACGGATTCGACTCCTGTCTTGACTGCCTAGACCGAGCACTTCAGCGATGTATAGAGGTTCACTTGGTGTTATCTTGGGAGAAGAGTCACTTCATGGTGACTCAAGGGACGGTGCTTGGCCACATCATCTCCAACAGGGGCATGGAGGTTGATCCGGCCAAGGAAGATGTCATTAGAAAACTCGCACCACCGTCCAATTTGCGGCAGTTATGGTCATTCCTGGGGCACGTCGGTTTCTACCGACGATTCATTCATGATTTCAGTAGGATTGCCCGACCGTTGACTGACCTGCTAACGAAAGACACCGAGTTCCTTGTCGATGACAAGTGTCTTTCATCCTTCGAGACTCTCAAGCATTGTGTTGTTGAGGCTCCTGTTCTTCAGCCACCTGAATGGTCTCTTCCATTCGAGATCATGACGGATGCCTCCGATTTTGCCGTGGGGGTCGTGCTGGGACAGAGGAGGGATGGAGTCCCATTTGCTATCCACCACGCTAGCCGCACATTGGATTCCACCCAGCAGAACTACACTGTCACAGAGAAGGAGATGCTAGCCGTAGTGTTCGCCCTAGATAAGTTCAGATCGTACATTATTGGATCTAGAGTGACCCTATTTACTGATCACACTGCCATCCGATACCTCATGTCAAAGAAGGATGCAAAGGCCAGATTGAGTAGATGGATCCTTCTACTCCAGGAGTTCGACATTGAGATCAAGTATAAGCCTGGAGTCAAGAATGTGGTGGCGGATCATCTCTCCCATTTAGAGCACCTTGAGGATTCTGAGCAGATTGACCCGATTTGTGAGACCTTCCCAGATGATGCGATCCTTGCTATCGCCTCACTCTCGTGGTATGTCGATATTGTGAACTTTCTTGTTGCTAAGAAAGTCCCACAAGGTTGGCCCAGGCAGAGGCTTGAGACCTTCCTCGCGAAGGCCAAGTCCTAACACTGGGAGGATCCCATCCTTTACCATGAAGGAGGGGATAGCGTCTGGCGTAGGTGCATTCCTCAGGAGGAGCACCATAGCGTCCTCACTTACTGCCACAAGCTCGAGGCAGGAGGACATCACTCTGGGAGGAGAACGGCACAGAAAGTGCTCCAATCCGTCTTGTGGTGGCCTACTCTCTTCAAGGACTCTGATGAGTTCGTGAAGAGGTGTACTGACTATCAGAGGATGGGCACTTGTGGACAGCGTGATATGATGCTGATGCAGCCCATTCACTTCTGTGAGGTTTTTGACACATGGGGCGTCGATTTCATGGGTCCATTCCCTAAGAGTCAGGGATTTGAGTACATTCTGTTGGCCATTGATTATGTGAGTCGTTGGGTTGAGCCCATCCCCGCCCGAGCCGCTGATGCCAGGACAATTTGCAGATTCTTGAGGAAGCATATCATCACGCGGTTCGGGGTACCTCGAGTATTGATTTAAGATGGGGGGTCTCATTTCATCAACGACCAGGTAAAGGCCCTTGCTAGCGAGTTCGGCATAGACCATCGAGTTGCCACTCCATACCATCCACAGACGAATGGTCTAGCCGAGGTGTCGAACAGGGAGATCAAGACTATTTTGCAGAAAGTCATCCGCCCTGACCGAAAGGATTGGTCACAGCTTTTGGACTCGGTCTTGTGGGCATATAGGATGTCTTTCAAGACACCATTGGGCACATCTCCCTTTTGCCTCGTATTTGGCAAGCCGTGCCATTTACCTGTTGAGCTGAGACACAGGTCACTTTGGGAAGTCACTGAGATACTAGTTGATCCAGATAGTGTAGGAGACCAGAGGAGGGCAGAGTTAGCAGCCTTGGAGGAGCTTAGAGATACCGCCTTCTCAAACAGCCCACAGTACAAGGAGAGAGTGAAGGAGTGGCATGATTCTCATATCAGCCACAAGCATTTTGAGCCTTTACAGAGAGTATGGATGTTTGATGCTAGGCTTCGTCGATTTCCAGGGAAGCTACAGAGCAAATGGAAGGGACCCTACTTGGTGAGAAAGGTACACGACAACTGTAGCATTGATATATCCGAGTTGTCTTCTGAGAGTACCTTTCGAGTGAACGGCCAGCGGCTCAAGCCATTTCTAGATTATGAGCCGCGGGTCATTGATGTTGCCCCTATTCATTTTGCGTGAGATGTGGTCTTTTAACTCACATCTATTGCATCTCACGCCTGATTTTCACTGTTCCTCTGACCTGTATAGATCCAGATGTCCATATCATTACATTCTTTAGTCCCACATCCCGTTTGTCATCTTTGATTATTCTATACTTAGGGTGTACTCTACCCTAAGTATAGGGGGGATGTAGGACCTTTGGGTGTTCTTTTGATTCTCTTCTATCCCTGTTTTGTTGCCTATACTTAGGGATATTTTACCCTAAGTATAGGGGGGGTAGACACTGTACATTCTCCACGCGGTTTTCCCTTTTGTGTACAGCCTGAGTGTGTTAATAAAATAAAAATGGCTAAAAACCTAAAAATCACAAAAATTAAAAATTTTTCCTGTAAATAATCATTCTTTTATTGCACATACATAGCTAGTGTACAAATTATTTTTGTAAAAATGTTTTCAAAAACTTTTTGAGTAAAGTTTGTGTAAATATTTTCATATCAAAATTATGTATATAGTACAAAATTTTTCCAAGATGTTTTGAAAATCAAAAGTTTGCAAAAATCTTGTGTAAATGTGTGTAAATACTTTTGCAAAATGTACATTCATGCATTCATCCATCCATGATTTCAAAACATTTTTTAAAAAATTTTGCATGTTTGTAAATATTGTGTAAATAGCATCTTTGTATATATGTATATAGTTTTTCCTGGATTATAGTTGACATTTAAACTAACCTAGAATTAAATTGGGAAATGGAGATCGATTAAGATCTTAATCCACCTAATTCATAAGAGGAACTGTATAGGGCTTAGGGTTAAGGCTTTTCAGGTCCATGGTGACTTAATTCTTTGAGTCCACTAGGCTATGATCACATGTCATCTCAATGAGCCTAAGTAGAACACTTAACAACACACACATGACTCATATAGACAATGGCTTTACTTGGACTAGCACTTTGCACCGAGCTCTCTACGGATGAGGTGGTGAGGAGGCAGTCTTCCTTGACATGGGGTAGCATATGAGGGTAGTACTTCTAGGCGGAACCTCTCTTCTTCTTTTAGTGAAGGAAGTGCGTCTCAACTTGGTATGGTTGCCATGAGGTCTAACGACGGGAGTTGTGGGTTGCAATAATGCTTCAAAAGAGGGATAGTCTACTGGCTCAAGAGGAAAAACTCCTTGGATATATGCTGCACATGTATATGTTGTATAGATGCACTTGAAAAAAAAATGCAAAAAGAAAATAACTCCAAAAAAGTGGTGGGTCTGAGAGAAAATGATAATCCCACCGGAGTATGTATATAGTGCAATAAGCAAAGCTTGAGATTCGTGTCCCACCTTATGTAGCTTGCAGCAGGGAGACTTAGCTACACTGGTTGAGCTCCCAAGGATACATGGCTACACTGGCCATGGTCCATTCTCTTCTTCCCCCTCTTCTTGAGCCGGTTGAACTTGAACTTAGAAGGGAATACCCCGCTCCTCGAGGAAAGAGTGGCCAGATTGGGGTCATAGAGTTACCTTGTTGGGGAGGGTTGTCAAGTTGCCATTTCTGAGGTGGAGAGCTGATACTTCACATTCACAGTACAAGGAAAGATCATAGTCTTCAGGGTTTGTGTTTAGTGACTTGTTCTGATCTAGATTGTTGAGGAGTCTTGATTATAGATTGGTGGAACTTAGAGGCTGTTGAGTTTTAAACTTAGGTTCAAATAAGGTTCCGACACATTAATAATCCAAAGATCTGATAGAGCTCCATATCTCAATTTAATGAAGGCAAGTTTAATATTCAACCTTGATCCTTGTACATTCTCCTCTTTTTCTTTTTCTTTCTCTTTTGCACTTCTTTTTCAAATAAGTGTTTGCTAAGGGACTAGCAAAGTTAAGTATAGGGGGGGTGATGAATACTCATTCATCACTCTTTATTCTTATATTTTAGCTACAAAAACCTTTGCAAATGCATGTATATACTTGTAAATACAAATAATTACCAAAAAGCATGCATATTGTAAAAACTAATAATTAGCATGTTTTTGTGCAAAAAGAAAAGAATAAAGAATTAAAAGAAAAAGAGGGAAATATTTAGAATAAATATTGAGCAACCTAATCCCAAGGGAGTGCTCAGCATGGGCCTGACCGCATAAAAGCCAAAGTAGAGAGAGATAGGGAGCTCATGTGTGTAAATATACCTGTAAATATAATAAAAATATTTTCCTCTAAAAATAAAATAAAATGAGCTTGTATTTATTTGTAAATATTTGTAAATATAAAATCAAAATAAAAATGGAAAAATTAAAAAGAAAATAAAAATATTCAATTGTATATATTCACCTTGTACATAGCAGACCTATCCCTATTTATTTAGCCTTGTAAATAAATAAATTAAAATCCCTAAAATTTTGTATATATTATATATTTTATGATGTAAATAAATAAAATAAAAACTATAAAAACAAAAATAAAATAAAAGGAACAAACTTAAAAACCAAAAAGTACATTGTATATATACCATGTATATAAATGTATATATCTATTTATTTCACCCTTGTAAATAAATAATAAAAATAAGATAAAAATACCTTTTTATTCCTAATTTTATGTATAAAAAAATAAAATATAAAATGGGAATAATAGTGCACAAAAATAACTAATTAAAAATCAAAAATTAAAAAAGCAATATTGTATATATACCTATATATAGCACTATAGTGTAAATACCTTATTTTTTTCAAAAAATTAATTAAAAATCACAAAAAAAATAGAAAAAAAAATAAAATAAACATTTTTCATGTTTTGAGTTTTTAATAATTCGGCCATTTATTATTTTATTTCGAATTTCTAAATATTTCTGATGTGGCATGCTCTCATTGGTCCACGGGGGATGTTGACCCCCCGGTCAACTCCCCCCCCCCTGGACCACTTAGTCCTGGATCCGTGCCCGCGACCCGCTTCTCGAAATTTTGCACACTCAATCCGATCATTAAATCCGTTAACCCCGGTCCTAATCCGAGCTTTATCATCCCTTATCCACGCCCGGGGTGGATTTTGGGGATCCGCGCTTCGAGCTGCTCGCCCGACTCCCGTTTAGCCGGACCAGAGGTATTTAGTCTGAGCTCCGCCTCCATTTTCACGCATCCTTGGATCATTTCACGCCACCCTAGGACCTCCACAGCCACCGTGAGAGTGATAGATCGCTTCCGACCGTGTCGCAGCGAGGAGGGAGTGGAGGACCATCGATCCGCCAGCTACGCGCCGCCGTGCGCCGCCTGGAGGTGGTGCTCGAGCCTCGGGCACCGACGGCCCTTGAGGCTAGGACCTGGAGCAGCCCGTGCTCTTCCACAGTTGATTTCGTCCATTAGGTAGCTCTCTTTCCTTGCCTATTTCTTTAATTTTGCTTTACGCCCAATTCGCTCCGTCACCGTCCATCGCCGATTCCGACCACCCTAGCTACACGTTCGATCATTGGAGTCGACCCCCATTTCAGCCTTTCCTCCGCGCACCTTCTCCACCCCTTCATCCAACCCAGCTCGCACAGGAGCTGGGATTGGGGCTCCTCCGTCGTCGCTTCGCCGGAGCCCCCTTCATCCCGACGCGCCGACCACCCACACCACTGCTAACCGGGTCGAGGCACTTTGCCCTCGACCCAGAAGTTTGTTGCACAGCTTTGCAGGTCTAGAGGAGCCCATCTGAGGGCTTCGACATTCAAGCGCAGCATCTCCTCCTCTGCCGACGTCACTGAGCTCTTCGGAGCTCCACTGCTCCATCGGAGGGGACCATTAGACGCGGGAGGCTCAGACGGACCTGCTCTAACCTTCAGTAGCCTCCGAGGAGCTCCCCTGTACGCGCACGAGCCCGGTGAACCTCGCCGGAGTCCAGTTCTTCGAGTATCCTCCAGAGCCTTTCGATCCCCCTCCAGCTCCAGATTAGATCTCAGACGTCCATTAGAGGAGCCACGCCAGCCGTTCGTTCATCAGAGGAGGGACCCGGACCGTCCGATCGTCGAAGGGTAGCCGCGCTGCTTCTCACCCGTCAGATCTCCACGTGGCAACCATCCGACGACCGGCTTAAATAAAGGGGTAATTGCTCTTAGGCCCCTGTCCTTTTCAGTCGTTTGTATTTAGCCCTGTAAATATTCTAGACGTTTTATTTTAGTTTGGTAATTTGCATAGAGGACCCTGTTATTCCTAGTATTTGCTTTTATACCCCTGTTTGTAGTGGAACACGTGCTTCGACACGTGATTGTCTGGGTTATTTGCATGTATAGACCTATGGATTCAGGGTGTTAATGAATGAATTTATACTTTTGATATTTGCAGAAATACCCTTGTGCGTGGTTTAATTGTGCATGTGCTTTATATAGTGGGTAATTTACACTGAAGCCCCTGGACTTTTAGTATGTGTTACTAAATAGTCCAGGGACTTAGTTTTCTTGCAAATAGGTCCCTGAGTGCCCAGGTCACGCGCCTCGCGCGTGAGTTTCTGGAGAAATTGCACCGGACCCCCTGGAACTTGTCTAAATTTTGTACAGGTCCCTGTGCATTGTACCCTTGTTTTTATTTTTAATAAAATAGCAAACTAACTGCGAATTTGATGAAAATTGGACACATGGCTCCTGCTGTCACAGGGGTAAATCTCAAACTCTAATTTTTGAGACTAACCTGTGCGGTGTTAGCTTCCCCAAGCTAACCAGCCTTCCCCTTTGCGTGTAGACGTACACCAGCACGCTAAGTAACCACGCCGCTAGAATGCTCGTACACAAGCACACAAGCACAAGGACACAAGAGCTTTGGCACTAAACCCTCTTTGTTATTGCAAGAGACTCACTCTGAGTGTGATATCTACAAATGAGCTCTACCCCTCCTTATATAGACATCCTGGGGGTATACGAAGGGACACCATTATTACATGTACAATGAATGCAAGGACTCTTAGTCTTCTATGGAGACCCTTTGTCTTCTTAGATGACTCTTCGTGCGCTTGGCTCTTCATCTTCCGTGCAATCCCTTCGTCTTCTGCAACCGACGCCACATCGCCCGCTCCGTCAGCATGCCATGTCGTCTGCCTCCTCAGCACGCCATGTCATCACGCCACATCATCAGTGGGCCCCACGCTCCTACGTAGGATGTTGCAGCTCAAGCTCATCAAGTGTCGCCGAACACTTGTGTTGTGCCAAGGGGAACCCGCGGTCATGCGGTAAACCCCATTCTTAGCCGTCCGTAAGCTAAGGTGAAGTCCTCCAGAACTTCATAGTGTGGCCACCGAACCACATGGTCGTGCGATACCGCTATCGCACGGTATTACCGTATCTCGGGAGTTGGGGGTGTTACATGCCTCCCCCACCTGATCCATCAGGCGTCCGCGACTGATCCTACGTCTTCAGGAAATCCTCAATGAGGTCCTCGAACTGCCACAGGGTTGTATCACGTTCCCAGCTTGCCTCCTCCTCTGGGAGTCCCTTCCATTTGACAAGGAAGAAGATCCTCCGATTCTTCTTGCTCTGGCCCTCCACGCGCCTGTCAAAAATCTTCTCAGCAACCCTCGTGTGTTGAACCCGGACGTTAGGAGGAGCACGTTTCGATGCCCTCCTGGTGTTATCTTCTCTGTCCTCATGGTACTCCTTCAGGAAGCTGACATGGAACACGGGATGCAGCTTCAGTCTCTCTGGAAGACGTAGTTGATAGGCGAGCGGTCCCACGCGTCGAACTATCTCAAAAGGTCCATCGTAACGAGGAATCAACCCTTTGTGTGTTGTCTTCCTCAGAATTTTCTTCCAAATCTGGGGCGTAAGCTTCAGCAGCACCTTCTCCCCAACCTGGAACTCGACCGTCCTACGGCTCTTGTCAGCCGTCTTCTTCATCCTGCGTTGAGCGTGAGCCAACGCATCCTTCGCTTCCTCCCACCGATCCTGCCTCTCCAAAGCAAAGCGATGTACAGCAGGGCACCATCCTTGGCTATTCTGCTTAGCCACTTCGTGCGGTGTCACGGGTTGCCTACCCATCACGATCTCGAATGGACTCTAGCCTGTGGTGGAGGTCTGCTGTAGGTTGTAGCAGAACTGGGAAGTATCCAGTAAACTAACCCAATTGTGTTGATTGGTCGTCACATAATGCCTCAGGTACTCTTCTAGCAAGGCATTGATCCGCTCCGTCTGACCATCCATCTGCGGGTGATTGCTGGTAGAGAATTTGAGATCAGATCCCAGCATCTCAAATAAGGTCGTCCAGAACCGACCAGTGAACCGGGCATCGCGGTCGCTCACGATGTCCAACGGTATCCCCCAGTGCTTCACCACGTTCTGCAAGAATAACTTCGTTGTGGTCTCCGCTGTGCACTCTTGGGGTGCTGGTACGAAGATCGCGTATTTGGAGAAGCAATCAACTACCACCATCACCGCATTATTCCCGTCCACCTTTGGGAACCCAGTGATGAAGTCCATGGAGACGCTCTCCCACGGACGTGAAGGGATAGGCAGGGGCTCCAGTAGTCCTGCCGTCTTCTTCCTCTCAGTCTTGTCTTGCTGGAATACAAGACAAGTGCGCACGTAGACTTCAACGTCTTCCTCCATCTTCGGCCAGAAGTAGCTTGAGGAGAGGAGTGCCAGTGTGCGCTCCACTCCTGGATGACCAGCCCACTGTGTGTCATGTGCTTCCTTCAGCAGCATTTTCCTCAAGCCGCCGCTCGAGGGGACATAGGGCCTCCTGCCCTTTGCATAGAGGACACCTTCCTCTATCCAGAATCTCCGGACTTTGCCATTGTTCACGCGTTGCACCAAGCGTGAAGTGACCGGATCCTCCTGTGTGTGCTCCCGAATGCGTTCCAGCATATCTCCAGACACTCGGGTGATCGATGCAATCAACGCAACCTTCGGCTCTTCTGGTTCGCTCTTCCTCGAGAGAGCGTCTGCTACCTGGTTGGTCCGTCCAGGCCTGTAGCGAAGCTCGAAGTCGAATTCGGCAAGAAAGTCTTGCCATCGCGCCTGCTTGGGAGTCAGCTTCTTCTGTGTGTCAAAGCAGCTCGTTGCCACGTTGCCCGTCTGCACCACGAACCTTGATCCGAGAAGATAGTGGCGCCATGTCCTCAGACAATGGACCACTGCTGTCATCTCCTTCTCATGCACGGAGTACCTCCTCTCCGCTGGATTCAGTTTGCGGCTCTCGTAAGCCACGGGGTGCCCATTTTGCACCAGTACACCTCCAAGTGCATAGTCGGACGCGTCGGTGTGGACTTCGAACGGCTTCTCGAAGTCTGGGAGTCGTAGAATGGGTTCTTCCACCACCGCCCTCTTTAGCTTCTGGAATGCCTCCTGGCATTCACGCGTCCATCTCTAAGGCTGATCCTTCCGAAGCAGGTCCGTCAGGGGCGCCGCCTTCTTGGAGTATCCCTTGATGAACTTCCTGTAGTAGTTCACCAATCCGAGGAAGGATCGTAGCTCTGTTGCCTTTGTGGGAATTGCCCACTCTTCAATCGCCTGTGTCTTCCTTGGTTCCATGCGTATCGTGCCTCCACCCACGATATGCCCGAGGAAGGAGATGGTCTCCTGACCAAAGGCGCACTTCTCCGGCTTCAAGTATAGCCGGTTCTGCCTCAGCTTCTCAAGCACCATCCGCAGATGCTTGACATGCTCCTCCAGGGTCCTGCTGTACACTACTATGTCGTCCAAGTACACTACAACAAACGAGTCGATATACTCGCGGAAGACATCATTCATGAGAGTACAGAAAGTTGCTGGGGCATTAGTTAACCCAAACGACATTACAAGGAACTCGAAAGACCCGTAACGCGTAACACACGTCGTCTTTGGCTCGTCTCCCTCCTTGATGCAGACCTGGTAATATCCTGACCTGAGATCCATCTTCGAGAAGTACTTGGCTTGGCCCAAGCGATCGAACAGGTCTTCAACGTTGGGGACGGGGTACTTGTTTTTCATCGTCACCTTGTTCAGTGCGCGATAGTCCACGCACATCCGCATGCTCCCATCCTTCTTCTTCTGGAACAGCACCAGTGCTCCATATGGTGCTTTGCTTGGACGCATCAGACCAGCGTCCACCAGCTCCTTGAGTTGTCTCCGCAACTCCTACAGATGTGCAGGGGGCATTTTATAGGGTGCAAGTGCAGGGGGCACCGTACCTGGTAGTAACTCGATGGCGTGATCGACGTATCTCTTCGGTGGGAGCTCCTTTGGCAGCTCCTTCGGCATCACGTCCTTGAACTCGCCCAGCATTTTCTTTACCGCCTTGGGACATGGCTGTGTCTCCTCGCCATCTTCTTCGACGCGTACTGTAGCAAGATACGTCATCTCCCCTTTCTTTAGCCCGTTGCAGACTTGCATTGCAGACATGGCTCCAGTCTGCCCTTTCTTCTTGATAGCCCTGATGAAGCATGGGCTATCTGCAGCCACGAAGAAGACGCCTCCCAGATAAGGCGTGACAGACGCCTTCGCCTTCTTCAAGAACTCGACTCCCAAAATAACTTGGAAGTCATCAAGAGGTACCATGAGAAAGCGTACCTTTCCATGCCATTCACCCAACTGAACAGTGCAGTTTGCCATACCTTCGATCTGTAGAGACTCGGAGTTGGCAAGCTTCACGCAGCACTGGCTCTTCTCCAAGGGAACCCCCAAGCTCCCGAACTCTTTGCTGGAGATGAAGTTGTGTGTCGCTCCAGTGTCAATCATGGCCAAAAGGGTCTTCTTGTGTACCACGACATCGAGGTACACCAACTCTGGATCCTCGCGCTCCACCTCCACTTTCGCCTCTTTGCCCGACTTCAGAGGACATAAGCGAACGTTGCGCAGCAACTTGAGGTTCGTCATGCGCGCCTCTTCGTCCGAGTTCTCCTCCATAGTCATGGAGTTCAGCTTCTCTCTCTTCGGACACTCCTGCGCCCGATGTGGCCCATCACAAATAAAGCAGCCCTTCCCCTTGGGTTGCTCGGCCTTCTTGGAGGATTCCGCACCCTCCCTTGAAGTTTCGGCCTTGCCAAACTTCTTGAACGGCTTTCCCTTGCTTTTCTCCTTGGGTTTGCACTTGGTCTTCTCAGTTTCTTTCTTCTCGCTGGTGGGGTGGACTTTATAGTCGACCAACGCATCCGCAGCAGCAATGGCCGTCTGGAGGTCCTTCACTCCTTGCCTTCTAAGCTCCGCCTGAGCCCAGTTTTGAAGACCCACCATGAAATTGAAAAGTTTGTCTTCTTCAGACATACCTTTGATATCCAGCAGCAGCGATGAGAACTGCTTCACGTACTCCCGTACGGTTCCTGTCTGCTTCAGCCTTCGGAGCGCCTCCCTCGCTACCCAAGCAGTGTTGGTGGGTAGGAACTGCTCCTTCAGCTCCTTCACCAACTCATCCCAAGACGAGATGTCTGGACGTCCTTCGGATGCACGGCTCCTCCACCATAGCTTTGCGTGGTCGGATAAGTACATCACCGCCAAGGATACCTTCTCCGCCTCAGGAGTCTTGACAACTTTGAAGTACACCTCCATGTCCCACAAGAAGTTTTCCAAGTCTTTGGCACTCCGCGTACCTGAAAAGGACTTGGGCTCTGGGACCTTTGGCCTTCGAGACTCGCTGGATCCGCCCCCGTTCGCAATCGCCCTCTTGACGATGGAGAGTTCCCCATGCAGATCTTGCACCAGGGACTCGAGCTCCTCTAGCTTGTCCCCAAGTGCCTTCATCACGTCAATCGAGCGCTGGCTATCGCCAACGACATCTGACACCACGCCTGCATCATCCTCCAGACGAGCTAAGCGTTGGGCATGAGTACCCAGCTGAGACTGGATCTCCATCACGATTCCCTCCAAGGAAATAAGACGATCTCCGGTGTTGGGTGCCATTCCTCGCTCTGATACCAGTTGTCACAGGGGTAAATCTCAAACTCTAATTTTTGAGACTAACCTGTGCGGCGTTAGCTTCCCCAAGCTAACCAGCCTTCCCCTTTGCGTGTAGATGTACACTAGCACGCTAAGTAACCACACCGCTAGAATGCTCGTACACAAGCACACAAGCACAAGGACACAAGAGCTTTGGCACTAAACCCTCTATGTTATTGCAAGAGACTCACTCTGAGTGTGATATCTACAAATGAGCTCTACCCCTCCTTATATAGACATCCTGGGGGTATACGAAGGGATACCATTATTACATGTACAATGAATGCAAGGACTCTTAGTCTTCTATGGAGACCGTTTGTCTTCTTAGATGACTCTTCGTGCGCTTGGCTCTTCATCTTCCGTGCAATCCCTTCGTCTTCTGCAACCGACGCCACATCGCACGCTCCGTCAGCATGCCATGTCATCTGCCTCCTCAGCACGTCATGTCATCATGCCACGTCATCAGTGGGCCCCACGCTCCTACGTAGGATGTTGCAGCTCAAGCTCATCAAGTGCCGCCGAACACTTGTGTTGTGCCAAGGGGAACCCGCGGTCATGCGGTAAACCCCATTCTTAGCCGTCCGTAAGCTAAGGTGAAGTCCTCCAGAACTTCATTGTGTGGCCACCGAACCACATGGTCGTGCGATACCGCTATCGCACGGTATTACCGTATCTCGGGAGTTGGGGGTGTTACACCTGCCATGGTGTAAATTTTCTCTAAATTTTGGAGACATTTTTTATTATTTTTGATATTTTTAAAAATTCAAAAACACGCGTTTTCTTTACTGTCTAACTTTAAAAATCACAAAAAAATATTAAAACACCTCCAAAAATTACAAAAAAATTATATATTGTTTGTTTTGCCTTGTTTGATTTTCTGACCAATTTTGGTCATTTTTAGATTTATAAAACCTATAAAATTACAAAACTTCATAAAACCCATAAAAAATTCCTATAAATAATTGAAAAATCAAAAATTAATAATTTTGGTGCCTAATTTTTTCTTGCATTTTCTACTTTACAGGAAAATTACCTTCAGACCTTGATAGGGCCATTTTGCATTTTAATTTGGCCCTCCAAGTCTGACTGGACAGTGCCTTTGTTTTTCTGCCTTGTTTGATTTTTATAAAATTCAATAAAAATCAGAAAAATACCAAAAATTACCCAAAAACAGTAAAAATTAGAAAAAAAAAACATAAAAACATTTTTGTTTGAATTTTTGGATGATTTTTGAGTAGGTAAATAATTGTTTGCAGTTGGTTGTTTTATTGTTTTCCTTATTTTCTTTATTAATTAAAAATTTAAAAAAATATTAAAAACCATTAAAAATCCACCAAAAAGCCTTTCATTTTATTTTATTCTTCTTTCTGACTACTTCATAGACCACAAGGCCATCACGTGCTCCCTGAGTCCAACCCTTGTCGCTATACCAGGCTAATCCAATAGCCAGGATTGTTATTATTTTCCTTTGATTTTTACCCTGTTTTTGTGGTCTATCCCTTATTTTCTTAATTGACTGATTGACCCTTGAGCGACTGAGGTCGCAACGACCTGAGTCTATTTCTTTTACCTTAGTTGCTCGGGTAATTTTCGTGCCATCACTTGACCACGGGTATGTAGTTGTATCAACTAAGGGAATTCGGCTCACTTTCTCAAATAAAGATGGATCAAAGGTAAAATGAGGAGAATGTGATGAATAAAAAGAAATGAAAATGGAAGTTAGAAAAATAGTGGAATGGTGGAGTTGAATGTGATGTTATAAAAAATGGTGGAGTTGAATGGAGGTTAATGGAAGAAAAGAGAAGTTATTGTAGAGAATGGTAATTAAATAAAATAAAGTAAAACAATAGTAGGCAACTAAAAAGAGAAAATAAAATAAAGAGAAAGAAAATGGAGGATTTACAAAATTAATTCCAACAAAATAATATGTACATGAATTTTTTTCTTTTCTAATTTTTATATTTTTAATATTTTTAATAAAATATAAAAATAGATAAAAATTACTAGAAATTACACAAACACATTTTTTGGATTTTTCGTAACTAAGAAAAAAATAAGAAATGAAAAATATATACATTATATGCAAGGTCATGTTGCCTTATTTCAACGGTAAAACATTTTTTTCGAGATTTTTTTAATTAGCTAATTTATTAAAATATAAAATAAAGAAATTAATAGAAAGAGAAATAAACCAAAAAGGCTTAGATTTGTACAAAAAAATATCAAAGTCAAATTTATTACATTATGTACAATATACAACTAGGTCCCAAAACTCGAATTTTTACAAATGAGCTCCGGTTTTAATGAAACTACTTTCATTGGATAGATAATTTCCTAACTTAAATTGAATATTTCATGAATTTGGAGTTCATACAGAGCGAGATTTTGGCCGGGAAGTTAGGCTTTACGACCTTTTCTCTTTGAGATGTAGGAGCATTTATTTACAGTGATTATTTTGTATTTTTATGCACATTTTTATAAATAAATTAAAGAATGAATTAGCGGAAAAGGAGTTAGTATGAAATTATTAAAAGTTCTAGAAGTTTTGGCTATTTATAGGTTAAAAACTCCTTTATTTTACGGTTTTTTATTATAAAATATTTTATACAATATAATATATAATAATTAGTGTGTTTTATTTACAAGAGTCATTTTATTAATTTAATAATTTTAGGGACAATTATTTGAGATTTAGCTCAGGGATGTTACTAAGATCAATATATCGAGATGATGAATCGTGGATTCATCAACGTGTTAAACCATTCGCTATACAGGACTCTGCTGAGGAGGCTATGGCGATGCTTGCTCCTTTGTCTTAGCTGGAGTCGAAGCCGATGTAGGCACAAACTAGCAGGAACTGATTGTGCTTACTAGCAGCTCCAGCTGCTTGGTAATCTGATCTAGTTTGTCCAAAATTGTGGCTCCTCATTTCGATCTCAACGAGCTTCTCGAGGTCTTGTGATCACTTTTCAATAATATCCACCATGGTCAGGTGGCTCCCAATAATGCTCATATTTGAGCTCTCATCCCTATCATTCTTGTATGAGGTGGCCATATGTACTACTTTCTGGTGAATCTGTGGTTGGTTTTGGTATGCTCGGTATGATGACAAGGCAGCTTTACCTTTTGCCATTTCCTCAAAAAACTCCCATATGAGGTCCTCATTTTTATTAAAGTTTGACCTACCACGAGCAGCATCGACGAGCTTCTGACTCTCCATGGTAAGTCCACCGAAGAAATGTTGGACTAGATTGGTCTGCGGGATGTCGTGATGTGGACACTTCTCTTGCAAATTAGTAAACCTCTCCCAAGCCTCATGAATTAACTCGTGGGTGGCTTGGGTGAAGTTGGAAATACGGGTACGCATCTGATTGAGCTGCCCGAGAGGGTAGAACTTGTGCATAAAGGTGTATTTCCGATCCTTCCAAGTGGTGATGATCTTACCCAAATGATTAATCTAGTGCAAAGCCTTATCCTGAAGTCCAAACAGGAATGCCATCATTTTAACTACACCAAACGGGATGTTAGGGTAGTGAATGGTTCTGCATATGCGCCCAAACTATTGGAGATGGCTGTAGGATTCTTCATTCGCATTCCCGTAGAAGGTGAGAAGTAGATCCAAGAGTTTAGGCATCAACTCAAAATGGGCATGCACAATGAAAATCTGAATCCATTCTGTCATCTCTTCGATACCGGGGTTGTAAGTCTCCTTAAGGGTCGGCTTAGGCGGCCCTCCTCTTCGCTCATCTACGGGTTCTCCACCAACTCAATCTTCTCTCTCTTCTCCTCCTCCACCTGGTTGGTCTCTTCTTCTCCGTAGATCATTTAGCATATCCTGAATGGTGACCTAGGCCAATGCCTGCTCGGTTAGATTGCTTGTATGGCGGCAAGGAGATGTACATTTATGATCCTACTGTTGTCATGTCTGCAGCTATTTATGATGAGGTCCCTTTCTCTTCCATTCTGAACCATCTCTCTATCTGAGTTTGATATAGACAAAATCTCTAGCTCCATATTGATCTCTTGATCTGCAAAGGAATAATGCCTCGATCAATCTGAATTGAAGCATCGGATATGGAAAATCACTCTATGTTAAGGTCAACACAGATTCCATTAAGGATGGAGAAGTACATGGAGTGAAATCAATTTTCTTCCAAAATGGGCAGATTTCATTACATGAGTGATCCTGATTTATTGAAAATGGTGGGGAGTCTAGAGAGCAGTTTGCATAGTCAAAACCGTGATCTCGGGAATTGCCCCCAAATTATTGGAGAGGTCGATTGCATGGAATCGATATGGGCATTGGTAGAGTCTCGACTAAGATATCCATGATTCTCAGGTCAAAGAGATGATTGAGAAGGGATTATTGATGCGGAGGTCAACAAGAAATAAAAGGAGTGCAAAATAGTAGAATGATTCGAAGTGGGCGCGGGGTCAAATAAGAATAAAAAAGAAAAAATGGAAGGCAAAATTGCACAAGTGTACGGGACTTGATCATAGACCTTAATCTAAACAAAAAAACACCAAATAATTTTTGGATTCACCAAATCAACCCACGCGAAGCCGTGAGAGTGTGGTTATTCTTATCTTTTTAGTTTTATGGTGGTATTGCAGGCAAATCTTTTAACAAGTTCTTATGAGCGCTATCCATATAGGAGTGTGTGTACTGCCATTAAAGTACCTCGTACTTCTTCTACCTCCTTTGTAACATGTGGTCTGCGCACTTTAAGGTCCTTGATCTCGTGACTGGGAAGCTACTCAACCAAAGAAATACAGAAAGGAAGCTAATAGACGAAACTGATACTTCCCTCGCAAGCAAGGTACTCGACCGTAGGATTAAGATACAGACACCCCCGTGAAGGCATAGCCTATGCTCAATACTTTGGACCAAGTAGGATGCTCCACACAAGACTAGAATACCATCGTTTACAAGTCCCTACTCACCCACATACGATAGAAGCACCAATACTTGTCCAACCCATGTGATAATCAAGACTACCAAAGATTGAGTTTTTAGCTCTAATCCTTTAGGGTCGCGCCTCACTTGGTCTGGAATGTAGCTAAAAGCAAAAAGGGATTTATGAACCAAAAACAAGGATGTCCATTACGATCTTTATTAAGGTCAAAGTTTCAATAGTAGTCCCCTTGTTTCAGTTTTTAAGTTTTCACTTTTTCGAGTATTTTTTAGAGCAAACCGCCAAACATTTTTTTGTATTTTCTTTTGAGTCCTAAATGTGCAAAAACAGAGGGAGAAGCCAGAAAAGCAATGCAAGTGGACACTAGAGTGGAAATCTCACTCTCATGTGAAATGATGCATGCAAAGTAAGAAGACTCACAGTGTCCCAGCGCTCTCCGTGTGGGATGCAAAATAGAATACATAAACCTATACTACATGAAGGGTATGCAAGCAATAAAGCATCCTAAAGAAGAATTTCTATTATCAGGATGAACCAAATACAAATTACTTAAAGATGGATCCAAGTGTCCGGTCTTGGAGACTCCTCGGTGCATGCCACAACGAGTCCTTCAAGCATTGTGTGGAATCTCTCACGGCTGGTTGTTCCAATTCCATGTAATTTGCAATTATTTATTTGACTAAGTCCAAGCGAAAGAGACTCTAGGTGCATGCTTCTATTATGGCTTTGGACCTAGCTTACCTAGTCAAATAATATTAAATCTAGGGGCTCAATCACATAAAACAAATGAAAAAAAATACAGAAATATCAAAACACAAGAAACAAAATAAAAGAAAGAAATGAATAAACTAAAAACCATGATGAGGTCCCCAGGTGAACAGACAATAATGCAATGGACCTCGTGAAGTGTGGCAGTGTCCAAGTGCAAACTATTACAAATTATTACAAAAAAATAAAAGACAGTCTCCTCACAAAATGAAACCAAAAATCTAGAAGAGTGGTATGATCTTCTCCTTCATTCTCGGACTCTCTCCTGCTCTCTCCTAGTTGACTCACAAGAAGAAGATTCAATCTCCTCCTGACTCGAGTGCATCAACCTGGTAGGAAGAGATCGTCGCTACGTGGTCCCTCACAAGAAAGTCTAACAAAGACAAAAGGGTCAAATCAGATAAACAATTATCAGAAATAAATAAATAGAAAGTAAAGGGAAAATTATACGCAAGCTATATACAAAATGCTACGCTATCCAATGCTCCCTAGCAGCTACGCCATTTGTCGAATTGAGAGTCAGAGCAGAGGGTTGTATGGTCCACACAAGGCAGGATCACAGCCATCAAAGTGACCTTTCACAAAGATCTCAAATAAAACAACAACCAACCCACATAATAATATAAATCAATCAAAGAAAGTGTTAATCAAAATTTATTATAACCCTACAATGAATGTGTATAGCGGACAAGCAAGTAGGGTGTCAAATACAGGGAACACGAGACATAGCAAGAATTATTTAAATGAATAAATAACGTAGGAGTATGTATAAGTATGCACACTATTTGCTAAAAGTTTTTGTGGGTTTTTTAAATAAATATAATTAATTAATTAATTAATATTTTTTATTTATAAATATTTTTAATTTTCAAATTTATTTCATTCTAATTTATTATATATAAGAATATATATAGATGTATACAAGGTAATATATTAGTATTATGTAGTAGAATATATATTAAATATACAAAAATTAGAAAATATGTACAGAACAATATTTTTATTTTCTAAAGCTTTTACAATACATTTATTGTATTTATAATAATTGATAATAATATTATATATAAATATATAGATATATATAAGCTATATACGGTATACTATTTATTAATATAGGTAAAAATAGTAAAAAGGTTCCAAATAAAATTGTGTTATCCAGTTTTAAATATTTTCTATTTTGGTGGATATTTTGAAGATACTTTCCATTTTTTATATTTTTTAAAATCATAAATAAGACAAAACAAGAACTTTTTAAATAGGCCAAACTGATTTGAGATATAAAATGTAAAAAAGGTTCAAAATTTCTCAAAATCAATTTTACTATATAGTAATACAAAAATAACATAAAACCATTTTTTGAGACTTTTGGGAATATTTTATAGTTTTTTTAGAGTTAGCAAGGGTTTGTTAATTTTAAAAGATTCTTTTGCTATTTTTTGATGCAATCTGTGCCCTCCCTAAATAGATGTGGACCCTCCCACTGGTAAAAGTGAATATCTTCCAAGAATTTGTTAAGTTTAATATTCATCTAGTCTTGTGGAGTTTTCTTGGAACAAGATAGGACGATATCTGTATACCTGGATCGAGAGGACATATGATATGAGAATCTTTGGGATCTCAAACTGCGATATGATGTTATCCCTCAGAAAATGAGACAAGATTGCCTCATATGGAAAGGTCTTTGTGATCAGAATGGAGTTCTGCTCAAGAGGCTCTATTTCAAAAACACTGAAAAGATGGCCTGCCATCACATTTTTGACACATGGTTTGCCACGAATTTCGAAGTTAAATTCTTGGAGTAGAAGAATCCAATGAATAAAATGAGGCTTGGCATCTTTCTTTCTCTATAGGTACTTGATGGCAGTATAGTCAGTGTAAATTATAACCCTTGATCCGAGATGTGATATGGACTTCTCCAGAGCAAACACTAAGGGTAGCATCTCTTTCTCTATCACTGCATAATTCTTTTGGACTTCATCAAGTGTTCTACTAGCGTAATGAATTGCAAATGGCAGCCCATCTGATCTTTGTCCTCACACAACACCAATTGTGAAATCTTATGCATCCACCATGATCTCAAAGGGTAGAGACCAATCAGGAAACTAGAGGACAGAAACATGTGTGATTAGATCCTTCGGCAGATTGAAGGATTGGAGGACATGATCATCGACCAAAAATTGGCCTTCTTGCCAAGCAACTCAATCAAAGGTCGAGCAATCGTGCTGAAGTCTTTAAAAAATCTTCGATAAACACTAACATGCCCCAAAAATGACCAAACTTGTTTGAGATTTGTGGGTGTCACTAGTCTTGAAACTACATCCACATTTGCTATGTCATCCTCCATGCCACGCTTGGAGATAACGTGACCCAAGAGAATTCCCTCAGTCACCATGAAGTGACTCTTCTCCCATGAAAGTACGAGGTTCACCTTACAAAATCTTTTCAAAACTCGGTCTATGTATCTAAAGACTCAACTTCTGCAAGGGTCTAATGTGGTTTATACAAGGTGAGACCGACACTGTCACGGAAGCGACCGCTCATGAAAGTTGAATAATTCAACAATTAACCCACAATCAATGATAAAACAATGCAATATAGGTCTGAAGTTAAAATTTTTTATAACTCTACAAACGTATGTATAGTGCAAGTATGTAAAGTGTTGAACACTGGGAGAGCGAGGGATAGACAATAAGAATGGCCAAGAAAGAGATAATAAATGTTTCTAGGATTTTTTAAGTATTTTTGTGGGTTTTAAATTATTTAATTTTTTTGAATTTCTAATTTTATAATTTTTTATAATTTTTTAAATTTTTATTTCCTTTTTATATTTTCTTATTTTTAATTTTATAATAGTTAATAGTAATATAAGTATATATATATATAGAGAGAGAGAGAGAGAGCTTTTATTTTTATAAAGGAAAAATTGAGCTGCCCCGCACCATTTTCTTGCAATTCTTTTTACAAAATATCACCATCTATATTCATCTATATCTCCCTTCAATATACCATTCGAATTTTGTTATAAACAGAAACTCCCATGCCCATCATCTAGAACACGTAATTTTAACAGTCTAAATAGTGTTGTAATCGATAAGTTCCAGATGGAGAGCATACGATTCTTCGTTTTTGATGAAATCTGAATGACATATTGTAGGGATATATAGATGAATATACATGGTGATATTTTAAAAAAATAAAAAAAATTGCAGAAAAATGATGCAGGGCAACCTCATCAATTTCATTTATGAATATGGTATAAACATATAAAATTCACAAAATAAACTATTTTTTGCTTTTTTATATTTTTTCTCTATTTTGGTTATTTTTTTGAGATTTTTAATAATTATTTGTATTTTTAATAGAATTACTTATATAAAATAGTGAATAGTATAAATAAGCCGCATTGTTTTGGAAATTAAAAATATCTAAAAGCCTCAAATTTTCCAAAACTATTTTTAAAATATAATAAATATAGTAGATAAAATTTAGAAACTTAGATAAATATTTTTTGGAGAATTTTTTATATTTTTTATAAGGATTTTGGAGTTTTTAATTTTTAGAGTTTTTCTTTTTCTATTTATAGAGATTTTTGTCTGTAGTAGCAAAAGAAGTGAATACAAAAATATATTTTTTTATTTTTCAAAAAAAATTTATATTTTTTGTATTTTTCTAATCTAAACATGGAAAAATAGATCTATTTTTATTTTTAAATAAATATAAATAAACCTTAAATACCTAACCAAAAAATATATATGATAGATTAATATGCCAGCTATTTGTATTAAATTTATAAGCATTTTTAGAGGTCAGGAGCAATTTTTAACACAATCAAATCCAAAAAAATAAATATAATCTGATAGGGCATTTATGTAAATATTTAAAGTTTTTGGAAAAAATGCAATTTCGCCAAAATATATCAAATAATATATACCTGGAGGGATATTTCTACAAAATAGACAAAGCTCGTGGGGGCAGATGCAATTTATCTAGAAATTATTACACTAATTGTTCAAAAATAAGGACTACAATGAAATAAATAAACCCCAAGGTCTTAGGTGCAAAAAGCCTAGTTGTCTTGAGCGCACAAGCACGTGAGGTGATGTGCATTGGACCTAAGAGAAATTATGGAAAGTGCATTGGACCTAAGAGGAGCGTTGGTCGACGGCCGGATCTGTTCACTTATCCTCGTGTCGCCTTCACAACGGTCGATGGTGCTTTGCTGTTGGACGGTGGATATTAGATCCTGGAAGAGGATCAACGGTCGGAACTTTGGCACATCCAATGGTTGATGTGCACCTGGGCATGGACCCTTGATCGAACGGTCGAGATGAGGGGTGGGAGAAAAGGTCAAGAACACGGGCTACCCAAGCTTCGATCGGCTCCTCTTCCCTCCTCTGGCTACGTGGAAGGCTCGCTCCTGCTGCAAAATGGAGATGCTGCTCCTCCGCATCTAAAGGTGGTCTCAGAAGGGGCCTTCTTTTCCATCAAAATCGACCCACGAGGGATCCTTTAGCCCTTTAGAACCTGCAAGAAGCTAAAGCGCGTGAAGACAAGTGTCCTGGGGGTCTTGTTAGGTCGCAGATGAGCGAAGATGTGGTCGGGAGGAGATGCGTCGACGTAAGACGGAGGAGGAACACCTAAATCTCAATCCAATGACTCGGGTTGACTAGGGGTGCATGGGGCATAGAGTAATGCTTTGGAAAGAAGATGAAGGTGCCAAGTGGGTCGGAGTATGGTCGGATACAATGGAGCAAGGGGGAAGAGCCGAAGCTCTGTCGATCGAATTTTTGGATTTTACGATAAATCAAACAAAAATGAAGGAAAGAAAAGGCAACTCAACACTACTGCTATGCTAAGGAAATGAAAAATGCAAAGAGAAGGAAGGTAACCGACCGGAAACAGCTGGATGAAAGGCATGCAATAGAGGAATCCGGCGACGCTTGGATCGACCACGAATCAACACCAAAGAAGCCCGCTCGACCATGGTGAACACTCCTGTTGTCACCAAAAGGCTCGATCAATGCAAGGGCTAGGGTTTTCTTGGTGGAAGAGGGATAAAAAAGGATAAGAAGACAGAGGCAATATCTTATACCCAGCGACTTTGGATTGAGGTGACAACTCAATAGATGGATCCTCAGATCGATGAGAGATCACGATGTGAAAGAGTAATAATCGAGGAGTAAAAGTCAATAAGTAATCAGTCCAAATTGTTGTAAGGATCGGGCTCCAAAATTGGGAGAAACAAGGTCAAAAACCCTCTGACAGCTACAGGACTAGGAGGTCAAGCAGTTGACTAAGGTCAAATGGTCTGACTTCCCAATTTGTCCACGTGGACGGCTAGAGGACAAAACTATGGTATTAATAAAAATAATAATAAATGATCTTAATAATTTTTGGTTAAAACATGAAAAATATTTATTATTTTATGTAATATTTTATGGTGACTTTTATTTATTTTTACAACAAAATTTATTATAGGTTACTTTTTGGAGGTTCATTCATAGGTATATTTACCTATATAATATGTATTCTATTTTTGCTTTTTATTTTAGAATGTATTAGTTTATAAACATAATTTATATATTTTTAGATACACTTAAATATATTTGTATTATATTTTTCTGAATTAATATGTATACTTAAATAAATATAGGTATAAATTATATAGGTATATGTATATTATATTCATCTATGTATTTTTGTATAATGTTTTATTTTATTTTATTTTTTATGTTTTTATTGTACTCTATATATGTACATATACTATAAAGAATATTAAGAAAAATATAAAAATATAAAATAGTGAAAAATATAAAATATAAATAAAATGAATATTTTATTTAGGTATAATATACAATAGGGTTCCAAAACCTAACTTTTTCATCTTAACTTCAAATTAAAAGAAACTTCTTCATTAAATAATTAATAAAATGTTGTATACAATTAAAGGTGATTTTAATGAATTTTGATTTCATGAAGAAGATATGGGTCTTGGAAGTTTGGATTTTGGCTTTTTATTTTAAGTGTAGAATGTACATTGTATATTATTTTTGTGTGGATAAAGTTTTTATTTTTCTTTTTATTTTTTTTTGCAAAAGTTTATTGATTTAATATATGAATAATGAAGAATAAAATAAGTCCCAAAAATGTATTATTGGGTCTTTATGAATTACGGATTTTTTATTTATTGGCCCTTATCTCCCACCACTAGATTCCTTGTCGACACAGTCATCATGATGCCTAGGTCTCCAGGGTAAGGGTCATAGAATATCTTTTGTATTTTCTTTCTCTTTCTTTTTTTGTTTATTCTTTTTTTTCTTTAAATAATGTGCTTTATACAATATTTACACAATAAATAGTATTTTTTAATTTATGTAAAATAATGATATTTACATCCATTTAGTTAGGGTTTAACGATCAAAATGAAAGAATAAAGTTGGTGAAATGGAGATTCTTCATTTCAAGACAGTGATCAAAGCTATCACCATATATCGAGAAGTCGTCCATGAAAACTTAGACAAAACTGCCGACCATATAAGCGAACACAGCCAACATGCATCTCTAGAATGTTGTAGGTGCAGTGCACAGACTAAAGGGCATTCTGTGGAAAGTGTATGTTCTGAACAGACAGGTAAAGGTAGTCTTCTCTTGATCTTCTAGAGTGATGGCAACTTGATTGTTCACGGAGTAGCCATCCAAGAAGCATAAATATTCCTTCGTGGCTAGTCTTTCAACTAGCTGGTCAATGAAGGGCAATGGGAACTGATCCTTCTTATTTACAAGATTTAAGCATCTGTAGTCCACTCAAACGTTCCATGAGGTCCACACTCGGGTCGGAATCTCCTCTCCTTTGTCATTATTTACTATGATGATCCCTGATTTCTTGGGCACAATGTACAGGGGACTCACCCATTTGCTGTCGGAGATGGGATAGATAAATCTTGCATCACACCATTTTGTGATTTCCTTCATGACTACCTCTTGCAAGTTTGGGTTCAATCTTCTCTAAAATTACCGGGAAGGTTTATTATCTTCTTCGAGATAGATGTGATGCGAGCACAATGACGGATTTATCCCATGGAGATCTACGATGTCCCAACCAATTGCCTTACAATTTCTTTCAACAACCTCAAGTAGACAAGATTCTTGTTCTTAGGTCAAATGTGAATTGATAATGACCAGATGCATATTTGTCTCACCCACATGGAAGGCGTACTTCATGTTGGAAGGAGGAGGTTTCAATTGTAGGGGAGAAGGAGTCAGCTTCGTGGTGATTGCAGAAACTGAGGCAGGTGTCTACTCTTTCAATTGTTGACTGTCCATGTCAGTGCAATCAGAATCAGAGTTCAGGATATCACACATATCTGTAACAAATTCATCCTGCTCAGACAAGGATGGATGTTTAAAAATCCCATAATATCCATCATCAAGGATCTCATCATCGAAGAAATCAGGAAAATCGACCGTTCTTTCTAGACCCTCTTCTAAGAGAGAGGAACGCTTGGGTCTCATTTCTATCCAGGAAGAAATTTGTATCTCTGATCTCAGCTATAACATCACATTCTTCTTTACCATGTGGTTCAATCACTCTCGCAACATATGCCACTTTAACTGGTTTGGCTTCTAGGCCTGAATAGATCAAGATTTTATCGCTGATGGAGTGCGGAATGTAATCTCTCTAGTGCCATAGTCTACCAATGCCTCAATCGTTCCAAGGAATGGTCGACCGAGAAAGATTGGAGTATGGAGCAGAGGTGTATAGGTGTTCATATCATGGATAATGAAATCCACAGGGACAACATCCCTTAGACTGTGAAAATGATGTCCTCTAACATTCCCTTGGGCTGCTTGACGGATCTATCTACGAACTGCAAAATCATCTTTGTAGGCTTGAGAGGTCCTACTCCAAATTCCTTGATCAGGGAAGAAGGAAGTAAATTGATTGATGATCCACTATCGACTAGTGTGCGTTCAAACTCTAGGTTGAAGATTTGACATATGATGAGTAGTGCTCCCTTGCCTTTCTGTTTGCTTGGAAGATTGTTGATGGCATTCATAGTAGCTATGGTCAAAACTGCATCTCAGGTTTTCTCTGTCTCTTTCTTCTATTCGGACGCTTAGTTGTATATGTCTCTTTGAGTCCTCTTTTAACACATGGCTTGTACTCCATGGCTTTCAATAATGGCATTTCAAGAATAATATTTTGTAATATACTCACAATCTCAAGATCAGAAAAAGCATTTTTTATTTTTTATGGTTTTTGCATTAATTGCTTGTAGAAAAGGAATATGTACATCAGAAGAAACTATATCTGGTAAAAATGTATCCATGTCTTGATTTATAGATAGATGGCAAAAATGTGAAAAATCATCTACATTTTGTGGACCAAAAAATGATGTAGTCTTGGTTCCTTCAGCTAGCCCCGCCTCAGTTGGTCTAATGCGGCTAGCTTCTCCTTCACGGGCACGGGTCCGCCTTGGTTTTCGTTGTCTTTTTGTGTTTTTTATTTTTCTTCAAAATTTTTTGTGGGTTCTGCATCATCAAAAATATCTCTATCCCCTTTGGCTAGATTGGGCTGAAGATTCACCTTCAGATGATTGGCTCTTTCCCTTCGTAGTTGTAGATTGCTTGAGTGTCCTACTACTCCTAAGAGTAACAATACTAGATAAAGCAATTTCATTTCTACTACATTCGAGTAGAACACTTCAAACTATCTGCTCCTTGTGACGGGAATTATTTGGATTTGCTTAAACCTGGGCCGGAAAGGTAGTTTTAATGGCCTTCAGGTCATCGATCTCCTGGCTCACCTCAGCCATGTTTTTGATGACTTGGGCTAAACATTCTAAAGTAGGGTTGATCGAGGAAGACTCAGAAGATTCGGCCTGGTGAGACCATGGATTTTGATGATAAGAGGGAGGATGTTGCTAGTAAACCTGTGAGTACTAAGGAGGAGGAGGAGGAGGAAGAGAAGGGTACTACTGGTAGGGTTGGGAGGAGCATTGATGGTACTAAGCAACCGGTTGTTGGTTCTACTGATGGCGATATCCGGACTACTACTGCTAGTTGTTATGCCTCTAGGAGTATCCTTGTTGCGGAGGCTGCTGGTGATGGGCCAGGTTGGGCTCGTAGTTCTACCCTCCTTGTTGTTGGTGGAATGGCCGGTTGGAATGGCCAGTTGCTGATCAATGCTCCAGACACCATTAACCTATTGAATGAGTGGAGGAGGTGGGAAACACTGCTCGATGTATTGAGGCTAGAACTCATGTGGCTGATAGACGACCATCTGTGTGTCTGCAACTGTGTTTGTTCGGCTTGGGTGCCTACAAGTAATATACATGCAGGACTAAAGGTTGGCTAGGACTCGGCTGAGTTGGTTGTTGAACTGTCTACTCCTTCTTCTAAATTGGAGGCTCAGGTGATGTTGTCACTGCGTTGCAGGCACTTACCAGTAGCTCCAACCGCTTCGTAATGATGTCGAGCTTATCCAGGCCCTTCATCCTTTGGTCGATCCCGACGATCTTCTCTAGGTCATGTGACCTCTTCTTAATGATGTCTACTTTAGACAGGTGACTCCCAATAATGCTGAAGCTGGAGTTGTCGTACCTGTCTACTTCTTGGGTATCTGCCATATTGACATCTTTGTGGAGGATCTGTGGCAACGGCTAAATCTGAAGGGTAAGGAGATGAGTAGAGCATGACCTCTCCTTTGGCCATATCCTTAAATATCTTCCATATTGTGTCCTCGTCCTTGTTAAAATGAGAACCTCCACAGGTGGCGTCAACCAGACATTGATAATTTTCTATTTAGCCCCCAAAAAAATGCTCGACCGAGCTGGTCTTCGGTATGTCATGGTGAGGGCACTTCCCAATCAGATCGTTGAATCTCTCCTAGGTCTCATGGATAGGATTTTGGGGTCCTTAGGAGATTGTAGCAATCTTTGACCGCATGAGATTGCGATGACTGAGAGGATAGTACTTGTACAAGAAGGGTGACTTCAAATCCTCCACGTCGTAACCACCGTCCCTAAGTTGTTAATCATGTAGAGAGCTTTGCCTTGTTGGCTGAAGGGTAAGGTGGTCATCTCGACTATTCGTAACAGGATGTTAGGGTAGTGAGTGGTACTGCAGATATGGTCGAACTGTTTTAGATGGATATAAGACTCCTCATTGGAATTCCCATGAAAAATGGGGAGGAGCAAAAGGAGTTGAGGCTTCAACTCAAAGTGTTCGTAGATCGGTGTTATTTGGATCCACTAAGTAATGCGGGTCAGACCCAGGATTATATGTCTGCTTCAAGGTGGGCTTGGGCCGACCTCTCCTTACTTCTCCCTCAACTCCTTGAGGTCCATCTACAGAGTGATTATCGTCATCATCACCATGGATATTATCATCTCCTCATCATGTATGTCCTCCTCTATCTTACGACCTTCTCCTATGGTCATTGAGCATTTCCCGAAAGGCAACCTAAGCCAAATCTTGGATGGTGAACTATTGTTGGATGGCATGGATGGAGGCCAAGAGCTGATTGTTAACCTCATTTTGGTTTGTTCCATGCTCTGCGTTTTGTTCTGTGCTGGAAGATGCGGACCCTTTACTCTGCATGCGGGAGCCATCTCTGATTCCAAATGTGAAGACTAGGGCTCTAGATTAGGGTCAAGATCTTCAATGGGAAAGATACTTCGATCAGTCTGCAGGCAAGCACCAGATGGAGAGAATAATTCAGAATTAGGGTAATTTCTGAATCTTATTAGGGGTGGAGAGGTGTATGGAGTAAAATCAATCTCCATCCAAAAGGGGCAGAACTTAAGAAGAGATTTTTCTCATTATGTGGGAAGAAGAAGAAGCACGAAGTCTTGAAGGTGGTTTACGATGTCTGATCCATGTACCTAGGAATCACCCTGAATAATTGGAGATGTTGAACTCTAAGAGTTGATATAGGTGTCGGTAGAGTCCCGACCAACCTGAACTAGAGTCGACATCTTGAAGAGAAAAGAAGTAAATGATAGATGAAGGATATGGTGATGAACAAGAAATAAAGGGAGTGTAAAACAGTAGAAGGCTCACGATGAGCAATGGTTAAGCGAAAGTATGAAAAGAAGAAGTGACAAAATGTGCACAAATACTCGAGACTTGATCTTTGGACATAATCTAAATCAAACAAACACCAAGCAAAATTGGGTTCACCAACTCAAGACATGTGAAGTTGTGAAGGTTTGACTATTTTTATCTTTTCAATTTTAGAGTTGTGATTCTAGCCAAAATTGTAACATTTCCTTAAGCGGATAGCCCTAGAGTAGAACATGTACTACCAGGAAAGTATTCCCATACTTGTTCCACCTCTTTTGTATCATGTGATCTGTTGTATCCTGTGATCTAAACTTTTTGAGGTCCTCAATATATCAGTCCTAGGGGCTACTCAGCTAAAGAAAAGAGAAAGGAATCTGATAGGTAAAACCATTAATTCCCTCTCAAGCGAGGTACTCGGACACAAGATGAAGAGACAGACAACCCCGTAAGGGTGTGGCATATGCTCAATACTTCAGATCAAGTTGTATGCTCTATACAAGTCAAGAGCACAATCATAGGCAAGACCCTACTCGTATACTTACGATAGAAGCGCCATTACTTCGCTGATCTCAGGTGATTATTTAGGCAACCATAGATCGGGTTTTTGGCTCTATTCCTTAAGGGTCACGCCTCTCTCTATCTAGAATGTACATAAAGGCAATGAGGGGTTTGTGAACATCGACTAATGATGTCCTTTCTGATTTTTAATTAGGTGACAGTTCAATTAACAACCCCTTGTTTTAATTTTTGATCTTCAATTTTTTGAGTATTTTTCAATTCAAAGTGCATAATGATTTTTTTGGATTTTATTTTTGTCCCATGTGCTCAAAATTAGAGGGAGAAAGTGACAAAGCTATGCAAGGTGACTCAAGAATAGAAATCTCATCCTTGAGTCAAGATGATGAATGCTTAGTTAGAAGACTTACAACACTACCCAACTCTCTTCATGTAGGATGCAAGGTAGAAATTTATAAACCTAATCTATATGCACTATACGTAAACGAGGAAATTTCCTAGAACAAGAATTTCTATTAGACGTGTACAACCAAGTGCTAGCTAATCAGAATGGAACCCAAATGTTCGGTCTTGGAGACTCTTCGGTGCCCGCCACAAAGGGTCCTGAAAGTGTTGTGTAGAATCTCTTACGATGCTCGGTTCCAAGTCTAAGTAATTAATAATTAAATTTTTTAATAATTCCAAATGTAGATAAATATAGGTACATTCTTCTATTAAGTATTTGGACCTAATTTACCGAGTAAGCAATCCTAAAATGCTAAGGGCTCATTCCACAAACCAAATGAAAATAAGGTGGAAAGCACAAAGTGGAAAACAAATAAAATAAAGGTGAAGAAAATGTGGTGAGCCCCCAAGTGTACAAATACTTGGTAAAATAGGCCTGACTGTCCAGTGTCCTCCTGTATTATTATAAATTAATAATGGAAATAGAAATAGAGTCTCTTTCTCACAAAAATAAAAAGAAGAGTGTTATGCTAATTATCCTCTCTCTCTCTCTCTTTATCTCTCCTCTTGGTCAACAAAGAGAATGACCAAGCTCCTCGTAGTTCGGGTGGTCCAACCACCTAAGCGGTCGCCTTCACCTTGAGGTCCCTCACAAGAAAAAACAAAGAAGTGAGTAGCACAGATAAACAATTATCTCAAATAGAAGAAAAATAAAGCAATAAAATTAATGAATAAAAATAGCACACAAAACTCTATCCTACATGTTGCTCCCCAGCAACGATGCCATTTATTGAAAGGAGAATTCTCGGGCTGGTCTTGTGCTCCACACAAGGAGGGAACATAGTTACTGAGGTGAACGACGAGAACCTCGATTAAGATAACAATTAACCCACAATATAGATCAAACAATGCATAAATAAAAATGTGGAGTTAAAATTTATTATAACTCGACAAGAATGTGCATAGGTGAAGTATGTAGAGGTCGAAAACAAGAAGCAAAGGAAACATAACATAAAAATTGGAAAAAAAGATAATAATTATTTTTGTGTTTTCATAGTGATTTTTTATTTTTAGTGGATTTTCAATATGTTATTTTTTTGAATTTTTAATTTATATATTTTTTTTAATTTATATTTTTTATATATTTTTATATTTTCCTGATTTTTTTAAGTTTCATTTTAATTAATGGAAGATATATATATAATGCAAATAGAAAATATAAATACTATAATAGATAAATAGCATATAAAGTGATATGAAATATAGAAAAATCAAGATAATACCCTAACTACAGTCCTTTATTTTTTGTTTTGGTATTTTTAATAAGCATAATAATAATAGTAATATAAGTAAATATGGTTGTGAATGTACAATATAGGCTAATATATATAGCTATTAATACTCAAAAGGAAAAAAATAAAATATTTTTGTCTTTTTTTATTTTAATCTGATTTTATGATTTTTACCTTAGTTTTTGCTATTTTTTATTTTTAATTGAATAAAAATATAAAAATAGTGAGCAATAATATGTATCCGTATTGTTTTGGATTTCAAAAATATCGAAATAACTCAAAAATTTCCAAAACACATTTATATATAATATATATAATAAATAAAATAGAGAAATAAAAATGGGATTTTTGGATTTCTTTGATGACTTTTTAGTTTTTTAGTATTAGAGAGGGTTTGCAATTTTTTTGTTTTTCTTTAGTATTTTTTAGTGATTTTTGGTCTGTAGGTTAAAAATACAATAATAAATAACTCTTGTTTTTTAGAAATTTTTAAAAAAATATTTTATAATTTTTATGAATTTTTTAATGCAAACATGTAATAAATAAAATGTTCTTAGATTTTTAATAATAGGAATATATATTAAATAATAGTGCCTAAAATATATGTTATTTTAATTAATATAAGGTACTTTAAAAAAATTTTCCTACAATTTTTTGATGAAAAATAGTATTTTTAGTGCAAGAAATATAATAACTAAAAATGCAAGACTGACAGCGACTGAAACATAAATATAATTAATTTAAAATGCAATCTTGAACATATGAAGTTTAGGGGCCTTTGCATAATTTACCCACTAATATTTAAATCATATAATACTAGTAGGGTTATAAACATTATTTTCAAAAACTGGTAGGGAATACAAGCAATTCATCCAAAAAGTTTTGAACTGGAATGCAAAGTATACAGACTAAATAATAACACTAAATCTCAGGAGGTCCCTACAAAAAGCCCACCACCTCATTTGTATGGGTATATGAGGTGACATGGCAAGGGATCTAAATGCAAATAAAAAGGAGTACAGGGGTCTTACTACAAAATATCCAAAAGCTTTTACTCAACAGAAATATTTTATGGACTAAAAATAAATTACAAAAACCAGGGAGGTACATAGCAAAATTACCCTACATAGACGCAAACGTACGACGGATCTATTTCACTTAAATACCTGGCGTCGCTCAACCAGGGATGACGCTTTGGTGATGGGTGGCACAGATTAGAATCAAGCTGATGATGGGGCAGTCGAGGATGGTTGGATCTGACGATCGTGATCAAAACTAGAGTTCAAGAAGATCAGACAGGTGCCACTCTTTACCAAGAAGAGGGAAGAACACCAACACAAGCAAGCTTCGATCGGGTCCTCCTTCCTCCTCCGACGATCTCCGGTGAAGCGACAAAGCTCAAAATGCTCTTGATGGTTGTCCACGACTGCTGGAAGCTTCAAATGGGTCCGAGGACCAGTGACGTAGTCCCCGGAGGTCGATAAAAGGGTGGAGCTCAATGTACTTTTTGTTGAACCAAAAACAAGCCAAGAGGGTCCCTAGCCTCTTGGATCTGCAAGTTTTAGTCAAAGCACGTTAAAAGCAAGGTCCATGGGGTTTAATCGAGCAGAGATGGAGCAGAGTGGGCTCGAGCAGAGGGCCTTTGACGAGCAGCGGAGTGGAAGACCCGATCTCCTAATACAAAGAGGAGCGAGATGAATGGAAGTGTGTGGGGAGGTGTAGAATTGAGAGGGACCAAAATGGAGGTGATCTAATGGTCGAAGAACGGTGAGGTCACAGTGAAACGGTCACTGAAACTCAGCTCCGGAGAACTAAGAATTCAAAATTTCACAAAAAAGAATGTGATTTTAATGGGAATGAAAACATAAAATACTTTATACTACATGCTAGGAACGAAAATAAAACGTAAAATAAGGCTCTACCTAAATAAATGAAGGATCCTGTGATGAGCTCCACCACGGCTGGCCAACGATGCTCGAATCACCACTCTTGTGCCTCTTCCTCCTTGCCAATTGGTTGATAGAGATCGATGTTGTCACTAGCAACCTAGAACATCCAGATATTCAGGGATTTGTAGGGCCAAAAGGGATCAAATTCAAATGGGGGTCGGTGACTTATTTTTATACAGGGGGGTCGTGACTTGGGAAGAACACTCGAGTTAGTGATCCATTGATCGAAATATGATGACAACGTGAGAGCTTGTGGATCAAGGGTCAAAAGTAAAGAAGGAATCGACACGAAAAAATGAACGAATCGGAGTGGAAGAATCGAGGAAGATGGGTGGTTGACAAGGTCTGACAGCCTAGGGTTGCAGGTGGGTTAGTTGACCGAGGTCAACAGAAGACTGGCTCTGATTGTGCCACGTCATTGCAAGAAGACAAAACAGAAAATAAAAGATCAAATAAATCAAAAAAAATAGTAAATGATTTATTTGATTTTTGGGTAAAACATGAAAAATATTTATTTTTGATGTAGTATTTTAATATTTTTTTTGTTTATTTTTGTTCAAGTTTATTTATTGTATGTTACTTTTTGGAAGTACATTTATAAATATATTTACCTATATATTAAGTATTTTATTTTTATTTTTATTTCAAAATTTATTATTTTATATACATAATTTATATATTTATATCTTAATTAAATACACATAAATATATTTTTATTGTATTTTTGTGAATTAATATGTATACTTAAAAAAATAGGTATATTTATTATATAGGTATGTGTATGTATATTTCATCTATATATTTTTGAAAGCTAATTTATTTTATTATGTTTTTAATTATTTTCTTTTATTTTTATAATGTAAATGTAATATAAATAATATTTACAAAATTATAAAAATATAAAAATATGAAAAATATAAAGAATAAATAAAATCATAATTTTATTCAGGTAAATTGTATAATAGTTGCCTAACACTTAACTTTGCATCTTAAATCCAAATTGCATGAAATCACCTTCATTAAATATCTTATTAAATTTTATATAAATTAAAAGTGCGTTTGATCAATTTCAATACAGTATGGTGGAGATATAGGTCTATGAAGATTGGGTTTTGACCTTTTATTCTGAGTGTCTAGGCTACATTGTGCATTATTTTACGTGAAATAAACTTTTTATTTTTCTATATATTTTTATCTACAACATTCATGTACAAAGTTTATTGATTTGAGGTCAAAATAATAAATAATAAAATAGGCCCCAAAATGACCTTATCCAAGAATAAAAATTAGGGTTTTATTATATTTTTACTTCATTCTTCGTCGACACATTCATCATGATGCCTAAGTCTCGGGGTTTAGGTTCATTCAATACTTATGGTATTTCATTTCTTTTTCTTTTCTTTATTCTTTTATTTTGGCATTAAAAACAATATTTATACAATATTTACATTGTAAATAATTGATGTTATTTTATACAATATAATGCTCTATACATGAATTTAACCAGGTTCTAAAGGCCAAAATGAAAGAATAAAGGTGATGAAATGGAGAATCATCAGTATCTTGTTGGTGACGGTATACAATATAGGTCTTTAGCATCTCAATATCATCAACTTAACTCTTTAAGTTGACTAATCTGACACCGCTAAATCTCTATTCCTATGTAGAGGACTACATCAAGAGTGTCAGTTGGATATCAGTCTTTAGAGAAGATTATCATCTCTTCTCACATTGGATATCCTTTTTGAATCACCTCATGATGCCAATTGTATCCCCGTTCTAATTGTCTAACCTACAACCTTGCATCAACATCTATGATCTAACTCTTTAGATCAACAGTTGTATGATATCAACATGGTCATGGTACATAACCCAATTTTTATAGATGGACCTTATCAATACAAAACTTATGTATGTTTTATTTCTTAACAATGAAATGATATAACTTGCAATAATATTTTTTTTCTTAATGACTCATCATGGTCTCACATGTCCAATAGTAAATTCTTTTTTGATTCTATAGACTCACATATACATTTTTTTGTTTGCTTTATATGTATTTTTATACATTCAAAACATATATTACTTTTGTAATTAACCTTACAGTGGTTTTATAGGAGGTCGTATAGGTTTGGAAGAGCTTTAAAACTCTAACGAACTTGTACATGTTTTTTCATTCTCCATAATTGTTAAGAATGATTTCCTTGCCAAGTCGTGGCTATATTGATGTCTCAACAATCATTCTTCTAGGAGTGGACACATACGCTTCTTCACTTGCTCAAGTTGGCAAGACTTGGCTAGCACTTCTCTGTGTTAGAAAAATTAGTGACAATAACTTTTACGAGGACCACTTGGAAACCGAATGTGGTCGCCAATTAGATAAGTAAAGACATGGAGAGGAGATGGCATGGACCAAGAGAAGATACATGTGCTCACCAATTGGTACATGTCTTATAGTTCCTTACTTTTATTTATTGTTTAACTTGCATATTTTTCATTATTTCTAGGCCATATTTTTGTGAGAGGCTTACACTAGGTAGCCTTATCTTATATTTATTTCATATTTATCTGACACTACAATTTTAATCTAGAATTTTTTTTGAGAAGACTGCACTATTTTATACCAAAATCACTTGGGGGTTGTTTTTTATGGGAATTAGATTACGATATAATTTGAATGGTTCATCACTTGGTAAGGCACAGAACTCCATATTAGTATTAAAAATAGTAATTCAAGTTTGTTTTAAAAAGATTTTATGATTTGACTTATAAAATTCACAAAAAAAATTAAAAACAATTAGTTTCACAAAATTTCTATTTATTTAGTATTCATATAACTACATAATATCCACCATAATTTTGGTTTCTAAAATTATTAATGTTTTTTTTAAAAAAACCATAAAATTGCATAACATATTTCAAAATTCCCCTAAAAATATCTCTTTTATCCAAAGATTCCAAACTTATACCTTTGACATAGAATTATAAGCCCTCCAAACAGTTTTTTTGAACATTCCTTATGTTTTTTCATAAACCAAAACTGTTGGCAACTGTTAAAGATTGTATAAAAATTTTAAAAAATCAAATATATAAAATAAGCTCGCTACTTATTCCACTCCCCACTTGCTTTATTCATAAAAATACTCTCGCATTATTTACCTAGATTTTATAAATATCGTCTATTTTATATCCCACCTTTAAATTACTTACAATACTTTTTATTTCCTTTATTTACAAAAAATAAAAATATAAAAACTACAAAGACAATATACTATTACAAAATAAAATTTAAATTTTGAAAATCCAACTTATAAAACATATATTTTAATAAATGGGTCAAATTCCTTAAAAGATCAAAAGCATTCAATGGGATTATTCACAATGCAGTTCGATCTTGGAGATTCCCCAAGTGCTCAATATGGTTTTCTAAGAACTTACCTAGCATACCCGAGTTGTTTATATTGAAGTTGCATCCTCAAGTTTGATCTTGAGGATTGCCTAAGTAAAATGAATATACCTTGTGGGTACACTTCCTTTATCATAATGCACATGAATTTTTGTTTTGACTTACTTCTACACAAGTAGTACAATTGTCTTAAGCTAACAAACAATGCAAAAGTGAGTTCAAAGGAATATTTTGTCAACAAACCTATTGATTAATGAAATTAAAGATCCATCTAGTCTACTATAAGCCTTTGCTATGTCAACCAAGAGGACTCTTGATCAACTCATCCTTAAATGAGTTAACTAGGGGAACCCTAATCAACCAAAACCTTCCCTAAATCAACTCAAAGATCTATCAATCGACTGATTAAAAGAATGAATCAATTAATATTGTTTGACCAGAAGGGTGGTTAGTTGACGAACCCTTTTAGATAGCAGACTTATCATCCAGAATCTGACAATAACAAAGCCTTTTCCCACTTTAAGTAGGGTCAGCTACATGGATTTTTTGCCTCCATTCAGATCTATCTTGGGCCATTCTCGAGCTTAGATCCAAAAAAATAAGATCCCTTCATATAGTCTCATTCCAACTCTCCTTGGGCCTTCCATGCCCTCTTTTAGCCCATCTCCTCACTGGTGCATCAGTTGACCTCCTTTGCAAATGGCCAAACCACCTTAAGCAATTTTCTTGCATCGTATCTTCAATCGAAGCTACAAATACTTTCATTCTGATGGCATTATTCCGAATCCGATCTTTATGTGTGTGTCCACATATTCACTTTAGCATTTTCATTTCTGCTATTGCAATTCTCTGCACATGTCTATGGTTCACATGCCAACATTCATATCCATAGAGCATAGCAAGTCTCACCGCTGCTTTATAAAACTTTCCTTTGATTTTCAAAGGAATTTTCTTATCACAGAAAACGGTAGAGGCTCCTCTCCACTTTAGCCAACCTGCATTTATTCTATTTGTAATATCTCCATCAATTCATCCATCATGTTGCAAAATAGAACCCAAGTATCTAAAAGAATCTATCCTCTGAATGTTATCACCACCAATCTTAACATCGATTCCTTCACCGTTGCTTCCATCAAAAGTACACTCCATATATTCAGTCCTAGCACTACTTATACAAAATCCTTTAGTATCCAAAGCATGTCTCCAGACCTCAATCTTCTCATTTACTCCATCTATAGTCTCATCAATCAACACAATATCATCAGCGAATAACATACACCAAGGTATCTCATACTGAATGTGACTTGGCAACTCGTCCATAATCAAAGTAAAAAAGGAATGTACTCAACGTTGAACCTTGATGTAGACCAGTGTTGATGTCAAAATAGTCAATCTTCCCAGATTGTATCCTTGCACAAGATGAAGCCCTATAATACATATCTTTTATGAGGTTAATGTATAGGATAGATATGTGTCTTTTCTCAAAAACTCTCCACAATATCTCCCGTGGGACATATCATAAGCCTTCTCTAAATCGATAAAAAACATATGTAGGTTCTTCATTTTAGCTCTGTAAATCTCCATTGTTCTCCTCAACAAGTGGATGTCTTCAATAGTTGAGCGACCTGGCATGAATCCAAATTGATTTTCTTTTACTTTGAAAACTTACCTCAACCTTCTATCGATAACACATTCCCAAATTTTCATAGTGTAACTCATCAGCTTAATACTTCTGTAATTTGAACAATTTTGAATGTCTCATTTGTTCTTATAAAAAGGCACCATGATGTTTCTCCTCCATTCTTCTAGTATTTTCTTGCTTCGCCAAATAACATTGAATAATTTTGCAAGCCAAGTCAAACTACGCTCAACTAAAACTCTCCAAACTTCTACAGGAATGTCATCAGGTCATACACCTTTCCCATGTCTCATAACCTTCAAAGCCTTCTCTACTTCCTTCCTTTGTATTTGTCTATAGCTTTCTTGATTCAAGTAACTTTCACTACAGGCTAGATTTCCCAAAGTAATCTCTCTATTTCCTTTCCCAATGAAAAGCTTATTGAAGTATTGCTTCAATCTAGTCTCTATATCCCTCTGAGTAACAAGCACATGACCTTCCTCATTCTTAATGCATCTCACTTGAGATAGATCTTTGATCTTTCTTTCTCTTGCTTTAGCCAGCCTGAATATATCCTTCTGATCCTCCTTAGAATAGCTATTTTTGTACAAAAATTCAAAATCTTTTGTCTTAGCTTTGCTTACTACCATCTTTGCTTCCTTCTTAGTTATTTTGTAGTTTGTGACTGTTTCATTTGTTCTACCCTTAGACATAGCTTTAAAGCAAGCTCTTTTAATTTTGAGCTTCTCATGTACCCCTCCACTCCACCACCAAGCCTCGTTTTATCTTGGAGCTCCTCCCTTTGACTCATCTAGCATCTCTTTGGCTATCCTTCGGATACAAGATGATGCTGCCTCCCACATCTCATTAGCACTTCTGTTAAAATCCCAATATAAGTCTTCTAAAACCTTCTCCCTGAAGGTTGATTGTTTCAATTGAAGATTCCACCATCTAGTTCTAGTGATTTTGGAAACCCTCAATTTCTTTAGTAGCCCTTTTATTTGCAAATCCATTACTAACAAGTGATGTTGGGTTGTTAGGTTCTCTCATGGGATTAATTTGCAGTGTTTACAACACAAGCGATATCTTCTTATCAATGCAAAGTAGTCTATCTGTGTTCTAGTCGAGAATTCTTATAATTAATTAAATGCTATTCCCTCTTCTTGAAGAGAGTATTTGCAATGAAAGGATCGTAAGCTATTACAAAATCCAGAAAGACTTTTCCCTCGTCATTTCTATCCCCAAAGCCATGTCCTCCATGAACAGTAGCATACCCTGAAACATACTTCCCACATGTCCATTAAGATCTCCACCTAGAAAAATCATCTATATTTGTGGCAGTCCTTACATAATCTTATCCAAATCCTCCCAAAAATCTTGTTTAATCCTATCATTTAAACCAATTTGTGGTTCATAAACTGAGATGATGTTCAGAATTTCTTCTTCAAGCACAACTTATAGCAGAGTAATTTGATCCTCTGATCTTTGCACCCCAACCATACAATCCTTCAAATTCTTATGAATAACCACTCCAACACCATTTCTGCCCTTATTTTTACCTGAATACCAGAGTTTAAATCCTATCTTCTCAATCTCCCTTGCTTTCTCTCCAACCCATTTTATCTTTTATAGACATAAAATCCGAATCTTCCTTCCTTCCATCGCATCAACTATCTCCATTGATTTGCCAGTCAAAGTGCTAATATCCCAACTACCTATCTGCAACTTCCCTTGCAAAATCCTATGAACTAACTTCATTACCCGCATGTGTCCATCATGCGAGAACCCTTGCAAATTTTGGACTGCATCCGGGTAGCGATGCAGCGGAACTAATTTATGTGCTCGCATGTGTTCCTCTGTCGAGAACCCTTGCAAATTTTGGACAACATCCTGGCAGCGATGTAGAGGCCCTTCCCAACTTCTCATTGCATTCGGGCGATGCAACACGACGCAAATAGGGAATGCCCCAAGTAAATCTAGATGTTTGCCTAAATTAAAGGATCCGAACAAATTCGAGACAAATTCATACATAGTGTTCTTAAAACAACACTATCTTAAAACAACACTATTTAAAAATTTATCTGAACATTTTCAAGACAAATTCTTAAATAGTATCCTTATAAGAACACTATATAGGAATTTATCTCTCCAACGCTGGTTGTCGGCTACCTAACGTGCAACCCTCCTCAATTTATCCGAGCTTGGACCAGCCATGACTGAGTTGACTTATCATTCAGAAGCCTCGTAAAAATTGTTTTGATGCAAATTAAATTCATAGTGACATAGTAATTGTACCACATTGTACATCATGTATAATTAGATGTATTTCCTTATTGTTAAGCTCTATAAATTATGATTTCGGACAAGGGAATTGATGTCTTCATGCTGACTTTGAGTATATACACGAACTTATGATTATTTTAATGCATAATAAATGTGCTAAAAATTTTATGTTCATGGACCATCCTCTGTACTTATTAACATCAATTGACTCAGCTTAGATGATGTAGTAGGCATCAAAATAATGAAAAAAATATGATTAATGGACACATATATGTAATGTTTCTCATATCTTTGTGTGATGATAATTCCATGGAAAGTAACATTAATTATGTTATGTGATGCCCTATGAGCTGATAAGTCCATATTAATCATGCTTATATAGTGGCGCCCTTGTGAATATGCCAGATGCTTGATTATAAACATGTTTTGCCAGTATTTTTACTTGTCTTACACTGAATGTGAATGAATGCCATGTCATGATGACGAGATATGCTACTCCTAGATTATACATGTTTTCATGACAAAATATCATTATTTGACATTGAAAATCCTTGTTAATTATGTATTGTAAGTTGTACTAAGAGATGCATGATAAGATATAATTTTTACTATGAAATTTTACAGGGCTATATAAATGATTGTATTTAATGAGGCATTGTACTAACTATGCTTATAAAGTCTGAAATGTCTTGTGAACCTTTAGGGCTTGGTCGAGTATGTGGTGGTAGGGAGGTTTGATTTTTATGAAATGAGGTACAAGCTGTTATATGAAATGATGGCCTTCTTTACTATTTATAGATATCTGGGAACTGATACGAGGTATGAGCATATGATACACTATAGTCCATGGGTACTCTACTCTCAAATTCTCATAGTCACGATAAAGAGGCATGCGGTAGTTAGGGAGGATCCCCTCGCCAACTAAGAAGCAAGCCCCTCTCTTTCTCAAGAGATTCTAGCCAAACCCAGGGATGGCAGAAAATATGATTGCAAGACAAGGTAGATATATCTATATTGCATAATGAATATCATGCTTCTGATATTTTGCATAATAATCTTCTTATATAATTATTTGAATTCTTAAATTTGCATGTCTTAGCTGTTGATGTGTGTTGATATAAAAGTGTGTTAGCGTAATTGTTTAAACAACCATATTACAAATTAGGGTTTAAGTTAGAGAACTTTATAGTGATTATATTACAATTTTGGTTGTGTGACTTATGGGATGTTGCTTTGTTACTTTTCATATAAAAGGTGCATGTGTGTGTGTGCGTGTATGTCTGTCTATCTGTATGTATGTATGTATGTATGTATGTATGTATGTATGTATGTATGTATGTATGTATGTATGTATGTATGTATGTATGTATGTATGTATGTATGTATGTATGTATGTATGTATGTATGTATGTATGTATGTATGTATGTATGTATGTATGTATGTATGTATGTATGTATGTATGTATGTATGTATGTATGTATGTATCTATGTATGTATGTATGTATGTATGTATGTAGGTATGTATGTATGTATGTATGTATGTATGTATATGAGAAACTTCCAATAAGGTGGATCTTTCTTGGATGCATGGAAAGCCATGTCAATTTAGGTATTTTCAAATTTATTGACAATTTCTAACTCCATAAATTTTATTATAAATGCTAATATATGATGTATATCAAGAAAGATTTATTAAAATATTATTATATTGGAAAAATGTTAGTTACAATATGGATGCTATATTTTACAAAATAATGTTTTCATCATTATTTTACAATGTGCAATTATATTTTACAAAATTTTTACACAATTTACAAATTTGCTAGTGCTTTTTAAATTTCAGAAAAGGCCCACCTCAAAGGAAGCCCCTCATGTGTGTGTATATATATATCTACTAAATTTCTCAGTTCTATATACAATGTATCACCTTATTGGTCACATTTTTGTTCGATTGGACTCTAGTTGGATACTAATCTATTTTATTATCTATCTTAAGTAAGAGAGTGATGGAGGAGACTACACTTGGTTCCTATTGAGTTGAAGATCAACTTAAAGAGGGAGATTTAAGAGGTTGAGATCATCCATTATTTATGTATTTCATATTGATTACACTTTACTTAAAATCAAACTATGGCATATGCTTGTCAATTTACTATTTAATAACGATCTTGTGGTCCACACAAGGCGGGACCACTAAGTCGATGTGATGACAGCTCACCAAGACCAAGTGATTGAGCAATAAACAACCACAAATAAAATAAATAAAGCAATCAAAGAAAGTAAAGTGGATGGAAATTTATTATAACCCTACAATATATATTTATAGTGACAAGTATGGTAGCGATCGAACACGAGAAGCATGGGACGTAGCAGGTATTATTTCATTGAATAAATAAAGAGAGTGTATATATAAGAGTTCACAAAATCACTCAATGTGTATGTGGGTTTTAATTAATTAAATAATTTTTTAATTTTTAATGTTCCGATTTTAATTTGTTTTAATATTATAATTAATGTATATGTATAAGTATATATTGGAATAATAAGGATACTATATATTATATAAATGCTATTTACTATTATATATAATAGTATTATAAAAATTAGAAAATAATCAAAGAGAATAGTCCTTCTTATTTTTAAAGGGAATAAAAATATTTATAAGGTATTTATATTAGTTAATAATAATATAATTATATATAATTATAGATATATATGATATATAGGGTAGACTATATATAAATATAGATAAAAATTGTCAAAATAGAAAAACAAAATATTTTTATGTTTTCCTAAACAGTAAAATTTCTTTTATATATCTACTAATATATTCCAACCAGATAATTGTAATATCAATTAATATATAACTTTGATCTCAAAAAAGCTTGTATTATCTAGTTGAGGAACTAGTTTTTAAAGTATATAGATAGCCCAACTAGATATTCGGGTGAATATATAGTAAGGGGACGAAGCATCGTGTTGTCGAGCGAGGAGGTTGAGGGTCTATTTTCCCTCGTCCATGTCCTCTATAGGTGTCGTTATTCATCTCCCCCGGGCAAGGACAAGAGGGGAAGAGGTCATCGCTTTTCTAAAGCTATGTATTTTTGGCAAATTCTTACAATTTTTTTATATTTTAAATTCAAGAAAAATCAAAATGGGGACGGTTTAGTAGGGCTAAATTTATTTTTATTTTAAAAATAGGAAATGGTCTCAAAATTTCTTTAAATAAAATTTTTATTTTGTATGTATGTATAAAAAAGAGTGTAAAGTAGAAACTAATATTTTTGAATTTTTTCTGAATTTTTTATTATTTTATAAGGATTTTGGAGCTTTCTAATTTTCATTGATTTTCTTTTTCTATTTTTAGGGATTTTTACTCTGGATGTACAAAATACAACAAGAAACAACTACTATTTTTATAATTTTTAAATAGGATTTTATAATTTTTTTAGATTTTGTAAGCCAAATAGGGAATAAAATAGCTCTAAAAGATTTTTAATAAATGATAAATGCAATGAAAATGGCAAATAAAATTCTAGCGTGAGTAAGCAGTCAATCATGCACAAACACCTATTTTTTAAAAAAATTTATAGCACAACATATTTAAAATTAAAATAAATGCAAAATAAAATTCCTTTAAGCTAGCAGGGGCATATTTGCAATTAAAATAGACTCTAGAGGCTCACATGCAAGTTTCCCAAAATGTTTGAACTGAAACTCGGGTTTCAGATATTAAATGATAATATTCAAAACCCACAAGGGCAAAACCATAAAATGCCCAGCTTATGTGAGAGGCAACGTGAGCTGAGCTAGCAAGGGTCCTTGTTGCAAATACACAAATGTATGGGGTTTTAGTGTAATTTTCACACAAAGTTTTAAACGTACGAAAATATTTACAATACTACTCAGCAAATACAAAAAGGTGGAGGGTAGACCTTGTAATTTTAACCACTAAACCCTGTTGGATCAGGGCATTGCACTATTGGCACGTGCCTAATCTGAAGGTCGTCCTCACATACCCCTTCGAATCAAGACAATGACCTAGATTTGATATGAACCGTTGTTCATAAATGGATAGTGCAGAGAGGGGTTGCAAGAACATGCGAAGAAGAGGTCACTAGCAACTTGTAAGTTGATGTAACTTCAAGCTTGGGTGTCCTCCTTTCGATCCGACAACAGTTGGGGGATGATGATGTTCCTCCGTGTGCAGAGAGTATCTTCAAAATGGTTGAACAAGCCCTAGGAGCTTGGACAGCTCCTGCTGACCTGGAGAAGCTCCAGGTCTTCCAGGGGGTTCCAGATGGGCCTTCAAGTCCCTTTTCCTGTACCAAAAACTCCCTTGACTCGAGGGATACCTCTAGGCCCAAAAGTTAGGCAAAAAGACATGTAATGGTCGGAAGCGATGAGTCTCCAGTGAGGGGTGGAGTAGTAAGACTCGATTCGGCAAATCATGGTTGATTTGGGTTGGAAACATGTCAAGTTCAGTGGAGAATACGATGGGGATTGAAATGAGATGAAAGTCAGACTAGTCCATAGTTAAGGGACAATGAATTTCTCTAAAACTCGATCTTTAGCGATTTGGGGCTTTTTTATCTTACGGTTAAAGATGATATTAATGCTAAAATTAATGGTTGGAATAGAAAGAAGAGTAAGGAATCAACCAAGGATCGGAAGATAAGGGCCTCCAGTTGGCCAATGGTTGACGAAGCAAAACCGTGGTAGAGCACCTCCGGCGATCGATGGATCTCCACCTCCCCAACCTCTCCTCGCTGGAAATCACCTTTAGAAAATTCTTATCACCAAGATCTCGATGGAGGAACTGATTTGAGGTGCTAAAGATCAAAGAAGAGGGATCAAATCGAGGCAAGAGGCTGAGGTTTAGTTATTTATAAACATGAGAGATGGGGAAACTTTGATCGAGAATTCTTGCTGAATCAGGGATGATCGATTGGATCTTTGGCCATGTCTAATTTAGGTATGTTCAATCTCTAGAAATCAAGCGGCACGGCATGGAAAATCATCATGATCTTGTGTATATAATTAGGTGAAAATCAAGGATTCTGACAAATTGTGATCCGAGGAAGAGAGAGGGGCCAGTCGATTAAGGTCAACTGGGAGAGGTTTCTGGTTGGTCCATGTAGACCAACCAGAAAATTACCATAAGGAAAGGATTGGTAAAATTAATAATAAATATTACATGCATTGATTAATTTTTACTAAAACATGAAAAGTGTTTGTAATTTAATGTAGTATTTTATACATATTTTTATTTATTTTTATGGAGCTTTTTATTACAATATAATATTTACAAGTAAATCATAAGTATAAATACCTATACTTTGGTTTTTATGTAATATGTATTTTATTATTTTATACACATACTTTATATTTTTACAACTTATTTATATATACATAAATGTATTTTTATTGCATTTTTATGAAGTCATTTATACACTTAAATAAATATATGTATTTATTATATAGGTATATGTATAGGTAATTCATCTATGTATTTTGGTTTACTAATTCATTTCAGTGTATTTTTAAAGGTCATACTTTATTCTAATTACATACATATACTATAAATAATATTTAGAAAATTATAAAAATATAAAATTGTGAAAAATATAAAGAATAAATGAAATGAATAGTTTATTCAGGTATAATGTATAATAGGGTTCCAAAACCTAACTTTGTTATCTTAACTCCAATTTAAATGAAACACCTACATTAAATAATAAATTAAAAATTATATAATATTAAAGGTGATTTTGATGAATTTTGAGTTCATATGGAGGAGATGCAGGTCCGTGAAGTTGGGATTTTGTATTTTTATTCTGAGTGTAGAAAGTACAGTATGTATTATTTTTATGTGAAATAAATTTTGTATTTTTCTCAATATTTTTTTCTACAGTTTTATTGTACAAAGTTTTTTGATTTGATGTATAAATATGGTAGAATAAAATAGAACCAAAACTAATTATTGGCCAATATAATTAGGATTTTTAGATTGTGTGTTCTGTACACTTTGCTGCCATGTATCTCCCTTCTTTATTCATTGTCAGCTCAGTCATCATGATGACTAAGTCTCGGGGGCTAGGGTCGCTCACCACCTAGAGTGCATCCTTTCTTTTTCTTTTCTTCCTTTATTCTTTAATTTTGGAACTAAATGCATACAATATGAAATATTTTGTACAATTAATCATGTGTTTATTTTGACAAATTAATGACATGCATGCATTAAGCTAGGGATTTCAGGTCAAAATAAAAGAATAAAGGTGATGAAATGGCGATCCATCACCTCATATACTTGCCTTTGCTAGTCCCTAGTAAACACTCATGTGTATAAGTGTAGAAAAGAAAATAATAAAGAAAAAGAAAGAACTTGGATTGACTTTAACTTTTAAACTTGCCTTTACAAAATCAAAGTTTAGAGATTAGCCGGACCTTTTGATTGTTAGTTTGGTCAGATCCTTGTTCGAGAATCGGACTTGAAAGACAACAGCCTTTGAGAATCACAAAACCCTAACTCAAGTCTCCTCAAAAGCAAGTTCAGAACACTTCGATGTCATACGCAGTCCATTATGACTATGAGTTTATGTTATACAATGTGTATGATATATAGCTCCTCTCAGCTGAAGAGGTAAAATTTAGTCTTCTCCAACATGGAGACCCTAATTCCCCAATCCAACAACTCTTTCCTCGAGAAGCATGGTATTCCCTTCTAAGTTCAAGTACAACTGGCTCAAGAAGAGGAGGTCGAGAGAAGAATGGGCGGTAGCCAGTGTAGCTACCTATGCTTGACCAATCTAGCCAAGTCATCCGGATGCAGGATCACATGTATTTTACTTTGAAGCTCAAGCTTGCTTATTGACTACATACATACATACTCTGATGGGAATTGATTTTTCTTTGACTTTGTAAATCTTTTCTTTTTGGAGTTTTTTATTTTTCCATTTTTGTATTATTTAAAACCTATGTACAACAACATTTACTTGAAGCATTATTGCAACCCACAACATTCCATCATTAGACGTCATGGCTATTAGATCGGATTGGGATACAATGGCCACAGATATGTGACTTCTGAAGTTTCCATAGGCGTGTGTCTCATGCCAGAAAATCCAAACCTCTGCCACTCCAACGGAGTTGAGCATGGTGTAAAGTGCATGTATGCAAGTTAGGTCACTGTAGACAAGAGTCATGCATATGTTCTGAAATATTCTACTTAGGCAGTCAAGATGACACTGAACCAAGTCTCATGGTCTCAAAGAATTAAGTCTAGCAGACATGTAGTGTCTCTATTCTAGTTCCCTTAAAGTTCATGTGATTAAGTGGATTAAGGTCGAACCAAGCTCCAATCTTCATATTTTATTTAGTCTAGTTCGATTATCAGCATCCATATGAAAAATGCAAATGCAATGCACAATGCAGAGAATACTTCTCTGATGCAATTTTATTGTTTTGAACTTTTTATGGGATTTTTGAAGAAGTTTTTCAAATATTTATGCAATTTTGAAAATATTTTGGAAATTTTTATAGATTTTTGTTTTTTTGAAAATATTTAGTGATTTTTCAAAAAACAAAAAGTTTTGGCAATTAGTTATGTGCAGTTATTTACAGGAGAGTACATCTTTGTTATTTACAAGAATTTAGGTGAAGAATTTACATAATTTAGTTATTTTTTAAAGGTTTTTATACAAATGTTTGTAATGACTCTATATTTGCTTGAATCATGTACATGGTTCTCAAAATAGTTTGAAAATATTCTCATAAATATTCTGAAAACTTATTTTGAAAAAATAGTTTGACAAATAATTTTTAAAAACATTTATAAAATTTGATTTTTTTGCAAAGATTTTTCAAATGGTATGTGTAGATTTTTTAAATTTTTTTACAACCATTTTTCAAACCATTTGTAAGCAGATTTCCAAATATTTTATTCAATAAAAGAAATTTTTACAAATAAAACATTTTTACAAATGTCAAAAATATTTTACAAAATATTTTCCAAATAGTTTTCAAAATATTTTTCAAAGAGATTTTACAAGCATTTTTCAAACATTTTGCAAAATATTTGGACTGATTTAATCAATATATACAAAGAATTGGATGTGTGTTTACTTTTATTAATTAGCCATATTATTAAAAATGCGCAAGTACAAGTTATGGCTAAAATATATACAAAGTATATATGACCCCCCATACTTAGCTTGAGCTATGTCCTCATAGATCACAAAGAAAAGGAAGACATAATTCATACTGAGTACTCGACTGAAACCCCCCCCCCCCCACAATACATAAGATCAATTAATCCTAAGTATAGCAGATTATACATAAGGCAGGGCAGTTTGAGGGTGGGAATAAATAAATTAGCGGCTCGACCTATCGCCCCCTATACTTAGGGTAAAGTATCCTTAAGTATAGAAAGAATGTCAAGAGTTGAGGAGACATGCGAGGGTATTAAAGAATGAGCAATTCTATACACTCATCCCCCTGATACTGAGGACGTAGCATATCCTAAGTATAGAAGCTTTCAAAAGAATGAAAGAACTAAAAACAAAAAGAAGAAAAGAAGAAAATGATTAACTAATCAAAGATATTTGTTTATCGTTTTATCTGAATATATAGATGTTGCGACTAGAAGTTATACATCATAGGCCACCTAAATGGAATCAACCACAGACAGGAAGGAATCATGCTCAAAGTAAGGCTTCAGAAGCTATCTCTTGATGACGAAAGGTTGTGTGTCAGCTGGCAATTCGGATATGACTATGCTCCCATTGTCTTGCAAATGCTTCACTGTGAACGGCCTGGTCCACTTGCTCTTCAACTTCCCTGAGAATAGTTTTAACTTTTCATCAAACAACCAGAATTTCTAACCTGGTTCGAAGATCTTGTAGAGGATGTGCTTGTCATGCCAGTTCTTGACCTTATCCTTGTACATAAGACTGTTGTTGTATGCATAGTCACAAAATCCTAAAAGTATGTTCTGATCTAGCTTCATGTTCTTTGTTGATCTCTTTGGATCCAAATTGCAAATATTGCTCATAATGATTTATGAATTATCTCATTGGGAAAATGGCATGGCTTGACGTATACCACGTTGTAGGGAGACATTTCCATATTGGGCTTGTACGTAGTCCCATTGGCCCGGAGATATGAGTCAAGCAGTTGAGACCAGTTTTTTTTGTCTAGATGTATAAGTTTCTAGAGAACTGTCTTGATTTCCCTATTCGAACATTCTGCCAAGCCATAAACACGGGTGGTATAGAGAGGCTACTCGATGTTCTATGCAGTACTCTTGAGTTAGCTTCTTCACCTCTATATTGATGAAATGGCTACCCCCCATCGGATATAAGAATCTTGGGGATCCCGAATCGTAAATGTATTCCTTTAGAAACCGGCATACGATGTGACTGTCAGTGGCTCGCGTAGGGATAGTCTCCACCCAATAATTCACATAGTCGACAACAAGCAGAATATATTCATAGCCCTGATTGGTGGGAAATGGGCCCATGAAATTAATGTCCCATGCATCGAACACATCTAAAATCTGGATATATTTTAGGGGCATTATGTCTTTCATTCCGATGGTGCCACGCATCTTCTAACAGTCAGTGCAATGCTTCAAAAAATCCTCTGCATCTTTGAATAATGTTGTCCACCAGAGGCCGCATTGAAGTAACTTTGATGTTGTACGCCTGCCAGAGTGTGTCCTCCTGATTCTCGGGCATGACAATGCTCGAGGAAACTGTAAACTTCTTCCTGAGCAATGCACCTACTCCTTATGTTGTATGTCCCCTCATGAAAGAGATATGGATCCTCCCACTGATAAAAATGAATTTCAGACAAGAACTTGTCCATCTTCGTATTAGGTCAATCTTGTGGAGTTTTCTTGAACATAAGATAATTCATAATATCAAGAAACTAGGGGAGCGAGGTGATTGATAGAATTACCTCATCTGGAAGGGTTTCACTAATTGGTATAACGTTCTACTCAAGAATATCTGGCTCTAGCAATCTGGACAAATGATCTGCCACCACATTTTTAACTTGAGGCTTATCATGGATTTCAAGATCAAATTCCTGGAGCAGATGGATCTATCTATTAGTCGTGGTTTGGCATCCTTCTTAGCTTGCAAGTACCAATGGCGGAGTGGTCTATGTTAGCAATAAATTTGGATCCAAGAAGATGAAATCTGTTCTTTTCCAGGGAGAAGACAACTATGAGCAACTATTTCTCTGTAATTGTGTAATTCTTATGTGCTTCATCAAGAGTTCTGCTAACAAAGTGAATTGCAAATGGAAGATCGTCTCTCCTCTATCCCAAAATCACTCCAATGGCATAGTCTGATGCGCCTATCATTATCTCAAATGGTAGAGACCAATCTGGTGGTTGTAGAATAGGGGCCTGAGTGATTAAATCTTCTAAATTAAAATATTGGAGTACTCTTGCATGAACAATAAAATTTGCCTCTTTTCCGAGAAGATTGGTCCGTGGTTGGGAGATTTTGCGAAAATCCTTTTATGAGTCTTTTGTAAAAGCCCACATGCCCAAGAATGACCGGACTTGCTTCAAATTAGTTGGTGGCTCAATCTTAGAAATGACTTCTACCTTTATGGGATCAACCTCCATGCCTTACTTCGAGATGATATGGCCTAGCACAATCCCCTCGCTTACCATAAAAGGCTCTTCTCCCACAAGAGCACCAAGTTGACTTCGCAGCATCTTATCAAGACTTGATTTAGATATGATAAACACTGATCAAAGCTATCACTGTAGACTGAGAAATTGGCCATAAATACATCGAGAAAACTACCAACCATCTCTATAAACACTACCAACATGCATCATTGAAATTTCACTGGAGCATTGCATAAACTAAACGGCATCCTACAGAAAGCATACGTCCAGAATGGACAAGTGAAGATAATCTTTTCTTGGTCTTCTGAGGTGATAGAAACTCGATTGTACCCAGAGTATCCATCCAAGAAGCAAAAATACTCCTTCGTGGCCAATCTCTCAATGATCGGGTCGATGAAGGGAAGTGGAAAATGATCCTTCTTGGTTGCTATGTTCAGTCATCTATAGTCCACACAGATGCGCTAGGATGTACGAACTCCGATAGATATCTCCTCTCCTTTATCATTCTACATGATGGTGATTCCTAACTTTTTGGGTACGACATGCAGAGGGCTAACCCACTTTGAATCGGAGATGGGATAAATGAAGCTTGCATCACACCATTTCGTGATCTCGTTCATAACAACCTCTATGAGATTCAGATTTAGTTTTCACTGGAATTCACGGAATGGCTTGCTATCTTCTTCTACGTAATTGTGATGGGATCACAATGAAGGGTTAATCCCTCAAAGATTGGAAATTTTCCAGCCAATCGCCTTACGATTTCTTTCTAGAGCCTCAAGCAGATGAGATTCTTGTTCTTGAGTCAACTAGGAGTTGACAATAAAGGGAAATATATTCAGCTCACCCAGAAGGAAGACATACTTCATGTTCGTTGGATTCTGCTTGAGCTTTGGTGAAGTCTGGGTTTTCTCGATTGTAACCTCTAGGACTGTATAGGGAATCCGTGGTGAAGTTGTTGTTGACATTGGACAAACCTCCCTCCTTGTTGCTGAGGGAATGGACAAGAATTTACATGCAGGTCCTGCTGATGTCTGCTTGGACAAGCTAGCTGCACATCATTTGAGCAAACTCCATTCACCTCCTGAATGAGAGGTGGTAGCGGGGGAGCATGGATCAGTGAATGTCTGGATTATTGTTGGTACAACCAATTTCTTGTGACTACTGAGGCAATGAAGGCTTTGGGGCTTCCATGTAATAAATGTGCGCTAGTTGGGGTTGACTCTATTGAGGTGGTTGGGGCGATGTTGGTTCCTTCATCTCAGTAGGAGTGGCAGCTAATGTAGACATGGAATTGCATGAGCTGATTGTTCTTATGAGCAGCTCTAGCTGCTTAGAAATCTAATCGAGTTTGTCCAAGTGTTGAGTCATTTGTTCGATCACAACAAGCTTCTCAAGATCATGTGATCACTTTTCGATGATATCCACCTTGGACAGGTGGCTTCCAATAATGCTCAAATTTGGGCTCTGGTCCCTTTCCTGCTCGTGTGTGGATGTCATGTGTATTGCCCTCTAGTCCACCTATGGTTGTCTTTGGTAGGCTCGGATGATGATAATGCAGCTTCTCTTTCTGGCATTTCCTCAAAAATCTGCCATACGACATCCTCGTCCTTGTTGAATTGTGAACCGCCACAAGCGACATCGACGAGCTTCTGACTCTCAATAGTAAGTCCAACGAAGAAATGTTCGACCAAACTGGTCAGTGGGATGTCATGATGTGGGCACCTCTCTTGCAGATCAGTGTACCTGTCCCAAGCCTCATGAATGGACTCGTGGCTAGCATGGGTGAAGTTTGCAATACGGTCTCGTATATTATTTAACTTCCCTAGAGGGTAGAACTTTTGCAGGAAAGCTGATTTTAGTTCCTCCCATGTGGTGACAACCTTCCCCAAATGATTTATCCAATGAAGAGCATTGTTATTAAGGTTGAACGGGAATGTTTTCATTTTAACTACTCCTAATGGAATGTTAGGGTAGTGCATGGTTCCGTAAATGCACCCAAATTGTTGGAGATGAATATATGGTTCTTTATTTACATTCCCATGGAAGGTGGGAAGCAAGGCCAAGAAATGAGTCTTCAACTCAAAATGGGCATGGACAGCAGGTATCTGAATCCATTCCATCATCTTTCCGACACCAGAGTTCTATGTCTCCTTGAGGGTTGGCTTGGCCTGCCTTCCTCCTAGTTCGGCTGCTCCATCTTCACGGGGTCCACCTCCTATCTCTCCTCCATCTCCTCCTCCTCTGTTCTCTTGTATGCTCCTCATCATTAAGCATATCTTGAAAGACGAACTGGTCCAATGCCTAGTCGATTAGTTGTTGATGAATCGCTTGTATAGAAGTGAGGAGTTGTGCATTCACCACGTTATGATCTAGTTGCGGGCCTACCTGGGGATGTTGGTGCTGAGGTCCCTTTCCCTTTCCATTAGGACCAACTCTTTTTCTGATTCTGAATCTGTATCTGGCGTAATATGTGGCTCCGGATTGGGCTCTATATCTGCATAAGGAATGATGCCCCGATCTGTCTGGATTGAAGCACCTGATTAAACAAATCCATCTATGTTAAGGTCAATGTAGAACTTCATTATGGATGGAGAGGTATAAGGCGTGAAATCAATTTCCAACCAAAAAGGGTAGATTTCTTTACAAGAGTGATCTCGGTTTATTGAATAAAATGGAGAGTCTAGAGAGCGGTTCGTGGACTTTGAACCATATTATCAGGAATCACCCCAAATTATTGGAGAAGGCTAGCACGTGGAATCGATGTGAGTGTTGGAAGAGTCCCAACTAAGCCATCCATGAGTTGTCATCTCAAAGATCAACGAGGGGATCGAGAATGGAGGAATGATATGATGGTCAACGAGAAATAAAAGGAGTGCAAAATAGTAGAATGGCTCAAAGTGAGAGGGGGTTAAATGAGAATAAAAGAAGAGAAAAATGAAGGCAAAATGTGTACAAATGTGCAGGACTTTCATCTTGGACCTTAATTGTAATTAAAGAAACACTAAACAAGTTTGAATTCACCAACACAACCCAAGTGAAGCCATGAGAGTTGAGATGTTTTTATCTTTTCAATTTTATCATCGTATTGCATGAAAATCTTTTAACAAGTCCTTAAGTACGCTAATGTTATAGGACTGTGTGTACTGCCGAGAAAGTACCCTGTACTTCTTCCACCTCCTTTGTAACATATGATCTGTACACTTTGAGGTCCTTGGTCTCGTGCTTGGGGGGCTACTCAGTCAAAGAAATTAAGAGAGTAAGCCAATTGGAGAAACTAATACTTCCCTCAAAAGCGAGTACTCGACTGTAGGACAATGAGACAGACACCCCCATGAAGGCATGGCCTATGCTCAATTCTCCAAACCAAGTAGGATGTTCCACAAAAGGAAGGAACATCATCATCATCTACAATTCCCTACTCACTCGTGTACGATAGAAGCACCAATACTTCACCACCCCAAGTGATAACCACGGCTGTCACAGATCGGGTTTTTGGTTGTAATCCTTAGGGGTCGTGCCACGATCAGTTCGGAGTGTACTTGAAAGCAATGAGGACTTTATGAACCCAAAACCAGGATGCCCATTACCGGTTTTAATTAAGGTCAAAGTTTATTTAGTAGTCTCCAAGTTTTAGAGCTTTTCACTTTTTTGGGTATTTTTCAAAGCAGTCCGCCTATTGATTTTTTTGTATTTTCTTTTAAGTTCTAAATGTGATATAAAACAAGGGGGAGAGAAAAGAAAAGCAATGCAAGTGGATACGAAAGTGGAAATCTCACTCTCGTATCAAATGATGCATGCAAAGTAACAAGACTCGCACTACTTCCCAACGCTCTCCATGCGGGATGCAAGGCAGAATTGAAATATTTACACTATATGGATAAATTCAAGCCATAAAAGCATCCTAAACAATACTTGCTAATATCGGGAAGAACGTGATGTAAACTACTCAAAAATAGATCGTAAGTGTCTGGTCTATGGGGACTCCTCGGCGCCTGACACAACAGGACCTGCAAGAGCTGAATGGAATCCCTCATGGCACACGGTACTAAATTCAAGTAATTTGCAATTATTTGTTGACAAAGTCCAAACATATATAACTATAGGTACATGCTTCTATTAGGTGTTTGGACCTAGCTATCGAATCAAGCAAGCCTAAATCTAGGGGTTTCAATCACAGAAAACAAATGAAACAAACGCGGAAAACTCAAAACACGAGAAACAAATTAAAATAAAGGCGAGAAAACATGAAAAATTGTGTCGAGGCCCCTAGGTGAATAAACACCCGGGCAATGGACCTCTTGGTGTTGCAATGTCCAAGTCCAAAATTATTACAAATATACAAAAATAAATAGAGCACTCTCTTCACTAAATCATAAAAAAAATCTAAGTGACTTTGCTATTCTTCATATTTCCTCCTTACACTTCCTCTTGCTCTCTCCTGGCCGGCGCACAAGTAGAAGAGCCCACCTCCTCACGACTCGGATGTGTCCACCTCCTAGGGAGCGACCTTCGCCATGTGGTCCCTCGCAAGAAAGTCAAACAAAGAAAAGTGGTGAGAAGAGGTCAAATAATAATAAAAAATAGAGAGCAAAAATAGAAGAGAAATAATATGCACAACAATATATGCAAAGCTACGCTATCCATTGCTCCTCGGCAACGACGCCATTTGTTTAACCACTATAATCAGGGGAGCGATCTTGTTGCCCACACAAGGCGGGACCACTAAGTCGATGTGACGATAACTCACCAAGACCAAGTGATTAAGCAATAATCAACCCACAAATAAAGAAAGTCAAAAAATCAGAGCAAGTAATGAAATTTATTATAACCCTACAATATATGTGTAAAGTGACAAGTACGGTATGGATCGAACACAAGAAGCATGGGACATAGAAGATACTATAAAATTTAATAAATAAAGCAAGTGTATATTTAAGTGTACATAAAATCACTCAAATGTTTATTTGGGTCTTAATTAAATACAATAAACTTTTTAAATTTTTAATATTCTGATTTTAGTTTCTATTTCATAATATAATTAATATATATGCATAAGTATGTATATAGGAATAATAAGGACACTATATAGTATATAAATGCTATATACTAATATATATAATATTTATACAAAAGTTAGAAAATAATCAAAGAGAACAATCCTTTTTATTTTTAAGGGAATTAAAATATTTATAAGATACTAATATAGTTAATAATATTATAAACGATATATAATGATATATAAATATATATATTGGCTATATAGGGTAGACTATATATAAATATAGATAAAAATAGCTAAAAATAACCAAATAAAATCCTTTTATGTTTTTCAAATATTTTTTGTTTTTAAGGATTTTGGAGAATTTTTGCACATTTTTTGTATCCTTAAATTCAGAAAAAGGATAAAAGATTTTGAGCATTTTAATTTTTAGTGATTTTCTTTTTCTATTTTTAGGGATTTTTGGTCTTTAGGTAGAAAATATAATAATAAACAACTACTATTTTTTGGAATTTTCAAGAGAATTTTTTAATTTTTTGGGTTTCTAAAGTCAAATAGCAATAAAATAGCTCTAAAATATTTTTAAAATTATAAATGCAATCAAAATGGCAAATAAAATGCTAGCATGAATAATCAACCAATCTTGCACATATACCTATTTTTTAAGAATTTTTGGAGCACAAGAGCTATTTAAAATAAAAAGAAATGCAAAAATAAAATTCCTTTAAGCTGGCAAAGGCATATTTGCATCTAAAATATACTCTAGATGCTTACAAGCAAATATCACAAAAAGTTTGAATTGAAACTCAGCTTTTATATATTAAACGACAATATTCAAAACCCGTAAGGGTATAAGAATAAAATGACCAGCTCACATGGCAGATCACGTGAGCTGAGCTGGTAGGGGTCCTCGTTGTAAATATAAAAAGGTATGGGGCTTTAGTGCAATTTTCACATAAACTTTTAAATGTACAAAAATATTTACAATACTACTCAACAAATACAAAAAAGTGGATGGTAGACCTTGCAATTTTCATCATTAAACCATGCTGGATGAGGTCGTTGCGCTACTGCCACGTGTTTGATCTAATGGTTGTCCTCATGTACCCCTTCGAATCAAGCCAACGACCCAGATTAGATCTGGGCTGATGTTCTTGATCGGATGGTACGGAGAGAGGCTGCAAGAACATGTGAAGATTGGGTCACTGAATACTTGTAAGTTGATGTATCTTCGAGCTCGGGTGTCCTTCTCTCAATTCGATGGTGGTTGCGGGATGTTGATGCTCCTCTACATGGAGGGGATATCTTCAAAATGGTTGAAGAAGCCCTAGTAGCTCGGACAGCTCCTGCTGAACTGGAGCAGCTCCAGGTCTTTCAGGGAGTTCCTGATGGGACTTCGAGTCCCTTTTCCTACTTCAAAAACTCCCTTGACTTGAGGGATACCTCCTCGACCTGAAGATTAGGCAAAAAGACGTGTAATAATGGGAAGCAATGAGTCTCCGGTGAGGGGTGGAGGAGTAAGATGCGATTCACCAAATCATGGTTGATTTAGGTAGGAAACATGGTGAGTTCAATGGAGAATATGATGGGGATTGAGATGAGATGAAAGTCGTGCTGGTCCACAATCGAGGGATGATGAATTTCCCTAGAGCTCGAGCTCTAGGGATTCGGGGCTTTTTTGGTTTTACGACTAAAGAAGAGATTAATGCTAAAATTAACGGCTTTGATAGAAAGAAGACTAATGAATTTGCCTAGGATCGGAAGATAAGGGTCTCCAGTTGGCCAATGACTGACGAAGTAGAGCTACGGTGGAGCACCTCCGATGATAGGCGGATCTCCTCCTCCCCAGCCTCTCCTCTCTGCAAATCACCTTCATAAGCTTCTTGTCACCAAGCTCTCGATGGGGGAATTGATTTAAGGGGCTAAAGATCGAAGAAGAGGGATCAAATTGAGGCAGGAGGCTGAGGGTCATTATTTATAAACATGAGAGATGGGGGAACTTTGATCTACGATTCTGGCTGAATCTGGGACGATCGATTGGAACGTTGTCCATGGCGTTAATTAGGTATGTTCAATCTCTAGAAATCAAGCGGCACACCATGGTAGATCATCATGATCTCGAGCGGATATTTAGGAGAAAATCAAGGATTATGAAAAATTACGGTCCAAGGAAGAGAGAGGGTCAAGTTGACCGAGGTCAATTAGGGGAGGTTTTTGGTTGGTCCACATGGACAAACCAGAACATTCCCAAAAAGAAAAGATTGGTAAAATAAATAATAAGTAGTTAATGAATTAATTAATTTTTTATTAAAACATAAAAGGTGTTGTAATTTAATATAGTATTTTATAAGTATTTTTATTTATTTTTATGTTGCTTTATATTACAAATTAATATTTACAAGTAAATCATATGTATAAATATCTATATTTCGGTATTTTATTTTTTATTTCGTAACATGTATTTTATTATTTTATATACACAATTTATATATTTACAACTTATTTAAATATAAATAAATGTATTTTTATTGTACTTTTCTGAAGTCATTTATACACTTAAAAAAATTCATGTATTTATTATATAAGTATATGTATAGGTAATTCATCTATGTATTTTAGTATACTATTTTATTTTTGTGTATTTTTAATGGTCTTATTTTATTCTAATTATATACATATATTATAAATAATATTTCCAAAATTATAAAAATATAAAATTGTGAAAAATATAAAAAATCAATAAAATGAATATTTTATTCCGCTATAATGTACAGTAGGGGTCCAAAACCTAACTTTTGCATCGTAACTCCAATTTAAATGGAACAAAATAGCTAATTAAAAGTTGTATACAATTAACGGTTAGTTTGATGAATTTTGAGTTCATATGGAGGAGATACATGTTTGCGAAGTTGGGATTTTGGATTTTTATTCTGACTGTAGAAAGTATAATATATATTATTTTTATGTGAAAAATTTTTGTATTTTTCTATATATTTTTATCTACAACTTTCATGTACAAAGTTTATTGATTTGATATATAAATAATACATAATAAAATAGGTCCCAAAAATATTTATTAGCCTATATAATTAGAGATTTCAAATGGTGTGTTCTGTACTTAGCTGCCCTATATCCCTCTCCTTTATTCCTTGTTGACTCAATCATCATGATGACTAAGTCTCGGGTGCTAGGCTCATTCAACATCAAGGATGTCTCCTTTCTTTTTCTTTTCTTCCTTTATTCTTTATTTTTGGAACTAAATACATACAATATACAATATTTTTTAAAGTATTTTTATACAATGAATATTGTGCTTATTTTGATAAATTAATGATATATACATGCATTCAGCTAAGGATCTAAGGTCAAAATGAAAGAATAAAGGTGATGAAATGGAGATTCATCAAAAACTTTATTGTATCTTTGTTGGATGATATGAACTTAGTTAAGTGGATTATGAGCACCCATCAAGTCGAATGAGTAAGATATGATTACAAACAATTTATGGCACCGACACTAGCAAAAGGATGTTTGAACTAGTAGTTAACAACATCGAGGTCATATTCCCTTTGCACGAACTACTCATTGACAACACTAGAAATGGTAAGTAGATGCTAAAGGAGAAATTCAACCATTTGCAAAGGCTGTCGAGGGATACCTCTGGTTGAGTTAAAGAGATGACGAAGTTCCTTAAACCTCTTCCCTGAAATTAGGAGTCCATAAATGAGAGTATTCATTTACAGTGTGATGCATAAAGTCAACGTGCATGAATAACTCTTTCTTCCCATCTCTCATTTCTCATATTCTTGTCCTTTGTCTCTTGAATTATCCTATCTCATTTAAATTCTTTTTCTTTCATTCCTTTGAGCTCAGTTTCTCAACTTCTTGAATTTTCTGAGCGTGTGTTCATTCTATTGTTTTTCTCTTCTTCTCTACATTTCTCTCTTAAATAGTAAATACACACTTTACCAATTTATGAATAATGTAGTGAATGTTTCTTTAATCTGATGCATGTGAAACAATTCTCAATTATGCATGTTGTGCGCTTCTTATGGTTGATTATTTCTTAATTTTTGTTTGTTAATATGATAAACGTAGGATTCATTGCTTCTTCTAGGATTCGATGGTCCTCCTACCGACGATGCATGTTGTAGTGATTGTCCTCAATTTTTCTGGTCGAAAAAATTGAGACCACATTATCATAGGAAGCAAGCAGAACACGACTAAGAGAAAAGAGAAGAAGTCAAAGCGAGCACATGTTATGCATTCATAACCAAGCTAGTCCCATATGTTTGCATAGAAATGAGGGCCTTTTGCATTTATGCTTCATAAGGAGAACTACATAAGATGAACATTTTGGAAATGAAGAAGTCATCCAATCCTAGAATTCATGATGCCAGCTAAGCCAACACTTCTAGTCATTTTTAAATTTAAAATGTAGTCCATAAAATTATCTTGTAAAGAACACGCACTCTCTCACAAACATACACACACTCCACCACACTAAAATTGTAATTCATGACCAACCTAGACTGGCACTTGCTCGCATGTGTGTGTGTTTTCAATGTCCTGTCTCCAAATATTGAACATTAGCTAGACACTATACAGCACAATTTTATAAGATCCTTTGATTCATGGTCCAGTACACTGGTATTGAATCTCACATATAGCAATGGTAGAGTTGGAACATTGAATAACAATTCCATTTCTCCAATTAGTAGGGTAATTGTATTTTTTAGATTGCAAACGTCTTAGAAGAAATGTTTCACTAAGGGCATGGCATATTTGGGTATGTATGTCTTTCCTCTTTGACAAAAGAATGTGGTACATGTTACCAAAACTCTAGAAATTCTTTTTATACATGGGATGCTCCACGGGGACATTGATCATGCAATTAAGCAACAAGAAGAAGAAGAATGGTGGTGAATGGAAGAAGGCATCTTCTAGCCTGAGGCATTTAGAGCTCCAAGTTCCAAGGAAATATAAAAGAGAAGCACCCTCGTATTTATAGCTTGACTTCTTCTTCTTTAAATTAATGTGAACTCACATCTGCTTTTGCATCCCAAGACACCTCTAGTCTATATATGTACCATCAAAGGTACATAGGAGTATGTGATTCATCCGATCACTAGAAGTAGGAATCGTCCAATCTCAACTAATAATAGATGTGCTTATTTTTTCGGAAAGCCTACAAGAAGAAAACGACATATATAACGGTAACCCATATATAATTATACGTACGTCATATCTAAAAGATGTTAAGAACATTTATGTTAAAATTATATGATTATAAACTGAAAAACGGGGCTACCCATAGGGGAGCTAATTTGGCTTCCCTCCACTTTTTCCTATTTTTTATTTTTTTTGAAAAATGAATACGTGGAAATTCATCAATATATCCACATATTATGTTATTCAAGTTCTGTAAGAAACAGAGACTCCTACGGGCTTCATATAGATAATCATTTTTTAACAGTCATAGAATTGTTGAAATAGTAGGAGTATCTGTTTCGCATGAAATTTTAATGACATAATAATGGATATAATTATGAAAATCAATAGAAGTATTTTTCAAAAAAACAGGGAAAATGAGATGAGCGGAGCCAAGTTAGCTCCCCTTGGGCAGCCCCATTTTACCCTTATACTTTATATAAAATAGAGGTTGAGAATATCTTTGTGAAAAATATAATCATTATTATACGGGATGCATGGATCCCATTTCATTTAGACTTTTGCAGTACTATTTGATAACTGATTTTGTAGGTACAAATTTGAAAATTTGAAAATGGGGAAAAGTTCACTTTAATAGTTGAGTTGAAAGTGTTGTAGATATCTAATAATAATATGATCTTATGAATAAATCTAAACTATGTTATGAATTCATAAGTACTTTTTTGGTTAAAGGGAGGGGGTAAAAATGATCAATACTACAACAACATCTGACCTAAATAACGAATTCATTGCTGTATTGCCCGTAATTAAATATATAACGATGAATATTATAAGTTACTTCATTTTTAAAACTTACAACAAATATCCTATTTGTTGCTACATTAATAGAAACGAAACATTTAACAATGATTTTTCATTGATTTTTTCGTCTGATCTTGGTTACATTTAGCAATGATTGATGCAAATTCTAATGAATAAAACAACTATATAAAACTTTAGCAATGAAAACGGCATTCGTTGTTATTTCAAGAAGAAAAGTCAATTTAACAATGAATAGTAGTTGTTGATATATATTTAACATCGGAAGACATGACGTCGGATATTCAAATTATTCGTTGCCCTTGGTCAATTTTCATGTAGTGCGATAATCTATCATAGATTCTTCTCTAATCTCTTACCATCAACCCATTTACAAACACTACAAGAATTTCCGCTTTTGCTGACATTCAACCGTCATCGACGTCACGCTAGGTTCAGTTTTGCTGGACGTTAATTATAATGTCCACACTCGTAATCTCTCACGACATTGTACTTTAAACGTCCATATATGTTAAACACATGTGGACGTTTTTTGACCAAACATCGGATCATATGTTATCAAAATTTGTTTTCGACTCCCGCCATCCCGCCGTTTCAGATTCCTACCAAAATAAACCTACACCTTTTCGAAACCCTAGCCTTTTATTTCCCTCTCACCAAGAAACATCTCTCAAGGACGGTTGCTGCTCTTCCCTCTCCCTTCTCTTCCTCCGATATCTAGATGGTTGCTCCTCCTCGATGACAATGAAAATCCCACCTTTGGGAGGTCTATCTGCAGGACGACGGAGGTAATATTTTTCTCTTCTTAAGGGCGTATGTGCAGGTTTTGAGAATTTACGGGGTTTCTTTTACGGGTCCATCTTGGCATTGAGGTGGGGAAGGCGATGGAGGTCGATTACAGGTCCATCTTCGCATGAGGGAAAGAGGATGGAGGTCGCGTACCGGTCAATTTTTGCATGAGTACGGGTCGATCACAACTTTTTTCTTGATTCCATCGTGATTCTAGTAATGTGCTTTCCATTATGACACTTTTTCTTGATTCCAGTAATATAATCATATATTATTTTGATTAGATTTGGGTGTGTCTAAAATATCAATGTGATTAGATTTTAATTCTCATGAGTACATGTTGGATGTTTTAAGGTCTCGCAGTGTTATATTCTAGAATCTCAAATGAATAGATTGTTTTATAATCTCGAATGTCAAACGAATATGTGATTAGCGGCATCTACATGAAAATATCACTGTTATTATTTTTTGTAGATCCTTATTGTAAATGTTGAACCACATATGAGTAAATAGGTCATGTACTCATATTACACATGACGGGTCCTGTAATTATTCAAGATGTTGATCCTTGTATTCATAACTTGTTGTGATACAATGGGGACACTGTTAATTAGCTGTATCATCTTGTTTATCATAATGTATTTGATTAATTTTAACATCTTGTATTTGATTCTTATTTTGATGCAGATACGATATATTCTGAACATTAATTTGGATACAAAAAATTGGATCATAATCATGTTTGGACCGTTCGGGAAGAGGCAAAAGAAAGATAAGAGTAGGCAACTAGAATCCATTGCTCAGAGTCAGCCTAAAACACTGCCAACACCTGCACAACTATATGAGTGTTGTCATGCACCTACAAAGTCCACTCAACTAGGCCCAGATCAAAGGCCATCTACTGTTCGAACAAGAAGTAATATATTTTTGTTATCATATTATACTTAACTTGTTTCATGATATTAACTTGTTATCATATTATACTTAACTTATTTAAATTAAATGCAGCCCGTCGAAGGGAAAAGTCAAGGGGTATCATATTGGCAAAGTACGCGGAAGTTACGGGGCATAAGCCGATTATCAAGATTGACTTGGATGAAGGTAGACCTCTAGATGCCAAGCAAGCAAGTTACCTCCAATTGATTTGCGGAATCGCGGCAAGAGAGGATGTTCCGTTGGTTGCAGACTTCAGGGCCTTAACCGACGCAGATCTCCGAGGTGCCTATAATCGAATCAAGGTGTGTAATTAGCCTTGTGTATCTTATAGAATTTGGCATTACAAAAAAATAATTAAATATTTTTCGTATAGACTCTAGTTAAAATCGAGGGATTTGATACTGATATAAGAGTAAAAGAAGCAATCAATCGTCGATTGGCTAAACATATTAGGGAGCGCCGATACAATTTGAAGAATGATTGGAAAAAGAAAGGAGATGCAGCTAGGCCTCAGAATGTGCCTATTGAACTTTGGAATGTCTTGGTCCAAACATGGCAAGAACCAGAACATGAAGTAAGTCTATAATTGGATGAATATCATTTAATGTCAACATATGTTAATGATTTTAACTTTTATTTTGTGAATTGTTTACCATAAAAAATAAGGAATTGTGTCAAAAAAATCAGGATACGAGTATAAACGTCGTTAAGAATCTTTCAACTACTGGATCGAAGTCATTCGCTGTCATTCGACAAGAAACAGTATGCATTCTTTCCATCTTGATTCTTATTTGATATATTAGTTTGATGGAATTCTCATTACTCTATATATATGTATATATATATATATTAACAATATCTAATTTGTATGCATTCTTTCCATCTTGATTCCATCTCTCTATATATATGTATATATATTAACAATCTCTAATTTGTTTGTTCTTTATCAGATACTTCTCAATTGCGATCAAGAGCCAAAAAATCTGGTGGTGTTGATCCTGACGCAGAGACTGAAGAAGATGCCTAAATAGCATGTTATCTTTATAGGAAATTTATGTACTTTTGATTTGTATTTTTTGGAACCAATATTTTGGAATTGCATGTAACGTTTAGCTAATATACGACTTTATTTTTATATTTAAATGAATGAATCAAATCTTTCTTCGATAATTCTACATCCATATTCGATATTATTTTGGTTGTGCCCACCAATTGTCGCTCGCTCTAATAAGCATTATTCATTTGAAAAAGTAATAAACCTTGAAAGACTTCCATACACGCTGAAATTTGTAGACATGGACTTTATTAACGAATAAAAAAATTATTCAGTGGGGACATTCTAAAATGACCACATTTTACATACACTGATGTTTATTAACGTCAACATAAACTATTTCTGTTAGGATGTTTCTCACAAACATCCACCAAAATGACTAGCCGGTGATGTTTTTAAACGTCCTTGAATTTGAGTCTAATTAGATGTTCTCCATTAACGTCCAGAATACTCTTTCTAGACGCGGCTAGCCCGACAAAATTTTTGGATGTTTTTAAACGTCTCCACAACTCTTTTCCGACGTTATAAGCAATCTGAGCTGACATTAGAAAACATAGGTACAATGTCTTTTTGTACTAGTGAAATCCTTCGGTCTTAGTTTAATTGTTCATATAGATATTTTTCATAAAAGCAAAAAATGTGCAAAGAGCTTTTATCACGGTATCCATGTGAGAGGCCCCATGTACTTGATATATATATTAGCCAACTCCAAGATAACAATGCATGAGGACAAATCCCTGTTGGGCAACTTGCTTCATCTATTCCCTTTCGCCTTCGACAGCAAACGCTTTAATTAAACCCTAAAACATTTGATCCTTTATTTCTATTCCATCACAGTGACCTTTCCTTAATTTTGAGGAATAATTATCGTTATCCGCATATCTAAGAGAGATTATTTCTATTCCACTAAGATTCCATTCCTTGAGACATTTGAATATGTATAGCTTTTCACAGCTCATGACTCCCACATCAAATCGAGGCCATTGTTTTTTTTAATGTGCATCATTTCATTTGATTGCTTGCCTACTTGCAAACAAACGTGATATAAAGAAGGTTATATTCACATCTGCTCGACTTCTATCTTCTTAATGTTTACTTAGGTTTTTTACTACGTATAACGGACATAAGTTGATATATAATTTACCATACTGTGACTATATGAGTTCTTGCAATTATGAGGGTATTATCCTTGGTTAGCTCTAACTAACTAAGTTACGAGATCTCTCTCTCTCTCATATCCTCTCTCTCATCCAAATATTTATTCCATATTTTAAGTGTATATATAATCTAGTGATAGGCACACTGCACTATCATCAAACCATTTATGTGGATACAAGTTTTGGAACATAATAAAATGAATTGGAATTAATCGATATACTTCAAAGTCTTGCATTCTTTCTTCAGGTTGTACTTCTATGCCTCTTAACTTACTTGCATGCTTCACGAGCTTACCTACCTAAAAATATCATCAATTTTCAAGGGGCAACGTCCTCCATACGTAGTTAGACTCTTGGTGAGGCATACAAATAGTTAAGATTGCATTACATAATATCTTTAAATCTATGATCAATGTATTATTCGCTTTTGGTAGTTCTCTGTCATGTTTCATCTACATAGCAAGGAACAATCGAAAATGATATTTTTAGGAGACTTTGTTTCAAGGATACGCTTATCGTGATTGAGTTATTTGTGCATGATACCCATAAAATCCTTCATTGTCTATGGTTAACGTAGTATCCATTCATTGCGGATCAATGTGCTAATCGCTTTTGGTAATTCCCTACTCCATCATGACACTTAGGGTTTCATTTGGAGAATAGGGGATACTGAATAAGGAAAGATAAGACACAATTTCTATTCGTTTGGAGTGAGAGGATATAGAGAAATAAGGATGGATAATCGGTATGTTGGACAGGACACGAATGAATAAATGATTATGTCATATAAGTGGTAGTTATTTAAAAATTTTTTAGCGGGACAGGTCGATGATGGAGTTTTTTGAAAAAGGTTTTCATTCATCATTCGAGAGGTCGTTGATGGAGGGACTAGGAGGAAAACATTATCCCTTGTCTTGTTTCCAGGATCAAAACATTGATGGACTATGGAAAGATAAAAAATTCGAGGAATGGGGAGAAATACCTCTCCTTATTCCTTAAACCTCAGACGAACACCCTTACTGTGATGGAGTTCCTTCCTTGTGCTTGACACCCATAACAGAGTATGGTCAAGTAGTGAATCCTAATTAGCAAGTTGCCATTGCATATCTTTCCTAGTTAGAATAGAATGCATAGAAATATCAAGATAAGGAGGGCATTAAATCGCCATCCATTTGTTGTTTCTCGGGTGTCCTCTTCACTTAAAGGAAAGACCAAGTATTTTGTTCCTTAGCTGATAGTCACCCCCCTCCTCTCTCTCTCTCTCTCTCTCTCTCTCTCTAGGCATTTCATGAGAATTGCTACCACCTATTAAAACCTCTGACCCCAAGTTCCAACGCCACATTCGCTGTCAGTTGGGTGGGGACTCCCAGCCTTTTTGCATCTCCATCTATCACATATTTTACTTTAAACTTGATTTTGAAGTGCTTCAGCTTCTCTTTCTTTATAGCAACTTTTTTTAAAAAAAAATGGATTAATTACTAACTTATGGGTCCCTTTAGGACATGATTATGGAGAGATTACTGCCTATGATTAAGGGCATGATAACTATTGTAAAGCTTTGGGAGCTTTAGGGAGGCATATGGTAGTGGTGTTCAGGTCATACCCAAAGCCGAAGGGCTCTCTTTTCATAGCAGTCTACACACACACTTTAGATCCCTTTTACCATTAATATTAATACATGTGTTTGTGTGCTTTGATAGAGATTAGTTCGTGTCATCAGCAAAGTCTAGCTGAATTCAACAGCGTTAGTAAATTATAATCAGCCAAATCAAATGAGCAGTAAATTCGCTTGAACAACCATCTTTTGAGCCATCAATATTGTTTGTAGGAATTAGTTGAGATGCTATAAAACTTGACTTCGGGGAGGTTTTTCGTGATCCTCTACGTGAGCTGTTTTTTTAGTTCAAACATTAGTGATGATTAGTTCAAATTTTGAATAATAGGATATATAATCGTTATTATATAAAGCGTTGTTAATTATATAACAACGGTTATGACTTTGTCACTAATTTCTAGTATAAAAATCTTGCACTTGATAGGATAGTTATATTGTAAATCATTTGATCACTAACAAGCGTGCTTAACCTGTATGGAAAAGAGTACCAATCCTTATATGAATAATAGTTGTTTGGATGGTTTGGAGGATTGTAGAGAGTTGAAATAAGAAGTGTGATGTGATGTAACATTGATTTGTGATGCAATTCCAACCCATAAAAGTGAGGGGTAATCGGGTTACCTTGGGTAACCCTGTAAAGAAACAGACCCCTTAAGGGACAAAAACAAACTCGTTGGAAATAATCACTCTACTTACAAAGAACTGTGCCTCTTCTCTCCGTGTGCATCCACTTTCTTTCCCCTCCCCAGTTGATGATGTGCTTCTTAAACAAGGTAACTCAGTTCTCTTTTTTCCAATTACATGTTATCTTTAGATGAATGTTCAGATGGGGAGATTATAAGGTAGGTTGTGTGAGGGGAATATTTGCATTTAGCGGTGTGAAAGTCATGGTTTAAAAAATCAAAATGAACCAATCGGTTCAACCAGTTAAAACAAGAGTTAAAAGGAAAATAACCAAGCCAACATGTTTTTACTTATAAAAAGAAATATATTAAAAAGATCAAAATTAGGTAGAGTAACTTGGCATAGTTATACCCGTCGAACTGATCCGCTAACTAAGTTACACTTTTCTTTCCAAAAAAAATATTTTGGGTTTTTATTAGTTGTGCCTTTTATAAACTTATGTAATAGTAGTTGTGATCTTTCCTTTTTAATAATATCAATGGTGCCCCCAACTTACAAAATTCATTGTTCTTCTCTTTTATAGTATTAGTTATGCCCATACTTTCCTCTAACAGAAGGCAAAACTATGAATTTTGTAAGTCAGCCACACAACTGATATTACAAAAAAGAAAAGGTATAACTGATATTGTAGAAGTTAAAAGGGCACAATTGATAAAAATCTAAATATTTCACCTATTTCAAAATAAAATGGAAATTCTTAAAAAAATGCTCATAACTTTTTCAAAAGAAATTTGTGTGGTGTCTAAATTTTTGACTTCAAAAGCATGCAGGTTGACGACTAACAACAAAGCTTTAGTTGCATATAAAAAAGTGGTCAGGATAGCACTGATCAAAGCTTAATATTATAGAATAAATGTGGAGTGTGTGCTTTATCGGCCAAGATCAGGGTTGATTCAAGGAGGCATGCTACTAATGATGTGCAAGTGTGTGTATATCTAAGTCAAATAAACACAGGCCAAATGTGTATCTAATATGTGTGTATTTGTTTATTGTATTTGTTGGCTTTGATGTATTTTTTAGGTTTCGGTTTTGGTATTTTATTTTTAATTATTTTGAAATTTTCGTAATACATATAACAAGTGAATAGTAAAGTATACTTTTATGATTTTTAAATAATTAATTTGTAATTATATTTTAAAAGTAAATTTATCTTATTTGTTACAATTTAAATTAATTTTTGTAATATGGAATGAAATAAAATAACTTAATTATATATTATAAATTAGGGTTTTTATCAGTTGTGTCCCTATTAAGTATTGCAATTTCAGTTATGCCCCTCACTTTTTTGGAAAATAAGTTGTGCCCCCCACTTCTTGACGTTTTATCACTCATGTCCCTCTGGTTAATGGTCATCCATACCCAGTGCAAATGGACGTTAACTATGAGGACACAAGTGGAATTAAATTTAAAAAAGAGGGTTGAAATGTCTTCGACGTAATCTTCCTCCTCCCCGCTTCTCTTCCTCCTCTCAAACTGTTGATGCTCCTCCACCGCCTCCGCCCTCCGCCGACAACTCCTCCCCCTACCCTGCACCTCCCCCTCCTCACCCGCTCCTCCTCTGCCACCTCCTCGGCCCCGAGCTCCCCTGCTGCCTCATCCACCCTGAGCTCCCTGCTCTGCCCCACGCCTGTCCCTCCTTCGTCCCGACCTCCTCCTCCTCCTCATCTCCCTCCCCCATCTACCAACAGCCTCCTCCTCCGTCCCTCTTGCCCCCACACCTCCCCCTATTCCCCCCTCCTCCGTCCCTGACCTCCCCCCTCTGCCCTAGCCTCCAACTTTGCCTGCCCTCCTCCTCCATCCGCCAACAACCCCCACCTTTGCCCCCCTCCCCTCCTCTGCTCCCCCCGTGCCTCCCCTTCCTCCATCCCCGATCTCCCCACTTCACTCCCAGCCTTCTCTTCTGCCCCTCCTTCTCTGCATCCTCCGTGCCCCTCCCCCTCTAGGCCAACATTTCTTCCCTGCTTAACCAGACCTTTAGCAATGGAGGGCGAACCTTTTGGTCTTGGGTTATTGGCTGATCATATCAATCTCCAGCAGTGTAGGGGCTTTGGGAACACCATCGATATTGTATCCACTGCGGACTCTGGCAATCTTTATTACAATTCATCCGGGCAAGGACGTGTTCAGAACTTTTTAAATCCTTCCATGGATAGATCATGCCTAAAAATCTGCAAGCTCGGCAGGGTGATGCACCCTTCAAATTTCCAACAATAGTTCTCTACGGGATATAGTCAGCAACAACCGAGGAATTTGATCAACAATATTGCTACTATTAAATCAGAGCCTCATATGGGTGCACATGACCGGAATGAGCCTCAGCAGCAGTTACCATCATTCTGCAATCTCGGGGCAGAAAAATTAGAGCTACAACAGTTACAGTCACTAAGAAGTTTGGTTTTGGTTAAATTGGAGCCCCAACAAGATTCAGATCCTACAATTTTTTGCAGCAGCTGCAAATGTCACGACAACCTTCTCCTTCTGTTATGCAGATGAGGAAGGCGAGGCAGTGTTGGGATGACAGAGGAGGGGCCGGAAGGCATTAGACGGTGGAGGAGGGTCCGGAGGAGGAGGATGTGTTGGAAGAATTTTTGGACAGTTATACCCCTCTAACACTGACCATGGTTTGAAAAACCATGGTTAAGTTCAACTCAGTGACGACTAACGTTACAGAAGGGTACAAGTGATAAAATTGCAAGGGGGGGCACTATTGATATTCCTAAAAAGAGAGGGGCATATAATTTTATGATTTTTAAATAATTAAATTTTAAATATATTTTAAAAGTAAATTTATTTTTAATTGTAACAATTTTAATTAAATTTTTAAAAATATGGAATAAAATAAAATGACTTAATTATATACTAAAAATTAAAAAGAAATATTTTATGATATTTAATAGATGATAAAAAATTATTAAAATTAAAATAGAATATTTTGTTTGTTTGTTATGTTTTACAATTTTTTTCTATCATTTTTGAAAATAAAACAAAATATAAATTGCAAAAATAAAAAGAAAAGTGTTAAAGATAATACAAGGAATAGATTGGGACCTTTTAAAAATAAATATATAAAAAATGGTTCTGATTATATGGTTGTACTTTTCTAAATAATAATAATATATAAGTATTCAAAACATGTTTTTTAATATCTTCAGAAGTTACATGTACTTTTAGTGATGTTAGATAGTTTTTTATGTTTTTTTTATATTTTTAATATATAAATGGATAAACATAAAAGCCAAAAATATGGGTGGAACAATAGAATGAAGGATACCACATATAATATTTTTTAGAATTTTTAGAAATAATGGTAATTAATAATAACTAAAACAAGAATGATGACAATATTTGAGCGTTTGAATTTTTAAAATATATAATAGTATCAAAATGTGGTACAACCAGAGGTCTATCAGTGAATAGCTGAAATCATGCAGAGATCAAGGGGGGATGGTCTATGCTCCGCTCAAGGCGGGAGCGAAGTCGATGCGGTGGCCGCTCTCTCATCCAAGTAAATGTTCAACAATCAACCCACGCGATAGATATCAATGAATGAATAAGCATGCATGAATCAAAATTTATTATAAACCCTATAAATAAATGTGTATAGTGACAAGCAGAGTAGGGTGTTGAACACATGAAGTAACACTGTGTAACACTCAATATTATTTATAAATAAATAATGAATAAATAGTATAGGTATTTGTATGTATATAGTTATGCATTATACTGATCCAAGAATGTAGGCTTTAATTTTATATATTACTATTATTACATTTTATTTATTTTGCAATTTTATTATATTTTATATTTTCTGATTTTTTCTTTTTCTTTATAAATATATAATGTAAGAATATATAAGTCTATACATATAGTATAGAGTAATATAATTATAAATATTTTTGGTTTTAAATATTTTTTAATGTTTTTGTGATTTCTTTTTTAGATATGTTTGCTATTTTTTTATGGATTTTTAAGTCAAAAATAGCCCAAACCAAGGATTAATTAGCTTGACTATATTGTTTTAGAATCTGAAAATAGAAGATAAAGACAAAATTTTCAAAACTATTTTTAGTTACAAATATATTACAAAGAAAATTAAATAACATGAAATGGTATTTTTGGAAGTTTTGAGAATTTTTTAGATTTTTATAAAGGATTTTGGAGCTTTTTATTTTTTTTATTTTCTTTTTCTATTTTTAGAGAATTTTGGGTTGAAGTTAGAAAATACAATAATAAATAAAATATATATATTTTGGATTTTTTCAAAATGTTTTTATATTTTTTTTAGTATTTTATACTGCAAACAGGGGAGTATCCTAGCTCTTTTAAATTTTATAAAATATGAAAGTGTATTAAAATGCTATTCTAAAAATATAGCGTGAAATCGTAAGCAAGCAAGAACTTAACCTTATTTTTGAGAAATTTTAGAGCATGATTTCTATTTTTAATAAATGAAATGCATACATAAAATTTAATGAATTAGCAGGGGTATATTTGCAATTAAAAATAAACTCAAGGGGCACAATGCAAATAAACCAAAAGTTTATAAATAATATATGTAGCTCATGTATTAAACAACAATTAAATAAACCTACAGAGGGTTACATGTAATTTGCCCAAGCACGTGGGCCATCACGTGAGGTGACGTGGTCGATGACTAAAGTGCAATATCAGATAGTTCAGGGAGTTACACGCAAATTGTCCAATACTTTTTTAACACAACAACAACAAAGCCTTTTCCCACAGTGAAGTAAGGTTGGCTACATGTTTCTTTGCCTCCATTCAGATCTATCTTGGATCAATCTGGGCTTATATCCAAAATACTAAGATCCCTTCATATAGTCTCTTTCCAACACTTCTTGGGCCGTCATTGCCCTCTCTTAGTTGGCACAACATCCCAGCACTCGCATCTCCTAACTGGTGCATCAGTTGACCATCTTTGCAAATGACCAAACCATCTTAAGCAATTTTCTCGCATCTTATCCTTGATCGGAGCTACACCATCTTTCTCTCTGATTGCATCATTCCGAATCCGATATTTACGTATATGTGTCCACACATCCATCTTAGCATTTTTATTTCTGCTACAACCATTCTCTGCACATGTCTATGGTTTACATGCCAACATTCATATCCATAGAGCATAACAGGTCTCACCTTGCTTTGTAAAACTTTTCTTTAATTTTTAAAGGTATTTTCTTATCACAGAGAACAGTAGAGGCTCCTCTCCACTTTAGCCAGCCTGCATTTATTCTGTTAGTAAAATCTCTATCAATTTCTCCATCATGTTGCAAAATAGATACCAAATATCTAAAAGAATCTCTCTTCTGAATGTTATCGTCACCTATCTTCACCCGGATTCCTTCACTATTGCTTCCATTAAAGGTGCACTTCATTTATTCCGTCTTAGCCCTACTTATATAAAATCGTTTAGTCTCCAAAGCATGACTCCAAACCTCAAGCTTCTCATTTATGACATCTCTAGTCTCGTCAATCAAATCATCATCAAATAACAAACACCAAGGTCACTCATCCTGAATGTGACTTGTCAACTCGTCCATAATCAAGTAAAAAGAAATGAACTTAAAGTTGAACCTTGATGTAAACCAATGTTGATGTCAAAATAGTCAGTCTTCCTAAACGGGGTCCTTACACAAGATAAAGCCCTATCATACATATACTTTATGAGGTTAATGTACAGGATTAGTACTTGTCTCTTCTCTAAAACTCTCCACAATATCTCTCATGGTATAAAATCAGACTCCTTCTCCAAAATCAATAAAGATCATATGGAAGTTCTTCCTTTTAGCTCTATAAATCTCCATTGTTCTCCTCAGCAGATGGATGGCTTCAATAGTTGAGTGACCTGGCATGAATCCGAATTGGTTTTCTTCTACTTTGGAAACTTGTCTCAACCTTCTTTACGTTCCCAAAGTTTCATAGTGTGACTCATCAGCTTGATACCTTTGTAATTTAAACATTTTTGAATGTATCCTTTATTCTTATAAAGAGTCACCACAATACTCCTCCTCCATTCTTTAGGCATTTTCTTGCTTCGCCAAATAATATTGAATAGACTCATAAGCCAAGTCAAATTGTGCTCACCTAAAACTATCCATACTTCTATAGGGATGTCATCTGGTCCTACACCTTTCCCAGGTCTCATAACCTTCAAATCTTCCTCTACTTCCTTTCTTTGTATTCATCTATAGCTTGCACGATTCAAGTAAATTTCACTACTAGATAGATAACCCTAAGTGATATCTCTATTTCCTTAAGCCTCATCTACTTCCTTTCTTTGTATTCATCTATAGCTTGCACGATTCAAGTAAGTTTCATTACTAGATAGATCACCCAAAGTGATATCTCAATTTCCTTCCCCTACTTCCTTTCTTTGTATTCATCTATAGCTTGCACGATTCAAGTAAGTTTCATTACTAGATAGATCACCCAAAGAGATATCTCAATTTCCTTCCCCAATAAAACGTTTATCGAAGTATTGCTCCCATCTAGTTTCTATATCCTTTTGAGTAACAAGTACGTGACCTTTGTCGTCCTTAACGCATCTCACTTGAGAAATGTCTTTAGTCTTTCATTCTCTTGCTTTGGCCAACCTGATATATGCTTTAGGACCTCCTTAGAGTCGATATTTTTACACAAAACTTCATAAGCTTTTGACTTAACTTCTCTTACAGCCTTTTTTGCTTCCTTCTTCACTATTTTGTAGTTTGTGATTCCACCACCAATCCTCCTTTTGACATGGAGCTCCTCCCCTTGACTCGCCAAGCATCTCTTTGGCTACCTTTCAGTTACAAGATGCTACTGCCTCCCACATCTCATTTGCATTTCCACTACAATCCCAAGATAAGTCTTCTAAAACCTTCTCCCTGAAACTTGACTGCTTCAGTGGAAGATTCCACTATCTAGTTATAGTGATCTTAGAAAACCTCCTTTTCTTTACGAACCCTTTTATTTGCACATTCAAGACTAACAAGCGATGTTGGGTTGTTAAACTCTCTCCTAGGATTACTTTGCTGTTTTTACAACATAACCGATCTCTTCTCCTCAACGCAAAGTAATCTATCTGTGTTCTAGTCGTGCCACTCTGATAAGTAATTAAATGCTCCTCCCTCTTCTTGAAGAGGGTGTTTGCTATGAAAAGATCATATTTTGTTACAAAATCCAGAATGACTTTTCCCTCTTCACTTCTATCCCCAAAACCATGACCTCCGTGAACATTAGCATACCCTGAAGCCTCTTTTCCCACATGTCCATTAATATATCCACCTATGCAAATCATCTCTCTTTGTGGGATTCCTTATAAAATCTTATCCAGATGCTCCCAAAAAGCTTTCTTAGTTCTTTCATCTAAACCTATTTGTAGTGTATAAACTGAGATGATATTCAAAATTTCTTCTTCAAGCACAAATTTTAGCAAAATAATCCAATCCCTGAATCTTTGCACCTCAACCACACAATCCTTCAAATTCTTAGGAACAACCACTCCAACACCATTTTTGCCCTTATCTTTACCTAAACACCAAAGTTTAAAGCATGTCTTGTCGATCTCCCTTTTCTTTCTCTCCAATCCATTTAGTCTCTTGAAGACATAGTAAATGAATCTTCCATCTTTCCATCATATCCACTATCTCTATCAATTTTCCAGTTAAAGTGCCAATATTTTTACTCCCAATATGCAACTTCCTTTGCAATCTCTTTTAGACTAACTTCTTTACTCGCATGTATCCATTATGCGAGAACCCTTGCAAATTTTGGACTGCATCGGGGCAGTGATGCAGCAGAACTAGTTTATTTACCATCATGCATTCCTCATGCGAGAACCCTTGCAGAATTTGAACTACATCTAGGCTGCGATGTAGCGACCCTTTCCAATTTTCAATGCTTTTTAAACAAATAAAATATTTACAGGACTGCTTAACAATTATAAAAAGGGCAGAGGGTTCCTAAGAAATTTACCCCTTGAAGGGGTTGAATCACACTGTCATCTTTATGCCATATGGCAGATCGTGTGATTTAGATGGGGCAATGATTCATTCTAACTCAACGTCCTAGATTAGATCTGGGCCCTCCTTCTTTATCTGACGATGCCGAGAACCTCACGAAGAAACCAGAAAAACACGCCGCCAATAAACTTAGATCCTTTATTTCTTCATGCTCAGGCCATAGAATACTCCTCCAACAAGCCCAGTAGGGAGCTGAGCGTCCACCACATGCAAAAATAGGTTCCAAGGAAGGTGGGGAGGCTTGAGGTGCTCAGACAAAGTTAAAGCACCTAGAGCTACTCCAAATGATCATCAAGACTCCAGAGGTGACCTAGCACCTGCACACATGCAACAAAATGTTCCTGGACACGAGGGCTTCTTCCTCGGTCAGAAGTTGAAGCTGCAACAGGAAGGGGAGATGAAGTGTGGCGAGCTCCGGCGAGGTGGTCGGAAAGGAGCTCAGGTGTCTTGATTTGAAGCATGAATCAAGGGGAAAATGGAGTGTACTTGCAGAGAAAGCATCGAGAAACGAAGAGGGGATGAAAATGGGTCGGATAACATGGCCAACTAGGGTGAATCGGACTTGGAGCACGAGCTCCAGGTCAATGAAGAGATTTGATTTTTCCTAAATCAAAGTAAACCTAAAACTAGGATTGGGAATCGAAAACACATTAAGATTATTACAAAAAAAAGCAGTAAAGGGGGCCTCGACCAGCAGGGGGGTGAGAAGCAGAACCTTATGTCAGAGCTCCGCCGCACGTGGCTTAGACCTTCTCTCCAAACCTCATCCTCACTACAGAGCCTCGTCTCCACTTCCTATCACTATGAGGATGATGATGGTGGTGGTCTGAGTGGTTAAGAAGCGACCAAGATTGATCAAAAAGCAAAAGATGGGGTTGGGGGTTTATTTATTGGCGAGGTTTTGACAAGTTTTGCGGGAGGATTGTGTGATCGGAGACAGTGGTTGATGGGGATTCGATGATGGGAGAGAGTCAAGGATGGAAGGGCTGCATGACGGTGGAAGGCTCAAGGTTAGAGGGTGAAGGTGGAGGCACATGAAACTGGGCAAAGTCGGTGGTTGGTGAAGTTCTAATAGAAGTCAAAAGAGGTAGGGTACAATTGACCGTAGGTCAACAAACACTCGCACATGGTTGGTCCACGTGGACCAACCAGGAAATTCCAAAGTAAAAATGCCTTGGAAAATGAATATAAAAATGTATATGATTTAATTAGATTTTTGTTAAAAGTAAAAAATATTCCTAATTTTATGTAATATTTATTGTCTATTTTTATTTATTTTTTCGAGGAATTTTATTATATGTTACTTTTACAATTATAAATATAGGTATATTCATATATATTTTATGTAGTTTTTATTTTGTGTTTTTTATTTTATTATTTTATACACATATTTTATACATTTATAACTTGTTTAAATATATATAAATATATTTTTATTGTATTTTTCTGATGTTATTTGCTTGTTTAAAGAAATATAAGTATATAATATATAGTTCTAAGTAAAAGTATTTTCACCTATGTATTTTGTATACTTATTTTATTTTTCTGTTTTCTTGATGGTTTTACTCTATTCTAAATATGTACATGTATATATAATATTTACAAAGTTAAAAAAATATAAAATTATAAAAGTAATAAAGAATAAATAAAATGAATGTTTTATTCAGGTAAACTATATAATATCGGTCCAAAAACTAACTTAATGGTCTTTTGAGGCGGTAGAAACTTGATTGTAACTAGAGTATCCATCAAAGAAGAAAAATACTCCTTCATGGCCAATCTCTCAACGATCTGGTCGTTGAAGGGAAGTGGGAAATGATCCTTCTTGGTTGCTATGTTCATGCATCCATAGTCTGCACAGACGCACCAGGATGTAGGAACTCTGGTAGCAATTTCCTCTCCTTTATCATTCTTTTTGATTTTGATCCCTGACTTTTTCGACATGATATGCAGAGGGCTCACCCACTTTGAATCGGAGATGGGATAAATGAAGCTTGCATCACATCATTTCGTGATTTCGTTCATAACAACCTCCCTGAGATTTGGATTTAGGCTTCGCTGGAATTCACGAGATGGCATGCTATCTTCTTCCAAGTAAATGTGATGGGAGCGCAATGAAGGGTTAATCCCTCAAAGATCAAAAATTTTCTAGCCAATCACCTTGCGGTTTCTTTCTAGAACCTCAAGCAGACGAGATTCTTGTTCTTGAGTCAACTGGGATTTGACGATAATAGGAAATATATTCAGCTCACCCACAAGGAAGGCATACTTCATGTTTGTTGGAAGATGCTTGAGCTTTGGTGGTGTCTGGGTTTTCTCAATGGTAACCTCTAGCACTGCATAGGGAATCAATGGTGAAGTTGTTGTTGACATTGGACAAACCTCCCTCCTTGTTGTCGAGGGAATGGACACAAATTTACATGTTGGCCATGTTAATGTTCGTCTGGATTGGCTAGCTACACTTCATTTGACCAAACTCCATTCACCTCCTGAATGAGAGGTGGCAGTGGGGACCATGGATGAGTGAATGCATGGATTTTTCCAGCAGCAGCTGCTGCAAATGTTACGGCAGCCTTCTCCTTCTGCTATGCAGATGAGGAGGGTGAGGTAGTGTTGGGACGACAGAGGAGGGTTCGGAAGGCTTGAGATGGTGGAGGAGGGCCCGGAGGAGGAGGATGTGTGGGAGGAATTTCTGGACAGTTGTACCCCTCTTACACTGGCCATGGTTTGAAAAAAACCATGGTTAAGTTCAACTCAGTAACGACTAACGTTACAGAAGGGCACAAGTGATAAAATGGCAAAAAGTGGGGGGCACAACTGATATTCACAAAAAGGGAGGGGACTATACTTTTATGATTTTTTATAATTGATTTTTAATTATATTCTAAAAGTATTTTTTAAATTATTACAATTTTAATTAATTTGTAGTAATATGGAATAAAATAAAATGACTTTATTATATAATAAAAATTACAAAGAAATATTTTATGATATTTAATAGATGATAAAAATGTATTAAAATTAAAATATAATATTTTTTTGTTTGTTATGTTTTACAATGTTTTTATCATTTTGGAAAATAAAATAAAATATAAACTGCAAAAATAAAAAGAAAAGGTTAAAAGTAATACAAGGAATAGATTGGGACCTTTTAAAAATAAGTATATAAAAAAATGGTTCTGAATGTATTATTATATTTTTCTAAATAATAATAATATGCAAGTATTCAAAACATGTTTTTTTAAGATCTTCAAAAGTTACATGTACTTTTAGTGATTTTAGGTATGTTTTTTAATTTTTTTTTATATTTTTAGTATATAAATGGAAAACATAAAGCCAAAAATATGTGTGGAACAACAAAATGAAAGATACCTAATATAACACTTTTTAGAATTTTTAGAAATAATGGTAATTAATTACAACTAAAACAAGAACGATGACAATATCGAAGCTTTTGAAATTTTAAAATATATAATAATATCAAATTGTGGTACATCAAGAGGTTTATTGATGAATAGTTGAAATCATGTAGAGATCAAGGGAGGAGGGTCAATGCTTTACTCAAGACAGGAACGAAGTCGATGCAACGATTGCTCTCTCAATCCAAGCGAAAGTTCAACAATCAACCCACACGAAATTTATCAATGAATGAATAAACACATGTTAATAAAAAATTATTACAAACATACAAATAAATGTGTATAGTGACAAGCATAGTAGGGTGTCGAACACATTAAACAACACCATATAGCACTCAATATTATTTATAAATAAATAATAAAGAATGTGAGTTTTAATTATATAATATATATATTACATTTTATTTATTTTGTAATTTTTATTATCTTTTTCTAATTTCTAATTTCTTTTTCTTTTTAAACATATAATGTAAAGATATATAAGGCTATATATAGAATATAGAGTAATATAAGCTCTAATAAGTGCAAATTAAAATATTTTTGGTTTTAAATATTTTTTAATGTTCTTGTCATTTCTTTTTTAGATATGTTTGCTACTTTTTTATGGATTTTTGAAGTAAAAAATAACCCAAATCAGGGATTGATTAGGTTGACCGAATTGTTTTAGAATTTAAAAATAGAAGATAAAGCCAACATTTCCAAAACTATTTTTAATTACTAATATACAACAAAGAAAATTATAGAACAAAAAATGGTATGTTTGGTAGTTTTTAGAATTTTTTAGATTTTTATAAAGGATTTTTGAGCTTTTAACTTTTTTCTATTTTCTTTTCCTATTTTTAGAGATTTTTGGGTTGAAGTTAGTAAATACAATAATAAACAAAATATATTTTTTGAGGAATTTATCAAAATGTTTTTATATTTTTTTGTATTTCATACTACAAACACGGAATATCTGAGCTATTTTCATTTTTATAAAATAGGAAACAATCCTAAAATTCTATTCAAAAAATATATCGTGAAACAACAAGAAAGCAAGAACTTAACCCAAATATTTGAGAAATTTTGGAGCATGAATTCTATTGTTAATAAATGGAAGGCATACACAAAATTTAATGAGTTGGCATGAGCATTTTTGCAATTAACAATTAATTCAAGGTGCACAATGCGAATAAATCCATAGTTTATGACTAATATATATAGTTCATATATTAAACAACAATTAAATTAACATATAGGGGTTTACATGTAATTTCCCAAGCACGTCGACCATCACATGAGGTGACATGGTTGATGACTAAAGTGCAATATCACATAATTGAGGCAGTTACATGCAAATTGTCCAATACTTTTTAAACAACATAAAATATTTATAGGACTACTTAACAATTACAAAAAAGGTTGAGGGTTCCTATGAAATTTACCCCTTTAAGTGGTTGAATTGCATCGTTGTCTTGCTATCAAGTGGCGGATTTGTGCAGTATAGATGGGGCAGCGATTCATTTTAACTCAGCATTCGAGATTAGATCTGGGCCTTCCTTCTTTATCCGATAGTGCTGGGCACCTCACGAAGAACCCTGAAGAACACACTGCCGACGAACTTTGATGCTTTGTTTCTTCATGCTCAGGATGTAGAATACTCCTCCAACCAGCCCACCAGGGAGTTGGGCATCCTCCATGTGCAACAGCAGGTTCCAAGGAAGGCGAGGAGGCCCGAGGTGCTCAGACGAAGTTAAAGCATCTAGAGCTACTCCAGACGACCGTCAATGCTCCATACGCGACCTAAAACCTGCACACTAACGAGTCACGAAAACCCTAAGTTAATTTACGTGAATTATTAATGTTTGAAATATCATTGTGTCATTGCAATTACATCGGGTAATCGAAATCAGTCAAGAATTAACCACAAGAATTTATTCAATTTTTAATCAACATGGTTTTTTGTTTATTTTGCTTGGGCAAGTCCCAAGGTCGAACTGAAGGAGGCAAAGGAACAACCTAGAATTTTATCTATCAAAGATCATGCACGGTTTTCGAGATGATTTTTATGTTATTTTTAACGTAATTTTGGGATGCAAATGTGAATAAGGCCAATTTTAGGGACTAAAAAGTAATTTTCAATCAAACAATGTCCGAAAATTATGAAACTTGTTCGAGATGTATTTTATGATGAAATGAATGCACTCTATTTTTTTTTGAATTTTTGGATGCAAGATAAATATTTTATGAATTTATGAATGCAAATGCATTTCAATAATTAATATAATAAATATTAAAACTACTTTTTTAAGAGATAAACATATCCCAGATCTATCACTAGGTGATTGATCTCAGAAAAATCCTAAACCTCAAAAATACAAGATTTAATACTTATTAAAAATTAAAGATTGAAATATACAAAATGATTTTTATAGGGAAAACCATATATGCAAATACAATTCTTTTTAGAAATGATGTTAAAAATAACTAATTCTATGATCCAAGAATTTTTGGCAATTTTCAGAGCTATGGATAATTACTTATGAATTTATCAACATAGATTGGGCAAAATATGCAATTTTCCACAGGAAATATTAATTAATAATTAACCACATGAAAATAAAAAATATGATGAGCATGCCACAATGTAGAGAATTAATTGAGAAACATCCTGCAATTTCAAAATAATGAAAAGATGCAATAAAGCGGTTCAAAATAAAGGGGGAACACATGGGTCTCAATGCAAATTACAACAACTAAATTAAAAATAAAAAATGCTGAGAGGGACTATTCTGTAATTACCTAAACGTGGGGTGCTCAAATGCAAAATTTCTAGAGCATCACCTGACCTCTGGTGGTGGGGCATTTTATGTGATTTGACGATATAGAGATGACTCCTGCGCAACTTACCCTTTATCACGTGCCAGTCACGTGACTAGGGGACCTCCTTGGGATCTAGTGGACTTCTAGGGCTATCTTCACTTGATGTCCCCCCAACGCACTTGCCAAGCACGTGGGCTGAAGGATACGGAAGGATCTTTAAGCGCATCACGGAAGCGTGATGATCATATCATATAGGATAAAGAGTGACTAGTCATACTAGTTGCTCGATGCAGTGGAGTTTAAAAAATTTAAACGACGAAACCACATGATGCATAAACCATTTATGAATCATTTCGTCTAACCACGTAGTAGATATAGGAATACCTGTTGTAGCATGGTTGCGATCGAGCTTCTAAGAGAAGAAGCCTCCTGTCTCAAGTTCGGCCTTCGGAGGAGACGCTTGCAAGCGCGGGGATGAGTCGCAGGGATCTCGTAATCCAAGTAGTTGTCCAAGCAAGGGAACTCCTGGTCTCATCACACAAGATCGTATGTCTTCTTCGCGAGCGAGATGCACCAAAGAAGATGGAGTACCGAGAGTCGTCGAAGCACAATGGCAAGGTGACAACGAGGGCCTTCTTCCTTCTAGGGTTAGGGTGGACGGCCACCCAAAGAGAGAGGAGGAAGAGGGCACGTTAGAATGAGAGAGAGAGGAGAGAGTTGTTGCGCAACTGGTTGTCACTTTGAAGAGCATGGAGTACCTCTTCTTATATAGTATTTTGGGGATCCATGGACTGCACAAAATCAATGGACGAGATTGATTTGTGTTTCTTTCAATGGCCAAGATTTTGTTGTTAAAACACAACAACAATTAATTTAATTTAGATTAAATCTATATTAATAAATCAATATAATTTAATTCCATAAATTAAATCAAATAATCATGGAGATAATGGAAGGGAAACTTCCTCTTTAAGAAATAGAGTGGACGTCCACCTTTTCCTTTTTGGAATTGGTGGCCGTCACCCCTATAATCAAGGGGAGTGGAGATTACATGTAATCTCCATTATCCCTTAATTATCTCCATGTTTTGCAACAACAATTATTGCAAATTTTTCACAAAAAAATCATAATTATTTTGTAAATATTGCAATATTACCATTGGAAATTTGTGAATCAAATTCACAACCCAAAATAAAAGGTGATTTATATTTTCAATTAATTGTCCAATTTGAATCCAATTCACATCAATAATTAACCAACAAATATAAATCATAGCAAACTCTCTCTAATATATTATAAATCATATTTATAACATATTATGAATAATATGGATACTCTTATCCATATTATACTTATCCACAATAATTAAATCACATTTAATTATATTGGATAACCATTCTCATTCTCCAATATAATGTGAATCAAATTCACATTATTCATGATAATTAAATCACATTTAATTATCTATTTCAAGAATGGAATTATCCATGAACTCTTTCACATTATCCATGAACTCTTTCAAGAATAATGCATATTCTCCGTAGGTACTTGGAGATTAGGACATGGCAAATGTATTGTTCCACGTATAGTGACTTGGATATTGAGATCACATCTAAAATCCAGATCTCACAGACCTCCCATAGATGCTTGATTAAATCAAGTCCGTAAACGTAATATTCTCATTGCATCTGAATCTCATTCAGATCAATGTCCAACACTTGGACCAAGATCAAGTTACTCCTCTACTGAGAGGAGTCACTAAAATCGAAACCGGTTTCATCACTCCCTTGGAATGAAAGCATCATGGTTATACAATTGTTTATGATCACATCACCCTTAGGTATTCCCAATACCTATACATTCTGCATACTGGAAGACCTTCTAATAAATTCGAAGTTATAGATCTCATTTAGACTGTCACCTTCAGGGTTTTATCATTAAGGTTCTCATTTGATCATTGGGATTTGGTATTGATCATATGCTTTCCAAAAGCATATATCATACCTATAAATTCTGTCAAGCTTCATTAGCAAGACGACCATGCATGGAATTTATAGATCCTAATATCTCATGAGTGAGCTCATGTCTTCCGATTCAGAAGTGAACCTGTATGATCCCTTTGAGAGATCTTATTACTCATATGCCCTTATATGCACACCAGCTCTTCGGTATATAGACCTTGGTTAGGTCATCAACCTATTGGTCTACCAAATGTACATACTCAGACATATAGTAACACATCTGTCTCTAGTAAGAGGATGTGTGCCTATATCGCTACAGCATACAATGCAGGGCTTTGGTTATCTCGATCTCGTTATGTCAACTCTTTGACCTAACTAATCTCACACCTCCGAATCTTTATTCACATGCAGAGGACCTGCATCAAGAGGTCGGCCAAATATCAGCCTATATGAGAAAGGATTGCCATCTCCTACTCAGGCTAAAGATCATCTCTTAACAATCATTTGATTGTGTTTGATGAGTCGTCAATCTAACTCCTTAGAAATTCATCCAAACACCAGCCTCTATGATTCAATTACCGAATCAACAGTTGTATGATTATTAAGATGGCCATGGTACATAACCCTAATTGTACAGAGGGACCTATTATGCAAATTATTTATTCTTCATTTCAGATCAGGGAATGATTTTTGCAATAACATTTATTGCATAATGGCTCGCCGTGGCCTCGCATGTCCAACAATCTCCCACTAGCCTAAAGAGCCATTAATGCGCTAATCATTTAAACCCGCACTCATGTGACAATCATAGTATATTTATAAAAATATCTAGGTAAGTTTATCAGTCACTCTGTTCCCGAGAGACTACGCCAAGTCCTTTTACGGCACTTGCATTCCCCTAGTAACAGTGCTCACATCCAATGCGAATATCGTATCTTATGCAACCAATACTGAATTTTATCACTTATAGTGTCCTTGACACTATAGCTTAATAATTATTATAACCAATAATTCCATAATCCTTATCAGAGTACCCTTATTCCTGGAGATTTTTATCTCCTAAGGTATCCATAGTTAAGACCTTTTAGATCGCTATCTATAAAGTCTTAAAAAAATCTTTTCATCTTTGAAGATATTGTTATTAATGCAATCAAGTGTTTTATCTCCTTAGTGGGATTAGTAACAGTTTACTACTCCCACTGCATGGCAGACATCTAGCTTTTGCACACATCTAGCATACATCCGGCTTCTCATAACTGATGCACAAGGGCAGACAATTTTTGCATTCACTTCCTCAACTCTTTGAGGTGATATCTCTTCAGATAGGTCAGTACCGTATCTTAAGAAAAAAGAAGCCTTTCTTGGATTTTTCTAGAAAATGGAATATGGCCAAGGTGTACCACTAATGCGACGGTCCCAATACTCTCTTCTCTTTGCTTCTGAACATCTTCAGAACTAAGATTTAAGAGGTATCCTTGAGATCATATCTCAAGTTATGGAATACCCGGTCTATAAAACACTTATTATTATCCTTATATCATTCCAAATGATTAGGGTATCATCTACATATAGCACGATTAACACAATGGCACTCCAACTAAGCTTCAAGATTCTATCTGAAATCATAACATTCACAATTTCATCAAATCTTATGTTCCAACTACAAGAAGCTTATTCGAGTCCATAGATGGGGTTTCTTTAGCTTGCACACCTTGCTCTCCTAAACCATGAAGCCCTGGGGCTACTTCATTTGAATATCCTCGAAGTGATATTCGTGGAGGAATGCAATCTTGACTTCCATCTTGAAGATGTCAAAGTCAAGTTGTGTAGCTACAGTTACCAATAATCTGATGAGTTTAAGCATGGTCACTGGAGAGCAAGTCTCATCGCAAGCGATGTCTTCTATTCAGTGTGCAGCTTGTGGCTACAAGCCGTGCTTTGAAGGTCTGTACCTTCTCATCAGGTTTCCTCTTTCTCCTGAAGATCCATTTACACCTTAATGGGTCTTACCCATATAGGTGGATCCTCGAGGGTCCATATACAACATTTGTATATGAAGTCTACTTTACACTTTATTGCTAACATCAATCTTTCCATGTCATGATCTTCAAAAGCTTCATCAATGAAGTTAGATCATGTCGGATTTAAGTGACACATGGAATCCATCGTCAAACTCATTTAAAGAGGTATTAGTGTTTCATCTTTAATTGTCCTTTTAGTTTCCGATTTCAAGAGCCTCATTATTTTCTCAAGATTAAATGAGTTCATTTCACTTCATTTTCATCTTGATTCTCAAGAGTCTCAATCTCTAAGAATCACATTCTCAGATGAAATCTTTTAAGAATCTCAAGGTCATAAAGTAGGTATCCAATACCATGCTTTATTTTCCTAATGAAGTAGCACTCTTAGGTGCTAAATTCCAGCTTACTTGCTTGGAACCTTTTAAGGATATATATTGTATTCTCTACTAAATATATACCTTGGAAATTAAGAGGTAATTATGCTAATATTAATCATTGATCAAATCATGTCACACATTATCAGTTGTATCTCCATATAACTCTATTGAGTTTAGGTGCATTAGGAGGATTGAGATATGATTGAAATTCATATCCCCATATTATTTTAATTCATCTAATAGATACTTGCTACCTAGGTTAGATCAAATTCATTTTCATCTTCCTTCAAACTTTGGTTCTAAACCAAAATTGTGAAATCTTCGAACATTTCAAAGCTTTCTATCATGAAGGAAAGAAATCTCATATCATAAATAATCATCAAATGATATCACATATCATTAATGTTCATTATGATATAGATGATCCACATACATCAATATGTATGAGATCTTGAATACCTCGACATCTAATACCAATCCCAATGAAGGGTGCATTGGACATTTTTACTTTGAATACAATATTCAAAAGTATGTTAGATTTGAGATTTTAGACATTCTAAAGTTCATCTCTTACTAGTCTATTGATCACATCAACAGACATATGTCTAAGGTTTGATGCCAGATCTTTGTAAAATGATCTTCATCCTCCTATTGATCTTTTAAGGATTAATTTTCAGTATTAGAAATGCTAATGAACCATTCATTAATGTCTAGTTTCGTAGAGCCCTTCAGATAATCCATCATAACTTTTATGATATGTCTATTCTAGAAATCATGTCTATTTCCAACATTTAGAAATAAACTATGAGTGTTTTCTAATATCTAGGTAGTAGAGACATTCACTTAAGACTAAGGGCTCTCCTACTGAAAATATGAAGTCTATTTATCCAATAGAGGTTGTTGCAACTATTGCATTAATATCCATGGATGATTATTAAACATTAAGATCAAATTTCAGTCTTCTAATACATATGAAACCAATTGCAAGTGTTATTAGAAGAATGAGATACAATTATTAGACTTTGATTTTATCAAATAAGAAAGTCCATTTCAATTATTATATGTATATGTAAATTTTTTCGATGCACTATCCGAGTCCTTCTCTAAGGATTCTAGATAGACATGATAGTCATACTACCAATACATCGGCTCATTGCAATATTGGCATTTTCATCCAACTATTTGGATGTCATATGTTTGTGGAAATCATAGAAGTACAACCAACTCTTTGACTTTCCTTCTAACCTAGGTCCGACCCATGCTTCCACTGCGCTCCTTTCATCTTTAAACAACCATTGCTTAAGACAAAGGATCTCTTATGTTGAATTCAAAAGATTTCAATATAAGAGTATTTCGACATCTATATTAATTCATACAATATGAACATTATGAAGCTTCATGAATTACTAGAGTATAGATAGTAGGATGATGACACTCATCATATCTACGTACATCTCAAAGGCTTAGGTTCAGGTAGGTATTCAAACATTTTGAATGCATTATCTTTTATAGAGCTACCATTCTGCATGATGCAGTGAACCATGTCATTCATGATTAAATGTCAAGAGCACATATGTATGCCAGAACATCTTCTTAGATTTTATAAGGATTAATTGACAATCACGATCATCATCGACATGACACTTCCAAAGTACATTCGATGAGAGATCAAGACTATAAAGACATACAAACCCTAGGGTTGTAGTCGTATTATCTATTTAATTGTCATTCCTCATTATTATGAGGAAACTTGCACATTGCAACCACATACATTATGTATCCAACTGCGAGTACAATATCTTGATCATGGATCCAATCCATGATATTTTACTCGTTATTACTGAGTATAGTACTGAGTGGGTTTAATGAGGATTATCTGAAATAAGAAATTTGCATTAATATATATAAATATATATACACATTTTAAGGAATTTTATATCAAAGTTGTCTTGGCTTGTCAACACTGAAAGTTCATTCCCTTGATCACTTTAAATGTTAGAGATATACTTACCAATATATCTTAAGCAAGAACTGGGATCTACTTTCTTATCCTTGTTACATCCCAATAATATGAGAACTTGTAACTCGGATAAAACAAAGCGGGAACATATTCCGCCTTGCAAGTCCAACTTGCATTCCCAATTCGATCTTTAACACCTGGGCCCACCATCCCTAAGGTGATGTTGACCCGTTGTTAATTGAACCAACCGTCAACAGGATTAAAACTAGCTATGCGCAATCCAATATAACCCGAATAATATGAGGACTCGATATTGGGGTCACTATGCATACGAACTTACTCTTTCGAGAAGCAAAGAGCCCGATCCAGATGCACTTGTATGTAGGAGCTGTCACTATGGACATGCGTCTCCTACATACAATCTCTGACGACGGAAACCCTTCGCCTTGACGGGAGACCATGGATGTCACTTATGTGATCCTCCACCTCTTATTCAAATTCAATTAATTATCATGAATCACATTCATGCAATTAATTCTTCTAGGGGAAATATACATCTATTCATAATAGAGTGTTTCAATTGGATATAATTAATCTAATCTTGTTAAATCAATTATCAACCCAATTCAATCATCTAACTTGATTGTTACTTGAATTAGTGGTATTATCTCAAAATACATATTATTCTAATTTTAATAATTAGAAAAATACATCATGATCTCTCATGCATCATCCCTTCCCTACCCGCTGTCATGGCCATTACCGACGGGAGTGGGACAGACCGCACACGGTGCAACCTGCTACCCCAACGCTCCCCGACTAGACACCATATCTGCCTCGGGAAAAAATAATGTTGAGTCAATCACTATGTACTTGAGATGATCATCGGTTTTTCAATAAAAATTATACCATATATTAATAATCAAAACCATTTTGATTATAAGGAAATTTGCTAGACAAATGAAAGTGTATCTAGTAACCAATTGGTGATCTAGATTTAATCTAATCATTCATTGGTTGAGGCAATATGATTTAAGGGAACAATTATTATTCTAATATTTCCCAAATATTATCCATATTTATTCCACAGAATTAACCATTAATTTCACAAGATTCATAAAATGACAATCACAAGGTTCATGATAAAACATGCAATTTCCAGAAGTGACCCTCACTAACTAAAATTGGCATATCTCTTTCATTTTAAATCCAAATTAAGAAAAAACAATCTCTAGAGATTGATAATTTGATTTAAAATAGAAAACATGTGATAAACAACATTTCCAGGTGTTTTAAAACAGTAATTAATATCTTAATTACGTCTCTAACCGCCATCCCCGAAACAGTGGACATATGGTCATTAAAACGATCATATCTTGAGGAAATGGAATCCAAATTACGCAAACTCAAATTCCACATTTTACTTATTTAATGAAAAACATTATCTAAGTGATAAATTCATGTTTAAACATTTTAAACGGGGTCGAAAAAAATATCATAAGATAGGGCTGCGGAAATTGAAATGCTAAAATCTTCACGAGGCCAAACGAGCCCAATCTTCGTAGGTTCATGGATCATATCCAAAACCTCTGTAAACGTGGCTTTGATACCACTTGAAGGATACAGAAGGATCGTTAAGCACATCACGGAAGCGTGATGATCGTATCATATACGATAAAGAGCGACTAGTCATACTAGTTGCTCGATGCAGCGGAATTTAAAAAATTTAAACGACGAAACCACATGATCCATAAACCATTAATGAATAGTTTCATCTAACCACATAGTAGATATAGGAATACCTGTCGTAGCGTGGTTGCAATCGAGCTTCTAAGAGAAGAAGCCTCCTGTCTCAAGTCCGACCTTCGGAGGAGACGCTTGCGAGCGCGGGGATGAGTCGTGGGGATCTTGCAATCCAAGTAGTTGTCCAAGCAAGAGAACTCCTGATCTCATCACACGAGATCTTATGTCTTCTTCACGAGTGAGATGCACCGAAGAAGATGGAGTACCGAGAGTCGTCGAAGCACAATGGCAAGGCGACGACAAGTGCCTTCTTCCTTCTAGGGTTAGGGTGGACGGCCACCCAAAGAGTGAGGAGGAAGAGGGCACATGAGAATGAGAGAGAGAGAGAGGAGAGAGTTGTTGCAAAACTTGTTGTCACTTTGAAGAGCATGGGGTGCCTCTTCTTATATAGTATTTTGGGGATCCATGGACTACACAAAATCAATGGATGAGATTGATTTGTGTTTCTTTCAATGGCCAAGATTTGTTGTAAAAATACGACAACAATTAATTTAATTTAGATTAAATCTATATTGATAAATCAATATAATTTAATTCCATAAATTAAATCAATTAATCATGGAGATAATGGAAAGGAAACTTCCTCTATAAGAAATAGAGTGGACGGCCACCTTTTCCTTGTTGGAATAGGTGGCTGTTACCCCTATAATCAAGGGGAGTGGAGATTACATGTAATCTCCAATATCCCTTAATTATCTCCATGTTTTGCGCCAACATTTATTGCAAATTATTCACAAAAAATAATTCATAATTATTTTGTGAATATTGCAATATTTCCATTGGAAATTTGTGAATCAAATTCACAACCCAAAATAAAAGGTGATTCATATTTTAAATTAATTATCCAATGTGAATCCAATTCACATCAATAATTAACCAACAAATATAAATCATAGTAAACTCTCTCTAATATATTATAAGTCATATTTATAACATATTATGAATAATATGGATATTCTTTTCCATATTATACTTACCCACCACAATTAAATCACATTTAATTATATTGGATATCCATTCTCATTCTCCAATATAATGTGACTGAAATTCACATTATTCATGATAATTAAATCACATTTAATTATCTATTTCTCTATGCTTTCAACAATGGATTTATTCATGAACTCTTTCAAGAATAATGCATATTCTCCGTAGGTACTTGGAGATAAGGATAGGGCAATTGTATTGTTCCACGTATAGTGACTTTGACATTGAGATCACATCTCAAATCCAGATCTCACGGACCTCCCATAGATGCTTGATTAAATCAAGTCCGTAAACCGAATCTTCTCATTGCGTCTGAATCTCATTCATATCAATGTCCAACACATGGACTAAGATCAAGTTACTTCTCTACTGAGAGGAGTCACTAAAATCCAAACATGTTTCATCACTCCCTCGGAATGGAAGCGTCATGGTTATACAATTGTTTATGATCACATCACCCTTAGGTATTCCCAATACCTATACATCATGCATACTGGAAGACCTTCTAATAAACTTGAAGTTATAGATCTCTTTTAGACTGTCACCTTTATGGTTTTATCATTAATGTTCTCATTTGATCATTGGAATTTGGTATTGATCATATGCTTTCCAAAAGCATATATCATACCTATAAATTCTGTCAAGCTTCATAAGCAAGACGACCATGCATGGAATTTATCGATCCCAATATCTCATTATTGAGATCATGTCTTCGGTTCAGAAGTGAACCTGTATGATCCTTTTGAGAGGTCGTATTACTCATATGCCCTTATATGCATACCAGCTCGCCGGTATATAGACCTTGATTAGGTCATCAACCTATTGGTCTACCAAATGTACATACTCGGACATATAGTAATACATCTGTCTCCGGTCAGAGGATGTGTGCCTATATCGCGACAACATACGATGTAGGACTTTGGTTATCTCGATCTCGTTAAGTCAACTCTTTGACCTAACTAATCTGACACCTCTGAATCTCTATTCCCATGCAGAGGACATGCATTAAGAGGTCGGTCAAATATTGGCCTATATGAGAAAGGATTGCCATCTCCTACTCAGGCTGAAGATCATCTCTTAACAATCATTTGACGATGTTTGATGAGTCCTCAATCTAAATCCTTAGAAATTCATCCAAACACCAGCCTCTATGATTCAATTACTGAATCAACTGCTGTATGATTATTAAGATGGACATGGTACATAACGCTAATTGTACAGAGGGACCTATTATGCAAATTATTTATTCTTCATTTCAGATCAGGGAAATATTTTCGCAATAACATTTATTTCATAATGGCTCGCCGTGGGCTCGCATGTACAACATGGGTGGGGGTCTTAGGATCTATGCCCAGTGGCGTAGTCTAGAGACGGTGGTGTTGCAGCGTGTGTGCCTGTCCAGTTGACTGACAAGGTCCGGCTATCCTTATCGATGAAGCGTCAGGTCATGGAAAGTCATCTACTGGAGGAGAGGGTCATGGCAGGGCATAACCGGTCTATCAGAGGCGGAGGAAACTCAGCTGTCGAAGGCGAGTTGTCAGGGCGTTACTCGTGGGCAGTGGTGGCGGCGTAGCTCAACATGGCGGAGGAACAGAGGTGGTTGGCTCGACGGCTAAAGCGATGGAGGCAGGAGGCATTGTCGCTGGCATAATGGAAGGAGCCGGAACAAAGAGAAGTCGGTGGAGCTCAGTCACACTACGGTGGTTCCTGTGGGGCTTGGATATCGCCAGAGGGATGACAGGTTCCGAGCTGTCACCACCGGCCATGATCTTAATGTTAGTACAGACGGCGGATGAAGCTTGAAGAAGGGGGTGGCAAAGTTTTATAGGGTTGGTGAAGGGGAAATCCACGGTGGAGGTCTGTGATTGGGAGGGTTGCTAGGCTAATCGAGAAGGTAGCGATTTTTGGAGATGTGATGACGATCGAGATCTGTGATCGGCGTGGTGGCGGTCGATCGCGAGAAGAAGGGGATCTGATGAGGGCGGTGAAATCAAGGGGAGGTGGAAGAGAAGGAAGGTGGTCGGCCAATTGATTTGCGAGATAGGAGGAGTAGCGATGGGTGGCGGAGCCGTTCCCTATTGGGAAAATTGGTAAAAGGTGAACAATGCTTCTCGGCCATCCGATCGGTCGAGATCGGTCGGCTGGGGAGCTGCCACATGGCATAAAATGGGAAGGGGGAGAGGTCAAGGACGTGCATGGCCCACATGCGGGAGGCACGTGCGTTGCACGTGCATGGATTTTGGTTTTTTTTATTTTTAAAAAATGAATTTTAAAAACTAAAAAAGGGGTGACACATGGTGGCTCCAGGAGCTACCACATGTCAGACCTAGAAAAATCGAAAATAAAAGAAGAAGAAAAATAAAAAAGAAATAGCAAACGACCTCAGATCGAAAAATTTTCTTCACGAAAGATGCCCGTCTCGATGAGATCAATAACTTTCATGAGGAGACAAAAATCAAAATCGATCATTTGCACAAAGTGATATTTTTGGGGTATCCCATGTACATAGAACACCTTGATTTTATGGTTTTCTAATTTTTTGTAATTTTTAAACAAGATAAAAATCTAGAAAAAAATAAATGATAAAATAAAAGATAAAAATTTACAAATTAATTTAATTTTTTGGATTTTTTATAATTAAAAAATAAGAAATAAAATAAAACTCGAAGAAGACAATTTTTGTACAAACTGTTAGTGAAGACTCAGACTTAGTTAGTTTCTTTGATTTCAAGATCATTTTGGATTTGGATTTTTGTGAATTTTAATAAAACTTTTATGAAAGAAAAAAATGAAAAAGAAATAAAATAAATGAGTTAATTATGTACAAAAAATAGTAGTTAAAAAATCGATAAAATATAAAATGTACAAGAGAGGCCCAAATCCCAACTTTCACATATGAGCTCCAATTCACTTGAACTTGGTCTTCTTTTGAAGGTATTAGAATGTACATTAGTTCAAAGTGAGTAAGATCAAATCGAACACTAGATGAGGAAGATATCAAGGTTTTAGTCTGAGAATCCTGCAATTAGGGTTTGGAGTTTTGGTCCACTTATTTATGTTAGTGTGTTTTTTGTGTTTTTCATTTATTCTTGTTAGTAATATGAACACAATGGAGGTGTTTTTAGGTCATTTGGACTTAGCATGAATTAGTTAAAAATCAGGGAAGTTAGGCTATTTTACATGTCAATTTGGTTGAGATTTTTGTCTTCTTATTTGTGCAATAATGAGTCATAAAATGCAATTATTATCATTACATGCATGAATGCTAATTATGCAGAATAAATGAAGAAATGCCAATGACTTTTAGGGATTTGAGCTTAATTAGTCTTTTTTAGAGTGATGAATCTGAGATTCATTATCCCCCTATACTTATACCATGCTCATCCCTGGGCATCTATAGCAATGCAATGAAGTGAAATGAGATTGGGTTCCATACCAAGACCATTAGCAGAAGGTGAAAATGAAACTAGACACGATCTTTGAATTATTAGTATGGTGGGACTTCTGTGAGACTTAGAATTTTAAAATCAACAGCCTTTAAGTTCTATACATCATTATCACAGTTTCGGCTCAGAAGTCATTTTAGATCTATCCTCCTCCCAAAGCATGACTCATTAACATTGAACAATCGACTCATGTGTGTGAAAGGTTTTAGATCTTCCCATCCAGAATGCCGGACTACCATGCAAACCTCCTGCCCAATAACTCATCTTTGGGGAGTCAAGCATTTCCTTATAGGGTCTGTCGTGTTGTGTTCACAATCTAATAGATGGAGAAATTAGAAGAAGGGGAAAAGAACTGGAGGGTGACCAGTGTAGTCACCTCTCCTTGTGAAGCCGGCCAGCTTAGCCGTCTTATCCAAGATCTGCAGGTTTTCTTGAAGCTTGGACCTTTTTTGGTCAAATATTTATTTGGTAGTAGGCTTCTTTGTGTTTGGATATTAGGTAGCTCTGCTTGGATCTTGTTGTGCCCCTACGGATATGGAATATGTTTTCCCTACATGATTTGGGGTCTTAGAAAAAATGATGCCCAACCGTCCATCTTTTTCTGAAGTTTTATTTCAACCAGTACTCCAGTCTTTAGATGTACACGCTACCAGAAAAGAAACTCACATAGTCTTCCAATACCCCATCTAAGTTAAGCTAAGTGCATAGTGCGAGAGTACAAATGAATTCCCTATTCCGAATTCGTACCTAGAATGAAGACACCAGGTGAGACACAAAGAGTCAAACGCAACACATTGTTATTCGGAACTCAAAGAATTAAGTCAAAGACATGAAGCTTCTAAAATTCTAATTCTTGGTGAAGTTCCTCTGAAAATTAGGTGGATTAAGGTCAAGTCCAGACTACTCTCGGTTTCTGCTCATAACTCAGTTCAGAACGCAAGGGCTTTTCACAAATACAAATGCATGTAATGCTGGATGAAGTGCATGTGTACGAAATGCAGACACACTCTTTTTTATGATTTTTGTGATTTTTTGAAGGATTTTTTTGTTATGCAAAAATGAATAAGAAGCCATTTTTTCAAATTTTTAGGTTGGACACAGTTAATGTTAGCAGCATTTTTTTGTTTTTTCCTTTTTTATTTGTTTTTTTGTTTGTTTTTGTTTTTTGAAGTTAGTTACCCACCTTGTAAATACATATAGACTTACGCAAAAGTACGAGATGTGGGTAAAATATATACAAAGTATATATACACACCCCCTATACTTAGCGAGTGTTGTGTCCTCAGAGCACAAGAAGCGTAGAGTAGACATAGCTCGGGCTAAGCGTAAGACAATGAAAAAGAAAAAGATATATCAGCTCACACCCTATACTTAGGATGTGAACAGTCTAAGTATAGAAGAAGAGCAAAAATGAGGTAGTTGGGATATGTGAATGAGGAGAGTTTATACAGATGAGCATAAGTTCCCCCTATATTTATGCTCCGATTAGCTTAAGTATAGAAGAAGGGTGGAAATGGGGGTTATCGTGAGAAGGGGAGAATGGTATGTACAGATGGCATCGGTCCCCCTATACTTAGGCCTTGGCCTAAGTAGAGGAAGAAGATGTACACTAAGACCGATGGGGTCGGGAGGGAGGGTGGGTAGCCGATGATTAAGGCGGTTTTCAACCGACCTTTTTGTGAGCATGAGGTGGGATGCCGTAATGTTAAGAAGATGGAGCATATGTGTCCCAACTATTATTGGTGTTATCTTCAGAAAAATCATGCTGGAGAATAAATGAAGCGTTTGAATAAGATGAAAGGTAACCATCATTGGAGTTATCCTTAGAGGAATAGTATTTGAAAGTGGAGGCATTACATATATTATTATTCTTTAGTTGCTTCAGTTATTTTCTCAGAATTTGTTCCTTTTTGTGATCAAGCGATTCATCCTCAGATGATGAATACTCTGAAGCACCAGTCTCAGTCAGCTAATAAGAATTTATTCCAGTATATTTAATGAGACTAGGAGAATCAGCTTTAGATGAATAATAGTGTAGAACATGAGTTGTCCAATGGGAATCGAAATTTGGATCCTAACGTAGATAGGGTTTTAGAACTGCCGAATAGACCTCACTCATGTAGATTACCCTTTCCAGACCTGAGAGGAATCATCAGATGATTCCTTTTTTGGCATGTCAAAGGTGACTTTCTTTTTAGATGAAGGAGTAGCCATTTTGTTTCATGTTGTCTGTGAAGGTGCTGGTCCTATGAGTAAGGTGTTGACAATTGAATCTCCAGATGAATAACCCTTGAAATATTCCTCCTTGGTCAGTGCACGTCCCACGTATTTGTTAGTTTTCTTAATGTTGGTGCACTCCTGAGTTGGATTGAATTGGTCAAGGTGGTTAGAGAAGATTTCAATCGACTCAGGATGCATCCATGTATATGTATCAGGATCATAATAGAAACCCTTTCCCATGGTGAGAGAAGCGGGAAATGGAACAGTGGGGAGAGTCTCTAAACTACTGGTTAGTGCACGTCCTGTATATTCGTTCTCAATTGACTTGATGTTGGTGCCTTCCTGTGTCATGTTGATTTGATTAAAGTAGTCAGATGAGATTTCGGCTGACTCAGGATCCATCCATGCATATGTCTCAGGATCATATGAGAAGTCATTTCCCATGGTGAGAGAAGCGGGGAATGGAACACTGGGGAGAATCTCTAAACCAATAGTCTCCTCAACAACCCCTATCTCAGGTGTAGCAACAGGGTAGGGCTCATCTACCGCTTGATGGTTACGACTGTTGACGGCTTCGTGGGTTACCTCAGAAAATCATGGTTCCTCAAAGACTGGTTGAGATTGAAATGCTCCCAATGCTGTAAAATTGATTTCCCGAGTCTCGCACTCAATAATTGCCTAAGCCAATGCTAAGAATGGCTTTCTGAGAATGATTAGAGATTGGGTGAATTCTCCTTGATGCTCAATATCATTGATCGTGAAGTCCACTTTGAGCGGAGCACCTTGGAATGTAACAATAACTGAAATGATTCCTCTTGGCTGCTTTATAGATCGATCAACCAGTTTAATGATGTCTCTTATCTTCTTGATAGGTCTGAGTTTGAGCTTGTCAAATGCAGAGGCCGGGAGGATATTGATTAGTGAGTTTTCACAGATTCGAGCATTGATAAATGTCGTGTCTTTGATTCCACATTCAAATCTGGGCAACCGCTTCACTATGCGGCTCTTGGTTTTTGTTCTCAACACCAAGGAGGTGGCCATTGACAATATATGTCTTTTAGTCTTTGTTCTTGTTCTGACCGACTATTTCATCATTAATTTGCTCATTACAAATCCTTTAAGGTCGGAGAAGTGTTTAATGGCCTGTATCAAGGGAAGTTCAAAAATCAATCTTTTCTCCAATGCTTCCCTTATAGAAGGATCCAAATTCTTCAAATCTTCTTCAATTTCAATTTTGTTTATGAATTTTTCCAGTTTTTCGATTTTTTGTGTTTTTGTTGTGGTGGGGTGATGTGGTGCGTTCAGAAATGAGAAGGGATTTTGATGAGATGAGTTAGAATCAGAGTTAGAGTTATTCCTAGGGGAGTAATGTGCAGAATTGCCATTGTCGGAGTCATCCCTAGGGTGAACATAGTCTATGGGTTTCTGAATATCCTCAATCTTATCAACCGTAGATCCAATTATTTCATCCTCCACTTTTATACTCGAGCTTCCATGAATTGAAATTAGTCAGTCAGTGAAATTTCTGAATTTTCCTCCATTAATTCATATCTCTTACTTTTCCTCGAAATGTCATCCTCCAAAGAATTTTCAAGATTGATTATTGAAGCACTCTTAGTGTTCTCTCATTTTTCAACTTGAGATTTAATTATTGCATCTTCCATTTTCATGTATGAGACGGGAGAAGATTTTCTCAAAATATCCATTGTATGCTCGTTATCTTTTGAAAATTTCTCCTCAAAAATCATGGAAGGAGTCCGCTCGATAGGAGGGACACTATCAATCTCATAATCAAATGTTTTGACCCAGGCATGTATTGTTGATTTGAGTAGAGTTCATTCCTTTGGTCATGATTGGTCGGACCCTTATACTGTGGAGTCAACATACATGATTTATGTGTGTCGATATTATCAGTCCAGTCCTCTGTATGAGTGTCATATCTGAAGATGGGATTGTCACGGTTAATCCAAGATGGAAGATTATCAGGTGTGGGCCAATCCTCTTGATCTGTTTGAATTTACATTTATTCTCAATGGTCAAATCGATATGTGGATTTGTGAAGTATTGACTTGTTCCAACAATATGGTGAGGAGAGATTGAAGTCAGTTGGATTTGCTGTCTCGGTCGGTCATTCATTTCAAAAGTGATTTGATCTTCAAATTGTTCATGAGTTCCAACGAGAAATGGGTCAATACAAGATGGAGGTTGCTCATTTGTGATCAAAGGTGGGAGAGGTGGAAGATGTGAAGAAGTGTTAAATTCGATCGGGTTCATCCTGTGGGTAGAGTCTCCCACGAATGAAGGATTGACTTTTACATAGTATGAAGGAGGATTGTCTGATCAGAATATAGAGGATTGTCATTCATGGAGTAAATCAGATTTTTTAGAGAGGGTTGGACCTCGTTGTGAGTGAGAGTCTACTATGGAAGTTGGATGATGCCCGTCAGAAGAGGTTTTAGATAATTTTGGTTTGACCGAGATGAATTCATTTTCATAGTATAGATTTGATGGGTACTCGGGTAAATATCTCATAATTTTTTAAGAAGGTGTATGAGTTGTCATGATAGATCTTGGTTGAAAATGTTCAAGTGTACAAGATACTCAACAGTAGAAACCTGAAGTTTTAAATCAAAGAGAGTGATGGCACAAGTGTGCGGTTTTTTTCTCTCCCTCCCCCAGGTCGTAACAACACCCCCTCACCCCCGCGATGAAGCTCCTCCCTTCATCCCCCTCCCCCCAAGTCACAACGACCCCATCCCCCGCGATGAAGCTCCTCCCTTTGCCCCCTCCCCCCAGGTCGCAACAATCCCCCCCCCACCCACGATGAAGCTCCTCTCTTCAGCCCCCCTCCCCCACAATGAACCTCCTCCCTTCGGCCCCCTCCCCCCAGGTCCCCCCCCTCCCTCGATGAAGCTCCTCCCTTCGGCCCCCTCCCCTAAGGTCAGAAGGACCCCCCCTAACGAAGCTCATCCCCTCCGGCTCCGGCCCAACCTCCACCATCTCTACAACGAAGCACCCTTACCACCTGCAAGAAAGCCTCCGCCCGCAAGAAAAGTTTTTCCCTTTTCTTTTTTTATGTTGATTAATCCTAGCCGTTAGATAGTAGGTTGGTTATATTAACTCACCCAAATGGTTGAGTTTTATGAATTAAACTAAGGTAAGGTTATGGGTGTAAAATAGAGCATTATTGGAAGTCATGGGTGTAATTCATGATTATAGAGGGTATCCGCGTATAGAGGGTATCTGCGGTAATTACGAAGTTACTCAGGGTTATGGGTGTAAATATCCCAATGTATAAATGAATGATGTAAGGTGTATGTACAATATTGCATTTACATTGGCTTTCCATAGTTAGGATGTCTGAAATATGGGGGCCCATAAAGATTCAACTCTTACTATGAGGTGATCATTTTTGCATGCTTAAGTAGTCACTAGAAGAAAATGCAGTTTTTGCGACTGAGCTTTTGCGACTACACTCAGTGGCTATATAGTCGCAAGTCTTACTGCGTCTCTTTTGCGACTACTCGACCGCCGCATTGTAGTCTCACATTTTTGCGTCGAATTTGCGACCACAACGTGGTCGCAATGTGGTGTGAAATTTTGGGAAACTTTACGCGGGCCAAACCCTATCTTCTGGTCATCCCCCCCAAACCCCCTCCCACCTCCCGCCGTCTGAACTCCATCGCACGCTCCTCCCTTCACCTCCTCGCTGCCGCCCCCTCTCCACCACAACCTCCTTCCCAGCCACCGTCGACCTCCCCATCTCCATCACCTCCTCGTCGCTGCCCCCTCTACTCCACCTCCTCCTTCCCAGCCATCGCCGGCCTCCCCATCTCCATCACCTCCTTTCCATCGTCCCCTCTACACCACCTCATCCCTCCCAGCCATCGTCGGCTCCTCCCCATCTCCATCACCGCCTCGCCGTCGCCCCCTCTCCACCACCTCCTCCTTCACAGCCACCGCCGCCTCCTCCCCGTCTCCACTACCTCCTCATCGTCGCCCCCTCTCCACCACCTCCTCCTTCCTAGCCACCGCCGCCTCCTCCCCATCTCCACCATCTCCTCGCTGCCGGCCCCTCTCCACCACCTCCTCCTTCCCAGCCAAGCCAACACCAGCTCCTCCCCATCTCCACCACCTCCTCGCATATTCCCACTCTCCTCCTCCTCGTCTCCAAGCCATAGCCGCTTCCTCCTGTCCACCACCTCCTCCTCGTCTCCCTGTCCACCACCTTCCCCTCTCCACCTCCTCGTCCTCGTATTCAAGCCACTGTCTCCCCATTGCTGCTCGGCACCTCATCGACCTCCACCGACCGTCCTCCTCACCGTGCCACTGCTAGGATTGGAGCTGCATCCTTGTCACCTTCTAAACACGGGCTACAACAAATAAGGTATAAGAAAGTAAGGCCACGAAACATGTGAAATGTTATCTAACTTTTGGTGTTTATTCCTAATGAAATATTTTTGTTCTACAATGTTCCACCAATTGATTTTAGGATGCAATATTGCTTATAATTTCATATATTACGCAAAACATATGTAGTATAATACTGCTTGAATTATTTGTTTTTTCCGTAGTCTTCTTGATGCATGAGGTATGACATCTATCATGATAGATACTACTACTTGGTAAGTTGAGACCAACCTTTTTGGCTAGCTGTAATTACATCCACAAACAATAATTTGAGATCTACAATGATTAGTGTCACAAGCTTTAATAACGAAAAGCACAGCTTGTGCAGCGGAGCCCTTCTTACTAATCGTTACAATGAGAAAATAATCAAAGAGTACATCGCCGATACTATTTGAAAATAGACCAGACCATTGCATATATAAGTAGAGGATTGAGACAAGAAAAAAAATAGTCTCATGTGGAAAAGTACATAACATGAAGGTCACTACTCCTTGATAATATGAACATACTCGTTTTGACCATCATGATTTTGATCCAAACTCAACAAATTGACAGACCATTCCCACCACCTCCCAACATGAGAAGCACATGCATAGGAAAACAAATACCACATACCACCAACTTGAAGGAGCCATGGAATTATAGGCACGACTGTATGATTCGGAGCATAATTACCCGGGTAGAATAAAACCAATCATCCATATCATCATCTACGACACCTCAGTAACAACACCTACTACATTACAACAGAGGATCCGCTCACCACTCTCTTATCGTTGGTGTGTCGCACATTTTAAATGCATGGTTGAAAAACTAGTTGCTAATAATCATGTAATCATGACATAAATGTGAACCTCAACAAAGCAGCACTATTCATGATTGCCCTCAGCATTAGTTCAAGGGAATGTAAGAAGAGGAGAGGTACTAGCCTTCCGAGAACATAGCGATCAGTATGAGGGTATGTAAGCGTGAATGGGGATATGTATGTTGGTGTTGCTTTTTTTCATCAGAGGATAAGTTTTCATCATATCAAACTATGTGTCTAAATAACTATTATGATCTCGTTGTAGGTAGAGCAATGAGTTCGACAAGGGATTGGATGTATAACCGCGTAGTGAATGGCTCCATTCGCATGCCATTTTTAATTGGTGTAGAAGGCTTTCTCAATTTCGCTTATGCCCAAGGAGACAGAATAGTTGACATAGATGAGAAGATTATATGCCTGTGTATTAAATGTGGATTGACGAAGAAAAAATTTAGAGATATTGTGGCAGAACACTTGTGCAAGAATGGTTTTGTCAATGAGTACAAATGCTGGTATGCTCATGGAGAGGTCCGAGCAACTTACCAAGAGATGACTCAGATGTCGGACAATCCTTTTGTTGAGATGGTTATGGATGCAGCAGATCCAGACTTTAACCCTTCTTCAGAGGGTTGTGATGATGAATTCAATGGAGAATCCAAATATTTTATTGAGTTGTTACAAAAGAATGAGGAGGGATTATGGTATGGTTGTAAATCATTTTCTCTCCTATCTGCTGTTACGGAGTTGCTGACAGTTAAAGCTGAGTATAATATGACTGATGCTAGTTTCAATGCCAATTTTAAGATTATAAAGAGAATGCTTCCGGAAGATAATGTCCTACCTGGTACCTATTATAAAATAAAAACCATAATGAGTACACTTGACTTATCAGAAAAGTTAATTGATGCATGCCCCAACCATCATATCATCTATTATGGGAAAAAATTTATTGTGTGAGATTAAATGTCCAGAATGTAGTAAACCTAGATATAAACCAAATATGAAGACAAATGTTCCCCAGAAGGTGCTCCGTTACTTTCCTATAGCACCACGTTTATGACGACTCTATTATTGCAAAGAAACTGCTAAAGACATGACTCAAGGAACTATGGGAGAAAGTCCAGGAGACATATGACGCTATTACTCGCAGTAAACTTCATATGAGAGTGGGTTTATTGTGGACAATTGGTGACTTTCCAGCATATGGAATGCTATCGGGATGGAGTACACATGGGAAAAGAAGCTGTCCATATTGCATGGAAAATACGAAAGCATTTCAACTTGAGCATGGTTGAAAACCATGCTTTTTTGACTGCCATCGACAATTCTTACCAAAGGACCATCTATATAGGAAACGAAAGATGACATTCAAAAGAAATACAATTGAAGATTCAAATCCACCTGTCAGGCTATCTAGACATGAGATATTTAGAAGGCTAATGGAGTTAAAGAATTCAGATGATTGTATTCTACCTCTTACAGGATTTGGAGATAACCATAACTGGACGAAAGTTAGTATCTTTTGGGAACTACCATACTGGCCAAATTTACTCATCCGACACAATTTAGATGTTATGCACATAGAAAAGAATGTATTTGACAATTTATTCCACGCGGTAATGAATTCCACTGGTAAGACAAAAGATACAGAGAATGCTCGCAGAGATCATGTGAAACTTTGCGCTCGTCCTGAGTTAGGCCTAATAGAATCAGAAGATGGGCATATTTATTTGCGTAAGGCAAAATACTGCTTAAGTAGAGATCAAGTGAAAGATGTTTGTCAATGGGCTAGTAAATTAAAAATGCCTTATGGATTTTCGTCGAACAAATCCAAACTTGTTGACCTGAAGAAAAATATTTTTAAGGGAATGAAAAGTTATGATTATCACGTATTTATGGAGCAATTATTACCTCTTGCTTTTAGAGGATTATTATCGAAGGGAGTTCATGATGTTCTAAGTGATTTGAGTCACTTTTTTAAATGTGTATGCTCGGCCAAGTTGTTAGTCAAAGATATGGAAAGCCTTGAGGAGAGTGTAGTTATTATGTTGTCTAACCTTGAGAAGATATTTCCTCCATCTTTTTTTGACTCAATGGAACACTTAATGACACACCTTCCCTATGAATCTAAAGTTGGTGGACCTGTTAAATACCGCTGGATGTATCCATTTGAGAGGTAAATTTTACATTGAAATTATCAAGTTAAAGAATTAATTTTGTGCAATCTCATAATGTATGTTAACCTTCATATAGGTATATATTTTTCTTAAAGAGAAAGGTTAGAAATAAAAACAAGGTTGAAGGATCGATAAGCGCACAATACATTTCAGAAGAGGTTGCAAAATATTGTTGAAGATATTTGTTAGACGATTTTGAAACCGTGCACAATCGTCCAATGCGAAATGAGTACAATGGCAACGATGATTTTTTAGTTAGTCTCTCTAGCTTCCGTACTTGTGGTCGACCTTTAAAAAAAAGGGAGCCACGCATTATGAGTTCTAAGTAGAAGGAAGCTGCTGAGCTTTATGTTGTAGATAATACAGACGAAGTGACACCTTTTGCAGAGTATGTATCCATCACATTGTCTTTAAATCACAATATAAGTAGTTAAATGCTTAATCATTAATTTATTTTTGCAGGGAGTATAGGAATAAAATAATGATGGAAAATCCTCTTTTTACTGATGACGACGTGGTTGAAGAATTTAGGAGGACATTCCCTTCTTGGTTTAAGGAAAGAGTAAAGCTTATTTATCCAACAGATCATAGATACACAATTTTAAATAATTTTGCTCTAGGTCCAAATTATATGGTCATGTCATACGAGGGGTTTTTAGGTAATGGGTACATATTTCATTGCCTTGACACGATCAATAGTTTAACTACGTACAACTCTGACGTGATGGTTAAGAAATCTTGTTACGACAAGAACAATCTGAATTACTATGGGGTTCTCAATGAGGTGCTTGAACTTGAATATAATATGCCATCCCTTAATAAACTCTATTTATTTTCATGTAACTGGTATGATCCACAACATGGCGTGGTTGTTGACCACGTACACAATATTGTAGATGTCATCCCTCGAAAGTATATACGAAGATTTGAACCTTTTATCCTTAGCACACAAGATGAACAGATATGTTATGTACCTAATGTTGGGAAAAAAAGAAAAAGAGATGATCGTATCACAGTATTGAAGAAGATGTTACGCATTTATATCGATGACTGTGAACAAGTAACTGTGGATTGTGCATCAACAAATTTGCTTATCCCAGAATATGAGACACCACAAAATATTGCAATAATTCCTTAAACGTAATGCTCTTATCAATGTTCTTCTTTTGATGATTCAACACATTTATTATTTTAAATTATTTGAATAATGAGCTTGTGTATGGATACAAGAAATTACTATCACACGTGGTCGAGGTCCTAGGGGTTCACACCATGATGATCGTCGTACCCCGGACCCCGGTGGTTTAATTTCATATTTTTATACATTGTTATATGTTTATTTCAATTAATAAAATTTTATCTGTAGGTGAACGTAATGATGAGGTTGCGAAGCTTGTCGCTTACATGCAAGAGAATGGTTTACAAGTCCCTCCACAATATGTTCATTATATTCCTTAAATAGGGACACCTCCTAGTGTGACACGTACTCGTCAGCCCATACCACAGTCCTCCAGCCAGCAGCATAGTCCTCATGAGTTTGAGGGCCCTACGCTGTGTCTACCCTCTCAGCCGACTCCACCTCCTCCACCTCAGGATCCACGCAGGGTCTTACAGTTTTTACGTAACGAGTATTTCCAACAGATACTTATTCCTTTATTGAATTTTTAGGTAGAGCCTTATTCACAGTTATGCTTTATCTATAATTCTATAAAATCGCTTTGAATATATAGGTATACTCTTTATCATCAACATGCAGTGGCCCAGGCGCTTAGTTAGGCCTTCCACTCCATGCAAGATTGTTCAGACTACAGATGGAGTTGCATGACTCCCGATGAACAAGAGAGAATTTGAATGGTGTCTATGTAAGAACTATTTTGATGGAATCATTTTATTTATTAACTATGCAATTGATTAGTAGTAACCAAAATTTGAATTGTAGAATTTGTTTTCTTTACCCTCGAGCCACACAAAAGAAATGTATCATCAAGCTCTACTGAAATTAGCAACAGATCGTGTCAAAGACAATGTTTACAGGGTAAGAAAAGCTGCAATTAAAAAGCTTGATGATGTGGAAGATTGGGAGAGTTTGAATGAGGGTGGGTAAAAATCAAAGTCCTCTGATTCCTGAAATAATGTTAGGCGGATATGCACAAAAATCAGGAGGAAAGTCCTCCTGGAAAAGGGAAGGTGGATCGCCTGGAGAGTGCGAGAAATCCGTGAAGATCGGATTAAAATAACTCCAGTTGGCCATCTCCGAAATAAAAGACAGGATCAGGAGAGAACGAGTGGTCAAGTCAAAAGATATGGAGAAAAAGGCACAAATGCATAGAAGGATCTAGCAAGCACACAAGCAATCAAACACAATACAAACCCCTAGTTCACCAACTCAACTCAAAGTGAAGATCGTGAAGGTTCGGTCAATTATCTTGTCAATTTTAGAGTTTAGTGAGAATACAATATATCAGAGCGGTTAGAGCGAGCTGTTAGGAACCCAATGCTCTCAGGAGACTGGCCTAATCCCAAAGTTAGATCATTCCCAGCCAGTATGAATTGCAGACCATTTACCGGCTACCCGATCAATTCAATATGTTAAGGATGTCACGGACCGCTTTACCGGCTACCGGAGAGATCCTCACTGGAGAATGACTAACCCAAGATAGTAGTCTGAAAAGAGTTCGGGCGTAGCTCTATCCTAGTGTGCAGGTCACTCTCTCGCTCAAGCAAACCAAACAATGAGGGGGTTACTCTCCCAAAAACAATGATTTTTCCTTGTGTTTTTTTTAGGGTCGAGTTTTCTTTAGCAGTCCCGATTTTAGCAGTTATCACTTGGATAAAATATTTTCAATGAATCGCCTATTGAGTATCCAATTTCCTTTTTAACTTATGTGAGTGAAAACAAGGAAGGAGATTGGAAATGCCAATTCACGATTAAAAGCAATGATGCATGCAGGGGTTAGAGATGCCTACCTTGTCGCCAGCACTCTACATGCAAGTGATCCGCGCAGAATTGAAATAAACTATCCTATATGCAAATGCAACTGAACTGTCCTAGATGATAGCTTCTATTAACAGGCAAGAACAAGTTAATTTGACTAAGTCCAAATTACGCTCTACTCTATAGGCACGGAAATTTCTTATTTAAGGTGTTTGGACCTAATTAATTACCTGTCTCAAGCAAATTAATTAAAGCAATCAAGAGGTATCTCACAAAATCCATGGGAAATAAAGAAAAATAAGGCGGTGAGGTCCCCCAAGTGCACCGGCACTTGGCGAAACAGACCCCACAACAAATGAATGACTGTTTACAAGAGTTCAAACACTAGAAAAGAAACTCTCTCTCTCTCTCTTGTCATCTCCTTCACTCCTTCTTCTCCTATTCTCACGCTATCATGTGGCTTGGTGAAGAATCAAGCCGCCTCCACGTCGCTTGGGTGCTTCTGCTCTCCTAGGATCGCCACCTTCACTCCACAGGCCCTCGCAAGAAAAAGAAAGAGATTGTGTAAGAAATACAATTATCAAATATGAGAAAGAGAAAAAAAGAAATGAATACAGTGGATATGAACAATGAAGTGAATGACAAAATGTAAACAAATATTTACAACCAAGAATAACAGGTCAAAAAAGAAACCTAACTACCCTCGTCGTGCCTCCCCGGCAACGACGCCATTTTGCTTATACTGGATTTTCTTGAGGACGGGTATTATTGATAAATATGTTGGTCGTTTCTATCCCCAAAAATTCTGTGATAAATTTTTTATTTAATTTTGCTACTTATTAACCTGTATAGCGTACATGGTCGAACTAAGGTAGGCTACAAATCTCGAGGGTTATTCAATTAATCGAAAATGAATTAAGAGAAAAACAAGAATCTCAGAGGATAACTATCCTTGATTTTCTGATTTTTTTATCTTTTTAAATTTTTTTATTTCTAATTTTTTTTTGTATTTTCTGATTTTGAAAATTTTAGTGATTTTGATTTTACATTTTTTTAATTTTCAAATAGCAAACAATATGTATAAGCACACGAAATATGCACACCAACTCTTTTTTATAATTTTCAATTATACCAAAAGTGCTTAGAAAAGTACAGAGATAATATTTTTGGGTTTTAAAAGTTTTGAAATATTTTTGGGAATTTTTGTGGTATTTTCAAATGTTTTTGTATTTTTCTAAAAAATCTAACAGTGAGAAAATGAGAAATTGTGCACAGCATGGAGTAATTGGCAACTTAAAAATATTTCGATCGCCCAAAACTCATGGAAATTATTTTTTTGACAAAATAGAAGCAGTTATCTACAAATAGGAACTGCAATCACTATTTTTGGATTTTTGTAGAATTTTATATGATTCTTATAATATTTTTAGTATTTTTCAATTTTATTGAGTTTATAAGGAACTAATGCGTGAAATTTGCATAGAAATTAAAAGACAATGAAACACAACTACCCTAATTTTTTAAAATTTTTGGAGTTATTTTCAAATTTTTATGAATATTTGAATTTCAGGAAGAGATAAATGGCATGTTTTTTTAATAATAATAAATGAAGACAAAATGCACTGGAAATTTTATGCTAGATGGATGTGCACATTAGAAGCATAGCATAATTTTTCAAAAATTTTTGGACTCATAAGAACATTTATTTCAATAGAAGAATCATGGAAAACAATGTATGAGAACATGGACTAAAATGTAAATAAGTTTTGTTTTTGCATCAAAAAAATAAAATAAATAAAAATAAAGGCAGGAATTGTGCAAATTACCCAAGTAATGCGTGCTCTACACGTGATCTATTCTGGCAGGGTTTTTACTACAATTTCTGCAATTTCTGAAAAACATTAGGTGGGTAAACTACAATTCTCTCGAATTAAGTTGATTCTGGCAGGGGCTCATTTGTAATTTGGAAAACCTCCAGGGGCAAGTATCAATTTTCTCCAAATTTTTTAATTAAACCTTAGGGCTTCCACTTCTTTCTTCGTTCTCGAGCAAGGGGCGGCCGGGCCGCCGCCTCTAAAGAGAAGGGCGCAGGCATCACTGGGGCTTGACGGAGGGGGACGACCTTCGTGTGGCTGGAGGTCAGAGCAGCACGGCTGATGCGACGCCACGAAGGGAGGCAACCGCTGGAGTGCGGGGCCGTGCAAGTCTGTAGGTGCAGTGATCGAGGGCGGTCGGTGTTGCAGCACCTGGGCTACCTTGGCGAAGAAGGGCCAGGAGCGGCAGATGCGACACCGTAGAGGGAGGCGACCACTAGAGCGTGGGGCCGCGTGCATCTAGAGGCACGGTGATCGAGGGCGGTTGGCGCCGCATCGCCTGGGCTTCCTTGGCGGAGGCGGGGCAGGCGCGACAGATGCGACGTCGCAAAGGGAGGCGGCCGCTGGAGCGTGGGGTCGCGTGTGTCTGGAGGCACGACGATCGAGGGTGATCGGCGCCGCAACACCTGGGCTTCCTTGGCAGAGGCAGGGCCGCTGCAGGCGGGGCAGCGGGCGCGCAAGGCGCTGATGAAGGGGGCCTCGGCGAATCTGGTGGCCGATGCTTACGTCGGCGACCTGCCCCTTTTTTGTTTTTTTTTTGTTTTTAATTATTTTGTAAATGGTAAACAGAACTGTAAATGAAAGGATTTTTTTTAATTTTGTTAAGAAAATGTAAACAAGAACTAAGAAATTCTTTATTGTTTTTTTTTATTTTTTTATAATTTTCCCTGCAAACAAACGTTAGAGAAAAAGAAAAAAATGTATATTTTATTTATTTATTTATAAACAAATCAGAAAATGAACTGGATCCGGCGAAAGTGAAAGGAAACAAACCCGATTCTCTGACCATCGTGCGTAGTCGGAGTTGATAGATCGTGGAAGATAGAAATTGAATGCGGAGAGATCAAGAACGTGAGATGAAAAATCGAATCGAAATAGATCAAATCGTGATGGAATTATTTTTTATAGATCTAGAGACATAAAATACGATGGAGTTAAAATGTGACAAATGAAACTAAGATTAACCTAAGATAAAAAAATGATGGATCTCTGAAGGATATGGTTGGATCCTCAAGCGCATCACGGAAGCGTGAGCGTCGTATCGAATACAACGAGGAGCGACTAGTCGCACTAGTTGCTCGATGCAGCGTAATTTAAAAAACAAATCTTACGACGAAAGCACATTATCCAAGAACACTTCTCGGATCGTTTCGTCTAAACCACAAACAAGTAATAGGATTACCTCCTGAAAAGTGGTTGCGATCAAGTCTCTAAACGAAGAGACCTCCTCTCTCAAGTCCGATCCGACGGAGGAGATGCTTGCGAGCGCGAGGATGAACCTCGTGCTTCTCGCAATCCATGTTGATGATCCAAGTGGCGGATCTCCTGATCTCGACACACGAGATCCGACGTCTTCTTCACGAGCGAGGCGCACCGAAGGAGACGGAGATCCACGAGCAGAAGAACGGGCAGCATAACGACGATGCCGCGACGATGGATAACCTCTCTTAGGTCATCAATGGTGGACGACCACATGAGAGGGATAGAGAGGCTGTCGAGTAGAGAGAAGAGAGAGAGAGAGATGCTTCTCAAGCCTTGTGTGTAAAATAGAGAGCATGGTATGCCTCTCTATTTATAGGGTTTTGGGATCCATGGATCTCAATCCATGGGACAACACAAATCCAATGGCTCTCATTCATTGTGTTTCTTTTAATGGCTAAGATTTGTGTTGGTAAAACCAACAATAATTAATTTAATTTAAATTAAATATATGTTGATAAATCAACACAATTTAATCACAAAATTAAATCATCAATACATAGAGATAATGAAAGGAGAGAAAGCCTCCTTCCATGTGGAGAGGGGGGACGGCCTCCCTTTCCTAATGGAAGTGGTGGCCGTCCACCCTCCTCCATTAGGAAAGTGGCTATTTCATCTTTTATGTAATCTCTATTATTTGCAACAACTTTTGTTGCAAATTATTCTACAAAATTAATTCACAATTATTTTGTAGACATTGCAATCTTGCCATTGAAAAATTTGTGAATCATATTCACAACCCAAAACAAAATGTAAATTACATTTTCAATTCAATGTCCAAAGTGAATCTAATTCACATTAACATTTAATTAACAAATGTAAATTACAAATAGCTCTCTCTTATATATTATAAATCACATTTATAATATATATGACTAATATAGATATTGCTATCCATATTATTCATATCTATGATAATTAAATCATATTTAATCATCTTGGATCTCTATTCTCTTGTTCTCAAATAACATGAATCATATTCACATTATTTACATCTTTGATAATCAAATCATATTTAATTATCTAAGACAACTCTCTATATAATATGAATCGAATTCATATTAATCATGATAATTAAATCACATTTAATTATCCATTTTCTCAATGCTCGGATACATATATCAACAATAGAATTATCCATGAACTCTTTCAAGGACAATGCGCTTTCTCCGCAGATACTTGGAAATAAAGACATGGCGATTGTATTGTTCCGCGTATAGTGACATGGATATTGAGATCACATCTCAAATCCAGATCTCGGGCCTCCCATAGATGCTTGATTAAATCAAGACCGCAAATCTAATCTTCTCATTGAATCTGAATCACATTCAGATCAATGTCCAACATTTGGACTAAGATCAGATTACTTCTCTACTGAGAGGAGTCACTAAAATACATACCCGTTTCATCACTCCCTAGGAATGGAAGCGTCATGGTTATACAACCGTTTATGATCACATCACCCTCAGGTATTCCTAACACCTGTACATTCTTCATACTGGAAGACTTAGAATAAACCCGAAGTATTAGATCAACTTTACACTCTCTACTTCAGGGTTCTATCAGTAAGTTTCTCATTCGATCATTGGGAGTCGGTATCGATTATATACTTTCCAAAAGCATATATCATACCGAGGTCTTGATCATATACTTTCCAAAAGTATATATCAAACCTACAAATTCAGTCAAGCTTCCAAAGCGAGACGACCATGCGCATGGAATTTGATTCTTCCCAATATCTCATGAGTGAGCTCATGTTCTGGTTCAGTAACTGAACCTTTATGATCCCTTTGAGAGATGGTATTACTCATATGCCCTTATACGCACACCAGCGCGCCGGTGTATAGACCTTGATTAGGTCATCAACCTATTGGTCTGCCAAATGTACATACTTAAACATATAGTAACACATCTGTCTCCGGTCGGAGGATGTGTGACTGTCTCGTGACAGCATACGATATAGGACTTTGGTTATCTCGATCTCGTTAAGTCAACTCTTTGACCTAACTAATCTGACACCTCCGAATCTCTATTCCTATGCAGAGGACCTGCATCAAGAGGTCGGTCTGATATCAACCTAATTGAGATAGGATTGCCATATCCTACTCTGGATGGATATCATCTCTTAACAATCATTTGACGGTGCTTGATGAGTCCTCAATCTAACTCTTTAGATATTCATCCAAGCACCAGCCTCTATGATTCAATAATTGAATCAACAGCTGTATGATCATCGGGATGGCCATGGTACATAACCCTAATTGTACTAAGGGACCTATTATGCAAATTATTCATTCTTTATTTCAGATTAGGGAATGATATTTGCAATAACATTTATTGCATAATGGCTCGCCTTGGGCTCGCATGTCCAACAATCTCCCACTAGCCCAAAGAGCCATTAATGGGCTAATCATTTAAACCCACACTTATGTGACAATCATAGACTATTAAGAAAATAGCTAGGTAAGTTGATCAGTCACTCTGTTCCCGCGAGACTATGCCAAGTCCTTTTACGGTACTTGCATATCCCTAGTAACAGTGCTCGCATCTAATGTGAATGTTGCATCTCATGCAACCAATACTCAATCTATATTAAAGCTATTATAGGGTCCTTGACACTACAGCTTAATAATTGTTATAACTAGTATTTCCATAATCCTTATTAGAATACCTTCATTCCTGGAGATCTCTATCTCCTAAGGTATCTACAGTTAAGACCCTTATAGACCACTATCTGCAAGGTCTTAAACTTTTGAAGATAAGACTTTGAGATCACTATCTCTAAGTTTTATCATCTTTGAAGATATTGTTATTACTGCAATCAAGAGTTTTATCTCCATAGTAGGATTAGCAACAGTTTACTACTCCCACTACATGGCAGACATCTGGCTTTTGTACACATCCAGCATACACTTCAGCTTCTCGTAACTGATGCACAAGTGCAAGCAATTCTAGCATTCACTTTTCAACTCTTTGAGGTGCTATCCCTTCAGACAGGTCACTACCACATCTTAAGGGAAGGAAGCCTTTCTTAGATTTTTCCAGAAATTGGAATAAGTCCAAGGTGCACTACTAATGTGACGTTCCCAATATCCTCTTCTCTTTACTTCTGAACGACTTCATAACTAAGATCTAAGAGGTATCCTTGAGATCATATCTCAAGGTAAGGGATAACCAGATTATAAAACACTTATTATTATCATCCTTAGATCATTCCAAATGATCAGGATAATATCTACATTTAGCATGATGAACACAATGGCACTCCCACTAAGCTTCACATAGTTCATCAAGATTCTATTTGAAATCATATAATTTCATCAAATCTTATGTTCCAACTACAAGAAGCTTATTTGAGTCCAAAGACGGAGTTCTTTAGCTTGCACACCTTGCTTTCCTCAACCATGAAGCCCTGGGGCTTCTTCATATGAATATCCTCAGAAAGGTATTCATAAAGGAATGCAATCTTGACTCACATCATGAAGATATCATAGTCAAGTTGTGTAGCTATAGTTAGCAATATTTTGATGGGTTAAAGCAAGGTCACTGGAGAGCAAGTCTCATCGCGAGCGATGTCTTCTCTTCGGTGTGTAGCTCATGACTACGAACCGTGCTTTGAAGGTCTCTACCTTCTCATCAGGTTCCCTCTTTCTCTTGAAGATCCATTTATACCTTAATGGGTCTGACCCATATAGGTGGATCCTCGAGGGTCCATATACAACACTTGTATATGAAGTCTACATTAGACTTTTATTGCTAACATCCATCTTTCCATGTCATGATCCTCAGAAGCTTCATCACATGAAGTCCGATCATTTTCAGACTCAACTGACACATAGAATCCATCCTCAAACTTATTTGAAGAGGTATTAATGTTTCATCTTTAATTATCTATTTAGTTTCCGATTTCAGGAGCCTCATTATCTTCTCAAGATTAAATGAGTTCCTTTACTTCATTTTATCTTGATTCTTAAGAGAGTCATCCTCTAAGAATCACATTCTCAGATATGAGATCTTTTAAGAATCTCAAGGTCATAAAGTAGGTATACAATACCATCCTTTATTTTCCTAATGAAGTAGCACTCTCTAGTGCTAGATTCCAGCTTACATGCATGGAACCTTATTAAGTATATAATGTAGTCTCTACTACATATATACCTTTGGAAACTAAGAGATAATTATGCTAGGATTAATCATTGATTAAGTCATGTCACACATGATCAATTGTATCTCCCTACAACTCCATTGAGTTCAGGTTCATTAGGAGGATTGAGATAGGAATGATATTCATATCTCCATAAGGTATTTCTTGAATTCATCTAATAGGTGCAAGCTACCTTGGTTAGATCAAATTCATTTGATCTTCCTTCAAACTTTGGTTCTGAACCAAAATTATGAAATCTTTGAACATTTCAAAGTTTTCTAAGTGAAGAGAAGAAATCTCATATCATACATAATCATTAACAGATATCACATATCTATAATGTTTACTATGATATAGATGATCTACATACATCAATATGTATGAGATCATGAATACCTTGACATCTTACACCTTTCACAAGGAAGGGTGTATTGGACATTTTACTTTGAATATAATATTCACAAGTATGTGAGATTTGAATCTTTAGACAATCTAAAATTTCATATCTTACTAGTCCATTGATCTCATCAACAAACATATGTCCATAACTTGATGCCAGATCATTGTCAAGTGATCTTCATCCTCCTATTGATCTTTAAAGGTTTAATTTTCAGTATTAGAAATCTTATTGAACCATTCAATAATTTTCTAATTTAATAGAGTCCACAAGATTTTAGATTACTATCTGAAATATCTCCATCATAACTCTTTATGATAGATTTATTACAGAATTCATGTTTATAACCAACAATTAGAAATAAACAATGAGTGTATTCTAATATCTAGGTCATAGGGACATTCTCTAAGACTATGGGCTCCCACTGAAAATATGAAGTCTATTCATCCGGTGGAAATTATTGCAACAATTGCATCAATTCCAACATGGATGATCATTAAACCTTAAGATCAAATTTCTAATATTCTAATACAGATGCAACCAATTGCAAGTATTATTAGAAGATTGAGATACAATTATTAGACTTTATCTTATCAAATAAGTAAGTCAATTTCAATGATTATATGTAGATTTTTCTGATGTACTATCCGATTCCTTCTCTAAGGATTCTAGATAGATTTGATATTCATACTATCAACATATCAATTTATTGTAGTATTGGCATTCATCCAACTCTTTGGATGTCATATGGAAGTCACAGAAGTACAATCAACACTTAGACCTTCTTCTTACTTGGGTCCAACCCATGCTTCCACTGCGCTCCCTTTATCTATAAACAACCATTGCTTAAGATTAAGGACCTCTTATGTTAAATTCAAAAAGAATTTAATGTAAGAGCATTTCGACATTTATATATGCTTCACCCAATTCAGACAATATGAATATTATGAAGCTTCATGAATGACTAGATTATAGACAGTAGAATGATGACACTCATCATCTACATCCATCTAAACTCTTAAAACATAGGTTCAGGTAGGTACTCAAACAATTTGAATATATCATCTCTTATAGAGCTACCATTCTACATGATGCAAAGAACCATGTCATTCATGATTAAATGTCAAGAGCACATATGTATGCCAGAAAATTTTTATTGATTTTATAAGGATTATTTGACAATTGCGATCATCATCGACATGCCACTTCCGAAGTACATTCGATGAGATCAAGACTTATAGAGACATACAAACCCTAGGGTTTTAGTCCTATTGTCTTATTCAATTATCATTCCTCATTATTATGAGGAAACTTGCACATTGCAACCACATACATTATGTGTCCAATTGCAAGTATAATATCAGGATCAAGGGTTCAATCCATGATATTTTACTGATTATTATTGAGTATAATATTGAATGGGTTTAATGAAGGATTATCTGAAATAAGAAATTTGCATAAATATATTTAAATATATAATTTACTTTGATTTAGGAATTTTTATATCAAAGTTGTCTTGCCATGTCAACAATGAAAGTTCATTCCCTTAATCACTTTCAATGTAAGAGATATACATACCATTATATCTCAAGCAAGATCTGAGATCTCCTTCCTTATCTTTGTTGCATCCCAATAATATGAGAACCTACAACTCGGATAAAAAGAAGCGGGAACACATTCCGCCTTGCAAGTCCAACTTGCATCTCCCAATTCGGTCTTTAACACCCGGGCCCACCACACCTAAGGTGATGTTGACCCGTCATTAATTGAACCAACCGTCAACAAGAATACAACTCGCTATGCGCAATCCAATATCGCCCCAATAATATGAGGACCCGATATTGGGGTCACTACGCATACGTCCTTACTCTTTCGAGAAGCGACGAGCCCGATCCAAATGGATCATATGCAGGAGCTATCACATCGGACAGGCGTCTCCCACATATAATATCTTGCGACGAAACCCTTCGCCTTGACGGGAGACCATGGATGTCACTTATGTGATCCTCCATCTCTTATTCAAATTTAATTAATTACTATAAATCACATTCATACAATTAATTCTTCCAAGGGAATTATTAACTCCAATCATATTAGAGTATTTTATTTGGACATAATTAACTTAATCATATTAAATTAATTATCAATCCAATTCAATCAATCAAACTTGATTGTCTTACTTGAATATATATGGTATTATTCTCAAAGTACGTATTAATTCGTATTTTAATAATTATAAAAATACATCTTAATCCCTCGGACATTATCCCGACCCTACCCGCTGTCATGGCCAGTAACGGCGGGAGTGGGACGGACCGCATACGTTGCAACCCGCTACCCCAGCCATCCCTGACTAGACACCATATCCGCCTCGGGAAAGGATAATGCCAAATTGATTAATTTGTACTTGAGATGATCATCGGTTCTTCAACCGAAATTATACCATATAGTAATCAAAACAATTTTGATTATAAGGAAATTTGCTAGACAAATTCCCAATCCTATTCAAGCAAGAAGTTTGATTATTGTGTTTCCAATTATGATCTAGATCACATTTAATCAATTAATTGGTTGAGGCCAAGTCAATTAAGGAAATAATCATCTTCCAATATTTCTCAAATATTTTCCATAATTATTTCTTGAAATTAACAATTAATTTCATTAATTGACAATCACATGGTTCATGATTAGGAAAGTAATTTCAGCAGTGACCCCTACTTACTAAAATTAGCATATCTCAATCAATTTATATCCAAATTAAGCAAAGTAAGTTTCCATAGTTTGCTAACTTGATTTACAATAGAACCTATGTAATTTGCACGCATTTAGAGGGGTCTCTAAACAGTAATTAACTCCTTAATTACGTTAAGATTCGCAGTTCCCGTAACAGTGAATGCATGTTCATTAAAACAACCATATCTCGAGCATACAAAATCTGATTTACACAAACTAAGATCTTATGGTTTCCTTATTTAATGGGGAAAAAAATACAAATATTAAATTCGTGTTTAAACAATTTAAACAGGGCCGAAAAAATACTCTAAACAGATCTGTGAAATCAAATGCGATAAAAACTTTCGCGACCTTAACGAACCCAAGTCGTCCTCGGTTTGCAAATCATATTCGAAACCGTCGACCTAAGGCTCTGATACTACTTGAAGGATATGGTTGGATTCTCAAGCGCATCACGGAAGCGTGAGCGTCGTATCGAATACGACGAGGAGCGACTAGTCGCACTAGTTGCTCGATGCAGCGGAATTTAAAGAAATATTTCTTACGACGAAACCACATGATCCAAGAACACTTCTCGGATTGTTTCGTCTAAACTACAAACAAGTAATAGGATTACCTCTTGAAGCATGGTTGCGATCAAGTCTCTAAACAAAGTGACCTCCTGTCTCAAGTCTGATCCGACGGAGGAGACGCTTGCGAGCGCGGGGATGAACCGCGTGCTTCTCGCAATCCATGTTGATGATCCAAGCGGCGGATCTCCTGATCTCGACACACGAGATCCGACGTCTTCTTCACGAGCGAGGCGCACCGAAGGAGACGGAGATCCACGAGAAGAAGAACGGGCAACATAACGACGATGCCACGGCGATGGAGAACCTCTTTTAGGTCATCCATGGTGGACGGCCACATGAGAGGGAGAGAGAGGGCTGTCAAGTAGAGAGAAGGGAGAGAGAGATGCTTCTCAAGCCTTGTGTATAAAATAGAGAGCATGGTATGCCTCTCTATTTATAGGGTTTTGGGATCCATGGATCTCAATCCATGGGACAACACAAATCCAATGGCTCTCATTGATTATGTTTCTTTTAATGGCTAAGATTTGTGTTGGTAAAACCAACAACAATTAATTTAATTTAATTTAAATATATGTTGATAAATCAACACAATCACAAAATTAAATCATCAATACATGGAGATAATGAAAGGAGAGAAAGCCTCCTTCCATGTGGAGAGGGGGGACGGCCTCCCTTTCCTAATGGAAGTGGTGGCCGTCCACCCTCCTCCATTAGGAAGGTGGCTATTTCATCTTTTATGTAATCTCTATTATTTGCAACAACTTTTGTTGCAAATTATTCTATAAAACTAATTCACAATTATTTTGCAGACACATTGCAATCTTGCCATTGAAAAATTTGTGAATCATATTCACAACCCAAAACAAAATGTAAATTACATTTTCAATTCAATGACCAATGTGAATCCAATTCACATTAACATTTAATTAACAAATGTAAATTACAAATAGCTCTCTCTTATATATTATAAATCACATTTTTTATATATATGACTAATATAGATATTGCTATCCACATTATTCATATCCATGATAATTCAATCATATTTAATCATCTTGGATCTCTATTCTCTTGTTCTCAAATAACATGAATCATATTACATTATTTACATCTTTGATAATCAAATCATATTTAATTATCTAAGACAACTCTCTATATAAAATGAATCGAATTCATATTATTCATGATAATTGAATCACATTTAATTATCCATTTTCTCAATGCTCGGATACATATATCAACAATAGAAGTATCCATGAACTCTTTCAAGGACAATGCGCTTTCTCCGCAGATACTTGGAGATAAAGAAAGGGCGATTGTATTATTCCACGTATAGTGACATGGATATTCAGATCACATCTCAAATCCAGATCTCGGGCCTCCCATAGATGCTTGATTAAATCAAGACCGTAAATCTAATCTTCTCAGTGAATCTGAATCACATTCAGATCAATGTCCAACATTTGGACTAAGATCAGATTACTTCTCTACTGAGAGGAGTCACTAAAATCCAGACCCGTTTCATCACTCCCTAGGAATGGAAGCGTCATGGTTATACAACCGTTTATGATCACATCATCCTCAGGTATTCCTAACACCTGTACATCCTACATACTGGAAGACTTAGAATAAACCCGAAGTATTAGATCAACTTTACACTGTCTACTTCAGGGTTCTATCAGTAAGTTTCTCATTCGATCATTGGGAGTCGGTATCGATCATATACTTTCCAAAAGCATATATCATACCTAGGTCTTGATCATATACTTTCCAAAAGTATATATCAAACCTACAAATTCAGTCAAGCTTCCAAAGCGAGACGACCATGCGCATGGAATTTGATTCTTCCCAATATCTCATGAGTGAGCTCATGTCTTCCGCTTCAGTAACTGAACCTGTATGATCCCTTTGACAGATCGTATTACTCATATGCCCTTATATGCACACCAGCGCACCGGTGTATAGACCTTGATTAGGTCATCAACCTATTGGTCTGCCAAATGTACATACTCAAACATATAGTAACACATCTGTCTCCGGTCAGAGGATGTGTGCCTGTATCGTGACAACATACGATATTGGACTTTGGTTATCTCGATATCGTTAAGTCAACTCTTTGACCTAACTAATCTGACACCTCTGAATCTCTATTCCTATGCAGAGGACCTGCATCAAGAGGTCGGTCAGATATCAGCCTAACTGAGATAGGATTGCCATCTCCTACTCTGGCTGGAGATCATCTCTTAACAATCATTTGATGGTGCTTGATGAGTCCTCAATCTAACTCTTTAGATATTCATCCAAGCACCAGCCTCTATGATTCAATAATTGAATCAACAGCTGTATGATTATCAGGATGGCCATGGTACATAACCCTAATTGTACTAAGGGACCTATTATGAAAATTATTCATTCTTTAGTTCAGATCAGGGAATGATATTTGCAATAACATTTATTGCATAATGGCTTGCCGTGGGCTCGCATGTCCAACAATCTCACTATAAGAGCGGAAATAAACTGTGATCGCCTCAATGAAGGCCGACTCGCTGTCACCGGACGACTCAGAGGCTAGGCACTTTTCTCGACGAAATTTTCTCTCGGAGATCGGGCTCCTCTCTCTAAAGATCGATCAAGTTGGAATGAGGGAGAAGGGGCCATATAAATACAAAAGATAATGGAGATGAAATTTGAATTTTTGACTTTTTGGATAAAGAGATAAGAGAGATGGAAAAATTGAAATGAGATAAAGATAAAAAGAGATAAAGCTATTTACAAAATTATCTTTTTTTTTTGAATTTTCGTCACTTTATTTATTGGAAAAATAAAAATTAGTTTTTTTTATTTTTGTGTGGAGTTAGTTAAGAAAAATAAATATATACATATGATATAAACAAATATGACAATATCTACACGGGTAAATGAGGAAATTAGTTTTTTTTTGTTTTAAAATTTTTAAATTTTTATTTTAAATAATTGGTAAAAAAATATTTACAAATATATACAAATACAATATGTACAAAATACATGGTAAAATTGCACAAACCACCCCGGAAAATCAAATTTTTACTCGTAACTCCAAAAATTATGAAATCATAGCCATTTTAATGATAATTTAATTTAGAATCCAATGGAAGTGAGGTTGGTTCAATTTGAATTCATATGGAGCCGGAATCAGTCTTTTAATTAGTGCTTAGTGGCTTTTTCCAAGTGTGGTTACTTTTATTCTGTACATGATTTAATTATGTAATTATTTTTATTAATAAAACACATTTTTTACAACTTCGATTTTGATAGTTATTTGATTTGAGGTCAATTAATGCACAAATAAATTAGTGTCAGTTTTACACAGATATACACAAAATAAGTGAGAAGTATTTACAACAATACACACACATTTTTTTGGATTTTCTGCTTAAGGACCTTATCTCCCCCTACTTTATTCCTAGTCGATCAGGTCAAGTCTTGACCTTCTCTCGGGGTTCAGGTCAGCCTGTATACAATCTTCCTCTTTTTATTTATTTATTTATTTTATTTTCTTTATTTTTCCTTTATTTATTTATTTATTTTAGGTTAAAATTAGTAAGAAGTGTACAATATTTACATACAGATGCAAGTTAGTAAGAATATGGAGTTAGTGTTATATGCAGATGTTTTATAAGGGATTTGAAGCTAAAATAAATGAATAAAGATGCGAATCGCAGATTCATCAGAGGGAAAAAGCATGTGGTCCATCATGGTGCACTCCAGAGAGGTGGATACGTTATTGCGATCTCTTTACTCAAGAGACTTTTCAAAAATGTTTGGAAGCAGGGAAGACAAATAGGGGGAAGCAGTCAATCAGATCCACTAGTGGATCAAAAAGTTTTGGTACTCTGAGGATTGAAATGGTATGTACAAGTCTTTGTACTTTTTTAAGTTCTGATGATTAACATATGGAGAATAATAGAGTGTTGCTGACAATCACCCCCCAGTCTTGGAAAAATGGTGGACTGCTACGAATACAAGTGGGGGTGATTAGTCTACACTTGAGGCGAAGGCGGTGATGGTATGCATACTACTACTGCTATAAAATTATAGTTGTTTGGTATACAACGAAATAATTCTCTTGTAGGATCGTTACAAGGAGTTGTATGCAGAAAGGGTCTGTATCCTAGAATCTGAATGGGAGGTGGACTTTGTTGCCAGCTTATGGAAAGAAGTCCTTAAAGAGCGTGAAGTGGGATCTAATAGAAGGCAGACTTTGGGTGTTTTTCCACCCAAGTTCTCATCCTCTTCTGATTCTACTAGAGCATCCACTTATTTGGGGAAGACCTCAATGTATAACACTCCAACATCTCAGTCAGGGGTATCTGAGGCTGAGTTTAGACAACTATCATAAGCTGTGAATTCAGTGGTATCCATAATTGGTACCATGTCTTCTGGATTGCAAAATTTATCTTCTGGAATGGTCTCTTTGAAGGAGGACGTAAATTATTTAAGGTATGACTTATACTCTAATTTATCTTTTAGTACATACATTGATTCATCTTTCTAAATATTTTTTCAATGAATGACTTATTTTTCTTCTTATAACTAATAGGACTACAATTCCAAAAGTTTACGAGGTGGAGGATGAGAATGAAGAGGAGGATGGAGAGGAGGATGAAGACGAGGATGAAGACAATGCCACTGCATATAGAGTCTCGCATCACAAAGGGTTGTAATCTTGGAACCTACAGAAAATAGAAAAGTGTCCCAAAAAAGGACAAAGACAAGAAGAACAAGGGGAAGGAAAAGGCAAAGGAAGGTGTTTTTTCGGTATGGAGGAAAAGAAAGTTTTAATGCAAAATAAAGACTATGTAATGATACTTTATTGACAGAATCTTGTAATGTTAAGAACTTTAGTATCTAAATGCTTGTCATGAACTTGTAGTTTTTATGCACTTGAACTTGTAGTTTTATATTTCCTGAACTTGTAGCTTTATATTGTCATGAACTTGTATCTAACTTTCTATTGTCTTCAACTAATAGGTACGTGTCTTGATCTTTTAGCTTTTTAACTTTTGCTTTGTATAGTCTTGAACTTGTAGATGTTAGTCATGTCTTCAATGTGTACCTTTCTATTGTTTTGAACATTGAGCTTTATACAGAAAAGATTGATTTTTCTTAAAGATGATTATATTTAATTGTAACTACAGTTAACATGTTGATTATATTATACTATTGATTGGAGGATCTCAAGAAGCTTGGTTGATTATATTATACTACAGGGGAATCATATACTCTACATTTGGTTGTAGGTTATTTTTTATCAGTATAGCAGAGTTTGTGACTACTCGGCTACTATTTGGCTACCATTGTAGTAGCAAAATGGTAGTTACATGATTTCACAAACAACATCTGCTACTACATTGTGACTAACTCACTACTATCGTAGTAGTAAAGTATTAGTAACATGGTCGTTATTGTAAATGCAGTAGTGGCAAAATAATCTGTAGGTAGTCGTGAAAATTCATACCTGTGGTTGCCATATGGTCGCAATATGGTGTGTCTTTAGTCAGAGTTAAACCAAAAGTTGACACTACACTGTGACTATATATCAACTACGAACGACTATATCTTGCTACCACCTTACGACTAAATGGTTGTCGCAGATAGTTTGCGACCCTCTTGGCTCGACAACATATTTTGCTACTAAATGTGGTCGCAATAGGGGTTTGTGAATACGTTGGAACCAATAGGTCACTACGTTAACACCACATGTGTGGTCGTAAAAACTGCATTTTCTTGTAGTGAGTTTATATCTATTTAAAATTTTCCAACATAACCCCTTCCTTTCTGGCATACCAAATCAACCGTAATATGCTCTCATTATTGTCACTACAATGATAATTTTAGGAGACGTCAATGATTTGTTTATGTGGTATAGTGAAGGAGTGTGAGGTTATGGTGTCTAAATTTGGGCAGATATAAACTAACATGTGATGATGATCATCTTATAGTAGGTTTTTGAATTTTTATTGACGGGATCAAGTGATAACATATGAAAATAGTTCTCCGCTCATGTCTTAGAGTTGGTGTAATAGGTTTAATCCAACAACATATAAGGTTTTAGAAGTCAGTGCAATCTTTGAGAAGTTAGGTATAATTCAAATATATATTGGGTTTGATGATGCGGCGATGACGTAGAAGGTTTACTTAGCTTTCCTATTGTATATGTATTCATGTTTTCAGTCAAAGTATCTCGTTAGTGTAGGTCTGATGATACATTTTAGACATGTATGGATGTAAAAGAATTTAGATGAAGGGAGTCTATCAAAGACATGTGCAACACATAAGCGTGGAGATTGCATCATATACAATCTTGATCGACTAATCATATTAGCCGATGGGGGCATCGGGAATTTTTTTTGACGAAACAACATGGCATGAGAACAATTCATAGAAATTGTGATCACATGCATATAAATATTACCTCTTGAAGCGTGACCGCGATCTCATAGCCTCTAAATAAAGAGCCCTCATGTCACAAGTCTGATCCGACGAAAGAGAACTTTTTAACGTGTGGATTAAATGTGTGGATCGTACAATCCAAGGAGACGATATGAGCATGTAATTGAAGGGATACAGGGAGATCCTCAAGCGCATCACGGAAGCGTGAAGATCGCGTCATATGCGATCGGGAGCGACTAGTCGCACTAGTTGCTCGATGCAGCAGAATTTAAAAAAAATAATGTGATGAAATAACATGATCCAAGAACACTTCTTGGATCATTTCATCTAAACCACAAATAGGTATTAAGATTACCTCTTGGAGTGTGGTTGTGATCGAGTATCTAAACGAAGAGACCTCCTGTCTCAAGTCAGATCCAACAGAGGAGACGCTTGCGAGCACGTTGATGAGACGCGTCCTTCTCGCAATCCATGTTGATGATCCAAGTGGCGAATCTCCTGATCTTGTTACACGAGATCCGATGTCTTCTTCGAGAGCGAGGCCCATTGAATGAGACGGAGATCCATGAGCAAATACTCCGACAACATAACGACGATGCTGTGACGACGACGACTCTCTCAAGGTCTCCTTGATGGATGGCCACAATAGAGAGAGGAAGAGAATCTTGGCATGTAAAGAGAGAGGGAGAGAGCATTAGTTTACGTTGTAAACATGTAACACGAAGAGCAAGGGGTGCCTCTTCTTATATAAGGTTTTGGGATCCATGGATGTCAATCCATGGACAACACAAAATCAATGGTTGAGATTGATTTGTGTTTCTTTCAATGGCCATGCTCTTGTTGTGAAAATACAACAACAATTAATTTAATTCAAATTAATATATATCGATAAATCAATATAATTAATTTCAAATCAAATTAATTAATTAATCTTGGAGATAATAAGAAGATTGACATTATCCCATAAACAAAGGGGAGAATGGGTCTATCTCCTCAATATCTCATTAGATCTCATTATCTCATGAGTTCTCATTATCTACTGATATCTCCAAGATTTACAACAACACTTGTTGTAAATTATTTCACAAAAATAATTCATAATTATCTTGCGAATATTGCAATCATGCCATTGGAAAAATGTGAATCACATTCACATCCCAAAATAAAATATAAATTATATTTTCAATTAATCATCGAACGTGAATCCAATTCACACAATAATTAATTAACAAATATAAATCATAACATGCTCTCTCTAATATATTATAAATCACATTTATAATATAACTGATTAATATGGATAGTGTTATCCACATTATTCATATTCATGATAATTAAATCACATCTAGTCATCTTGGATCTCTATTCTTATGTGCCAAAATAATATGAATCACATTCACATTATTCACATCTTTGATAATTGAATCACATTTAATTATCTCATATAACTCTCCTTATAATATGAATCAAACTCATATTATTCATGATAATTAAATTACATTTAATTATCCATTTTCTCAATGCTCGGATACATATCGACAATGAAATTATCCATGAACTCTTTCGAGGATAATCCGCTTTCTCCGCGGATACGTGGAGATAAGGACAGGGTGATTGTATTGTTCCATGTATAGTGACTTGGATATTGAGATCACATCTCAAATCCAGATCTTGTGGACCTCCCACAGATGCTTGATTAAATCAAGACCGCAAATCTAATCTTCTTATTACATCTGAATCATATTCCGATCAATGTCCAACATTTGGACTAAGATCATATTACTTCTCTATGAGAGGAGTCACTAAAATCTAGATCTGTTTCATCACTCTCCCGGAATGGAAGCATCATGATTATACAATCCTTTATGATCACATCACCCTCAGGCATTCCTAATACCTGGAAGACCCAAAATAAATCCGAAGTTTTAGATCTCCTTTAGAATTTTATCATTAAGGTTCTCATTCGATCATTGGGAGTCGGTATCGATCATATACTTTTCAAAAGCATATATCATACCTAGGTGTTGATCATATACTTTCCAAAAGCATATATCAAACGTTAAAAATTCAGTGAAGCTTCCAAAACAAGACGACCACGTGTGGAATTTGATTCTTCCCAATATCTCATGAGTGAGCTCATGTCTTCCAGTTCAACAATGAACCTGCATGATCCATTTGAGAGATCGTATTACTCATATGCCCTTGCATGCACACCAGCGTGACAGTGTATAGACCATTGTTAGGTCATCAACCTATTGGTCTACCAAATGTACATACTCAGACATATAGTAACACATCTGTCTCTAGTCAGAGGATGCGTGCCTATATCGTGACAGCATACGACATAGGTCTTTAGTTATCTCGATCTCGTTAAGTCAACTCTTTGACCTAACTAATCAGACACCTCCGAATCTCTATTCCCATGCAGAGGACCTGCATCAAGAGGTTGATCAGATATCATCCAAATGAGAAAGGATTGTCATCTCCTACTCTAGCTGGAGATCATCTCTTAACAATCATTTAATGGTGCTTGATGGTTCATCAATCTAACTCTTTAGATATTCATCTAAGCACCAGCCTCTATGATTCAATAATTGAATCAACGTATGTATGATCATTAAGATGGCCATGGTACATAATCCTAATTTTATTAAGGGATTGATTATGCAAATTAGTTGTTCTTCATTTCAGATCATGGAATGATATTTGCAATAACATTTATTGCATAATGGTTCGTCGTGGGCTCGCATGTCCAACAATCGCCCACTTGCCCAATGAGCCATTAATGGTATAATCATGTAAACCCTCACTCATGTGACAATCATAGGCTATTTAGAATAGCTACATAAGTTGATCAGTCATTCTGTTCCCAAGAGACTATGCCAAGTCCTTTTACGACACTTGCATATACCCAGTAACAATGCTCACATCTAATGCGAATGTTGCATCTTATGCAACCAGTACTCAATTTTGTCAATTATAGTTTCCTTGACACTACAGCTCGATAATTATTATAACCAGTATTTTTATTTCTATTATCCTTATTAGAATACCCTTATTCCCGGAGATCTCTATCTCCTTAGGTATCCATATTTAAGACCTTTTAGATTACCATTTATAAACTCAACTTCTTGAACATAAGACTTGAGATCACTATCTCTAAAGTCTTGTCATCTATGAAGAATTGGTTATTTTGTAATCAAGTGTTTTATTTTCACAGTAGGATTAGTAACAATTTACTACTCCCACTACATGGCAGACATCTGGCTTTTTTTACACATCTAGCATACACCCGGTTTCTCATAACTGATGCACAAGGGCAGACAGTTTTAGCATTCACTTCCTCAACTCTTTGAGATGCTATCTCTTCAGATAGGTTAATACCACATCTTAAGGAAAAGAAGCCTTTCTTGGAATTTTCCAGAAAATGGAATATGTCCAAGGTGTACCACTAATGCGACAGTTCCAGTGCTCTCTTTTCTTTGCTTCTGAACACTTTCAGAACTAAGACCATAAGAGGTATCCATGAGATAATATCTCAAGGTATGGAATAGCCAGACTATAAAACACTTATTATTATCCTTATATCATTCCAAATGATTAGGATACTATCTACATTAGCACGATGAACACAATGGCACTCCCACTAAGCTTCACATGGTTCATCAAGATTCTATCTAAAATCATAACATTTATGATTTCATCAAATATGATGTTCCAACTACAAGAAGCTTATTTTAGTCCATGGATGGAGTTATTTAGTATGCACAGCTTGCTTTCCTCAACTATGAAGCCCTGGGGCTACTTCATATGAATATCCTCGGAGAGGTATTCATAGAGAAATGCAGTATTGACTTCCATCTTGAAGATGTCAAAGTGAAGTTGTATAGCTATAGTTAGCAATATTCTGATGGGTTTAAGCAAGGTTATTAAAGAGCAAGCCTCATTGAAAGCAATGTCTTTTCATTAGTATGTATCTTGTGGATACGAACCGTGCTTTGAAGGGTCTCTACCTTCTCATCAAGTTCCCTCTTTCTCTTGAAGATCCATTTATACCTTAATGGATCTTACCCATATAGGTGGATACTCGAGGGTCCATATACAACACTTGTATACAAAGTCTACTTTAGACTTAATTACTAACATCCATCTTTCCATGTCATGATCTTCAGAAGCTTCATCACATGAAATTTGATTATTGTCAGATTTCTCTGATACATAGAATCCATCCTCAAACTTATTTGAAAAGTTATTAGTGTTTCATCTTTAAATGTCCTTTTAGTTTCCAATTTCATGAGCCTCATTATCTTCTCAACATTAAATGAGTTTCTTCACTTCATTTTCATCTTGATTCTCAAGAGAGTCATCCTCTAGGAATCACATCCTTAGAGATGAGATCTTTTAAGAATCTCAAGGTCATAAAGTAGGAATCCAATACCATCCTTTATTTTCCTAATGAAGTGGCACTCTCTGATGCATGATTCCAGCTTATTAGCGTGGAACCTTATAAGGATATATATTGTAGTCTCTACTACATATATACCTTGGACACTAAGAGGTAATTATGCTAAGATTAATCATTGGTCAATCATGTCATACAGGATCCAATTATATCTCCCAACAACTCTATTGATTTTAGGTGTTTTAGGAGGAGTGAGATAGGAATGATATTCATATCTCTATAAAGTATTCCTTGAATTCATCTAATAGGTACTTGCTACATAGGTTAGATCAAATTCATTTCATCTTCCATCAAACTTTGATTTTAAACCAAAAATTGTGAAATATTTAAACATTTCAAAGGTTTCTAAGGTGAAGGGAAGAAATCTCATATCACTAATAATCATCGAATGGTATCATATATCATCAATGTTTATTATGATGATCCACATACATCAATATGTATGAGATCTTGAATACCTTGGCATCAAACACCTTTCCCGGAGAAGGGTGCACTGGACATTTTCTACCTTTTTTTAATACAATATTCATAAGTATGTAAGATTTGAAATTTCAGACATTCTAAAACTTCATCTCTTATTTGTCTATTGATCTCATCAACAGACATATGTCCAAGGCTTGGTGCCAGATCATTGTCAAATGGTCTTCATCCTCTTATTGATCTTTTAAAGGTTTAATTTTCAGTATTAAAAATTTTAATGAACCATTCATTAATTTTCTAATTTAGTAGAGTCCTCTAGATATCAGAATACTATCTGAAATATATCCATCATAATCTTTATGATAGGTCTTTTCCTGAATTTATGTTTATTTCCATCATTAGAAATAAACAATATGTATTCTAATATCCAGGTCATAGAGACATTATCTAAGACTAAGGGCTTTCCCACTGAAAATTTGAAGTCGATTTATCCAACAGAAATTGTTGCAACAATTGCATCAATATCCATGTGTATGACTATTAAACCTTAAGATCAAATTTTCTAGTCTTCTAAAACATATGCCACCAATTGCAAGTGTTATTAGAAGAATGAGATACAATTATCAGACTTTTAATCTTATCCAATAAGAAAGTCAATTTCAATGAATAAATCTAGATTATTCTGATGCACTATCCGAGTCCTTCTCTAAGGATTCTTAATAGACTTGATAGTCATACTATCAACACATTATCTCATTGCAGTATTGGCATTTATCCGATCCTTAGGATGTCATATGTGTGTGGAAACCATAGAAGTACATCCAACTCTTTGACTTTCCTTCTAACTTGGGTCAGACCCATGCTTCCACTGCGCTCCTTTCATCTCTAAACAACCATTGTCTATGACAAAGGAACTCTTATGTTGAATTCAAAATATTTCAATATAAGAGTATTTCAACATGTATACATGCTTCATTTGTTCATACAGTATGAATATTATGAAGCTTCATGAATGAATAGAGTATAAATAGTAGAATGATGACACTCACCATATCTACATACATCTTAACTCTTAAAGACTCAGGTTCAGGTACGTATTCAAACATTTTGAATACATCATCTCTTATAGAGCCACCATTCTGCATGATGCAGTGAACCATGTCATTCATGATTAAATGTCGAGAGCACATATGTATGCCAAAATATCTTCTTAGATTTTATAAGGATTTTTCAACAATTATGATCATCATCGACATGTCACTTCCAAAGTACATTCGATGATATCAAGACTATAGAGACATGCAAACCCTAGGGTTGAAGTCCTGTTGTCTATTTAATTATTATTCCTCATTATTATGAGGAAACTTGCACATTGCAACCACATACATTATGTTTTGAACTACAAGTACAATATCTTGATTATGGATCCAAACCATGACATTTTACTGGTTATTATTGAGTATAGTATTGAGTAGGTTTAATGAATGATTATTTGAAATAAAAATTTTGCATATATATATATATATATACGCAATTTACTTTGATTTAGGAATTTTTATATGAAAGTTGTCTTGCCTTGTCAATACTGAAAGTTCATTCCCTTAATCACTTTCAATGTAAGAGATATACTTACCATTATATCTCAAGCAAGATATGGGATCTCCTTTCTTATCTTTGTCACATCCCAATAATATGAGAACTTGTAACTCGGATAAAAAGAAGCGGGAACACATTCGCCTTGCAAGTCCAACTTGCATCTCCCAATTCGGTCTTTAACACCCGAACCCACCACCCCTAAGGTGATGTTGACCCATCATTAATTGAACCAGCCGTCAACAAGAATACAACTCACTATATGCAATCCAATATCGCCCCAATAATATGAGGACCTGATATTGGGGTCACTACGCATACGTCCTTACTCTTTCAAGAAGCAAAGAGCTTGATCCAAATGGCTTGTATGCAGGAGCTGTCACTTCGGACAGGCATCTCCTACATAGAATTTCTGGCGACGGAACCCTTTGCCTTGATGGGAGACCATGGATGTCACTTATGTGATCCTCCATATCATGTTCAAATTCTAATTAATCATTATGAATCTATGATTAATTCTTCCAAGGGAATTACAACTCTATTCATAATAGAGTGTTTTTGTTTTAATTGGATTTCAATTAATCTAATCATATTAAATTAATGATCCAATTAATATCCAACAAACATTCTTTATTATTACTCGAAAATATGCATTATCTCAAATACGTATTATTTTGAATTTTAATAATTAGAAAAATACATCATGATCTCTCAAGCATTATCCGTTCCCTACCTATTGTCATGGCCAGTACCGATGGGAGTGGGACAAACCGCACATGGTGCAACCTACTACCCCAACGCTCCCCGACTAGACACCATATCTGCCTCGGGAAAAGATAATCCCAAGTCAATCACTTTGTACTTGAGATGATAATCGGTTTTTCAATCGAAGTTATACCATATAATAATAATCAAAACCATTTTGATTAATGTTATAAGGAGATTTGGTAATTAAATCCCTAATCTTATTCATACAACTTGTTTGTTAGAAAGTGTATGATGTAACTAATTTGTGATCTAAATCATATCTAATCAATTATTGATTAAGACAATGTCATTTAATGAAATATTTATCATCTTTAAATATTTAACAAATATTTATCAATAATTATCTCAAGAAATTAACCATTAATTTCAATAGAAATTAAATGGCAATCACAAGGTTCTCGATTAAGTATGCAATTTCCAGCAGTGACCCTCACATACTAAAATTAGCATATCTCATTCACTTTAAATCCAAATGCAAAATCAGTTTATAAAGTATGCTAATTTGATTCAAAACAAAACGCAAGTAACTATTATGCATTTCTAGTCGTGTCAAAACAATAAATAACTCTTTAATTACGTCATGATTCGTCATCCCCGTAACTGTAGCTATATATTCACTAAAATGATCATGTCTTGAGTTATCGGATTACAAATCACGCAAACTCAAATCGTACTGCTTCCTTAATTAATGGAGAACCTTATCTAATTTAAAATTTCGTATTTAAACATTTTAAACAAGGCCGGAATTTATCACAAAATAGGGCTGTGAAAATTGAAATGCGATAAAACTTTCACGAATCCTAACGAGCTCAAATCTTATTAGGGTTTATGGATCGAATCCAAAACCTCTAACCTGGCTCTGATACCACTTGAAGGGATACGGGGAAATCCTCAAGCGCATCACGGAAGAGCGATGATATCATTGTATGCGATCGGGAGCGACTAGTCGCACTAGTTGCTCGATGCAGCGGAATTTAAAAAAAATTAATGTGTTGAAAACACATGATCCAAGAACACTTCTTGGATCATTTCATCTAAACCTCAAATAGGTATTAAGATTACCTCTTGAAGTGTGGTTGCGATCGATTCTCTAAACGAAGAGACCTCCTGTCTCAAGTCCGATCCAATGGAGGAGATGCTTGCGAGCACGTTGATGAGACACGTCCTTCTCGCAATCCATGTTGATGATCCAAGTGGGGAATCTCCTGATCTCGTCACACGAGATCCGATGTCTTCATCGCGAGCGAGGCACATTGAAGGAGACAGATATCTATGAGCAAATACTTCGACAACATAACGACGATGCTGCGGCGATGGCGACTCTCTCAAGGGCTCCATGACGGAAGGCCACAATAGAAAGAAGAAGAGAGTCTTGGCATGTAAAGAGAGGGAGAGAGCATTAGTTTATGCTGTAAACGTATAAAACAAAGAGCAATGGGTGCCGCTTCTTATATAGGGTTTTTGGATCCATGGATCTCAATCTGTGGACAACACAATATCAATGGTTGAAATTGATTTGTGTTTCTTTCAATGGCCATGATCTTGTTGTTAAAGTACAAAAACAATTAATTTAATTCAAATTAATATATATCGATAAATCAATATAATTAATTTCAAATAAAATTAATTAATTAATCTTGGAGATGATATGAAAATTGACGTTATCCCCTAAACAAAGGGGAGAGTGGGTTTATCTCCTCAATATCTCGTGAGATCTCATTATCTCATGAGGTCTCATTGTCTAATGATATTTCCAAGATTTTCAACAACACTTGTTGTAAATTATTTCACAAATATAATTCATAATTATCTTTTCCATTGGAAAAAATATGAATCACATTCAAATCCTAAAATAAAATGTAAATTATATTTTCAATTAACCATACAATGTGAATCCAATTCACATCAATAATTAATTAACAATTATAAATCACAATACGATCTCTATAATATATTATAAATCACATTTATAATATAACTGATTAATATGGATAGTGCTATCCACATTATTCATATCCATGATAATTAAATCACATTTAATCATCTTGGATCTCTATTCTTATGTACCCAAATAATATGAATCACATTCACATTATTCACGTATTTGATAATTAAATCACATTTAATTATCTCAGATAACTCTCCTTATAACATGAATCAAATTCATATTATTCATGATAATTAAATCACAATTAATTATCCATTTTATCAATGCTCGGATACATATATCAACAATGAAATTATCCATGAACTCTTTCAAGGATAATGAGATTTCTCCACGGATACGTGGAGATAAGGACAATGTGTTTGTATTGTTCTATGTAGAGTGACTTAGATATTGAGATCACATCTCAAATCCAGATCTTGTGGACCTCCCATGGATGCTTTATTAAATCAATACCGCAAATCTAATCTTCTCATTACACCTGAATCACATTCAGATGAATGTCCAACATTTGGACAAAGATCAGATTACTTCTCTATGAGAGGAGTCACTAAAATCGAGACCTGTTTCATCATCCATCAGAATGGAAGCATCATGGTTATATAAACGTTTAATATCATATCACCACTAGGCATTCCTAATACGTGCACATCCTGCATACTGGAAGACCCAGAATAAATCCAAAGTTTTAGATCTCTTTTAGACTGTCTCCTTCAAGATTTTATCATTAAGGTTCTCATTCGATCATTGGGAGTCGGTATCGATCATATACTTTCCAAAAGCATATATCATATCTAGGTGTTGATCATATACTTTCCAAAAGCATATCAAACCTTACAAATTCAGTCAAGCTTCCAAAGCGAGATGACCATGCTTGGAATTTGATTCTTCTCAATACCTAATGAGTGAGCTCATGTCTTCCAGTTCAACAATGAACCTATATGATCCCTTTGAGAGATCATATTACTCATATGCCCTTGCATGCAAACCAGCACGCCGGTGTATAGACCTTGGTTAGGTCATCAACCTATAGGTCTGCCCAATGTACATACTCAGACATATAGTAACACATCTGTCTCCGATCAGAGGATGCGTGCTAATATCGTGATAGCATACGACATAGGTCTTTGGTTATCTGGATCTCGTTAAGTCAACTCTTTGACCTAACTAATCTGACACCTCCGAATCTCTATTCCCATGCAGAGGACTTGCTTCAAGAGGTCGGTCAGATATCAACCAAATGAGAAAGGATTGTCATCTCCTACACAGGCTGGAGATCATCTCTTAACAATCATTTGACGGTGCTTGATGAGTCCTCAATCTAAATCTTTAGATATTCATCCCAGCACCATCCTCTAAGATTCAATAATTCAATCAACGGTTGTATAATTATTAAGATGGCCATGGTACATAACCCTAATTTTACCAAGGGACCTATTATGCAAATTACTCATTCTTCATTCAGATCAGGGAATGATATTTGCAATAAAATTTATTGCATAATGGCTTGATGTGGGCTCGCGTGCCCAACAATAATCTCGTGATTTCATCCAATGAAATCCGATGCTTTCTTCAAGAGCATGAGGTCTCGAGTAAAATGAAGAGCCATGAGTAATCGATCCGGTAGCACAATGGTAGGGCAGCAACAACGACGATCTCTACAAACCCTAACCATGTGGACAACCATAAGGTTGAAAGAGAGGGAGAGGGTGGACGTGTATAATGGTTGAGAGAGATAGAGAGATAATGGTTGCCTTCAACTTAATTGTGTCTTTCTTCTAAAGAAAATGCTTGGGTTAGTCTTTCTCATAAAGAAAATTCGATGGTGGAGATGCACTCCTAATTGATATCAATGGTAAATATTTTGCTACAATAATTTGAAATATAAATCATTAATTTTAAAAGAAAAATAAGTTGAAGACATTCTTCAACAAATTTAATTCACTTAAAGTCAAAACATTCTCGTGAATAAAGAGAAAGAAGAGAGCCACACTCCATAAATGTGAAAACAAGAAAGCCTCTTTCCACATTTGTGGTGGATGTCCACTATGGACTGGGGAGAGAGATTTTCTCTCTCCAATAAACTTTAAATCTTTATCCATAGAATTGCTTATCAGTAAAAATATCACCAAATAATTTGCAAATTATTTCTAACAATTGCAAACAATTCAATGATTAATTATGAATCATATTCATTCATCCAATATTAAATATAAATCTTATTTACATTCAATTGTAAAATGTGAATCCAATTCACATTTAATCATATAATGTGAATTCAATTCATATTTACTTATAAATTGTAAATCTTATTTACAATTAAATACCTCTACAATATTTTGAATCACATTCACAATATTTATGGTTACTATGGATAAAGCTATCCATATTATTGTTATCTATGATAATTAAATTCATATTAATTATATTAGATGTCCATCTACATATGTCCGAATATTGTGAATCATATCCACATTATTAATGATAATTAAATCCAAATTAATCATGATGTTTCCAATGTTCAGATATTATATAATGGAACTATTTTTGAACTCTTTCAATATATTGTACCGGCTCTCTAAATACTTGAAGATAAGGACAGACCGATTGTATGTTCCATGTATAGTGATTTGGATAGTGAGATCTAATTTCATATCCAGATCTAGAGGACCTTTCAGAGATGTTGATCTAGTAAGATAGAATATTAATCTTCTCATTGCATCCAAATCATATTCATACAAATGTCCAACATTTGGACTAAGATTGGATAACTACTCTACTGGTGGAGTCACTAAAATCCAAATGTTTATTCACTCCCTCGGAATGGCAGCGTGATGGTTATACAATCAACTAAGATCACATCACACTTGAGTATTCCTAATATCCGTACATCCTGCATATTGGAAGACTATGATTAAACATGAAGTTCTGATCTTATTTGAATTGTTTCCTTTAGGGTTTTATCGTTACGTTTCTCATTCGATCACTGGAGTTGATATTGATCATATGATTTCTAAAAGCATACATCATACCTTCCAATCATGTCTTGTTTCTGAAATAAAACGACCAACACTGGAATCTTGTTTTTCCCAATATCTCGTGAGTGAGATCATGTCTTCTAGTTCAATAGTAAACTTGTATGATCCCTTTGAGAGATCTTATTACCCATACATGTTCATATGCACATCAACTCGACGGTTTATAAACCTTGATTAGATCATCAGTCTAATGGTATGCCTAATTACATACTGATATAATAGTAATAAATCTATCACTGGTCAAAGGACATGTGGCAATACGTGACAACATAGGACATAGGTCTTAGTTATCTCGATCTTGCAAAGTCAACTCTTTGACTTAGCTCATCCAACACCTCCGAATCACTATTCCTATGTAGAAATCTGCATCAAGAGGTTGGTCGGATGTTAGCATTTGGAATAAGTATTGTCATATACTTCTCAGGTTAGATATCCCTTCTTGATAATTACTTAAAGGTGTAGTTGAGACCTCAATCTAACTAACTCTTTAGACATTTGACCCTACACCAGTCTCAATGATCCAACCTTTGGATCAATAATTGTATGGTATTAAGATGGCCATGGTACCTAATCCTATTTGTATGAAGGGACCTATTATGCAAACATGTTATTATTCATTTCATATTATGGAATGATGTGCAATAACCTTTATTACATAATGGATTGTCGTGGGCTCACATGTCCAATAATCTTCCACTAGCCCTAAGAGTCATTAATGGACTAATCTTCAAATGCAACGTCGTGTGATAATCATAAGCTATTTAGATAAATAGCTTAGTCGACTAGTCACTCTGTCCCTAGTTACTATGCCAAGTCCTTTCAAATACTTACATGTCTCCTAGTAACTCTGATCGCATCCAATGCGATTGTTGATTCTTATGCAACCTATACTCAATCTTGTTAAAGTATTCATAGTGCCTTGCATCCTTCTAATTTTAGCCTTTTTCACCACAACTCAATAGTTATTATAACCATAAAGGGATTTCTATTATCCTTATCAGAATATCCTTATGCTCGGAGATCTCTATCTCCTTATAATAAGACATAGTCTTAAGTCTTGTAAGATTTCTATAGGTAAGACTTTTAGAACACTATCTACAAAGTCTTCAGTTCTTAAGGATAAGACTTTGAAATCACTATCTCTAAATTACTGTTTCCTCGAAGATGTTTATTATTACTGTAATTAAGTGTTTATCTCCATATTAGGATTCGTAACAATTTACCACTCTCACTGCATGACAGACATCTGGCTTTTGTATATATCTGGAAAATGTTAGGCTTCTTATAGTTGATGCACAAAGGGCATACAATATTAGCATTCACATACTCAACACTTTGAGGTTTTATCCCTTCATATAGGTCAGTACCATATCTTAAGGGAATGAAGCCTTCTTGGGAATTTCCTATGTGGAATCTTTTCAAAGTGTACACTTCATATGACTATTTCAATGCCTCTTCTCATTGCTTCTGAACAACTTAAGAACTAAGATCAGAGAGGTATCCTTAAGATCTTTTATCTCAAGGGCATGTGACAACAAGATTATATAACACTTCTTATTATCCTTATATCATTTCAAATGTTTAGGATTTTATCTACATTTAGCATGATGAACACAATGACACTCCCATTAAGCTTCACATGGTTCATCAAGATTCTGTCTAAAATTATAACCTTTATAATTTCATCAAATATAATTTTACAACTACGAGAAGCTTATTTGAGTCCTTAGAAGGAGTAATTTAGATTGCACACCTTGTTGTTCAGCTGAATGGATATAGGTTCCTAACGCTCGATCTTGGAGGGCATGCAATGTCCGACAAATATGATCTGACAATCGTTTTAGTGGCCTCTCTTGTAGTACTTCGAATGTGCAAAATCAAGCTATGAAAACAATCAATCGACAATATAGATAGAACAATAAAGAAATGCAGGGTCAAATTTATTATACCCAACATAAGATGTGTATAAAATCAAGTGTAGGAGCCCAACCATTGAGAGCAAACTGGATAGGTATAAGTATCATTAATTATTAAAAATCAAATATAAATATTTTTGTACTTTTTTGATTTTTGTTTAATTTTTTGTGGTTTTAATTATATTTATTTTTTTATGTATTTTAGCTGTTTTATATTTTTTATTTTTTAAAATTATAATTTTTTATTTTTTTTAGTAATTTTTAGTTTTTTATGGTATTAAAGATATATTAGCTATCTATATATAATAATACCAATATAGATATTGTAAACAAAATATAAGGACATATAATAAATATATAAATCAATATAAAGATATATAGGGACAAACCTTTTTATTTTTTAAGGTTATAAATATATATTATATATTTATAATTATTATTGATAATATAAAATATAAAAGTAATATAATATATAGTATAACTAAGGTTTTCTACTTTTAAATATATCTATATATAGTCAAAATTTAGAAATTAAAATATTTTTGTTTTTAAATATTTTCTCTATTTTTGTGATTTTATATTTTTTTTGCTAATTTTTATGTATTTTTAATGTATTTAAATATACAGAACAATGAATATAATATATATGTCAGATTTATTTAGGAGTTAAAAATAAATAACAATCTCAAGAAATCACAATAATATTTTCAATATATATTATATAATATAAAGAAAAAAGGATATAAGAAACTATTTTGTGGTCTTTTAATTATTTTTTTAATCTTTTATGATTTTCTATTTTAAAGCTTTCTATTTATATTTTTTGTTATTTTTAATCTGTAGTTAGAATATATACTAATATATATACTAATTTTTTTTGATATTTTTAAATAGAGTTTTACATTTTTGCATTTTTATAAGGAAACATGGAATATTTAGCTCATATTCTATTTTTAAAAAAAACTAAAATGCAATATAAGTTTAAGTAAAAATTATGACATCAACAGACATCACATCAGACATGTACTATAATTTTCTCATAATTTAATAAGTACGTGAACTATTTTATAAACATATAAAAGAAAGAAATAGAATGCATAGTCTAGTAGGGGTATAATCACAATTAAAATATAATACAAGGTTCTACATGTAATTTTCCATGAAATTTTTCACTTATTTTAAAAAATTTAAAGATTAAAAAGAAACATAGGAATTCAGAGGGTTCTCTAAGGAATTAGCCTAGGCGCCTCACGTGGGCAGTCACACGAGGTGACCCAATGAAGGATCGATTTACTATTTACAATAAGTTTAACGGTCCATTGCAACTTTTACAAAAAAATAAATTTAAAAATAATATTTATAGGGCTAAAATGGAAATACAAAAACGACGAGGGTTGCATGCAATTACGACAAAAAAGGCACGATAGGACGGCTAGTATTGTGCCACATAGGCGCCACTTATGATGAACGACGAAGATGCAGGCACCGTTTCACTCTTTAATCCACAACCAGATTAGATATGGGCCAGAATCTATCTGACAACTCTCGAGGTGTCAGGAAGACACCTCAAGAACTTGGCCTTGGAACACTTTGCTCTGATGTTCCTCCTTACTCTGGTCGCCAATCGCCTTGCCAACTGGCGTTATGGCTTCATGGGGGTACCCCACCTGTGTTGGAGGTCTTCAAACATCTCCAGGTCCCATCGATGGAGATATGGGGGTCCTTCAGTTCACGACACGGAGGATGTGTTCGTCATCTGCTTTTGGCTTTTGACGCATCATCAAGCTCTACTTCATGCACCAAAATGTTAGGTGGCTCGAGGCGAAGCTCCTTAACCAGTTGTTGAAGATGGAATGCAGGTTACTGGAGTCGACGACGATCTCTGATGAGCTGATGGAAGAGGAAACATGAACGACCTCGATTATTACAAAATTGAGGGTGATAGATGGGGGGTTTGTGGAGAAGCGATTGGGAATGAAAATGGGGTGAATCAGAGGCAGAATATTGTCAGGGTATGACGAATTCAAGCTGGAGCTCGATGCTCTGACTAACAAAGATCTAGGAAATTAACCTAATCTATAGTTAAAGTCTGAATTTAAATTCTACACTAAACTTTTAGAATGAAATTACACTAAGAAAAGCATGAAAATCAGCTCATACCTGGGGGTCCAGTGAGCAGAAGGAAGGCTCATCGGAGGTACTCCACATACCTTGGACCATTGAATCCCACCTCTTATCCTCGATTATAAGTCCTAGAGGAGCATGTTGTCACCATGAAGACTCTACAAGGGGTTCATATTGGGTTTATGATGTGATCTCATGATCAAACTCAAGAAGGGGCGAATTGGGCTTTATTTATACACATGAAAGGGGTTGTTGGAGATCACGAGATGGAGTGAGGTGGAGTGGTCGATTGGGAGATCAAAGGGTACGGTGAAATGGTCGGTCGTATGGGGAAGAAATGAGATGAAAGGCTCGAAGTCTGAATCGACGTGGATGAAGCCAAAATAATGGAGAAGGTATGGGATTGGTGGATTCTAACAAAGGAGAAGGGTAGGCCGTACAGTTGACCGACAATCAACAATCCGCACCATGTGGACCTACCAGAAAATTCAGGGAAGTAATTCCTTGAAAATTTCAATTAGAAATATTAACAATTTTATTATTTATAGGTTAAAACATGAAAAATGTTCGTTATTACATGTAGTATTTTATTATGATTTTTATTTCTTTATGCAAAGTTATTTATTAGATGTAAATATTTACATGTATATAAATAGGTATATATACTTGTATTTATGGAATATTAATTTTTATTTTGTATTTTATATTTTATTATTATATACACATAATTTACATTTTTGTAACTTATTTAATTACATATTTACATATTTTTATTGTATTTTTCTGATTTTATTTATTTACTTAAATAAATACGTATATGTATTACATATGTATAGTTTACCAATATATTTTATTACTTTATTTATTTTAATGTATTTTTGATGGTTTTATTTTATGTTTATTACTCATATGTATTTCAAATATAATTTACAAGTTTCTAAATATAGTAGAAGTAAATAGATGAAGAAAGAATATATTATATAGTGTATACAAATATACAATACAATATGGACCCAAAAGTAAGCTTCTGCATATCGACTCCAAATTAAATGAAACCACCTTCATTAAATAGATAATTTAATTTTATGAACAATAAAGGTAAGTTTGGTCAATTTGATTATTTATGGAGGAGATACATGTATGTGATGTTTTCTTTGTGATCTTTTGTTCTGGGTATCCCATGTTCACTTTGTATTATTTTTCTTTGAAATTAATTTTGCATTTTTGTGTACGATGTTCAATTGAAGGTTTTATTATTAAAGGTATAAAAAATATGAAAATAAAATAGGGCCCTAAAAGGATATTTTTAGTAGATAGAAGTTGGGTTTTAAGTGTTCTCTCTACAATTGGTCTGTCATATATACCCCTGCTTTATTCGTTGTCGACCACGTCATCATGATGACCTAGTCTTGGGGTATGATCTCATTCAGTGTCTTTGACACTTCATTTCTTTTTCTTTTCTTTCTTTATTCTTTTATTTGGAATTAAATACCAATATTTATATAATATTTATTAGCCAATAAATGAATGTTAATTTATACAAATAAATGATATATACACTCATTTAGCTAGGGATTTGAGGCCAAAATAAAAGAATAAAGGTGATGAAATGGATATTCATCACCCCCAATACTTGCCTTTTCTAGTCCGTAGCAAACACATGACAATGAGTGCAGAAAAAGAATGAAATTGGCAAAAATCGGATATCCTCCAATATCGACTACACTAAACTTGTCTTAATAAAATCAAAGTTTGGAACTCAATTAAGACCTTTGGATTTTACATTTGTTCGGAACCACATTTAGGTTAGGAATTGTGACTCAATAGACCATAGGTTCGACGCTCCTCTATCCAGTTCAATTCATAGCTTGGTTATAACCATCCTTTCAGTTGTATATTCTCACAACCTTGAAATGACAAGTACCAAGTGTATGGATTGGGTTAGCTCTTCCCATACAAACAGTTGAACTATCAAGTGGTCTCCTCCTCTGGTATTTCATCCTTGGGGAGATGGAAATATTCTTCTCAGTTCAAGTGCATGCGAATTTAAAATCGAAAGGGGAGGAGCTAGGAGAATGGGAAAAGAGGTGGAAATGGACCAGTGTAGTCACATTTCCTTGTGAAGATGAGATAGTGTAACTGAGTCCTTACCAAGATACATGCCTTTTCTGTAATCTCTTGTGGAATTTTCGATTTAGGCTTCTTTTTGGATGTTTTCTTTATATAGCATTGCTAAGCATTCTTGTTTTGCCCTGATGGATATAGAATCTTTTGTTCCGCCCATGTTTTGGGGTCTTGGAAAAAGTTGTGCTAGAAGACCATTCCTCATTCAGAGCTTTATTTCAATCCCATCTTCAATCGTTAGATGTCCATGCTACAGAAGGAAGTGTGCTAAAGTACAGGTTTCGACAATCCCCGAGAATGGTTCCTGAGATGCCCTTGACGAAGCGGCCTAGTATCATCCCTACTTAGAATCCTAGATCTTTCAATAGTCCATATGGGTTGAGCTAAGTGTTAAATGTGAGGTATCTAGACAAGCCACTATCTCAAGAGTCACACAGATGACATGAAGGGTTCTTGTTAGACACATTAATCGACACAAGAATATAGTCTTATGGAATATAAGCAATTAAGTCAAGGTGATCAAAAGCGTCCCAATTCCAGTCCTAAAGGGATTCCTCAATGAAGTGGATTAAGTTCTAGACCAAGCTCCAATCTTCTGACTTTACTTAGACTTGTTCAATTGTCACTATCATTCTAAAAAATGCTGATGTAAATGCATTGAAGTCTTTTTGTGAAACTGTTTTCTTATTTTGTACTTTTTATGGATTTTTGAAGAAGGTTTTGCATGTTTTTATGCAACTTTTGATAATATTTTGCAAATTTTACGAGATTTTGAAATTTTGAAATTTTAGTTATTTTTTATAAGATTTAGTTAAAGAAGTATGTTCAAATATATTACACAGGAATGCGTGCATATTTACAAGAATTAGGTTTGTATTTACACTAGTAATTTATACAAGAGTTAATTGTTATTCATTATTCACCGGTTTATAAATTTAAGGTTTATACATATTTTTATAAATAATTTTATTTATTATATTTATGTATAAGGTTCTCAAAATAGTTTGACAATATTTTTTAAATATTTTGAAAATTTATTTCTGCAAATATTTTGACAAATTCTTTACGAACATAAATGTATCATTTTGCAAAGATTTTTAAAAGGTATAAATAGATTTTTAACATAATTTTGCAACCATTTTCCAAACCATTTGCAAAGTGAATTTTCAAAAAAAAATCGATGAAATGAAATATAATTTTACAAATATTTACAAAGGATTTTTACAAAGGTTCGAAAACATTTTACCAAACATTTTTCAAACCGTTTTCAAAAGTTTTTTCAAGATATTTTCCAACCATTTTTCAAATTATTTTGCAAAACATTTTATAACCATTTTATTAATCATATTTACCAAGAATTTTGAGAAATCTTATACATATTTATTATGTTCTTTGTAGTTGATTAATCATATACCCTTACCCAATATGGAATGCTAGCCATATTAATTAAAAATACCAAATTATGAGTTTTGGCTAAAGTATATACATCATATATATGACCCCCCTATACATAAAATTTTAAAAATATAAAATACATATACCTTTTAAAGATCCATAAAAATTAAATATTAAAAATGCACAAAAATTAGAAAAATAGTAAAAAAATATAAAAACAATTATTATTAATTATTATTCATTAATAATAATTATACTTATTCTCTGTTGTTCTAAGTGGTCCGACCCCTACACTTACGCACTTTACACATATTTTGTATGGTATAATAAATTTCAAGTCACGTTTGTTTTCATTGCATATATTATTTGTGGGTTGATTGTTGACTTATTCAGATTGTTTGAGTACCGAAAGTTAAGGGAGTGTTGATAAAGCGATAGTCTCATCTGATATGTGGGACACCTCAGGCTCCTCCAAGACTAGATGTTTGGTACCTCGAGCATTTCGACTAATGATCAAGCCTTCAATATTATCACAAACATGTGTACATTCTTTGACCAGAGATAGATATGCATTTATATAAATGAATGTGCAAATTTAGCATATTAGTAGTTTGTTTTCCTGACGAAGTATATATACCAGTGAGTTGGTGTGCATACAAGAAAATATGAGATGTCCGATCTCTCAAAGGTATCATACATGTTCATATTTATTAGACCGGAAGACATGATCTCAATCATGAGATAATTGGATTACAATATAATCCATTGATGGTAATCTTGTTTATGAAATAGGATAAGAATTCAAGAATAATTATATATGATATTGGAAAGCATATGATTGATATTGTCATACAATGAACAATTAAGAATACTATTGACAAGCCCTTGAAGGATGCAACCAAATATGGCATTGAACTTCATGTCTATTTAAAGTATTTCATTATGTAGGATGCATGAGTATTGGGAATGCTCTAGGTCGATGCGATTGTAATAGATTGTATACCGTTGCACTTCTAATCCGAGGGAATAATGAAACCGGGTGAACTATAGTGACTTCGCAGTGAGTCTAAAAGAATGAAAATTAATTGGATTTGATCTCAATTTATAAAATCACATTATAGATACAAAGAGTGGAAATGGATCTAAAAGAGTTCAGAGTCAGTTAGAGAAATTGGTTGAATGCCTAATTAAATCAGATAACTCAATGTCGTTTGGATCTTGATATTATTTGTTAATATAAATATCAAGTAACTATTGCATGGTCTATATAATTTTCCTGATATTATCTCTAAGTATTCATGAATGTTTGTCTACGAAACATAATTGGATTAAGAGTCATACATTGACAAAATGACTATCAAGATAATAATAAATACTATCATTAATAATTAATATGGGAATATGTGAATGTGGTTTACATAGTTTGTATTGAATTAATATGGATATTGATGAATCTCTATTTCATCACCTTTATTCTTTTATTTTGGCCTTAAATACCTATTTAAATGCATGTATATAACATTAATTTGTACAAAATAACACTTATTAAATCACAGAAAATATTGTATACAATAATGAATACAATACTATATTTAATCCAGAAATAAAAGAATATAGGAAGAAAAGAAAAAGAATGAAGTGTCAAAGACACTGAGTAACCCCAAACCCCAAGACCCAGTCATTAGATGACTTAGTCGACAATGAATAAAGTAGGGGGAGACATGGCAAAGAGACTGTACCGAAAATAACTCAGAAATCATAATTTTATATCTCCATAACATACCTTTTTGTGATCTATTTTATTCTTCCATTTTTATGCTTCAAATATTAAAACCTTCAAGATAAATGTTGTACATAAAATATAAAGAAAAATGCGAAATTTATTTCATTAAAAAATAATGCACAGTGCACTTGAGACACAGATAATAAAAAGTTGTAAAGAAAACTTTACAGACCTGTATATTCTCCATACAGATCAAAATTCAATGAACTCACCTTTATTGTTCATAAAATTAAATTATCTATTTAATGAAGGTGGTTTCATTCAGTTTGGAGTTAAGATGCAAAAGTTGGCTTCTGGGCCCTTATTGAGCAATATACATGTATATAATATTCATTATATTTATTCTTCATTTTTTTTAAATTTCTTATATTTTTACATATTTGTACATATTACACAAAGTACATGCAAATAATAAAAATAAAAGAAAGCCAACACATCCATTAAAATAAATAGTGTACTTTAATATATAGATGAATTTATCTATAAAGTACCTATATAATAAATAGACCTAATTATTTAAAAACAGTAAAAATAAATAAATTATAAATTTATAAAATATAGAAATGTGTAATAAAATAAATTATAAATTTATAAAATATATATAAAAATAATTGAATACATATTACGAAATAAAATAAAAGAGGACAAAAACAACTGTATATACCTATAAACATACATGTAAATATTAGTGCATAATAAACTAGCATGTAAAAATAAATAAAAATCAAATACTACATAAACTTATGAACATTTTCGATGTTTTCTTAAAAAAATAAATAAATCATTTTCTATTTTAAATATAATTAATAAAGGTTTTCCCAAGGGAATTTTCAAGTTGGTCCATGTGGACCAACCAGAATGCAGGGTCTATTGACCAACGGGTCAACTGTCCTTGAGCCCCTCCCCCTCATGTTAGAACCTCACCTACTCCTCTCTTCTTCTTTTTCACTCCGTCCTCCATGCCTCCACATTCCTCGATCCCTTCCCCAATTTGCATCCCTATCGTCCTTCTTATTCGCTGATACCAGAATCCCTGCCTACCACCATCCTTCTTCCCTCAATCTTCTCCAGCATTTTTCCAAAACACACTTCTATAAATAACCCCTCCGCATTCTTTTGCAATTTTGATCCCTTCTACTCAACTGTAATCCCTAGATTCAGCAAGGATAGAGCCCCTCAGTGACAGGGAGGCGTCAATTTCCGAGTCAAGGCATGGACAAGGTTGGAGGAAGGTGATCCAGGTCTATCGAGCTTTGCCCCGACGAACTCCTCTGCTCCATGCCTTTAAGAAGGTATGAGCTGATAAATTAGGTTTTTCTTGTTGCATTTCATTTTAATGGAGCAGATTTAATCTTAATTTGATTAATTAGATCATCTTGTTTTCTAATCACTGGAGCACTAGGCTCCAGCATCAAATTCTCTATGGTCACATTGTTTCGACCCGCCAAATCACTCCCATTTACATCCTCTTCCTATTCTCCATCATCCCCCTCGTTATCCCCCTTTATCTAGTACATATAAAGTGGGATCAAAGCTTGCTCCTCCACCTTCGTTGGAGCTCCCCCACCCAGTCGATTTCATCATATTGCTTCTTCAATAAAGGGATGAGGAGATATCCCTTAGTCCCCTATGTTTTTTGTGCAAGAGAGCAATCCGGAGATAACACCTGGAGTAGCACTACAAACCTCAAATAGAGGCTCCATGTGGTTGAAAGCCAAGACCCCACCGATGGGCCCCGCACTCTTTTGAAGGTACCTGCATACGTGCATGAGCTACAGGAATGTGGAGCGACCACCGGAGAGGCGCAAGAAGGCTAGACATAGTAGATATAAGTGACCACATATTGTTAGAGCCCTATTCTTGGGGTGTTCTTCCAGACACTCAAGGACAATTCGATCAAGGAAGGCAACCCTGATCTAATATGGGTCGTTCATTCATTAGGCTACCCATCACCTCTTAGCATCATAGATCAAGACACGTGGTGCACACACAACCACCCAATCACACACCTTAAGTGGGGTTAATTGCACAAAACCCGCTCCACTTTTTTGTAATTATTAAAAGCTCATGTAAATAGTTAAATACCCGTTTACTTTTGTATAAAATTTGCAAGGCCCCCCATACATTATTAAATATTGCATATCAGTCCGTGTAACTCACATGGTCCCCCACAAGAGTTGGGAAAATTTCAAGGTTACCCTTTCAGCTTTTGTAATTTCCGTTTAGTCTTGGAATTTCGTAATTAAGTTCAAAACTTTTGGTTTAATTGCATGTACCCCTGTACTATATTATTTTTGCAAATATACCCCTTTTGGGACTTATATTTATTTGTTTGCATTTCCATCTTGTTGAAATAGTTTATGTGCTTATAAATTTGTGTAAAATTATAGGACATGCTTTAAATGATGCTTAATCATATCATGATTTTTATTTGTCATATTGTTGCATTTCCTATTTTTTAAAAATCAAATATGTGCTATTTATTCCCTATTTAGATATAAAAATACAAAAATTATAAAACCACCTTTGACAATTTCAAAAAAATAGATATTGTGTTACTATAGAATATCACTCCAGATAAAAAATATCAAAAATATAAATGAAAAATATATAAAAATTTAAAAACCCTCCTAACCCTATAAAAATATTCAAAAATTATATAAAATCCAAAAAATAGTTTTATTCTACATATTTTTATTTATATAGCATATTTTAAATAATTTTGAATAATTTTGAACTTATTATCTACTTTTCTAACTCAAAACAAATCGACCTATTTATTAACTCCTTTTTTATAGTATTTCAGACTTTAAAATTTTATAAAAATTAGCGAAAACCATCAAAAATCTTAAAAATAGAGAAAATTGTAAAAAAAACAAAATCACTTTTTTTTATATTTTTTGAGTTGTTATTGTTATATTTATAAATATAAAACTCTTTGTTGATTATATATACATACATAAATACTTATGTACTTATTAATATTAATATTATTATTATAAACACCTATAAATATATTTTAAACCTTTAACAAAATAAAAAGGACTATTCTTATTTGTATTTACTGAATTTTTATATATTTATTATATATATTATGTATGGTACTTATATTTTACGTATCATTATATATAGGTGTATATATATACTTATTATATATTCTAAAAAGAAAAGGAAATTAAAAATCAAAAAATTTAAAATAAAATAAAAATTATAAAATATAAAAATATAAACATTAAAAATATATCAAATTAAATTTAATTAAAAACCCACAAAAATTTAAAAAGAAGAAAAAGTACAAAACATTTGTTGTTTATTTGTTGACAATAAATACACTTATCCACATATTTAGTCTATGTATTTCGAAACTCTACACTTATTCATTATGCACATATTTTGTAGAGTTAAAATAAAACAAGTTTTGACTCACACATTTTCATAGATTTATCTTAGATTGCGGATTGATTGTTGATTTGTTTGATTTATGACGTTTTGAGTAAAGAGCGATCAAAACAGTGATTGTCAGACCTGGCTTGTTAGGCACCACAAGCCCTCCAAGATCAAGCATTAGGAATCCCTCTCCGATCTCTCTATCAAATGGCACCGTTTCCAAGGAGCAATGTAGGATAGGTTCTTAGTAGACATATTTTCTTTCATATTTTTCTTTTTTTATGAATAATTATTTATATGCTTCTGACATTTTTCTTTGTTGAACTTCTTGCAAGAAATCGCGTAGTGAAGGTGACTTATTTGGTAGTCGGTGCACCCGAGATACGAGAATATTCACCTTCTCTCTATAAGTCAATTGGAGAGAGAGAGCAGATATTAGTGTAGCTTTTTCCTTTATTTTGTGCGAGAGAGAGAGAGAGATACTTTTTTATTTGTACTTAACTAATTTGTAGTAATACATATACATGGATATTTTTGGACACTTCACACTCTAAGATCCATTGTTCGGGTGATTGTTCATCTGGGGCCTCGTCGATTTCTGTGTTTTCTGCGCTTTCTACCCTTTTATTCTCCCTATTTTTCCACTTTTTTCTTTGTTTTCTACATTTTGAGTTTTCCACCTTATTTTCATTTATTTTCTGTGATTGAGCCCTTGGATTTTAGGAACTGCTCGATCAAGTAAATTAGTCCAAATAGTTATGCATGCTCTTATAGATCTACTTTTACACTTAGCTCAAATTAATCAGGTTCTTCATGACAATAGCAGCTCCTGCTTTGGGCGATTTCACCAGCTTACATTACATGTAGAATAATTTAAATTTCTGCCATACATCCTACATGGAGAGTGCTGGGAAGCACTATAAGTCTCCTTACTTTGCATGCATCATTAGAAACTAAGGTGAGATTTCCAACTTAGTATCAACTTGCACGACTATTTTGTCATCTCTCGCAATTTTGTATCACTTATGAAATTAAAGGAAAATACAAAAAAATATTTGGTATATGATTTTGAAAAATACTCAAAAAAGCGAAAATAAAATATAAAAACAAGGGGACGATTTAATAAATTTTGACCTTAACTAAAATTCATAACAAACCATCATTTTTTGGGGTGCTTAAAGCCCACATTTTTTTCAAGTACTATCTGGACTAAGTGAGTCATGACCCATAAGGATTAGAGCCCAAAACCCAACCAGAATACTTCCTTATAATTAATTGGATTCATGAAGTACTGGTGCTTCTATGGTACATAGACGAGTAGGGCCTTATTGACGACGGTGTTCTCACTTTGTGTAGAACATCCGATCTGGTCCAAAGTATTGAGCTTAGACCACACCCTCACAAGTGTGTTTGTCTCTCATCTTGCGTTCGAGTACATAACTTGCAGGGGAAATATTGATTTTGCCTATTGGCTTCCTCCTCTATTCTTTGGTTGAGTAGTGGATCCATACCCAATATCAGGGATTCTTTTTGAAAAAGTGTAGGTTATATGTTACAAAGGAAGTGGAAAGTACGAGATACTTTTTTAGCAATACTCACTTTCTTATAGGGTTACCCTCTAAGGACTTGCTATAAGATTGCCTGAGAATAACAATAAAATTGAAATGATAAAAATAGCCGAACTTTCACAGCTTCACTTGTGTTGGGTTAGTGAATCCATACCTGTATTGTGCTTGTTTGAATTAGAATTAGGTCAAAGATCCAATCATGCGTACTTGCATCTTTTTTCATTTCATCTATTTTTATTTCTCCTTACCCCGCTCATTGTGAGCCTCCAATATTTTCCTCTTCATCTATTGTTCATCACCGTATTCATTCCCTCATCTACTCCGCTTCTATCCAAGATGTCATCTCATGGATGTTTTAGTCAGGACTCCACCAATACGAACATCGACACCATGAGCTCAACATCTTCAATAATTTGAGACAATTCTCGATAACAGATTCAAATCTTGCAAATCGATATCCAAACTCCTCAACTTTTTCCTTAATTCAAATAAATTGGAATCACTCTTTTCCTGCCATTTGCCCCTTGTGGATGGTGATCAATTTTAGTCAATATCAAAATGCTCCATTCACACACATCTAGAATTGAACCTAATTCTAGATCATCTATTCCACCTAGTGCCAAAGACTTTCAATTTGAATAGGATGCATCATTCTATGCAGAATCAACACTAAACCCCATGTAGATCAATTCCTTTGAGTCTGAATCATAGATGGCTTCTCAAGGGAAGGGGAAGGGACCGAACTAGTCAGATCAGGGACAACTGGATCAAAACACTATAAATACACAATTGCTTGCATCCATCCAGGCCATCCAACAGTAGCTAATAGATCAAGATCTTGCTCAGGTTGCCTTCCATGAAATGTTGAATGGTCTGAGAAGAGAAAGAGGGAATAGAGGAGGAGGAGGTGATGAAGAAGAAGGAGATGGACCCCATGGAGAGGTCGTAGATGAGGTGAGGAGACAGTGTCCCAAGCCCACTCTCAAAGAAACTTACAATAATGGCATCAGCCATATGACAGAGTGGATACATATCCATGTAGTCCACGAACATATGGAATTAAAGCATCAATTTCTAGTTCTTCTTCCCTCCTTCCATGGGAACATAAAAGAAGAGCCCTACATCCATATCTAGTAATTATCCCGCATCTGTCGCACCACTCACTACCCTAACATTCCGTTAGGAGTAGCCAAGATGATTTCATTCCCCTTCAGCCTTCAGTGCAAGGCTTTATATTAGATCAATCTTCTAGGGAAGGTCGTGACAATCTGGAAGGAATTGAAGTCAACGTTCCTCCAAAAATATTATCCACTTGGTCATGTCAATCAAATGCGAGCCGGGTCGACAACTTCTCCCAGGATCGCACGAGTCCATACATGAATCTTGGGAGAGGCCTCGTGATTTACATGAGAAGTGCCCCACCATGACATCCCGAGGACCAGCCTGGTCCAACATTTCTTCAGAGGGTTGACTCAAGAAAGTCAGAGGCTTCTGGATGTTGCATGTGGTGGCTCACATTTCAACAAGGATAAAGACATTTTCTAGCAAATTTTTAAATAAATGGATGACGGTGAGGATGCATTGTCTTCTCCCTACACCTATCAGTGGCAGTCACAACTCAACCACAAGATCGTCATTATGGCAGCATCTAGTGAAATTGACATGGATGAGACATGCAACCTCAACATCATAGGAATTCTCCTATCCAAAGTATATATAATTGAAAAGTTATCACAAGACTTGGAGAAGTTATCTGTGATAAAACAAAGGACCTAGCACATGGACAAGCTGGATCAGATTTCAAAGCAGTTGGGGCTGCTTGTGAGCACCATCAATGTCGTACAGTCAGCAAGCCCATCCAACTCAACTCGTGCTGAGTAGAAAGAGACATCATCTCCCATCAACCTCAGTTGAGTGCAGGTCATCCTCAAGTCCATCACATGTATTATGTGTAGGCACTTGGCCAATCTCACCACCGTCGTCGTAGTAGATTGTCTTGGATCAGCTAAATCCCCAACTCCCATCATATGTCGATCAATTTTTCCCACCACCACCTCAAAGCCAAGAGATGAATGACATCTGGAACAATGATGACGAATTGGCATGTCCAGGCAGATAACAATGGGGCCAATCTTTGGTAATAAGGTTGTATTACTAACCTTCCGGTGGGAGGTTTATCCATGGATCACACCAGCCTCTACAACACCAGCCTCTACCATACTGAACAACTAAAGCCAGAACTAGCAATACCATCAGCATGGATGCATTAATACCATGCATACCACAACTACGTGGTTGCTTCCCATAATCAGTATCCTCCTACCCCACAATTTCATCAGCAGCATCTCCCTCCTCATCACAATCTCAGCTATCCATGTCTCTGCGGTATCACTCCCAGCATGGTCAGCACATTGAATCATCTGAGGTCGCTCGTGTAATCCCAACACTTAACGGCTTGGCCCAACTCTTCAAAAGCGTCATAGAGATGTCTCAGAATCTTTACAACCTCATTGCCACAAAAACTCTCATTCAAGCATAGGTTGAGGCGAACCCCAATAATTTCAAATGAAAAGACCAGGTAGTTTATGATATCCAATCCGTCCCATAGAGTTAGATATTTCAGATGATGTTTTATCTTATGTAGTGACTCTTTGGAGATACAGGACTTTGCAGCCATCAACCACTGCTAAGGTGAAGAAGTAAGCTACTTCTAAAGAGTCATCTTCTGCATCAGCCAGTCTTGCGGTCGTGCCGGGTAAGGAAGAAGATGATGGAGGAGCAGCACCAATGCAAGTACACCACCACCCTCAAGAGGAAAACTTATAAAAAATTAGCAAAGCAAAGATCCTTATAAAGAAAAGAATAACCGAAGCCCATATGGACCAGCTCTGGAGGAGTCAGCACCTGTAGCACTTCCAGCCCAGTCTGACGAATCCGAAGCTCATGTGAATAGCTTTTGGCCTATTTTGAATGGCGTCCCACCATTTTGTCAACCATCTGTAAATAATTCTGTAATTAAGAATAATGCATTTTCTTCTGTGAATATTTTATTTCTTGATGTAATGAAAAATACCTAAAAAATAGAAAATTGAAAAAAATGCATTGTACAACCCTAGTGTTGATGAGATTATTGAAAATCTTGTATTGAAAATTCCATTGATGAAAGCCATGGAATACATGCCAGCTATGAAGAAATGATTGAAATAGGAATGTACCACGAAACGTCAAAGCCACAATAACAAATGCAGTGGAGGAGAGAAACACATCCTAGCCATGGCCATGGTAAATGCTATCAGTGATCTCCATCAGAAAAAGAAAGACAAACGAGAACCCAACATCAGATGCCATATTTTTTATCAGACAATTGAATGAACTATGCTTGATAATGGATTTTCCATAAACCTTATTCCCTCCTTCTTGCTTCAAGAATTTGGGATTGGATTGCTCAAACCAAGAAGAATGATGCTGTAGTTTACGGATCGGTCCATCGAGCGACCTAGGGGTTTGTTGGATGACCTTATCAGGGCTATGCAGAACATGCGCTACCCTGTGAACTTTGTAATCATAGACATGGACTCTCTTGCATCATTACTTTATTCTTGTTTGACCATTCCTAAGAACAACTTAGACAGTCATTGACTACAGGTCTGGGAAGATTACATTTTGCTCCAGCACTGAAAAGGTCACCCTTGACATGATCAACGATAACAAAGCCACATCTAATCTCGGGAAAGCAGAATCATCAGGTGAAGGTTGTGGCATTATGGATATCAATGATGAACAAATATCTTTAGATGATGTTCTAACACATGAAATCCTCTCTTCATAAGAGGACCTGGACAACACAGTCAATCCATGTTCACTTTTCTAGTGGGAGATAGATGCATAATCCAAGTCACAGATTAGCATCTTATTCACAGAAGATTCATGCCATTTCGAACATGAATAATACACTGCAGTTATGTTCGACACATTTATTTCAGTGCCAACAGAGGTAGAAGTGAGCAGCACTTCATTTTAAAATTAATAGATCTCGACAGGTCTGAAGTATGCTTTTCTTGCATGTGAAGAACAAATGTATTTAGTCATCATCAGCAGCAAGCTGACCCCATATCAAGAATCATGAGTTCTCGAGGTTCTAGTGAAGAACCTCAAGGAACTTGGTTGGAAAGTATCCGATCTCCACAGGATAAATCCAATTCTATATTCACAACAAATATATCTCAAAGATGATTGCAAAGTATTCTGATAATTTCACAAAAGATTAAATCCCTAATCTTCAGGACATTGTAATGAAAGAAATCACGAAGTGGTGTGAAGTAGGGTTTATTTGTCCCATATCTGACTCCAAATGGGTGAGCCCCTACATGTAGTTCTAAAGAATTTATGGCTCACTCTAGTGAAGAATGACTAAGAAAAGGAGATCTCGACATGAGTACCGACATCTTGGCAGGTGTGTGCTGACTACCACTTCTTGAATTCAGCGACAAAGAAGTATCATTTCCCTCTACCATTCAATGATCATGTTTTGAGCAACTTGGAGGAAAAGAATACTTCTGCTTCTTATATGGGTATTATGTTATAACCAAGTGACGATTACCCCTAAAGACCAAGAGAACATAACTTTTACTTGCCCATTCTGCACCTAAGCTTTTCGAAGAATGCTATTTGGACTCTACAATGCACCAGCAACTTTCCAGAGGTGCATTCTTGTCATCTTTGCCAACATGGTCAGAAGTTTTCTTGATGTTTTCAAGGGTGATTTCTCTATCTATGGTGAGAGTTTTGATTCATGCCTTATGCACCTAGATAGAGTACTACATAAATGACGTGAAGTAATCTTGTTCTATCATTGGAGAAAAGCCACTTCATGGTTATAGAAGGAATTGTGCTTGGCCATGTCATCTCCAAGAGTGACATGGAGGTCGACCCGGTGAAGGTGGATGTGATTTCTAAACTCAAACCACCTCAGAATGTGAAGAATTTGAGATCATTCTTAGGCCATGCTGGCTTCTATCATCGATTCATCAAGGACTTCAGCAAGCTCACCGATCTCTAACTGAGCTTCTTTGCATGGAGACCGAGTTCGTTGTCGATTAGCAGTTTCTCCAATCATTTTATCAGATGAAAGAATTTGTTACTCAAGCTCTCGAACAACATCAACCAGATTGGTCTCTTCCTTTTGAGATCATGATGGATGCATTAGATTTTTTAGTTAGGGTTTTTCTAGGACAAAGAAGAGATAAGATGCTCCATGCCATTCACTATGCCAACAAGACTCTTGTTGAAGCATAGAGAAATTATATAGTCAGTCACAGAGAAAGAGTTGCTGGAGGCAGTCTTTTCATTATGGAAGTTTAGATCCTACTTTCTTGGATCTAAAGTAAGTATTTTCACTAACCACTCTGCCATCTAGTACTTACAACATAACAAGGATGCCAAATCACATCTACTTAGATGGATCCTTCTCCTCCAGGAATTCAATCTAGAAATTAGAAATAAGCTTGGAGTTCAAAATGTTGTAGAAGATCACCTCGCCAGAATTGAAAGCCAAGATACTCAACTGAGCATTACACTGATCACAGATACCTTTCCTGATAAATCCATCCTCAGCATTGGATCTCTCCCTTGGTATGTCGATATTGTGAACTACCTCATCTCTAGGGTGGTTTCACAAGATTGGACGAGAATCAAGAAATACAAGTTCATGTCCGAAATACAGTTTTACTACTTGGAAGATCCACACTTATTCATGGAATGAGAGAATTTCATATGGCGTCAGTGTATTCCTCAAGAGGAGTACACAAGTGTCCTCGAGTACTGCCATAAGCTCTAATCTAGGAGAGACCATTCTGGAAGCAGAACGACAGCAAAGATAATGTAGTGTGGCCTCTGGTGGCCCACACCATTTAAAGATGCGAATGAATATGTGAAAGCATGTATCGAGTGTTTGAAAATGGGAAAACTCCTGAGTGTAAAAGATAGCATGCCTACCAAATTTATCCAGATATCTAATGTGTTCGATGCATGGGGCATTGATTTATAGGTTTGTTTCCTAATTGTTAGGGCTACGAGTACATCCTACTTGTTGTAGATTATGTGAGTTGATGGGTTGAAGCTATCCCTGCTCAAGCTGCATACAACAAAATAGTCTTAAATTCTTGAAGAAAACATCATTTCATGACTCAGGATTCCTAAAATACTCATCTCAAATGGGAGTATCCACGTCATCAACAAGGAGGTAAAGAAATTAACAAAGAAGTATGACATCGATCTCTTAATCACATCTCCTTATCATACCTAATCCAATCGCATGGACAAATTATCCAACAGAGAAATCAGGACGATCCTGCAGAAACTTGTGTGGTCAGATAGAATGAACTAGTCACAACTTCTGGACTCAGTTCTCTGGGCATACAAAACTATCTACAAGCCTCCATTGGGCATGTCGCCCTATCGTCTTGTATACAGAAGTCCATGCCATATGCCCCTGGAATTGATTCACAAGTCACTTCGGATAGTGAATATATGCAACCTCAACTCACAAAAAGGTGGTTAGCAGAGAAAAGTGGATCTGAATATGCTCCTAGAATTCAGAGATTACGCATATGACAACATCTTGATATACAAAGAGAAGGTTGAACGCTAGTATAATAATAATATTAGATGAAAGACCTTCGAACCTGGATATAAGTGGGGTTATTTGACGTGAAATTGGAGATTTTTTCATGTAAATTAAATATAAAATGGACAGGGCCCTACAGAGTCTGAAGCGTGACAACATAATTATCTTGATATCAGAATTATCAGCTAACACAAAACCTTTTATTGTGAATGGTCAGTTACTGAAGCTATATTTAGAGCTCGATACATTTCTAGGCGTTGTCAACTCTGTGCAAGTAATTTTTGATGAAGAGATCATCACTTCAACAACTTCAGTGGAATTGGACAATGCTCCCAAAAATATCTTTGATTAATTTTTCTTCTTTTTCTTTTCTTCTTTTAGTTTCAATTTTCCATTTTGTTCATTCTTTCATATGGCATTCATCACATTTCTATGCGTTATACTTAGGATATGATTCATCCTAAGTAGAGGTGGATGAGTGCACTTGAGTTATTCATTGTTCATTCTCTCGCTCGTCTCTCAATTTTTTACGTTCTTTCTATACTTAGGGATATTTCATCCTATGTATAGGGGCGCAAGCTGACCACATTGATTTTATAAATTATGAATCCTCGATCATCACAATTTTTATATACAGTCTGTTACACTTAGGTATATTTGATCATAAGTATAAGGGGATGACCGACTTCTCATTCTTTATTTAGTTGTTGTAGTATAAACTTAACTATACTTAGCATGAGTTATGTCTTCCTTTTTCTCTATGACATATGAGAACATAGCTCAAGTAAGTATAGGGGGGTCGTATATACATTTTATCCATAACTCATCCTTTATGATTTTCAATAATATGACTAACTAATAAAATTTAAATGCGCATCAATTTTTTTTAATAATGATAAATAAATTGGTTAAAAATGTTTTGCAAAATGTTTTAAAAATGATTATAAAATATCATTAACAAAATTTTTAAACCATTTGGAAAATATTTTGTAAAATATTCTCAAACCTTTGTAATAATATTTTATTTATAAAATTTCTTTTATTTGTTTGAATAAAATGTTTTGAAAATCTATTTACAAACGGTTTGGAAAATGGTTGTAATAATACTTTGAAAAATCTATACATACTATTTGAAAAATCTTTGCAAAATGATTTTCAAATTTTTGTTAATGTTAGTAAAAATATTTGTCAAAATATTTTAAAAATTAATTTTCAAAATGTTTGTGAAAATCTTTTTCAACTAATTTAAGAACCTTGTGTATAATTATAGCAAATAAAATTGTTCACAAACCTTGTATATAGATATTAAAAAAATGTGTATGTGTCAATAACTACCAACTTAACCTGCAATCTCCTAGTATAAATTCCTAAATCACTTATTATAAATATTGATGCACTCTCGAGTAAATATACTACATACTTCTTTCACTAACCTTTTATTAAAAACCCTTAGAAATTTAAAAATTTTCAAAATCCATAAAATTTGCAATATATTTTATAATTGAATAAAAATTTGCAATTTATTTTCAAAAAAAATCCATAAAAATTTCAAAATCATAGAATTACTTCACAAAAAGACTTTCTTGCATTGTACACAGCATTTGCATTTTTCGGAATGATCTAGACAATTGAACAAGTTTGAAATAAATGTTTGAGGATTGGAGCTTGGTATAGACCTTAATACAGTTAATTTCAAAAGGACCCATTACGGATTGTAATTGAGATGCCTCATGTCACCATAACTTAATTCTTTACGTTCCATTAGACTATGTTCATGTGTCAATTCAATGTGTCTAATTAGAACCCTTCATAGCATACATACAACTTATAAGATGGTGGCTTGACTAGAAAACTCGCACTCAACACAAAGCTCAACCCACATGGATTGTTGAAAAATCTTGGAGTCTAAGTCGGGATGATGCTAGGCTGCTTCGTCATTGGTGGCTTAGGAACCATTCTTTGGGATCTCCAAAATCAGTACTCCAACCCACTTCTTATGGTAGCTCGGAAATCTAATGATAGGAGACTGGATTGAGACAATGCTTGGAATGAGGAATGGTTTGATACCGTGACTTTTTCCAAGACCCGAAACATGGGCAGACCAAAAGATTCTTTATCTATCATGGCACAAATAAGAATGCAGAGCAATGAAAAATAAAAAATCCATAAAAGGCCTACACCAATAAAATTCCACAAAAATATTGGTCTTCCAGAAAAAGCACACTTCTTAGTAAAGACTCTCATACGCTGGCCGAGCTTCACAAGGGAATGCGACTACACTGGTCCATTCCCCCTCCTTTTCCCATTACTTCTAGCTTCTCCCTTTTCAATTGTGAAACTAGCAAGCACCTGACCTTAGAAGGAAATATCTATATCCACAAGGATAAGTTTCTAGAGGAGTAGACTCTTTGATAGTCTAGTGGTTTGTCTGGGAAGAGCTAGCAAATTCAGACACATAGTTCTACAATTTCAAGATTACAAGAGTATGCGATTGAGAGGATGGCTCTTACCAGACCACTAATTGAATTAATAATAGGATTATGGAATTTAGGGATTGTGGTGTCACACTTCCTAACCCTAATGCGGTTCCGAACAAACCAAGAATCCAAAGGTCTTAACTGAGATCCAACTTTAATTTTAATAAGACAAGTTCAAAAGTCAAAATTTATTCCAAGTTCTTTCTTTTTCTTTTCTTTATTTTTTCTGCACTTCTTAGCATAAGCGTTTGCTTGGGTCTAGTAATGGCAAGTATAGGGGGTGATGAATCTCCATTTCATCTCATTTATTATTTCATTTAGCCTTAAATCCCTAGTTAAATGCATGTGTATATCATTAATTTGTACAAAATAACACATAATAAATCACAGAAATTGTTGTATAAAATATTGAATACAATACTGCATTTAATCTCAAAATAAAAGAATAAAGGATGAAAAGAAAACGAATGAAGTATCAAAGACAGTGAGTGACCCTAGGCCCCATAACCCAGTCATCATGATGACTTGGTCGACAAGGAATAAAATAGAGGGATACATGGCAGAGAAACTATAAAAAATAGCTCAAAACCCCTAATTTATATCTCAATAATAGGTCTTTTGGAACAAATTTTATTCACCCTTTTTTATGCTTCAAATAATAAAACCTTCAACATGAATATGGTACATAAAAATTCCAAAAAAATATTCCATTAAAAAATAATGCACAGTGTGCCCTGGACACACATAATAAAATGCTGCAAAGAAAACATTGCAGATGTATGACTTCTCCATATAGACTCAGAACTCATAAAACTTACCTTTATTGTTCATAAAATTAAATTATCTATTTAATGAAGTTGGTTTCATTCAATTTGGAGTTAATATGCAAAAGTTGGCTTTTAGGCCCTCATTGTGTATTATACTTGTATAAAATTCATTGAATTTATTCTTCATATTTTAAATTTTATTTATTTTTATATTTTGTACATATTATAGAAATTACATGAATAATAACAATAAAAGAAAACCATCAAAAATCCATTAAAATAAATAGTGTACTTTAATATATAGATGAATTATACCTATAAAGTACATATATAATAAATAGAGCTAATTATTTAAGCACATAAATAAACTCAGAAAAATACAATAAAAATACCCAAATGTGTAGATAAATAAATTATAAATATAGAAATTATGTATATGAAACAATAGAATGCATATTACAAAATAAAAAAAGAGGACAAATACAGGTGTATATACCTATAAACATACATATAAATATTAACACATAATAAATTATCTTTCCAAAAATAAATAAAAATCAAAATAAAATGCAATATAAAATTATAAACATTTTCTATGTTTTCATCACAAATTAAAAAAATAATTTTCTTTTTTATATAATTTATAAAGGTTTGCCTAGGATTTTCAGAACGCAAGGTCTGTTGACTGGCAGGTCAACTGTCCTTACGCCCCACCCCCTCGTGTCAGAACCTCACCTACCCCTCTCATAAATCCTAGATTTATCAACTTAATTCATTATATTTAACCCTCTCGCTTAAGATAATCACAAGATTCATTAACTAATTAAAACTAATTACTAATTGTTGATTGAGCTTTTCTGGGGTTTTAATTATTTGAATTATGAACAAGTCATTGCAACCCAATTAAGCGTCAACGAACAAACAAGTTTTTTCTTCTCAAGATGCAAAATAATTACAGAAAATAATGTTGAGCAAGAGAATATTTTGCTACTTATTTACCTATATAACAGAAATGATCGAACTCATGGAGGTTATAATTCCCGATAGTTATTCAAATAATCGACAAAAAAATCAATTAAAAGAAAAAGGAAATCTCAAAGGAAAACTATCCTCGGTTTTTGTGGAATTTTCTCTTTTTATTTTTTTTTAATTTTTTTTATTTCTATCTATTTATTTTCTGATTTTCAAATTTTTAGTGATTTTAATTTTGCAATTTTTTTTATTTTCAAAAATAAGGAGCAATATGCACAAGATAAGAACTACACACACAAACTCTTTTTGTATTTTTCAATTATATCAAAAAAGATCAGAAAAATACAGAGAAATTGTTTTTGGGTTTTAAAAATTTTGAAATGTTTTTGGAAATTTTTTAGAATTTACAGATGCTTTTATATTTTTCTAAAAATCAAACAATGGTAAAAATGATAAACAGTGCACAGTCTGGAATAATTTGTAACTTAAAAATATTTTAATGCCAAAACTCTTGACAATTATTTTTATGATGAAATATATGCAAATATCTACGAACAGGAACTGAAATCACTTTTAAAATTTTTTGTAGACTTTTTTGTGATTTTTATAAGATTTTTGTTGTTTTCAATTTTTTTGTTTTATAAATATTTAATGCACAAAATTTTCATAGAAATTAGAATACAATGAGATAAAACTACTTTAATTTTTTTGGAACTTTTAGAATAATATTCAAATTTTTTATGAATTTTTGAATTTCAGGAAGAGAAAAGACACTTTTTTTGATTTTTTAGTAACATTAAATGAGGACAAAATACAATGAAAAATTTATACAAAAAAGATAAGCACATCAGGAACACAGCATGATTTTTGAAAGATTTATTGACCAACAAAAAGATTTATTCCAATGAAAAGCACATGCATAAGTAATGTCTAGAAGTGAAGGTCTGTTTTGCAATTATTTAATGTTTTTGCATTAAACAATAACCAAAAATAAGCAGAAAAGGAGTAAAAGTGTAAATTACCCAGTATTGCACATGAATTACACGTGATTTACTGGAGCGAGGGCTTCGTTGCAAATATGATAACATCCGAGGGGCTTTATGCAAATGTTTCAATTTTTAATTTCAAACCCCTTAAGGTTTCTCTGGCTCTTTCTTTCTTCAAGAGGGAGGGTCAAGGGCATGCTGCCATCCCTTGATCTTTCCATACGGAGCGATGAGCGGTAGGCTGGAGTGGCTCCGAACGGGCGCTAAAGTTCCCTCGCGCTTCCGCTGGGATGCGCAGGTACCACGCGACTAGAGAGGAGGCACGATGGAGATCTTTGGGATACAGTCGCGCGCGGTCGGGCGACAGGCTGGCGCTGTGATGGGCGACGGGCAACTGTGGAGGTGGCTGGTGGAAGAGCGATGGCCTCGATCGCTGCTCCCAGGCGGATGGAGATGACGCTGGCGGAGAGGGAGGTGTGATCGGCACGCGTCTCGGCACGTGCGGGCGGTAGCGCAGGTGGAAGCGCGTGGCGTGGAGGGGTCGTGCTTTTCCACGGTACGACGGTTATCGGTGGAGTGCTCTGCTGCGACACGGAGGAAATGCGGAGGGTCGTCAGTGCTGGTTGCGGTCACGCCGCGCTGGCTGCGCAATAAGGTATCGACGTGCAAAGCTCGCACGTGCAGTGGGATACCGCCCCGGGCAGAGGAAGGCGGAGCTCCGCCCAGGCGGAGAAACGACTGCCACTCAGAGCGGCAGAGGCACTGTGGAGGTCTGGCGGTCGGCGAGGGCGCTTGCAGTTCTAGAGCAGTGGTGCAATTTTTTTTATATTTATTTTTTTGAATGTAAACAATAGTCAAAGAGATTTTTTTACTTTTTTTGACTTCTTTTTTTTAAATCCGAAAGAGAGAAATTGAAACAGAAAATATACATATTTTTTATTTTAAATTTTTTAATTTATTTTTTAGATGATCCTGCAAAATAAATGTTAGAGAAAAAGAAAACAAATACTTTTTTGTATTTTTTTTAATTTTTAAATTTATAAACAAAATTCGAACGCGAGCTTGATGACTCGAGCCCAAATCAAAACGAAAGATGTGAATGGGGATCCAGCGAAGAACGAGGAATGGATCCAAGTCTCCGGCCACCGTGAGTGGCCGAAGTTGAGAGATCGTGATAAATATAATAGAACACGTAGAGATCGAAATATGGTACGAGAATTGGGATCGGTGATGAATCAAAAATTGTGATGGATTCTTTAAAATCTAGAAAAACAAAATGACAACGAAGAACAAATACGAGAAAATAAAACTACGATTAATCTCGGATAAACAAAAATAAGAAGAAAATGACGGATCTCACCTTAGGAGCGGAAAAGACCTTGATCACGTCGACGAAGGCTGACGTGCTGTTACCGGATAACTCGGAGGCTAGGCGCCCTTCTATAACAATAAGGCTCTCTGAGATCGGGCTCCTCTCACAAGAGATTGATCAAGCTGGAATGAGGGAGAAGGAGTCTTATAAATAGAAAAGATAATGGAGTTTGAAATTTGATTTTTTTTTTGAATTTTTGGTTGAAGAGATAAGAGAGATGAAAATTGAAATGAGATAAAGAAAAAAAACTACCTTTTTTTAATTTTCATCATTTTATTTATTTGAATAAAAAATGTGATTTTTTTTCAATTTTTAATGGTGGTTAATTAAGAATAGCAACTATATACATATACTATATACATATATGACATTATATACATTAGTAAATAAGCAAATTAGTTTTTTTTGTTTTAAAAATTTATTTTTTTATTTTATTTGTAAAATAATTTCAAATATTTACAAATACAATATGAACAAAATACATGGGAAAATAGCACAAACCACCCCAGAAAACCAACTTTTCACCCGTAACTCCAAAAATTATGAAATCATGACCATTTTAAAGATAATTTAATTTAGAATACAATGGAAGTGAGTTTCGTTCAATTTGAGTTCATATAGAGCCAAAATTGGTCATTCAATTATGTCTTAGTGGCTTCTTCCGAGTATAGTTGCTTTTATTCTGTACAAGATTTGATTGTGCAATCATTTTTATTATTTAGACACATTTGTATTTACAGCTTTTGTTTTGAAATTTATTTGATTTGAGGTAATTCAGGTACAAATAAAATAGTGAAGTATACAAATATACACAACACACATTTTTTTGTATTTTCTGAATAAAAACCCTATCTCCCCCTACTTTATTCCTGGTCGATCAGGTCAAATCTTGACCTTCTCTTGGGGTTTGGGTCAGCATGTATCTATTACATATACAATCTTCTTTTTTTATTTTCTTTTCTTTATTTTTCCTTTCTTTCTTTATTTATTTATTTTAGGTTAGAATAATATACAATATTTACACACGGATGCAAGTTAGTAAGAGCAAGGAGTTAGTATTATATACATGTGTTTTATATGGGATTTTAAGCTAAAATAAATGAATAAAGATGACGAATCGCAGATTCATCATCCCCCTATGATTAACCTTTGCTAGTCCCTTAGAAAATACTTATTTGAAAGAATATGTGAAGAAAAAAGAAAAAGAAAGGGGAAATAAAGAAATTAGGACAATATTGAAATTAATCTTTTCTTCATAAAATTGTAGTTTGGAGCTCTATCAGACCATTGGATAATTAGTGTGTCGGAACCTTAATGGGAGATGGATTTAAAGCCTAACAGCCTCTAAGTTCCACATGACTCCTATTCAGGTCACCTCAATAGTCAGGTTAGAACAAGTCTACATACACAAATTCTTGCGACTATGAATCTTTACTTGTACGGTGTAAGTGAGATATAGCTCCCCATCTCAAAAGTAGCAACGAAACAACCTCCCTCAACAAGGTAACTCTAGTTTCCCAATCTTGCAACTCTTTCCTCGAGGAGTGAAGATATTCCCTTCTAAGTTCAAGTATAACCAGCTCACGAAGAGGGGATGGAGAAAAGAATGGACGGTAACCAGTGTAGCTAACTATCCTTGGATGCATGACCAGTGTAGCCAAGTCATCCACTGCAAGCTTACAAAAAATTTTCTTTGAACCTCTTATTGTAATATTTTTTATCCTTGTATATACACTCCGGCAGGCATTTTACATCCAATCAGGCCTGTCCACTTTTGGAGATTATGCATTTTCCATACTTTTTTTTGAAAGTATATACAAGGTGCAGCATGTACATAAGGAGTTTTTCCTCTTGAGCCAGTAGACTATTCCTCTTTTGAAGCATTATTGCAACCACACAGCATCATGTCTTTAGACCTCAACATCGCTAGACCAAGTTGAGATGCACTTCCTTCCCTAGAGGAAGATGAGAGGTTCTACCTAGATGTACTACCCTTTATGCTACCCCAAGCCAAAAGATTATGCCTCCTCACTACCTCATCCATGAAGAGCTACGTGTAGAATGCTTGTCCAAAATAAGCCACGGTCTGAAAGAATCATACGTGTGTTGTTAAATGTTGTACTCAGACTAATCAAGATGACATGTGAACATAGTCTTATGGTCTCAAAGAATTAAGTCACTAGGACCTGAAAAGTATTAACTCCATTTCTTATAAGGTTCCTCTGAAATTAAGTGGATTAAGGCCCAACTAAGCTCCATTCTTAAATTTTATTTCAGACTTAGTTTAAATGTCAATACTATCCTGAAAAATGCACATGCAAATGCAAGAAAATATGAACAATGCAAAGAAAGTTTTTTTTTGAAAAAAATGATGCACATGTGAAAAGAACACATTTTTTTAAACAATTTTCTAATTTTGAACTTTTTATGGATTTTTGGAGAAAAATGCAAATGTAAAAGAAAGGTTTTTTTATGAATTATGCAAGTTTTTATAGATTTTTGTTTTGTAGTTTTCTTCAAAAAAGAAAAACGGTTAGTAAAATATATACAAGTATATACAAGATTTTTTTTTGTTTGTTTGTTTTTTTATTTATTATTATTTTTTTATTTTTGTTTTTGTTTAGTTTTTGTTTTTTTGTTTTTTTGTTGTTGTTTTTTTTTGTTTTTTTGTTTTTGATTTTGTTTTTGTTTTTTTGTTGTTTTTTTGGTTTTTTACACATGTGGATTTCACAAAATTATATACATATCCCCCAAAATAATTATCTTAAAAGTACGAGTGATGTCTAAAGTATATATACAATATATACGACACCCCCTATACTTAGCTCGAACTAGTCCTCATGGTGATCAGAGATCAACAAAGGAAGACATAACTCGTGCTAATAATAGAAAAATGAAAAAACTTCTATGCTACAATGACTCAAAGAGAAAATGAAAAAGAAGAGAAGTTGGTGATCCCCCTACACTTAGGATCAAGTAGTCCTAAGTATAGTATACTATACAAAAGGGGAAAACCGATGCTGAGAATGTGCATACTCGAAAACAAAAAAGACGATATGAACAACAACCCCACCCCCCCGATACTTAGGGTTGAATATCCGTAAGTATATGCAACAACAAGAGTGATGAATAGGACGAATATGAACAACACAAATCATTCACCCTCCCTATACTTAGGATAAAGCACATCCTAAGTATAGCATATATACATACACGGAAAAGGGGTAAATGATAAAATAGAAGAAAGAGTGAAACAAAAGGATATACAAAAGGAGTGGATGTACAAAGGTCAAGAAGTTCGAAAACGAACCTTCATGCGAGACCACTGAGGTATGGATTTGACAAGGTGTAGGTCGATATTGAGATTATCATTAGATATAAACAGATCAGGATCGACCAAGAATGTATCCTCAGCAGTCTCATAGTATACAAGCACGAATCAGTTATTGGAAGTAGATGTGGTCATGTCCTGCATGGGAAGTCTTGCAAACATCAAAGTAAAATGGCTCGAAATCATTATCAGAAAAAGTAGGATCAATTACACCCTGGTTAGACTCTACTCCATCATCTTTATCAAAAGGCCCAAATTCCTTTATAAAAGCAATCAAATCAAATTTGGCCTAATCGATCTCATCTGAATTAGGGTGAATAGGAACGGACTCATCAGTGAAAGTAGACGAATCATGTCCATCTTGTCTAGTCTCAGAGTCTGCCTTCCGCTCTAGGGTGTCTATCGTGTAAATTCCGTGGATGTCATCAATGCATCTCCACATACTAGAAGGGAGAACTCCAAGGTCTATGCTTTTCGAGTCTTCCTCCTTCAAGAGGAATTATTGGGTTTCCTTATCATCCGACATATAACAAGAATCTCTGATATTATCATCGAGGTCAAATTCCTTGGGGTTGGCTAACACGGGCAGACGCTCATGGGATGCAGGTCTCTGGTCAGTAGTGGGTGTAGTAATCAACCCATCGCTCCCTACATCAGAATGGAAGCGAATCTCTCCTGAACCATAATCAATAACGGCTCCTGCAAGGGCGAGGAAAGGTCGTCCCAAGATGATTGGAGGGTGCTCCACATGGGTGGAGGTCTCCATGGGCAATACAGTAAAATCAGAAGTGAAGTTCATGCCCTTAATAAGAATGACAACATTTTCTATAATACCCTTCAGCCTCATAATAGATCCATCAACAAATTGAACTATCATCCTGGTTTTCTTGAGAGGCCCAAGATGAAGAGACTGTACCAGAGAGAAGGGTATTAGATTGAAGAACCGCCATCAAGGAGAGTGTTATCACAAGAATGGTCAGAGATGGAGCAGCTCAGAAGAGGTATGGTAGTGTTCCCTTTCTTAAAATGTGGACGGTGAGAGATGGCATAGGCAGTGGCCATGATCTGTCATGGCATGTTGAAGTGGGGTTTTAATGATCTCATGAATAGTGGCCACCACTTCGGGTTCAGTCAACATTTTTTTGAATTTTATGACCTCATACATACAAGGGAGGAGATCAGAATCAGCATATACCAGAGGATTGCCAAGAGCAGTCTGTATAATGGAATCCTCGAGGTCAAGGTCGGGACATGTGGTGGATGACTGTGTGGGAAATTGGTTTGGCATGGGTGTCCTCTCCTCACAAAATGAATCAATAATGTGTCTCCCATAATCTTTTTTGATTTTTAAAATTTTCTCATTTTTTGTATTTTGGGTGATTGTAAGCACTCATGATTATTCTCAAGTGAATCCGTAACCTCAAACAGTGGAGCAGTGTTCTGGCTCTCCTTTATGATAAATAGATTGCTAATCGTCGAATTCATTTGCTCCATTATCTGGTTCAGTGTCTCATGTGTGGAAATCATGAAAGGTGACTCCAAAATCCCAGGATCGGGTTGGTTGAATGAGGGTGGGTGAGAACCAAAGTCCTTTGAATCGTGAAATAATGGGTTAGGCGAATATGCACAAAAATCAGGAGGAAGATCCTACAGGAAAAAGGAAGGTGGATCGGCTGGAGGGTACGAGGTATCCGCAAAGATCAGACTAAAATAACACCAGTCGGCCATCTCCGAAACAAAAGATGGGATTGGGAGAGCACGAGGGTCAAGTCAAAAGATATGGAGAAAAAGGCGCAAATGCGCAGAAGGATCTAGTATGCACACAAGCAATCGAACACAATACAAACCCCCAGTTCACCAATTCAACTCAATGTGAAGACCATGAAGGTTCGGTCAATTATATTGTCAATTTTAGAGTTTGGTGACAATACAATTTATAAGAGCGGTTAAAGTGAGTTGTTAGGAACCCAATGCTCTCAGGACGTCGTGGGCCGCTTTACCAGCTACCGGAGAGATCCTCTTTGGAGAACGACTAAACCAAGATAGTAGTCTGAAAAGAGTTTGGTGTGGTTCTATCCTAGTGTGCGGGTTGCTCTCTCGCTACATACAAACCAAACAATGAGTGGGTTACTCTCCCTAAAACAATGATTTTTCCTTGTGCTTATTTTAGGGTCGAGTTTTCTTTAGCAGTCCCGTATCTTAGGAAGTTGTCACTTGGTTAAAATATTTTCAAATAATCGCCTACCGAGTGTCCAATTTCCTTTTTAACTTATGTGATTGAAAATAAGGAAGGATATCGGAAATGCTAATGCGCGATTAAAAACAATGATGCATGCATGGGTTAGTGATGCTTACCTTGTCGCCAGCACTCTACATGCAAGTGATCTGCGTAGAATTGAAATACAAAAAAATAAACTATCCTATATGATGCAAGTGAACCGTCCTAGATGATAGCTTCTATTAACAGGCAAGAACAAGTTAATTTGAGTCAGTCCAAATTACACTCTACTCTATAGGTACAGAAATTCTTGTTTAGGGTGTTTCGACCTAATTAATCACCTGGCTTAAGCAATTAATTAAAGCAATCAATAGGTAGCTCACGAAATCCGCATGAAACAAAGAAAAATAAGGCGATGAAAACAAAACCGATGAGGTCCCCCAAGTGCACCAGCACTTGGCAAAACATACCCTACAACAAATGAATGTTCGTTTACAATGGTTCAAATGCTAGAAAAAATAAATTGAAAAGTCTGATTTTTTTGTTCTCATTCAATTCTTCTTCTCCTCCTCCCACGCTATCCTGCGGCTCGATGAAGAATCAAGCCGCCTCTGCTTCGCTTGGGTGCTTCGGCTCTCCTAGGATCGCCTCCTTCGCTCCACGAGCCCTCGCAAGAAAAAGAAAAGAGAGAAGTGTAAGAAAAACAATTATCAAATATAAGCAGAAAAAATGAAATGGAATAGTGAATATGAACAATGGAGTGAATGTGGAAAAATATAGACAAATATAAACAACCAAGAATAGCAGGTCAAAAGAGAAACCTAACTACCCTCGCCGTGCCTCCCCGACAACGATGCCATTTTGTTGATTGAGCTTTTCTGGAGTTTTAATTATTTGAATTAGAACAAGTCGTTGCAACCTAATTAAGCATCAACGAACAAACAATTTTTTTCTTCTCAAGCTGCAAAAAATTACAGAAAATAATGTGGAGCAAGAGAATATTTTGCTACTTATTTACCTGTATATCGTACAGGATCAAAATCAGGGAGGCTACGATTCCCGAGGGTTATTCAAATAATCGACAAAAAAATCAATTAAAAGAAAAAAGGAAATCTCAAAGGCAAACTATCCTTGGTTTTTGTAGAATTTTCTCTTTTTATTTTTTTTATTTTTAATATTTCTATTTTTTATTTTCTGATTTTCAAATTTTTAGTGATTTTAATTTTGCAAATTTTTTGTTTTAAAAAATAAGGAGCAATATGCACAAGATAAGAACTACGCACACCAACCCTATTTGTATTTTTCAATTATATAAAAAATGATCAGAAAAATCCAGAGAAAATATTTTTGGATTTTAAAGATTTTGAAATGCTTTTGGGATTTTTTTAGAATTTTCAGATGTTTTTGTATTTTTTCTAAAAATCAAACAGTGCTAAAAATGATAAACAATGCACAACTTGGAGTAATATGCAATTTAAAAATAATTTAAAAGCCCAAAACTATTGGCAATTATTTTTATGATGAAATATATGTAAATATCTACAAAAGAACTAAAATTACTATTTTTGGATTTTTGTAGAATCTTCTGTGATTTTTATAAGATTTTTTATGTTTTTCAATTTTTTGGGGTTTTATAAAAAATTTAATGACGAAATTTGCAAAGAAATTAAAAGACAATGAAATAAAACTACTCTATTTTTTTGTAATTTTTAGAGCAATATTCAAATTTTTATGTATTTTTGAATTTCAGGAATAGAAAAAGATAATGTTTTTTATTTTTTAATAATTATAAATGATGACAAAATGCAATGAAAATTTTATACTAAAAGATAAGCACATCAAGAACATAGCATGATTTTTGTAAGATTTATTGACCAACAAAAAAATTTATTCCAATGAAAAGCACATGCATAAGTAATGTCTGGAAGTGAAGGTCTGATCTGCAATTATTTAATGTTTTTGCATTAAAAGATAATCATAAATAAGAAGTGGACTAAATATAAATTACCCAATATTGCACATGATTTGCACGTGATTTTCTAGAGCGGGGGCTTTGCTGAAAATATGATAATACCCAAGGGGCTTTATTCAAATGTATCAATTTTTAATTTCAAACCCCTTAGGGTTTCTCTGGCTCTTCGTTTCTTCGAGAGGTAGGGCAAAGGGCATGCCGCTACCCCTTGAACTTCCCAAGCAGAGAGATGACTGGTGGGCTGGACGGCTCGGAGTGGGCGGTAGAGTGCCCTCGCGCTTTCGTTGGGATATGCGGAGGTGTTGCGCGGCTAGAGAGGCGACACGATGGAGATATATGGGATACAGCCGCATGTCGCTGGTCGATAGGCTGGCACTGTGACGGGCGGAGGTCGACTGTGGAGGTGGCTGGTGGAAGAGCGGCAGCCTCGTTCGCTGCTCCCAAGTGGATGGAGATGGCGCTGGCGGAGAGGGAGCTTCGATCGGCACGTGTCAGCACGTGCGGACGGTAGCACAGGTGGAGGCGTGTGGCATGGAGGGGTTGTGCTTTGCCATAGTATGGCGGTTATCGGTGGAGTGCTCTATCGTGACACTGAGGAAACACGAAGGGTCGACGGTGCTGGTTGCGGTCACGCGGAGTTGGCTGCGCAGAAAGGTGTCTGCGCGCGAACCTCGCGCAGGCAGTGGGATACCGCCCCAGGCGGAGCTCCGCCCAAGCGGAGAAACGGCGGTCGCCCGGAGTGGCGGAGGCGCTGTGGAGGTCTGGCAGTCGGTAAGGGCGCTTGTAGTTCCGGAGTGGCAGCGCAAATTTTTTTTATTTTTTCATTTTTTTTGAATGTAAACAGTAGTCATAGAATTTTTTTACTTTTTTACTTTTTTTTAAATCCGAAATAGAGAAATTGAAATGGAAAATTGAAATATTTTTTCATTTTTTATTTTTTTTAATTTATTTTTTAGATGATCTTGCAAAATAAATGTTAGAGAAAAAGAAAACAAATATTTTTTTTTGTATTTTATTTATTTATTTATTTAGAAACAAAATTCCGACACGAGCATGATGACTCGAGCCCAAATCAAAATGGAAGATGCGAATGGGGATCTGGCGAAGAATGAGGAATGGATCGAAGTCTTCGACCACCATGTGTGGCCGAAGTTGAGAGATCGTGATAGGTAGAAAATAATGCGTAGAGATCTAAATATGAGATGAGAATCGGGATCAGAGATGAATCAAAAATCGTGATGAATTTTTTATGATCTAGAAAAACAAAATGACAACAGAGAACAAATATGATAAAATAAAACTACGATTAATCTCGAATAAAGAAAAATAAGAAGAAAATGATGGATCTCACCTTAGGAGCGGAAAAGACCTTGATCACCTCGACGAAGGCCGATGCATTGTCACCAGATGGCTCGGAGGCTAGGCACCCTTCTACGAGAAGAAGACTCTCGGAGATCAGGCTCCTCTCACCAAAGATTGATCAAGTCGGAATGAGGGAGAAAGAGTCATATAAATAGAAAGATAATGGAGTTTGAAGTTTGAATTTTTTTGAACTTTTGGTTGAAAAGATAAGAGAGATGAAAATTGAAATAAGATAAAGTAAAAATTAACTAATTTTTTATATTTTCGTCACTTTATTTATTTGAATAAAAATGTTATTTTTTTTATTTTTTTATGGTGGTTAATTAAGAATAGCAACTATATATATATGCTATATACATATATTACATTACATACATGGGTAAATAAGCAAATTAGTTTTTTTGTTTTAAAATTTTTATTTTTTTTATTTTTATTTGTCAAAATATTTACAAATATTTATAAATATAATATGTACAAAATACATGGGTAAAGCACAAACCACCCTAGAAAACCAAATTTTCACCCATAACTCCAAAAATTATGAAATCATAGCCATTTTAAAGATAATTTAATTTAGAATACAGTGAAAGTGAGTTTGGTTCAATTTGAGTTCATATGGAGGTGGAATTGGTCATTCAGTTATCGCTTAGTGGTTTTTTCCAAGTGTGGTTGCTTTTATTCTCTACAAGATTTGATTGTGCAATCATTTTTATTATTTAGGACACATTTCTATTTACAACTTTGGTTTTGAAATTTATTTGATTTGAGGTGAATTCATGTACAAATAAAATAGTGAAGTATACAAATATAGTATACAAATATACATAGCACACATTTTTTTTGGATTATCTGAATAAAGACCTTATCTCCCCCTACTTTATTCTTGGTCAATCAGGTCAAATCTTGACTTCTCTCATGTTTCGGGTCAGCCTGTATCTATTACATATATACAGTCTTCTTTTTTTTATTTTCTTTATTTTTCCTTTCTTTCTTTATTTATTTATTTTAGGTTAAAATAATATATAAAAATATACAATATTTACACACAGATGCAAGTTAGTAAGAGCATGGAGTTAGCATTATATACATGTGTTTTATAAGGGGTTTTAAGCTAAAATAAATGAATAAAGATGATGAATCGCAGATTCATCACTAATTATTGTGTTGTAGATAATATACACTAATTATTATATATTATATCCTATTATGGTGTAATATTTTATGTATTTATTTCTTATTAAAAATCAAATAAAAATTAGAATAAAATTGTGTACAAATAAAATAACATAAAACAAAATAAAAGTACATAAAAAATACACAAAACATAAATACAAGAAATTTGTTTTATATGGTTTTTATTAATATTTAATTTTTATCTATGTACAGATAACTTCCGATCTCTTTGACTTCTGCATGAAAGTTATAGATCTCATCGAGTCTACAAGTTTCATATTCTTGACTTTTTCTAATTCACCTTCTAACCAATTTTTTATTATTTTTCACTAATTTTTCTATTTTCTTAAATTCTGATTGGGCCACATGGCACTTCCACATGCGTCACGTGGCCTGCTCTGGTCTCGCCACTCACCTTTAGTTACGTATCATTGGATCTTTGATTATATCAAATCGACTGTCCTTCTCTGCTCTTGCCTCAAGCGTTTGATCAGATCAGATTCAGCCAATCGCCCCTTCACAGGAGTCGTTGCATCATATGATCCAACGGCTACTGTGTGCTATCCTCCTCTAGCAAAACCCTCTCTTCTCCTTTAACCTCACAAACCTCCTAACTTCCCACCATTATCTCGCCATCATTAACCATCCTCACACCTAACCTCCGTTACCAACCTCCAGCCCGCTCAACCTTCAACCATGCCAAACAACCACTATCCCTAACCCTATCCCACAATAAGAGGTGATGGTTGAAACCATCACCTGTAGTCAGCAACCTCAATCATGCATCTTCTTTAATAAAGCCATCACCAACCTCAAGCTCCGGTTATCCACCATTATTCTCACTAACTCCTAGCCTTCTATTCTGTTTCTATGATAGAGAATGAGATAATGGATGATCCACAAAGGAGTTTAGATGAAGACGAGATTCACGAGGAATCACTCGTATTGCAGCACACATTCAACGTTGCTCGAGCTTCAAGGTTTACCTACCTTGTCAAGCGATGACCTGAGAAGTTCTTAACACTTCTCCTTGGCTCTGATTCAAACTTGAGATCTTCTTCTTCTTACTTTTGAAGTTCCTCAGGTAAATACCAGAATGTTACTTATTCCATTAGTTCATTCTTTAAATCGGTATTCAATATTTTGACTTTTTACTCATATGAATCTATTTTGACCACCCCGCATGATCCATCATCCATGCATTAACTCGTGGTTTCCCTAATCGCTTCTTTATGTCTGTCTCACGTCGACTCGCACTGTTGTTCTGCTTGAGAAAGAGTTTATCTGGGCTTGATCGTTCACTATCGAGTAGCCCTGCATCTCATCTTCTATTCACTCAATTTCAATCGCATATACATCGTGTACTAGCTGGACTAACATTGCAGCATTGAAAGACTTGAATGACCGGAGATCACCACAAAGCTCCGATCTCATTTATCTCTCTCTGCACCATTTCATCGACAGGATAACAATAAGGCTTTATATTCATCCATTGATCGTCCCCAACTTCCCGAGGCCTTCATGATGGTCATCCGACCTTTAACGAAGGCTTAGGAACTCAGAGGAGCATAAGCGGGGTCGTTGGATGATGAATCTCAGATTCATCACTCTAAAAATGATTAATTAAGCTCAAATCCCTAAAATTCTTTGGCATTTCTTCATTTATTCTGCATAATTAGCATTCATGCATGTATTGATAAGAATTGCATTTTATCACTTATTATTACATAAAATAAGGATCCAAAAATCCTAGACCAATTGATCTGTAAAATAACCTAACTTCCCTGATTTTTAACTAATTCATGCTAACTCCAAATGACCTGAAATTACTCTATTGTGTACATAACACTAGCAAGAATAAATGAAAAATACAAAAATCACTAACCTAAATGGGTGGACCAAAAACCCAAACAATAATTGCAGGATTCTCGGACTAAAACCTTGATATCTTCTTCATACATTGTCCGATGTAATCTTACTAACTTTTGGACTAATGTACATTCAAATACCTTCAAAGCAAGACCAAGGTCATGTGAATCAGAGCTCATATATAAAAGTTGGATTTTGAGCCTCTTTTGTACATTTTGTATTTTAGCAGTTTTTTTACCTATTATTTTATGTACATAATTAACTCATTCTATTTTAAATATGCTTCATTTATTTTCTTTGACAAAAGTTTTATTAAAAAATGTAAAAATCCAAATCCAAAACAAATTTGAAATCAAAGAAAATAACTGAGTCCGAGTCTTCACTGACAGTCTCCACAAAAACTGTCATTTTCGTATTTTATTTTATTTCTTCTTTTTCTTAATTAATAAAAATCCAAAAAAAAGATTAATGTGTGAATATTTATCTTTGATTTTATCATATTTTTTCCATATTTTTATCAAGTTTAAAAATAACAAAAAAGTTATAAAACACAAAAATCAAGGTATTCTATGTACATGGGATACCCCAAAAATACCACTTTGTGCAAATGATCGATTTTGGCTTTGTCTCTTAATGAAAGTTGTCGATCTCATTGAGACGAACAACTTTCGTGAAGAAAATTTTTCTGTCCGAGGTCATTCGCTATTTTTTTAATTATCTTTATATTTTATTTTTCGATTTTTCAAGAGGTGCCACGTGGTCGCTCTTTGAGCCACCATGTGGCACCTATTTTTGAGCATTTTAAATTCATTTTTTTAAAAATAAAAAATATTAATAAAAAAGAAATTAATTAATTAAAAAATTAACACGGCAACACGTGGCACATTCAGGACCGTCTGATCTCGGCCGATCAGACGACCCTCTCCTCTTCCCCGTGCAGCCATGTGGCAGCACTAGGGTCGTCTGATCTCGGTCGATCGGACGGTGCATGTGCGTCGTATTCTTCCTCTGCTACTTTCCCAAATTAGTGTCACCATCCCCCATGATTTTCTCCGCCGCCCGCCCAATCTCGACCGCTGCCTTCCATCTACGGTGTTGCCACCTCTCCAATCTCGCTGCGGCCACCTCAATCTCCAAGATCACCTTCCTAGACGGTTGCCGCACCACCACCAATCCCTCATCAAATCCCCATCGAATCCTCATCAGAACCACCCGCAATGCCCTTCCATCTTCGTCAAAACCTTCATCACTTGATAGGCTACTTAATCTCCAGTTATCACCCCTTCAATTTATTTGCTGATTCCCAGCATTGAGAGGAGCTGGCGGCGACAGCGTCGTGCACCGGCGATCACCCACAGGTGCACGACGATATCCGAGGCTTCCGCCTCATCGCAGCTTCCCTAAAGGCTACTCTGCTCCGATCATCGATTGTCAAGCCCACTTCGCCAACATTTCTCCAACACCTTCAACACATGCCACCACTTCCACCTCTGTGATCGATCCACTTTCGCTTCCAGGAGTTCACCGCACCCCGCAAGCCATCGTTGATAGGAAGAAACCATCAGGAGGGCTCCTTCTCCAACACGCTGCACCTTCTCGCCAACTACTTCACCGCCTCTAGATCTCCGCCGCTCCAGCCATCGGAGGCCGGAGCACCGCCGAAGGCCTCTCACTCCTCCGCCTCTCTGCCATGGGCTTCGCCGTCCACGCCAACGCATCCTCGTCGAAGATCAACCGCCACAGAGCTCCAGCTGCATGCACCTTCCACCTCCTTACACCGCTCCACCTTCGGGCATGAAGCCTGAGACCCCCCCACCACATGTGTCGCATGTGCGTTTGGGGGGACGCCTCCTCACGTGACCCCACGTATGTGGGGTGGAACATTTGCAAGACCCACCCCCCCCCCCCGCCGTAGCTTATTCAATCTCCAGAAGAGCCCCTCCATCCAAGGGCATGTGCTGCACACGTACCCCTTGAAAATTTTGTAGATACGCCCTTGTAGAGATGTATTATTGCCAACCTCCCCCGCCAACCCAGGGACACGTGAGGCGCATGTGTCCCCTTGGGATTTTTGCAGAAATACCCTTCTAGGTATCGGTATTTACACTGTCACCCCTATTATGCATTTTCTAATTATTGTAATATTGCATTTAGGACCCTATATTCTCCTTTTATTTCGAACCTCTACATTGCATCTTTTTATTATTTAAAAATTAGCATGATCTACAATTAATTCTCCATAGAATGGCATATGCTTGATATTTTTGTGGTTTGTGGGTAATTATTAATTAATAATCTTGTGATAAATTGCATATTTTTACCCATTTGTGCTCATGAATTCATAAGTAATTAACCACTATCCGAAAAAGTACCAAAAATTTAGGGATCATAGAATTACTTATTTTTCACATTGAACCCAAAAAGGAATTTCACTTGCATGCATGATTTGCTCTATAAAAATTATTTTACATATTTCAATCTTTAATTTTTAATAGGTATTAAATCTAGTATTTTTAAGGTTCAGGATTTCTGAGATCAATCACCTAGTGATAGATCTTAGATAATTTTATCTCTTGAAAATAAATAGGTTTAATATTTATTATAATTAATTATTGAAATTCACTTTGTTTGCATTCATAAATTCGTTAAATATTTATCTTGCATCGAAAAATTCCAAAAAAATTACAGTGCATTCATTTCATCATATGATACATCTCCACCAAGTTTTGTAATTTTTGGACATCGTTTGATTGAAAATTGCATTTTTTTGTCCCTAAAATTTGCCACATTTGTATTTTGCATTCTAAAATAGCATTAAAATAAAAAAAATCCATCTCGAAAACCGTGTACAAATTTTGATAGATAAAATTCTAGGTTGTTGCTTTACCTCCTTGAGTTTAACCTTGGGACTTGTCCAAATAAAATAAACATAAAACCACCTCGTTTAAAAATTGAATAAATTATTGGGTTTCTTGACTGATTCGGAATTGCCACCTACAATGAAATGACAAATTTAAACGATAATTCACGCAGTTTAAGTATGGCATTTCCGGAATCATCTCCGTAGCGTAGTCCAGATGCTGCCGCGCACAGAGGAGGGGAAGAATAACAGCACAATAGGGACCATTGATCTCATCAATTTGGATGAAAATCACGACACTATTGAAGCCACGTCACTTCGTACGAGTCGCCGATTCAAACCTAAGGGTCGGTTGACCGAACTTAATCCAGAGTAGCAATTCTTACCACATGGACCAAACCTCCTCATCGAGCCTAGCCTTATCACATGTCTGGGGAATGTGACTTTAAAATTTGCAACAGTCGTCCTTGGATTCTTACTATTTGCAGATAAGTCCTTCTGCCTAGTGAAAATTGCATCAAAACCCCTACGAGTTATTTTATTTATGTTTTAGTCCCTATTTATCCAAAACTGTTATAAAACATGGAAGTTTTTAATACTTTTATGCCCATGGATTCATTGTTGAATATATTTTTATCCTTAAATAAATTAAAGTGATTTTGGTCTCGATTCAAAGCTTGTTTGACACTCTATCTTTTGTCGAAATTTGTGGTTAATTTCAGTCTAAAGGTCACGCATTAATTATTCCTTGCTTAAAGTACTTATTTAAATCATGAAACGTTATTGAAAATGCACTTTGAGTGATCAATTGAACATATGAGTCACTTTGATTTTTAATGTTAGTTAAATTTAATCACTATTAGGTCATTAAATGATTTAATTGCTCGTTGTTTCTATAAAACATCAGAATGAAAGTTTAGCTCATGTGGAAAAGGTTTTGAGACTTATATCACACTTTGCCTAGTCAATGCTTTAATTAATAATAAATCAATTCAGGGTGTTTTCATGATTAATCCAAGTTATTTGTTGTGTGCTTTTTAAGTGTGGTTGTTCTATTCATATTGATTGTGCATCATTGTTTGCATTTAATTTAATTTAAAAAAATTGTGTTAAAGATATATCTCTTGTTGTGTTTTGTGCATCATCTTAATATAATTAATTCCAGAATTGCTATTTAAAATATTTGAGATCTAAATTTAATCAATAAATTGCTCGCGTCCTTGGGTTCTACTCTGGACTTCCCAGGTTATAAATTAAAGTCAAGAACCTCATCACTAAGATTATTCTCAGTTCTGTGTGAAATGGTAAGTTCCCGTACTACAAGGGATCAATTTTAGTATATGCATTTAGCTCTTCATTAGATGGCATCGTTGCCGAAGATGCAGCACATTTTGTGATTAAGTTTAGGAGCAATTATTTATTTAGTAATTTCAAGATTAGTTATTTTTGAGATTGTTTCCTTTGTTGTTGTTTTGTACTTGTGATGTCTTTTTAATTAAGTATTTTAATCTCTCTATAATTTCCTAATAAATGTATTGTTTTTTGGTAGGCCCATGGAGCCAATTATTTTTGAAGGATGATGGATGCGAGAAGCTTGGAGCAGCTTGCTGGAGAGCCCATGAAACAATTATTTTAGTAGAGACTAACTAGCTTAATTAGAATTTATTCCATTGTGTTGTAATTAATTTATCTATTTAAAACGGTTCTCGATTGAGATCTCATGCATGTAAACAAAGTCTTGTTAACTTTTTTTATTCTTATGTGTAGTTGTGTTGAGAGTAGTTCTCGAGTTGAGTGGCATTTTAGATCAATGCTTTATGCCAAATAGAAAGATCGTACGATATTCTTGCTTGATCTAATGCGTAATTTAGGACACATTACACAAATCTCATAAGATTCACAATTGTAAAAATCATAGGAGATTCGTAGATGCACATAGCCTATGTTCTACTTAGTTAAATAAATTGGTTTATTCACCGCTAATAGAACTACTGCTTAGGTGTGGTTTCTAGACTTGCATCATATTGTTAGATTTATAAATTATGTTTTGCATCCACATGGAGAGTACTGGGAAGCGTTGTAAGTATTTCTAACGACCGCATGCATCATCGACTTTCGATTGCATTCCGTTTTTTGCTTTCTCCCTTAGTTTTCATCAACTTGAGGATAAAGGAAAAGGGAATGTACATTAGCTGATGTTTGTGGTCACCTAAATTCAAGCGATAACAAAAATCTTAAAATTGGGACTGAATTGATGCTAGTTGAACTAAATAAATTGGAATAAAAGCAATATTGTGGTGCATAAAGCCCTCATTTGTTTGCAGGTACTTATCAAGTGAGAGAGGACGACATTAGGATAGAGCCATGCCATGAATTTTCATATGAACTACTGGACATAAAAATGATTAGCCACTTCTCAGTGAGGATCTACGGGTAGTCGACAAACGATCTAAATTTCCTTAGCAGAGTGGAAGGATTAGAGGACACCGTATAAGGCTCGTTCTTCAAGAAAATGTGTACCTGTATTTATACGATCCGTACTTACTTTCATATTGGTTGAGAGTTGATGTAACTAGTCATAGGAATCAGTACAGTTTGTATGGAAAATTAGGTACCTAACAGCTTATAACTCTGATAAGATTTGTATTTGATCACCAATTAAAATTTGACAAGATAATAAGGCTATCATCTCAGCCTTTAGCGTTGAGTTGGTGAATTCACAAGGGTTTGTATTGATTGATTTGTATGAGTAACTCCGCACATTCACGTACCCAGTAGAACTTGATTCTTTTGCATATCGAGCACGCTCAAATTACCTATCTCTTGAACTTCAAAGATGGATAATTGGTCAGATATTTGCTCGGATTTTGCGAGCTTGTCGTTGAACTGTCCAAATATAACATCTTCACTAGTCCAGTTCCCTCCTTCCCCTTCTTTAACTAGACCACCCCAGTTTAGAAATAACCCTTTTTCCAAATTGGTGTATCAAGATTCCCTCCTTGGTGGTGATTATATTTCAACTGATCCATTCTCTTCTTTTCTCACCGATGAAGACCATTGCCTCGGTGAAATCGATTTAATTTGTTATCATCATCTATATCTCATGTAGACCTATTATTTGATGAAGGCGACGAAAACACATTAAAGATGCCTCCTAAGAAACAAAATGGAAATGGAGAGGAGGAAGAACGAGAAGATCCAATGCATGCTATATTGGACAGAATGGCAGAATCAGAACAGAACCAAGCAATGATGAGAGCTCAATTCGGTCAATTGCGGTTGGGTAGAGATGCACCAATGGATGTAGCATATAATCCTAGGCGATTTCAGGTGACTAATTGGTTAAGCCCAGCCAAACCTGAAGTTGAATATGAATTAAAGCTTCAATTCCTTAGCTTGCTGCCACATTTTCATGGGACGAAGAGCCATATGCGTTCCTTAGGGACTTTGAGCTAGTATGTTCTAATCTTAGACATCCTAGGGTTAGTCAAGACTACATCAGGCTCAAAGCCCTTCCTTTTACCCTGAAGGATAAGGTAGATTATTGGATGAAGAACTTAGGGGTAGTCGTAACTACATTTGTACAGTTCAAGGACCTCTTCCAGAAAAAGTTCTACCCTTTGAGTAGAACTAACTTGATGTGTTAACGTATCACGAGTTTCTCCCAACTTCCTAATGAAGCTTTCTGTGACTCATGGGAGAGATTCAAGGACCTCTTGCAGAAATGTCTTTGCCATGATTTAGAGCCTACCATCTTGGTCCAGTCCTTATATAGCAGTTTACACCTTGAGGTGCAGGGTCTTGTTAGTACTGCTTGTGGAGACAGCTATACATCATGAGGTGTGGACATTATCTGGAAAGTGTTCGAACAAATAGCCGAGACAAGTAGAGCACAAACTGCTAGTCAAGCTCAGTTAGAAACACCCAATCCATTCCAATCAAGTGGGGGAATGAAGGCTACAGTGGATCCTTTTGACATGAGCATTATAGCAGATATACTCACAATAGTTGAGAGGATAGATAGGTGTATGAATGAGTTGGACAAAAACTTATCCGAATTGCTTAAATAGATGGTGGAGATTTCTGAAAAGGTATCCAATATGAGGGTACCTACCGTGACTGCATCTACTACATTAGTTTATCGTATTCATCATATTCAGGAGCAGCAGATGTCAGGGCCACCACAACCATGGGTAGAGGACCATCCTTTAGCCCATTATTGTCAGCAGCAATCACCATCTATGGAAACAGTCATCGAGAAGCCTTCCCAAGTGTGGGAAGTAAATGGTGCGTGGTACACGAATGATCCTGCTACACAGGGAAATTCTGGGGATCATTTCTCATACCAGCATCCCCAGACTTTCTATAATACATCATTTACACCTACACCTCTTCCAGAACCTCAGAGCTCTGGAGCCATTTCTTATCAGGAACCAAGGTAGCAACAGTAGTATAGGCGCCATCAGGGGCAATCTTCACACCCTTCCTTTTCTTCTTCACAACCGCAGCAATAATCATCTTCTGATCTCATGGATTTTCACCGTTAGATTCTAGAGGAGTTGTGTTCCTATTGGAACGAAGTGTAGGATTTGAGGGTTGACCTTAACCGCTTATCCCATTTACATGATGAGCGTAGTGCTCCTACTACATCCATTCCAATCTAGGTTTAGGCTAATCCCAATATCATGAACAAACCTCAACAACATTATTTATTAGATCAGGTATATTACTTAGATTTTCAATAAAGTCTGAGCACAAGATCTCTTTGTTTGATTGTGTTAATCATATGTCTCTCAGGAGCATATGGACTGTGGTTGTACCTAATCGGGCTAAGGACATGGGTAAGATCAATTCTGAAGCTCAGCTTGAGGAGACTTCAGAGGATGATGACACAAGGTATTTTTAGAAGGAAGAAAATTCTATATCAAGGAGGAGTTCAAGAGTAGAGAAGCATACTTCAGATTCAGAGCCTACAAAGGACCATGCACCTTCGGATGAGGAGAATGCACATTCAGTAGGCATTCCTCATCCTATTATAGACGATTCAGTTCTTATTCCAATAGTAAAAGATTCAAAAGTAAAAAAACTCGGCTTCTTCTAATAATAAAGAACATGTTTTTGTGTATGATTCTGAGTCATCACATTATTCTTTGCCTATTATTTTCCTCCATGCTCTTACTACAGGAAAGTGCATCATTTAAAAGATTCAAAGAGATGATCCAGACATGGCACGATTCTATAGAGATAATATCATTGTGAAGGTGCCATTTGATGAGTATGTGGCTTGTAATACTGAAATCCAAAAATATTTAAATGTAAGATGCACACAAAGCGAGTTAGCAGGAAGAAACCCAACAGCTACGTCAAGACCCATGTTCTTTCGGTTGCCACTACGTTTTGTATCAAGAACCAGAAATTGCCACAAAAGAAGAGAGATTTAGGAGCACATTTCGTTGTAAGTCATATTGATGACATGGCATTTGCACACACTCTCCTAGATAATGATTCTTCGATTAATTTAATACCCTTTGATTTATATGAGAAATTGAAGTTGGTACCTTTATGTAAATCTAGAGCGTTACTTCATTTTGTGGATAAATCAATGAAAATGGCTAAGGGCATGGTTAAGAATGTCATTATCTCAATTGAGGGACATTATTTCAAAGTGAACTTTACTGTTCTTGATATGCATATCCCTCATCATTGGAGAGATTCACATATTATCCTGGGGCGACCCTTTCTTAGGACTGTTGGAGCCTCTTTTGATTATCAGAAAGGGATGATGAAGTTCCGTTCTCCTAGTGGAGATGTGGAATTGCAGATGAAGAAAACAAAATGGCAATAGCCTGATTCTGAATCTAGTACTAATTTCTCTTCACTCTCAGAGGCAGACTGCAATGTAGCTAGCACAATTGGAATCGGGGCTCATAACCCAACAATACAGAATAAGATACTCCCATCTGAAGAGAATCGTGTACACAGAGCAGTTGAAGAGTTATTGCCAAAGTTCTCAATCTGTAAATCCCCTTATTCCCTTGATGATGTAGAAGTCCCTTTGGACTTGTCAGTTCCTCTTCATTCAGAACAGTCAAGGCAATTAGATAATGAGTCAGACGCGGCTTTGGCCGAACTACCGTGTATCTTTGGCTATCTGACTCCCTATTCTTAAGTTCAGTTGGTGGAAAGTCTTTCAGATGATTCGTTTAGACTACACAACACAGATTCAGATTCAATTGTAATTCAGCCTGATGTATTTGATAACTTATCTTTGCCAGAATTAAAGCCACTACCTCCTACACTCAAGTGCCCTTTCCTTACAGGACCAAAGAACAAGATTCATGTCATCATTAATTCTAAGTTGATTGTATAGTAGGAAGCTAGGTAGTTATAAGTATTAGAGAAAAACTGTAAGGCTGTTAGATGGACAGTCTCGGATCTCATGGGTATAAACCATGCACTATGTTCACACCACATTTTTATCGAGGATAATGCTAGACCTTCCTGTGAATTTTAGAGGAGACTTAATTCAAATCTTTGTGAAGTAGTTAAGAAGGAGATAGAAAAATGGTGTGGAGCGTGATTTATTTACCCTATCTCTGACACCTAATGGGTGGTACCTTTACATGTTGTCCCGATGAAGTTAGGAATTCATATGGTCACCAATGAGGAGGGAATTGATATTGCAACCCGAGTACCTACACCGTGGCATGTTTGTATTAATTACAAGTTCCTGAATGCTGCAACCAAGAAAGATCACTTTTTCTTGCCGATTATTGATCAGATTTTGGAGAGACTAGCGGGGAAAGAGTTCTTTTATTTGCTTGATGGGTACTCTGACTACAATCAAGTAGCCATCGCCCCTGAGGACTAGGCAAATACCACTTTTACATGTCCCTTTGGCATGTACGCATTCATACGCATGACTTTCAGTTTGTGCAATGCCCCAGGTACATTTCCACGATGCATGATTGTCTTGTTTGCCGAAATGGTTGGGGATTTCCTAGATGTCTTCATGGACGATTTCTCGATTCATGGTGATTCATTTGATTCTTGTTTAGCACATTTGAACCGAGTGTTTCAAAGATGTAGTGAGGTGAATCTAGTACTCTCATAGGAAAAAAGTCATTTCATGGTTAAGGAGGGTATTCTGTTGGTGCACGTCATCTCCAAGAAGAGAATGTAGGTTGACCTTGCCAAGGTGGACGTGAACAAGAAACTTGATCCACCAACAAACATTAAGTTACTAAGGTCATCTGTAGCCCATGTTGGATTTTATAGAAGATTTACTCAGGATTTTTCTAAGATTGCCCTACCCCTGATAGAGCTCTTAGGAAAAGACACCGAGTTCTTTGTAGATCGCAAGTGTCTTGAGGCCTTTGAGATCCTTAAAAAGAATATCTATGATTCATCGATTCTAGAGGCTCCTGATTGGTCTCTTCCCTATGAGATCATGACTGATGCTTCGGATTTTGCTATAGGAGCTGTATTGGGGCAGCGGTAAGATCGGATTCCGTTTGCTATTCACTACGCAAGCAAGGTATTGGATACAACTCAGAGAAATTATACAGTGATTGAAAAAGAAATGCTTGCAATTGTTTGGGTTTTAGAGAAATTCAGGTATGTGATTTTAGGTTCAAAAGTGATAGTATATAATGATCATTCAGCGATTAAATATCTTATGGAAAAGAAGGATGAGAAGGTGTGCCTTCTTAAATGGATCTTGTTACTCCAGGGATTTGATTTGGAAATTAAGGATAAACCTGGAGTTAAAAATGTAGTGGTTGATTATCATTCAAGGATTGAAATAAAGGATTACCCTAATACTGAGCCTATTCAAGAGACCTTCCCATATGAGTCTATTTGTGTTACTGACTCACTCCCATGGTATGCCAACATGGTGAACTTTCTTGTCTCCAAGCAAGTTCCCCATGGATGGACTAGGAGTAGTATAGACCGACTTAAGTCGGATTTGAGGAAATACCATTGGGAGGATCCATTCCTTTTCTTTGAACGATCGAATTGTATCTGGAGAAGGTGTATTCGTCAGGAGGAATACCAAAGTTTCCTCATGTATTGTCATTCATTTGAATCTGGAGGACACCATTCAGGAAAAAGAACCTCTCACAAGGTATTACAATGTGGTTTCTTCTAACTGACCTTGTTTAGAGATGTTGTAGATTTTGTATGGTCGTGACCTATTTGCCAAAGGATGGGAGGGTCTGTTGGATCAAGAGATGATATGCCCATGTAGACTGTGATTTTTTGTGATGTTCTTTTATTATTGGGGCATAGATTTCATGGGTCCCTTCCCTACTATACAAGATTTTGAATATATCTTGTTAGCGATTGATTACTTGTCCAGATGGGTGGAGGCTATCCCAACCCGAACCGCAGATGGTAGGACTGTTTGCAAGTTTATTAAGGATCATATTATTTCACAGTTTGGGGTACCTAAAGTTTTGATATCTGATGGAGGGAGCCATTTTGTGAATGGTATGATGAAATCTTTATCAAAGGACTATGGATTTGAGCATCGCATAGCTAGTCCTTACCACCCTTAATCAAATGACATGGCATAGGTTTCAAATAGGGAAGTGAAGAGCATTCTTCAAAAGTTAGTCCGATCTAATAGGAAGAACTGGTCTCAGTTGTCAGACCAATTTCTGTGGGCTTATAGAACGACCTACAAGACACCTCTGGGCATTTCACCTTTCAGGATGATTTATGGAAATCCATGTCATTTGCCTGCTGAGTTAGTGCACAAATCCGAATGGGCAATAAAGAATATAAACTGGATATGTCACTTAGGAAAGTTGTGCAGAGACCTCAACTTAAATGAATTACTGGAAAACCGCAACCAAGCATATGAGAACATCATGATCTATAAGGACAAATTAAGAAGCGGCATGATGCGCATATTAGATGCAAGAACGTTATCCCTAGATATAAGGTATGGTTGTTTAATGCAAAATTAAGGATTTTTCATGGAAAACTAAAGTCAAAGTGGATGGGCCCTTATATTGTAAGGGAAGTGCATGAGAGTGGTAGTATAGAAATTTCAGAGTTTTTAGAGAATGCACCTTCCTTTCTGGTTAACGGGCAGTTACTTAAGCATTTTGTAGAATTCAGAGAAAGGTTAACTCCCGTAGAGATGATTAACTTCATACCTATTGAGTTAGTTTAATTTTTATCAGGTAAGGCATGCTTATCATAGCAGATTTAAATAAGAAGATTCATGTCCATAAAATTCATATCTAGAAGATTCATACTCTTTTTAATTTCATTAGCTTCTTACTTGTTATTCCACCTATACTTAGGCATCTCTCAACCTAAGTATGGGGGGATTTTTCCTCATTTCTTCCTATGCTCCGTTTCTACCTATGAATTCATCTTTATATCTTTCCTTAGGTCTTCTAGTACCAAAGTATAGGGGAAACCATTCTTGTATATTTAGTAGAGAATCATTCTTACACTTGTCCTAAAACTCGACTCATCTCTTGTAGATTGTTTTATGCTTAGTTGAGCTATGGCTTCGTATCACTTTGTGCTATGAGGACATAGCAAAAGCTAAGTATAGGGGGGTCTACCGTATATATTACATATATACTCTAGCCATAGCTCATACTTTTTAAACTTTTTTCAAACATCTATGGTTATGGGTATCATATTACAATTTCGAACTGAGTTTTGTATAAAATAATTTGAAAATTATACACAAATTTGATATGGTTTCCAAGTGTTTTACATGGTTTTCAAAAATACGGCTTGACATGTTTGGAAAATCATTTGTAAAATATTTTGAAAACCCACATGTTTATGTAACATTGTTTTGAAAAATGTTTTACTTAAGTTTGAAAAATCTGACTTTACTTGTTTTGAAAAATCTTTGTAAAATGTTTTGAAAATTTCTATATGTGTGTGTGTGTGACAATGTTTGCAGAAGTTTTCAAAATTCTTTTCAAAACGAAGGGTGCAAACGAGACTAACTAATTAACTCTATTCAAACTCAATAAAAATCAGAAAATAAATTTTATTGTGTCTCTTTAGTCTCCTTTCTGAGTTTTATGTTTCTCAGAGGTCATGATGGTTCACCGAATTTCTTCTTTTCCCTTTATAAGGTTGTTTTGCCTTATGAGTCTTTCAAGGGTTAATCATGCAGGAAAGTCTGGATTTCAATTCTATATTTTGGAAGATCAAGTTGGTAAAGATTTCTTTGAAAAGAGTGATGCCAACTGAGGAGGATGATTGATTGATAGAAGAATTAGATATGGAAGTACCTTTACCATTTCTTCAGGATGTCCAGTCCTTAGATTCTCACATGTCTTGTAAGTTGGGTCAACCTTCTCTGTCTAGTTTCTCTCTTCTAAAAAAAACTCAAAAGTCTAATGCAGGATTTCAAAGTCTTCTTAGTCTTCCCATAATCATGAAGAATTGTTAGGCTTTCCATGTAGATATGAATATCACTTTTGAGGAAGAATGGCATCATTCTAGAAGGTTGAAATGCCAAGTTGATGAAGATCTTTCGTATCCAGATTTTGAAGTGTTCTCCATTAGGAAGAAGCAGTTGAAAGATAAGGTTGCATGTGATTTTAAACCTCGATGATCCGATATTAATTTTTTAAGGAACTGAAGTTGGTAGTGTGGTGTTGGGTATCTTAGAATGTTCTTCATATCGTTCCTCTATGATGTTCTGTCAAAGATACCCAGTTTATCGTCTTTGTCTCAATAGACCTCATAATTTCTTAATTCTTTTGTAAATAACTAACACAATGACTTAATCATTGGTGATATATCCTCTGACACTTTCACTATGCACTCAAGGCTTGAAATGATCTTTAACACTTGGTTTAAGGAGTCCATAGACTTAGAGTTATCATATATTAATCATTAGGGTCTTGGATATAAAAATTCATACTCCCCTAGTTCAAAGATATGCATGCTATATTTCATGCTTAATCTCCCTTAAAAAATTGACTTTCACCCACATGCACAACTGCATTCATGATTGAGATGAGTCAAAGTATCACTATGGAAATTGAGATTGGAAGTTTGAGTTTGGAATTGAACTATATGATGCTTGAGGATGGGATAAAATTAATGACGGCTTCATAAAACCTGAGTGTCGGCATCTTAGCCAGTATGGGACATGTTCTCATGCTATCTCTTTAATTTGACCTAAAGTGTTAGGGTGTGATGACATTAATTAATAAGTTGATCAGTGTGCGCTAATCTTTTGGTTAAAGCAGTGGAGCTCGCCAAAAACAAAGAAAAGAAAGAAATGATGAAAGAAACGCTCTCACCATACAAAGTCAAATATCCAAGAGCTACTACCAAAGGCAACCACTCCCAACCATTTCAAAGTGTCCACTTAGACTACCGCTACTAGGACCAGGAGTCGGGCTAGCACCCAAAAAGGGCTCTGCATCGTAAATGCTACAAGTCCAGATGTAGAAGGTATATCAGATACTCAAAAAAAAGGCACACCCCGGTGTACTCCCAGGAAAACAAGTGCAGACAACTCCAACTTCTTTTGACGGACACACTGATTAGCAAAAATCAAAATGAAAATTGTTTTGAGTATTGGCACTTGAGATAACCTTTTTCCAATGAGAGGAAGAGAAAATATGTACACAATCCTACATCCTCCATAATTTTTCCTTCCATTTATCGCTTTAAAATCTGACAAACTAAAGAGACGGTGGATTGAGGCAAGACTAGATTTATTCCCTATAGTTGAGGGTTGGGTCCTGATGAATCTCCATTTCATCACCTTTATTCTATCATTTTGGCCTTAAAAACCCCAGCAAATGCATGTAAATAACATTAATTTGTTCATATTAGCATCTATTATTTATTGTATTTACTGTATATAAAATAAGGTTTTTAATGCCAAAATTATAGAATAAAGAGAAGAAAAGAAAAAGGAATAAAATATTGCAAATATTTTATGACCCTAACCCCGAGACCAAGGCCAGCATGGAATTGGTCGACAAGGAATAAAGTAGGGGGAGATAAGGGCCAATTATACAATAAATACCTCATTTATTTATTTATGCATTTGTGACACCTATTTTGTACATAATTATTTATTCATCAAATTAAGAAACTTTGTTCATAAAAGTTGTAGATAATAATGTAAATAAAAATACAAAATTGAGTTTGTGTAAAAATAATACCCAGTGTACATTTTATACACAAAATAAAAAGCAAAAATCTCAACTTCACAGACCCATATCTTGCAAATAAAAACTCCAAATCACCCAAACTCACCTTTAATTGTATATAGCATTTCATAAACTATTTTATAAAATTGGTTTCATAATTTTCGGAGTCCATCTGTGGAAGTTAGGTTTTTGGCCCATCTTGTACATAATATCTGATTAAAATATTCATTTTATTCAATATTCATTATTTTTCTAAATTTATATTTTTAGTATCTTGTAAATAATGTATATAATTCATGTACATATTAAAATTAGAAGAAAACTAAAAAGAAGTTGTGAAATAAAAAGAGCCTATATAATACATAGGCAAAATACCAATGCAAAGTATGTATATAAATAAAAGGGGATCTTGATTCTTTTATTTTTACTCATTTATATTTTTTATATAAATATGTAAATATTACACATAACTTATTAAAAATACAAATCCAAAATAAAAAATAAAATTCATTAAATAAATAAGCTGTATATAATATATAGGTAAAATACCTATAAGTATACATACATACACATACATCTATTTATTTAAAAATATAAATAAACTCATAAAAATAAAATAAAAATATATTTATACTCATAAAAATAAGTTATAAAATTATAAAATAAGAAACTAAAATAATAAAATAAAATAAATAAACTAAAAATAAAATATACAAAAATATATATAAAATACATACATATACACATTATTGTAATAAAACCGTAATAAAATAATTCATAAAAATAAATAAAAATCATATTAAAATACTACACACAATAATAAAGATTTTTTATTTTATACTCGAAAAATAATAAACTCATTTACTATTTTAAATAATTCATTCTTTATTTTCCAGCCTGTTTTGTCTTCTTGCGGCCTAGGTGGACCAATCAGGGCTTGGCCCGAGTTGACCCCGGGTCAACTGCCTCCTCAGCCTCTGCAGTACGTCTGAACTGTCTTGTCCCCCATCTTCTCGCCTTTTTCCCGCTCGATTCGTCCATCAATCGCCATCGAATCCTTTATGGATTTTATTCCCTGTACATCCCTCTCCCACGCCGTCCTCTTAGATTCTTTGTACATAGATCGTATCGCTCGCCACGGCCCAATCAATAAGGGTGCCCCTTTCGTCTATAAATAAGAAACCTCCGCCTTCCTCCCAATTTTGGTCAATTTTCCTCCATTTTCTTCCTCGCATTCGGTCCCAGGTACGCTCCTCGTGACAGGGGGATGCCGCCGGCACCTTGAATCGGTTGGAGATGGCGGAGGTTGCACCCACGGCCGCCGCGTCGCCGGAGGTCCTGCTCCTTGGCCTCCCCGGCCAAGTCGAGCTGCGCACTTTACATTTCTAGGTAGATTTTTGTATCGTCATTTCATTTCAGTCTTTTATTTTGCATTTAGTTCAGTAGGTTAGCTTAGATTAGGCGATTCGCAGTTCGCCGGAGCTCCGCTCCGGCGAGCTTTTCACCGTGCTCCCGACGTCCTCCGACCGCCATTCCACCTTCATTTCACCCCCTCTCGCCTTCTCCATCTTCCAGTCACCTTTGTTCAACCGGAGCCTTCTTGGTTCCGCGAATCGAAGCTCCTCCACCACCCTTCGCCGGAGCTTCGTCGCCCACCACCATCCGCTTGCTCACAGCTTCAAACCCCTGGTCGAGGAAGACGTCCTCGAGCCACTCTTTCTTCCTGTGCAGGTTAGGTGCGAAATAGAGCACCTGGAGTCGATTTACAAGACGGCGGAGGTACCTGGAGCCGTAACCCTACTTCGAGCTCGTTGCAGCGCTCCGGTGTACCTCTGGCCGATCCGAGACCTCCAGACGTTAGAGGATACCTCCAGGAAGCTTCTTGGACCTTCAGGAGAGAAGAAGACCGGCGGGAGAGCGAGATCCGAGCGGAGGAAGCTCGCCTCGGCGAGGCTTCTCCCCTGTTCTTCCTCGCAGCTCCTCCGCCGTTGGATGAAGACGAAGGCCCAGATTGAAGACCAGCCGTCCGATGGAGCACCGCCTCGACCGTCGGATCATCTCGGATGATCTAATCCTAGCGCTCCATCGACGAACCGTCATCGGCGCACGTGGAGGCGCCACGTGTCAAGTGAACGAAGATCAGCCGTCCATCAACGCGCCTTTTGGGGGTAATTTTCACATTCGACCCCCGCTTTTTTGTATTTTATTTTCAGTCCTGTAAATAAATAAGCACGTTATAATTAATGTGGATATTTTGCATGAGACCCCCTGTACTGTTTTGATATTACTTTTGGGTCCAGTCCACGTCACCTCACGTGTCGTCCCACGTGAGGTGGGCTTTTTGCATAAGACCCCCTGTATGTTTGTAAATTTGAATTTAGTCCAGTAAATAAAATATTCAGTATATTATTTTTATGAAAAATTGCAACCAGGACCCTGAACTTTCTGATATTGCATTTTGGTCCCTGTGGGTGCGGATCACGTGTAGTCCCACGTGGTGGTTAAATTGCAAGGGGGCCCTGGCGGGTCTCTTTATTTGTTCTTAGTCCCTAAAATCACAGAACACGTTTTAACTTTCTGGTATTTTTGCACTGATGCCCCTGGAGTTTATTTTATTTGCAAAAACACCCCTGCCAGGCTTAATTAATTTCGTATCTTTACCTATTTATTAAAAATACCAAGATGGCTCCTAAAAATCCACAAAAATTAGGATAGGTGTTTCATGCCTTATATTTTCACGCCCATATTTTGTTTGGCATTTTTTGCATTTTTCCTAACTATTAAAAATGAAAAAGAAGCCATTTTTGTACTGTCTAAATTAGAAAATACAAAAAAATTAGAAAATGTTTTTGAAAAATTCCAAAAAAATTATATATGCTATATTTATATATATATTGAGTCCAGAAAATGAAAAACCCTAAAAATAAGAAAAAGAAAAACATAAAAATCATAAAACCCCAAAAGCAACATAAAAATTAGAAAAACTCTTTAAAAAACCTAAAAATATATTTCTCTCTTTTATAATTCTCTATATATTATTATTAATATGTGAAAACTAATTTGGGCAATTTTGGGTATTATTTGATATTTTTAAAACCCAAATTATATACGGCTATTTATTTAGTCCTATATTGTGGACATTTTTGAATTGAAAAATACATAAAAATTAGAAATATTAAAAAAAAATATAAAAAAAAAGTTAAAAATACAAGTCTTTATATTAAGTTTTGATGTTTATAAATATATATATATATTCTATATTACTTCTCTCTCTCTTCTTATATATATATATATACCTCTTTATATATATATAGTATATAGATTTATATAATTAATCATATAAAAAGAAAAAAAAAAGGGTATAAAATATAAAATCAAAATAAAAATTACAAAAACAAAAAAAATATAAAAAAAATTACAAAACACAAAACCCACAAAAACAATAAAAGTACATGAACAATTAATTGAATAAATGAATGATACATTACATACAACCATTCGCCTCCCAGTGTTCGACCTCTACCTGTACTTACGCCTATACACATTTGCATGTAGAGTTATAATAAATTTTAACTCCACATTTTTGGATATTCATTGCATATATTTATTGTGGGTTAATTGTTGACTGATACGAGGTTTCTTGAGCGGTCGCCTCAGCGACATTGTGATCCCGCCTTGTGCGGATTACTCTAGACCCTCATAAAACCTCTGTCATCAAATGGCGCCGTTGCCGGGGAGGCAACGGATTTTGTATGATTTTGTGTGGTCATTTGTTCATTCATTTGATTCGTTGTTCATGTCCTTCATTTGTTTATCTAAGTGATTTTTATTTTATTTTTATTTGATATTATTGATTGACTGCTCTGACCATCTCTTCCTTTTGTCTTTGATGCGAGGGACCGCTAAGTGAAGGAGGACCTCCTAGGAGGCCCTATGCACCCAAGCGAGGCGGTGTTGGCTCTTCTATGCCAAGCCAACAGGGGAGAGCATCCATGACACCTGAAGGAGAATTTTTGAAGACAGTCTCCATCTTCATGCATTTTATTTTATTTTAATATGTATATTTATGTGAGAGAGTGACCCTTAGAATTTTGTAATAATACAGGACTCTCACAGGTACACTCCGACTCCCGAGGTCCATTGCCCGAGGGATTGTTCCCTTGGGGGCCTCGACGGTTTTGACGCTTTTTCGTTTTTATTTTATTTTTATTATTTTGTGTGAATGAGCCCTAGCTTAGGAATTGCTTGCCGATAGATTAAGGTCCAAACACCCTAATATATTTGCATGTACCTATAGTGCGTTCTGGACCTAGTCAAATCTAAAACAGTCGGTTCATTTATCTCTTGACCCCTGTGCCGTGAGCGAGCCCCATCAAGCGCTACTCCTGAACTCGAGTGTGTCGAGAAGAGGAGGGGTGAGCCAAGACCGGACCCTTAGGTTAGGGATAAGTGACCGACTTGTGGTGCTTCACGATAATAGCAGTTACTATCCTAGGGCGGTTTCTTCGGCTTGCATTTGCATATAGCATAGGTTTCAATTCCGTTATGCATCCCGCATGGAGAGAGCTGGGAGGCACTGTAAGTCTTCTTACTTAGCATGCATCATCGATTTCCGACTTGCATGGCTTTTCCGATCTTCTCCCTCTGATTTTTCCAACCTAGGATGCTTAATGGAAATTGGAACCCCGATAGGCACGTACATTGAAAATACCCAAAAACAGTGATAACTTAAATAAAATCGGGACTGCTAACTCTATTGGACTTAAAAATAAAACGTAATGGATTCCTTGTCTTGGGGAGAGCAACCCCCTCATTGTATGCGTTTTAAGTGCTCACGTACACGCTAAGGAGTAGAGCCCAAATCCTATCAAGCCTCCTAAGTGTTTGTACAACTTTGTGCTTCTCACCTAACTCTAAAACCAAAAAGATAAATGACTGTCATCTGACAGTCTTCACTGTGTCGAGTAGGTGAATTGAGGGTTTGCCTTGTGTATTGATTGTGACTTGGAGTCCGTTGTGTTTTGCATTCATTATTGGAGTCATCAGTCCCGTCCGTGTGAGTCATGCATTTTTCATCTTTGAGTCTCTCTATCTCTCTTATAAATAGACCTCTTCATTTTGCATCGAGTCATGATATTGGCGCTTGGGCTCAATCACTCTTCGCCAAGTCCTTTGTTTCCTGCATTCTTCACCATCTTCTATGTATCCATCATCCCATCTTCTCTGGCTCGAGGAGAGACCGCTCCTCGGACCGCAACTTTGACGGTGTTCCCGCCTTGTGTGGAACACCCAATTTTGTCGGTGTCTCGATATTTCTCGCCCGCCCTCCTCGTACCCTCTGTATCATCTCTCTCTTTACCCGGGAATGTTGTGCATCTTGATGAGGCCCGCATCGAGGATTATTTATACAAGATTATTTGTGTAAGTCGGGCATGATGTTGAGGTTGCTGAGATCGATCTGGTGGATTTGTCTTTGATATCAGCATATGGATTTCTTGAGGATTTTTGCTGATGCATAGAGCATAGGTGTGATGCATTATTGAGGAATTTTACTTCTCGCACACCGGATTAAGGATGTGATGTGCTGCGATGGGTTAATGATGATATCATGAGCATTGATTGATCTATCTATTTGAGGTTCCACCCATCTTGATCTTTGAGGATTAACGGATTATTCTACTTTGGATTTCTTGCTAAGGGTGTGCGGATCCTACATGATCTCTCATCTTCCTGATTGACTCGTCCTTGATCTCCTGACTCTTTGATCCACCATGGCACTTAGAGGATTCTTGACTATTTTTCGTGCCATCTCAGCTTACTGGATTGACCTGAGGGATGTTTTGTGATTGGCCTGATGATTTTTCTCCCTCCCTTGATCTTATGTCCTCTAGTAGATTGATGGATTCGCATTATTTTGAGGACCTGAGACTCTAGGCCAGCATTCCCATGTCCTTCATTGATCTAGTTCGCATTTGTCCCCGAGGACTATCTGCGGGAAAATGCGGCAATTTCTTGGACTGCGGTTTCATTCACCGCTTGGGTCGCCATTGTGATGGGACCCGAAACCGAGTCGTACGATATGTTCGATTGGCCTCCCCCTGTGATTGTGTACTTGACCTGTTGGTACACGAGGCCATTGTATTTGACTCATCTGAGTCCGCTCTCCTTGACGGTCCTCGCAAGGCAGAGCTCCACTTCTCTTCTTTTTCATTTGACTAGTTCATAGCTCCCCGAGGGTTATCTGCGGGAGACTATGACATATTTCAGATCTTATTGGTCTCTTCTGCTGGTAGCCGATTTGTCGATTACTGAGACCAATATGGGGGTCCGTCTGATGGACCCGGCTCCTTTGATGCCTTCTCTCACCTTGACGACCCTCGCAAGGTAGAGACACATTCTGACTATTCCTTGCCTAGATCGTAGTACTCTCCGAGGACTATCTGCGAGAGTCTGCGACACTCTCTTTACGCTCGGTTTCCCTTGCTGCTTGTGTCTCCGATCTGCGGAGCACGGAATCGAGTCGTCTGATATATATGATTTTTGATCCCATTTTGAGTTGCCTATCCGATCTGCGGATCATGGGACCCATCTGATTAGACTCCTTTGAGTCTGCTTGCCTTGACGGTCCTCGCAAGGTTCAGCTTCTGATATCTGCTATTTTCATGACGAGTTGGCATCCCGCTCCCCGAGGGTTATTTGCGGGACGCTGCCACACTTTCTCGTTTTTTTCGGTCTCTTCTGCTGGTAGCCGATCTGTCGCCTACCAAGACCATTTCTATGATCCGTCTGATGGATCCGGCTCCTTTGAGCCCGCTCACCTTGATGACCCTCGGAAGGGTGAGCTTCTGCTCTGATTATTCATTGCCTAGTATGTACTACTCCCCGAGGGTTATCTGCGGGAGAGTACATCATTTTCTAGGTACTCGGCTTCATTTCTGGAGTCTCCTGTTGGTGGAGCACGGAGCCGAATCTTCTGATTATACTCTGATTCTGCTCACCTTGAGGACCCTCGCAGGGTTGAGCCATGGCTTGCGGTATTCGGTGTGTACTTATGATCTTTCTACCTCACCATCATCGGGTACCATGATGTCTCCTATTATCTATCGTCCATATCTACTTGAGACATGATTGACCGGAGGAGTCTGTACTGCTCTTTCTTCCTCCCGGTCTTACGGTATCGGCTCTGTTCCCTCATGTTGACCCTATGAGCCGATTGACTGCTTCACGCTACCAGTCCCTGCATTACTTTCCGATCTGATGGTCCCCGGTAGCTGACACCCACTTGATTGCATATTCGGGTGTATTTTGACCTTCTGACCGCGTCCTCGTTCTCACAGGGAGACGACGACGAGAGCACGGTAGTCGCTTGTCAGATACCGTCCTGTACTTCACCAGTCTCTTCACCGCTTGTATATATGTATATTCTGTTCATCCTTTCTCCCGCATGTTATGAGTGCCCTAGATCTATCGCCATATCTTTGTGACTACACTTAGGACGTACCTAGTCCTAAGTGTAGGGGGGCACACACTGAGTTGTTCTTTCCTTGCACATTTTTCGTCACTCCTTTTCTTTCCCATACTTAGGGATATCTCCCCCTAAGTATAGGGGGAGTGATGTGTTTATTCTCCTAGATCTGTTCATCTATCTGTATATATCTCTTCTTTTCTTCTTTTCTTCTTTTCCTTTTCTATCTTCTGTATCTAAATAAAAGGTGTCACCCCTTTGTGTCAGTTTTCTGTACTTAGGACGTACTTTGTCCTAAGTATAGGGGGGTGCACCCATGATTTGTTCAGCTATTTATTCCCACCTTTGACCCTCCCTACTTTGTGTACAGTCTGCTATACTTAGGATCAAGTAATCCTAAGTATAGCAGAGATGGTCAACTTCTCCTTCGTTCATTTCTTATATTTTTTAGACTTGTCCATACTCAGTACGAGTTATGTCTTCTCTTTTCTTTCCGATCTATGAGGACATAGCTCAAGCTAAGTATAGGGGGGTCGTATATACTATGTATATACTTCAGCCATAACTCGTACTTTTATAATAATATGGCTAATAATTCTTTAAATTCATTAAAAATCCTTAATAAAAAGATGGGAGTATTCCTCAAATTCTTTTTGTATATACTGATTAATAAATCAGGTGAAAACGTTTTTTGCAAAATGTTTGAAAAATAGTTTGAAAAGTATTGTAAACATTTATTGAAAACTATTTTGAAAGCATTTTGTTACATGTTTCCAACCTGTGTAAAGATGTGTGGTTTGTAATGATTTATTTTCTTTGTGTGAAATAAAATGTTTGAAAAATGATTTGCAAATGGTTTGAAAAATGGTTGCAAAAATATCTTGAAAAATCTATATATACTGTTTTGAAAAACCTTTGCAAAATGATTTTCAAATGTGTGTACATGTTTGTAAAAATGTTTGTAAAAATTATTTTGGACTATAGTTTTCAAAAAATGTTTGAAAAATTTGTGTCAAATAAATTTGAGGAATAGTCACATATAATAATAACTAATATAATATATATATCTCTTATGAATAAAAATAATAAAAATAAACACAATTCTTTAATAAGTGTACATATATACTTATAAATAAAAACTAAATTGTAAATTCTTAATTCTTGTAAAATAAAGCGGCACGCCCGTGTAAATAGTTGTACATATTGTCTATTTTGAGTAACCAAATTATTTTATTTGCAAAAATTCTTTGTGTAAAAATTCTTCTCTGTGTTTTCAAATTCTTTGAAAAATTGCATTATTCTTTGCATATTTGTAAATAGCATTTGCATAGCATTCATATTCTTTGATTGAGCTTGATGATTGAACTAGTCCAATAAAGTCGAAGATTGGAGCTTGGTTGGACCTTACCGCACCTAATTGCACTGGAACCTTATGGGAACTAGGTTTAAGGTACTTCAGGTCTATTGAGACTTAATTCTTTGAGAAAGCAGGGCTGGGTTCAAGTCACCTCAGTGGACTAACTAGAACTTTTCGAAACACACGCATGACTCTTGTCGGCCGTGACCTAACTTGGACACTTGCACCTTTCACTTGGCTCAACTCAGTTGGAGTGGTGAGGGGGTTGGATTCGCCAGTCTGAGACGCACACGGGTGGAAACATTCGTCCTCGTCTAGGGAGGGAAGTGCACCCCAACCTGGTCCAGTTTCAATGAAGTCGAATGACAGGAGAGTGTGGGTTGCAATAAAGCTTCAAAAGAGGGATAGTCTTCTGGCTCAAGAGGAAAAAGTCCTTATGTAAATGCTGCTGTACCTAGTATGTTAAAAAAAAAAAATGGACAGGCTTGTAAATAAAAAAATAAAATGCCTGCCGGAGTATGTATACATGTTGTATAGGAAATAAGCAAGCTTGAGCATCAAAGTTATACCATGTGAGCCTGCAGCTGGATGACTCGACTACACTGGTCTTGCATCCCCAGGATTGGTAGCTACACTGGCTACTGTCCATTTTTCTTTTCTCTACCCCCCCTCCTCTTGAGTCGGATGCCACTTGAACTTAGAAGGGAATACCCCGCTCCTTGACGGTAGAGGGCTGGATTAGGGAATCATTGGGTTGTCATTCTGGAGAAGTCAGTTCCTTTGTCATTTCAGTTGGGGAGGGCCACTATCACTTACACCGTACAAGTCAGTTTCATAGTCATAAGGGTTTGCGTATGATGTAGGCTAGTTCTGACCTGGCTATTGAGGTGATTTGAACCGAGTTCTGTGACTCTCGAAGGCTGTTGTGTTTTAAATTTGGTTCCCGACTAGGTTCCACACACATTCTCACACCAAGGTCTAACCTGAGCTCCAAACTTTGATTTTGTACAGATGAGTTTAATAATCATGATCAATTCAATCTATTCTTAATTCTTTTGCTTTTTCTTTTCTTCTTTTTCTTTAATTATTTTTGTACTTATTGCATAAGTATTTGCTAGGGACTAGCAAAGGCAAGTATAGGGGGGTGATGAATCTCCATTTCATCACCTTTATTCTATCATTTTGGCCTTAAAAACCCCAGCAAATGCATGTAAATAACATTAATTTGTTCATATTAGCATCTATTATTTATTGTATTTACTGTATATAAAATAAGGTTTTTAATGCCAAAATTATAGAATAAAGAGAAGAAAAGAAAAAGGAATAAAATATTGCAAATATTTTATGACCCTAACCCCGAGACCAAGGCCAGCATGGAATTGGTCGACAAGGAATAAAGTAGGGGGAGATAAGGGCCAATTATACAATAAATACCTCATTTATTTATTTATGCATTTGTGACACCTATTTTGTACATAATTATTTATTCATCAAATTAAGAAACTTTGTTCATAAAAGTTGTAGATAATAATGTAAATAAAAATACAAAATTGAGTTTGTGTAAAAATAATACCCAGTGTACATTTTATACACAAAATAAAAAGCAAAAATCTCAACTTCACAGACCCATATCTTGCAAATAAAAACTCCAAATCACCCAAACTCACCTTTAATTGTATATAGCATTTCATAAACTATTTTATAAAATTGGTTTCATAATTTTCGGAGTCCATCTGTGGAAGTTAGGTTTTTGGCCCATCTTGTACATAATATCTGATTAAAATATTCATTTTATTCAATATTCATTATTTTTCTAAATTTATATTTTTAGTATCTTGTAAATAATGTATATAATTCATGTACATATTAAAATTAGAAGAAAACTAAAAAGAAGTTGTGAAATAAAAAGAGCCTATATAATACATAGGCAAAATACCAATGCAAAGTATGTATATAAATAAAAGGGGATCTTGATTCTTTTATTTTTACTCATTTATATTTTTTATATAAATATGTAAATATTACACATAACTTATTAAAAATACAAATCCAAAATAAAAAATAAAATTCATTAAATAAATAAGCTGTATATAATATATAGGTAAAATACCTATAAGTATACATACATACACATACATCTATTTATTTAAAAATATAAATAAACTCATAAAAATAAAATAAAAATATATTTATACTCATAAAAATAAGTTATAAAATTATAAAATAAGAAACTAAAATAATAAAATAAAATAAATAAACTAAAAATAAAATATACAAAAATATATATAAAATACATACATATACACATTATTGTAATAAAACCGTAATAAAATAATTCATAAAAATAAATAAAAATCATATTAAAATACTACACACAATAATAAAGATTTTTTATTTTATACTCGAAAAATAATAAACTCATTTACTATTTTAAATAATTCATTCTTTATTTTCCAGCCTGTTTTGTCTTCTTGCGGCCTAGGTGGACCAATCAGGGCTTGGCCCGAGTTGACCCCGGGTCAACTGCCTCCTCAGCCTCTGCAGTACGTCTGAACTGTCTTGTCCCCCATCTTCTCGCCTTTTTCCCGCTCGATTCGTCCATCAATCGCCATCGAATCCTTTATGGATTTTATTCCCTGTACATCCCTCTCCCACGCCGTCCTCTTAGATTCTTTGTACATAGATCGTATCGCTCGCCACGGCCCAATCAATAAGGGTGCCCCTTTCGTCTATAAATAAGAAACCTCCGCCTTCCTCCCAATTTTGGTCAATTTTCCTCCATTTTCTTCCTCGCATTCGGTCCCAGGTACGCTCCTCGTGACAGGGGGATGCCGCCGGCACCTTGAATCGGTTGGAGATGGCGGAGGTTGCACCCACGGCCGCCGCGTCGCCGGAGGTCCTGCTCCTTGGCCTCCCCGGCCAAGTCGAGCTGCGCACTTTACATTTCTAGGTAGATTTTTGTATCGTCATTTCATTTCAGTCTTTTATTTTGCATTTAGTTCAGTAGGTTAGCTTAGATTAGGCGATTCGCAGTTCGCCGGAGCTCCGCTCCGGCGAGCTTTTCACCGTGCTCCCGACGTCCTCCGACCGCCATTCCACCTTCATTTCACCCCCTCTCGCCTTCTCCATCTTCCAGTCACCTTTGTTCAACCGGAGCCTTCTTGGTTCCGCGAATCGAAGCTCCTCCACCACCCTTCGCCGGAGCTTCGTCGCCCACCACCATCCGCTTGCTCACAGCTTCAAACCCCTGGTCGAGGAAGACGCCCTCGAGCCACTCTTTCTTCCTGTGCAGGTTAGGTGCGAAATAGAGCACCTGGAGTCGATTTACAAGACGGCGGAGGTACCTGGAGCCGTAACCCTACTTCGAGCTCGTTGCAGCGCTCCGGTGTACCTCTGGCCGATCCGAGACCTCCAGACGTTAGAGGATACCTCCAGGAAGCTTCTTGGACCTTCAGGAGCGAAGAAGACCGGCGGGAGAGCGAGATCCGAGCGGAGGAAGCTCGCCTCGGCGAGGCTTCTCCCCTGTTCTTCCTCGCAGCTCCTCCGCCGTTGGATGAAGACGAAGGCCCAGATTGAAGACCAGCCGTCCGATGGAGCACCGCCTCGACCGTCGGATCATCTCGGATGATCTAATCCTAGCGCTCCATCGACGAACCGTCATCGGCGCACGTGGAGGCGCCACGTGTCAAGTGAACGAAGATCAGCCGTCCATCAGCGCGCCTTTTGGGGGTAATTTTCACATTCGACCCCCGCTTTTTTGTATTTTATTTTCAGTCCTGTAAATAAATAAGCACGTTATAATTAATGTGGATATTTTGCATGAGACCCCCTGTACTGTTTTGATATTACTTTTGGGTCCAGTCCATGTCACCTCACGTGTCGTCCCACGTGAGGTGGGGTTTTTGCATAAGACCCCCTGTATGTTTGTAAATTTGAATTTAGTCCAGTAAATAAAATATTCAGTATATTATTTTTATGAAAAATTGCAACCAGGACCCTGAACTTTCTGATATTGCATTTTGGTCCCTGTGGGTGCGGATCACGTGTAGTCCCACGTGGTGGTTAAATTGCAAGGGGGCCCTGGCGGGTCTCTTTATTTGTTCTTAGTCCCTAAAATCACAGAACACGTTTTAACTTTCTGGTATTTTTGCACTGATGCCCCTGGAGTTTATTTTATTTGCAAAAACACCCCTGCCAGGCTTAATTAATTTCGTATCTTTACCTATTTATTAAAAATACCAAGATGGCTCCTAAAAATCCACAAAAATTAGGATAGGTGCTTCATGCCTTATATTTTCACGCCCATATTTTGTTTGGCATTTTTTGCATTTTTCCTAACTATTAAAAATGAAAAAGAAGCCATTTTTGTACTGTCTAAATTAGAAAATACAAAAAAATTAGAAAATGTTTTTGAAAAATTCCAAAAAAATTATATATGCTATATTTATATATATATTGAGTCCAGAAAATGAAAAACCCTAAAAATAAGAAAAAGAAAAACATAAAAATCATAAAACCCCAAAAGCAACATAAAAATTAGAAAAACTCTTTAAAAAACCTAAAAATATATTTCTCTCTTTTATAATTCTCTATATATTATTATTAATATGTGAAAACTAATTTGGGCAATTTTGGGTATTATTTGATATTTTTAAAACCCAAATTATATACGGCTATTTATTTAGTCCTATATTGTGGACATTTTTGAATTGAAAAATACATAAAAATTAGAAATATTAAAAAAAAATATAAAAAAAAGTTAAAAATACAAGTCTTTATATTAAGTTTTGATGTTTATAAATATATATATATTCTATATTACTTCTCTCTCTCTTCTTATATATATATATATATATACCTCTTTATATATATATATAGTATATAGATTTATATAATTAATCATATAAAAAGAAAAAAAAGGGTATAAAATATAAAATCAAAATAAAAATTACAAAAACAAAAAAAATATAAAAAAAATTACAAAACACAAAACCCACAAAAACAATAAAAGTACATGAACAATTGATTGAATAAATGAATGATACATTACATACAACCATTCGCCTCCCAGTGTTCGACCTCTACCTGTACTTACGCCTATACACATTTGCATGTAGAGTTATAATAAATTTTAACTCCACATTTTTGGATATTCATTGCATATATTTATTGTGGGTTAATTGTTGACTGATACGAGGTTTCTTGAGCGGTCGCCTCAGCGACATTGTGATCCCGCCTTGTGCGGATTACTCTAGACCCTCATAAAACCTCTGTCATCAGGTCCGTAGGATAGCTCCCAAGATCGGAATTTTTATTGGCACTTGGACTCTACTCTCATATGTGCAGTCTACACTAAGTCATACTTCTTTTATATGTGTGTGTGTAATGAGAATCTGACAACTAGAGGAGTTGAATTCCTTTTGATTAATACTTGGATCAACTTAGAGTTTAATGATTCTTAAAACCTAGTGTTCTAGGTCAAATCAAGCCTTGTATACTAACTAGCACATGTCAGGGATCTCATTAATTAAACTAATTTTCTAACAAATTCTTTATTAGTTTGAGGACGAGGTTAGCTTAAGTATAGGGGGTGATAAATCCAATATTTATGGGCTTAACTCGTTATATTTAACTCTCTTGCTTAAGTTAATCACATGATTCATTGACTGATTAACACTAATTACCAATTATAATATTGTATATAATTGACACCAATTGTTATATATTATATCCGTATTATGGTGTAATATTTTATGTATTTATTTCTTATTAAAAATCAATAAAAATTAGAATAAAATTGTGTATAAATAAAATAAAATAAAACAAAGTAAAAATACAAAAAATTACGCAAAAGATAAATATAATAAATTTGTTTTATATGGCCTTTATTAGTATTTACTTTTTATCTAGTACAGATAACTTATGATCTCTTGACTTCTACATGAAAGTTTAGATCTCATCGAGATCTACAACATTCATTTTCTTGACTTTTTCTAATTCACCTTCTAACCAATTCTTTTTTTATTTTTCTAATTTCTCTTTTTTCTTAAATTCTTATTGGGCCATGTGGCACTTCCATATTGAGCCAGTGGCCTCTCGCCACCTGCCCTTAGTTAATTGTCATTGGATCTTTGATTAGATCTAATCTGATCGTCCTTCTCCGCTCTTGCCTCCACCGTCTGATCTGATTGTATGATCAGATCAGATCCATCCAATCACCCCTTCAAAGGAGCTATTGGATCATATGATCGAACATCTATTTTGTGTCGTCCTCCTCCCGCAAAATCCTCTTTTATCTTTAAACCTCACCAAACTCCTAACTTCCCACCATTATCTCTCCATCATTAACCGTCCGCGTGCCTAACCACTGTCACCAACCTCCAGCATGCTCAACCATCATCCACACCAACTAACAACTATCCCTAGCCCTAACTCCTACACTAAGAGGTGGTGGTTGAAACCACCGCTTGGAGTCAGCAACCTCCATTGTGCCTCTTCTTTAAAAAGACATCACCAACCTCAAGAACCGGCTATCCTCCATTGTATGCACTACCCCTAGCCTTCTATTCCCTTTCTGTACAGAGATTGAGATAACGGATTAGACACGACAGAGTTTAGAGGCAGGAGAGATCCACGAGGAATCACTCCAGTTGCAGCTCACATTCAACGCTGCTAGAGCTTCAAGGTTTGCCTACCTTGTCAAGCGATGACCTGAGAATTCTTAACACTTCTCCTCGGCTCTGATTCAAACTTGAGATCTTCTTCTTCTTACTTCTAAAGTTTCTCAGGTAAATACCATAACATTGCTTATTCCATCAGTTCATTATTTACATATGTATTCTACGTTTCGTCTTCTCACTCATATGAATCTATTTCCACTACCTCGCATGATCCATCATCCATGCGTTAACTTGTGTTTTCCCTAATCGCTTCCTCATTTCTATCTCACATCGACTCACACTGTTGTTCTTCTTGAGCAAGAGTTTATCCGGGCTTGATACTTCACTATCGAATAGCCCCTAATCTCACCTTCCATTCGCTCGATTTCAATCGCATATACTTCGTGTACTGGATGTACTAACATTGCAGGGTTGAAAGACTTGAATGGTCGGAGATCATCGCAGAGCTCCGATCTCCTTTATCTCTCTCTGCACCATTTCATCGATAGGATAACAATAGGGCTTTATCTTCATCCTTCGACCGTCCTCAACTTTGAGAGGCCTTCATGACGGTCATCTGACCTTTAACGAAGGCTGAGGAACTCGGAGGAGCACATGTGGGGTTGCCGGAGCGCAGTCAATATGCCGTCGCGCACGAAGGAGGAGAAGAACAGCAGCACAACAGGTACCGTTGATCTCGTCGATTTGGACTAATATCAACGGCTCTATTGAAGCCACATCACTTCTACGAGCCACCGATTCAAACCTTAGGGTCGCTTGATCGAACTTAATCCAGAGCAGCAGTTTTCGCCATGTGGACCAAATCTCCTCACCGAGCCTAGCCTTATCACATGCTTGGAGAATGTGACTTGGAAATTTGCAACAACCATCCTTGGATTCTTACTATTTGCAGATAAATCCTTCTGCCTAGTGAACATTGCATTAAAACCCCTGTGGGTTATTTTATTTATATTTTAGTCCCTATTTGTCCTGATCTGTAATAAAACTTGGAAATTTTTCTTAATTTTATTCCCCTGGATTCATTGTTGAATATCTTTTTATCCTTAAATCCAATTAATGTGATTTTGGTCTCGATTCAAAGCTTGTTTGATACTCTATCTTTTGGAAAAATTTGTGGTTAATTTCGATGTAAATTCACGCATTAATTATTCCTTGCTTAAAGTGCTTGTTTAAAATCATGAAACATTATTAAAAATGCACTTTGAGTGGTCACATGAACCTATGAGTCACCTTGATTTTTAATGATCTATTGTTAGTTAAATTTAAACATTATTAGGTCATTAAATGATTTAATTGCTCGCTTTTATAAAGCATCAAAATGAAAGTTTAACTCATATGGAAAAGATTTTGAGACTTATAACACACATTGCCTAACCATAGCTTTAATTATAATAAATTATTTCATAGTATTTTCGTGATTAATCCAAGCTATTTGTCGTGTGCTTTTTAAGTGTGGTTTTTCTATTCATATTGATTGTGCATCATTGTTTGCATTTAATTTAATTTTAAAAAAAATGTGTTAAAAAATATATCTCTTACTGTGTTTTGTGCATCATCTCAACATAATTAATTCCAGAGTTGCTATTTAAAATATTTGAGATCTAAATTTAATAAATAAATTGATCGTGTCCTTGAGTTTGGACTTTGACTTCCCAAGTTATAAAGTAAAGTCGAGAACCTCATTACTAAGATTCTTCTCGGTTCTGTATTAAATGCTAAGTGCTTGTGCTGCAACAGATTGAATTTAATACATGCATTTAACACTTCATCGCCCTCTCTTCTCCCCTTTTCACACCATCTTCCACACCTCCATCTTCCTCGAGACCTTCCCAAGATTTAGCCATATCGTCCTTCTTCTTTGCCCTTACCAGAATCCCCACATACCACCATCCTTCTTCGCTCCACCTTCTTCACCATTTTGCCAAAACCCACTTCTATAAATTCCCCCCTTTGCCCCCTTTTATTATTTGATCCTTGTACTCAACTGTAACCCCTAGATTCACCAAGGTTAGAGCCTTCCAGTGAAAGGGATGTGTCGCTCTATGAGTCAAGTCATGGAGAAGGTCGGAGGAAGGCAATCCAGGTTCGCCGAGTTTTGCTCTAGCAACCTCCTTTGCTCCCTACCTCCAAGCAGGTACGAGCTGATAAAGTAGGTTTTTCCTGTTGCATTTCATTTCAATAGAGTAAATTTAATCTTAGTTTGATTAATTAGATCATCTAGTATTTTAATTCTGGTTTTAAATTCGTTGAAGCACTAGGCTCCAACACCAAATTCGTCATGGTCCCATTGTTTCAATTTGCCAAATCACTCCCATTTCCATTCCATTCACCTTCTCCATTGAACCCCATTCTTAGACCCCTTAATCTTGCACGAATCAAGTGGGACCAGAGCTTGCTCCTCTGCCCTTGTTGGAGCCCCCCAACCTCGTTGATTTCATCGCATTACAGCTTCACTAGAGGGATGAAGAGATAGACCTCGATCCCCCAATCCTTTTTGTGAAGGACAATGATCGAGGAGAACAACTGGAGCAGCATTACAAGCCTCGAATAGAGGCTGTAGGTGGATGAAGCTCCAGGGCCCCTCCGATGGGCCCCAAAATCTTTTGAAGGTACATGCAGAATCGTTCGAGCTCCAAAAACATGTAGGGACTGCTAATGAGGCGGAAGAAGGTTGGACGGAGGATGTATAAACGACAAAATCTCGTCGGCGCCTTATTCTTGGGGTGTTCTTCCAGACACCCTGAGGACCATTTGATCAAGGAAGGTGGCCTAGATCTAATATGGATCGTTCATTCATTAGGTGAACCATCCTTTATTAGCGTCGTAGATCAAGACACGTGGTGCACACACAACCGCCAGATTGTGTGCCTTAAGCATGGGTAATTGCATAGAACCCCCTCCACTTTTTGTAATTATTAAAAGGTTCTGTAAATATTTAAATACCCTTTAACTTTTAAGAATAATTGCAAGGACCCTCGGACATTATTAAATACTGCTTATTAGTTAGTGCCAGCTCAACTTACCTGGTCCCCCATGTGAGTTGGGAAAATTTCAAGGGTATCCTGTTTGCTTTTGTAATTTACTTATATTCTTGGAATTTTGTAACTAAGTTCACAACCTTTGGTTTATTTGCACGCACCCCATGTACTATATATTTTTTTGTAAATATGCCTCTGTTAGGCCTTGTATTTATTTGTTTGCATTTCTATTTTGTTTAAATATCTCATGTGCTTATAAATTCATGGAAATTATAGGATATGCTTTAAATGATGCTAAATCACTCCATGATTCTTATTTTTCATTTTATTGCAATACCTATTTACTAAAAATCATTTAGAAGATATTTATTCACTGTTCAAATATAAAAATACAAAAAAACTTATAAGACGCTTTTGAAACACCAAAAAAATAGATATTGTATATCACTATAGAATATCACTCCAAAGCAAAAATCAAAAAAAATATAGAAGAAAAACACAAAAAAATTGCAAAATAACCCTTAAAAACTAGCAAAAATCACCAAAAATAAGAAAAAAAGGAGAAAACTACAAAAAAGATAAAAACATTTTATTTTATTTTAGTTTTTTTGAGTATTTATAGATACATTATTAAATATAAAACCCTATATTGACTATACATACTGATATACTTATTAATATTAATAATATTATTATAAACATCTATAAGTATATTTTAAACCTTTAAAAAATAAAAAGGACTGTTCTTATTTGTATTTACTAAAATTTCATATATTTAATATATATTATATAGTACTTATATTATAGATATCATTATATATAAGTATATATATACTTATTATATATTCTAAAAAGAAAATGAATTTAACAATAAGAAAATAAAAAAGAAAATAAAAATTATAAAATATCAAAATATAGAAATATAAACATTAAACATCTATAAAATGAAATAGCTAAAAACCTAAAATATTTTAAAAGTACAAAAACATTTGTTGTTTATTTGTAGACAATAAATACTCATATCCAAGTATTTGCTCTTTGTGGTTCAACACTATACACTTATTCACTATACACATATTTTTTAGAGTTAAAATGAAAATAAATTTTGACTCACACATTTTCATAGATTTATCTTATATTGTGGGTTGATTGTCGATTTGATTGATTGGTGACATTTCATGTACTGTGAGAGTGGTTGACACAACGATTGTTTGACCCCACTGCAACCCAACAAGACCAGGCGTTAGGAAACCCTCTCAAATCTCTCTATCATATATGGACCCATAATAATCAATATTATGAAGAATATGGTTCATGTATGTTTAGGACTTATGTGAATATGATTCACATAACTAAATAATGTTCATGCGAATTAGATTCACATTCTCCATTAAATAAATATAAATCCAATTTATATTTTATTATGGACAATGAATTGGATTCATTATTTGATATGATGGTTTTTTAATTATCCCATAAATAATTAATGGTGATTATTCAAAAAAGATAAATTCAGAATTATTTCAGACTAAGTATATAGAGGACTTGAATTATTAGAAGAGAAAAATGAAAAAGAAAAGTTCAATTTTTCTTCTCCATTTTTTGTTCGTCCAACAGTACATATTCATAAAATGTGAAAAGTTTTTACTTTTATTATCTCATTCATTAATTCAAATCCAACTATAAGTGCTACTTAAAATATATTGAAAAATAAATTTTATTTCTCTCCATATAGTAGTCCCTATATGCTATAAAAAGAGTGGTAATGCTTCTCTTCTCAGTTAAATTCAATACAACATAAGAAGTTCTCTCTGGTCCTATTAGCAAGACAAGAAAAATAAGAAGATAATAGTTCTCTTCTTGTTCTTCCCTTGGCGATGTCTACCCACCACCATATAACCCTTCATGGTTATCCACCACCATCTCATCTTTTAGAGACTCATGCAAGTACAAGTGTCCATTGTGATCATACTTTATTCAAGATGTCTTTTATTATAGAGACATATGCATCAAGAATATAATTCCTATAGTCATGTGATTCATGAAATCGTGCGGAAATAGCTTCTGTTACCATGTGGTTTCACAATGCAATCATTTTAAATTAAATGATTGCTATGCCAATCATAAGATGAGTATCCTATATTTTGAATTTGATTTGCATTTTCTGTGTATTCATGTGATAACCACCCTTATGAATGTTGCCAACTTCTATAAGGATATACAAGCCTGCAACACACCCACCGGGACATGTTCTTACTCATTCAAACAAAATGTAGGCAAATAATACAACACCCATACGAAAGAACTAAAAATGAACAAACAAAAAGAGGATTAGGAAAGAGGAGTGCTTGCATTTCTATGAAATTTTTTATGTCAAAGAGGACAAACTCCCAGTGTGGGTGTCACCGCTAAAATATTATATCAATAAAAAACAAAGTTACATCATAGATTACGTAGACCCCAGAAACTCAAGAGAGGCTGATAAATCCCAGATTTATCAACATTATTTAATATATTTATCTCTCTTGCTTAAGTAAAATAACAACATTCATTGACAATTAACACTAATTACTCATTTGTGTGTTGTATATAACTAACACTAATTAATATATATTACATAACCCTATTATTGTGCTAATGTGATATGTATTTATTTACTATTAAAAATCAAATAAAAAGTAGTATAATATTGTATATGAATAAATAAAAACAAAAAATAAGTGAAAGAAAAAAGAAAGAAAATTTTTTTATAAGTAATTAATTATTATCTATATATAAATGTCCTCGGATCTCTTTGACTTCTACAGAAAAGTTGTAGATTTCATCGAGATCTACAACTTTTATGTTTACCACTGATGAATATGCATTTCATCATCCTTATTCATTTATTTTACCTTAAAATCCCTTATAAAATATCTAAATATAGTACTAACTCCATATTGTTAGTAACTTGCATATGTGTGTAAATATTGTACACCTATTACCATTTTAACCTAAAATAAATAAATAAATAAATAAAGGAAAAATAAAGAAAAGAAAAGAAAAAAGAAAGAAAAGAAAAAAGAAAGAAAAGAATACTATATATATGTAATAGATATAGGCTGACCCGAACCCCGAGAGCAGGTCAAGACGTGACCTGATCGACTAAGAATAAATAGGGGGAGATATGGTCCTTAATCAAAAAAATCCAAAAAAATGTGTGTTGTGTATATTTGTATACTACACTATTTTATTTACATAAATTGACCTCAAACAAAATAATTTTCAAAACAAAAGTTGTAAATAAAAATGTTTCCTAATTAATAAAAATGTTTGCAAAATAAAATCATGTACAGAATAAAAGCAACCACACTTGGAAAAAGTCACTAAGCGATAATTGAAGGCCCAATTCTAGCACCATATGAACTCAAATTGAACCAAACTCACTTCTATTGTATTCTACATTAAATTATCTTTAAAATGGTTGTGACTTCATAATTTTTGGAGTTACAGTTGAAAAGTCAGTTTTCTGGGGTGGTTTGTGCAATTTTACCATTTATTTGTACTAATTTCCTTATTTAACTATGTATATAATGTATTATATGTATATAGTATATGTATATAGTTGCTATTCTTAAATAACCACCACAAAAAACAAAAAAAAAACATTTTATATTCAATTTAATTAAGTGGCGAATATACAAAAAAAAAGATAATTTTTGTAAATTATTTTAACTTTATCTCATTTCACATTTTTTCTCTTATCTCTTATCTCCATTCAAAATTTCTAAAAAAAAATCAAATTCCATTCTTTATCTATCTATTAATATGGCTCCCTCTCCCTCATTTCATTTTGATCAATATTTGGTGAGAGGAGCCTTTTCTCCGAGAGCTATCTTGTTGTAGAGAGGTGCCTAGCCACTGAGCCGTCCGGTGACATCGAGTTGGCCTTCGTCGAGGCGTTCACGGTCTTTTCTGCACCTAAGGTGAGATCCACATTTTTTCTCTTATTTTTATCATAGGTTAATCGTAGTTTACTTTTCACATTTTGATTTCCCTATGAGTTTTTTCTAGATTTTAGAATCCATCACGATTTGATTCGCCATCGATCTCGGTTTTTCACCTCACATCTTGACCTATCCGCGTTCTTATTCTACCTCACACAATCTTCCAACTCCAGTTGTGTACAGTGGACGGAGACTCGAATCCATTCGTCAATTTTCGTCGGATCCTCGATCACACATTCTGTTTTGATTTTGGGACCGAGCCATCGTGCTTGCATCCTCATTTGTTTATAAATAAAAAAATAATAAACAAATACAAAGTTTTCTCTCTAACATTTGTTTTCAGGATAAAATACAAAAATATAACAAAAAAAATTAAAAAGGTTATTTATAGTTTCTGTTCTAATAAAAAATAAAAAAAGTTTTTTATTGTTTTTGTTTTTACAATTTACAAAAATAATAAAATTAAAAAAAAAAAAAAACTAGAACACAACAGGCACCGCTGCTCATCCCACCGGTGGTGCCCTCTGCCTCCAACCCCGTCACGCGCCACAACGGCGTCGCCGCCCTCGGGCCTCCGACGCTAAACCACTTGGACCACCGCATCCCATTGTCGGTCGCCTCGATCATCCGTCGGTCTCCCCAATCAACCGCCCGACCATCGTGAGCACAGACCCAACGCAGGTAGCGCCCTCCAGATCCGCACCACAGCCTAACCACCAGACTGCGCCCCTGCACGAGCTCTACCGCCTGACCATCTTGCTCCTCCGTGGCAACAACCATAACCCTCGCCATTGCCCAGACGCGAGAGAGACGCGGACCTTCGTCCACCACCGACCTTCCCAGCAGCGCCCCCCTCACTCCTCAGTCGCGAGCCGCCGTACGAAGAACCCTCCATCGAACCGCATAGCCTCCTGAAACAGCCTAAAGAATGCGTCCTCGTGCATCAGAACCACCGCACCGTGGACCACTATCTCCCAGATCCTCCAACCCATTAGATCTCAACAATCGGCCTGCCATCCACCGTTGCACGATTTTCATGGAGAGGAAGGTGCAGCAGCGGCACCGTTTGCCCCCTGGTTGGAGAACTAAAGAGAAAGGGGGAGGCACCCCTTTTGGTTGAAGAATGAAACGAAAGCCACAAGGAACCCTAGGGGGAATAAAATAATCTTAGAAAATTACAAATATGCCCCCGAAGTTTTTCACATTTACAGAAAGGTCTCTACCTCAATTCCAGCACGTGCAAGGCATGCCCTTTAGTAGGTAATTTTCACTTTCCACCTGCAATCTATTTCCTATTGTCATTTAATGCTATAACTTTGAACATTCACATTTCAGTCCATGTTTCCATACTTAAGATTTGCATGATCTTTTCTTAGAAATTTGTACTTTTGTTCGTCAATAAATTTTGAAAAAATCATGCTATGCTCCTGATTTGTGTATCTTTCTAGCATAAATTTTTTATTACATTTATTTTTATTTGTTATTATTAAAAAATCAAAAACAGTGTCGTTTTTCCTTTCTGAAATTAAAAATTGATAAAATTTTGAATATTGCTCCAAAAATTCCAAAATTTTTAGATTAGGAGTATTTCGTTGTCTCATAATTTCTGTGCAAATTTGGTACATTAATCCTTTTTAAAACGTAAGAAAATTGAAAAAATATTAAAAATCTTATAAAAACACATAAAATTATGCAAAAATCCAAAAATCATGATTTTACTTCTTATTTGTAGATATTTGTCTATATTTTAGCATAAAAATAATTTGTAGGAGTTTTGAGCATTAAAATATTTTGAAGTTGCAAATTACTTTAGGTAGTGCATTGTATATCATTTTTGCCACTGTTTGATTTTTATAAAAATACAAAAACATTTAAAAATTCTACAAAAATTTCCAAAAATATTTCAAAGTCTTTAAAACCCAAAAATATTTTCTCTATAATTTTCTGGGCATTTCTTACTATTTTGAACAATAAAAAAAGAGTGTGGTGTGCATATTTCTTTACTTGTGCATATTGTTCCTTATTTGAAAATTTAAAAAATTTGCAAAGCTAAAAACCAATAAAAATTTAAAAATCACAAAATAAAATAAAAAAATAAAAAAAATAAAAAGATAAAAATTCACCAAAAAAACCAAGATAGTTGGCATTTGAGATTCTCTTTTTCTTTTAATTGATTTTCGATTAATTGCATAACCCTCGGGGATTGTAGCCTCCCTGAGTTCGATCTTGTTGCTATACAGGTAAATAAGTAGCAAAAATTTCTCTCACTTCAATGTTCTCTTGTAATTAATTTTGTAGCTAGAGAAGAAAAAAATTGTTTATTTGTTGTGGGATATTTGGGGTGCAACGACCACTGCTCATTGATTTTCATATCTTCAATCCAAAACTCGAAGATCCCACTCAACAAAATGGCATCGTTGCTGGGGACACAGGTATATTTGGGTTGCAACGACTACTGCGCATTTTGTTGAGCAAGTTTTTTGAGGTTTTAAATTATTGTTGATATAAAAATCAATGCGCAGTGGTCGTTGCAACTCAAATATCCCGCAACAAATATACAATTTTTTTCTTCTCAAGCTACAAAAATAATTACAAGAGAATAATGAAGAGAGAGAAATTTTTGCTACTTATTTACCTGTATTGCAACAGGATCGAACTTAGGGAGTCTACAATTCCTGAGGGTTATTCAAATAATAGAAAATCAATTAAAAGAAAAAGGGAATCTCAAATGCAAACTATCTTGGTTTTTTCTGAATTATTTTGTCTTTTAAATTTTTTAATTTTTTTAGTTCTAAATTTTCATTTTCTGATTTTCAATTTTTTAATGATTATGATTTTTTTGTAATTTGTTATTTTTCAAAAATAAGGAACAATATGCACAAGGGACGAAATACGTGCACCACACTCTTTTTTTATTTTTCAATTATATAAAATGCTTAAAAAATCTAGAGAAAATTTTTTTGTTTTAAATATTTGAAATATTTTTGAGAATTTTTGTATAATTTTTAGATGTTTTTGTATATTTCTAAAAATCAAACAGTGGCAAAAATGATAAATAGTATACAGCCTGGAGGAATTTGCAAGTTAAAAAATTTTAAGTGTCCAAAACTCCTGGAAACTATTTTTATGCTAAAATATAGACAAATATCTACAAACAGGAAGTGAAATCATGATTTTTTTGATTTTTTGGAATCAGCTATGATTTTTCTAAGATTTTTGATATTTTTCAGTTTTTTGGGTTTTGAAAAGAATTAATGCACGAAATATGCATAGAAATTAAAAGACAATGAAAGGAAATTAATCTAATTTTTTTGGAATTTTTAGAGCAATATTCACATTTTTATGAAGTTTTGCATTTCAAGAAGAGAAAATGACACTGTTTTTTATTTTTTTAATAACATTAAACAACAATAAAATGAAATGAAAAAATTGTAAAATGAAAGACAAGTAATAGGAATGTAACATGAATTTTTCAGAATTTATTGAACAATAAAAAGGTTTATTTCAATGAAAAGAACAGGTAAAATAAATGTCTGTACAACATGAACTAAAATGCAATTATTAAATGTTTTTGCATTCAAAGGTAATAGAAAATAAAATAAATGGTAGAGAACTACAAATTACCCAATGAATCACAACAAGGCACGTGCTTGATGGAAGCGGAGGTTTTTTGTGCAATTTCTGAAATCCGAGGGGCGTTCACGCACTTTTCCCAAGTTAAACTTGATATGGAGCTGGCTGGGGCCTTTTTCAAATTTGTATAACCTCCGGGGTTCTGATTGCAATTTGCCAAAATTTTTATTTGATAAACTCCTAGGGTTTTTCTTCTTGTTCTTCGTTCTCAAGCAACAAGGGGAGTACGCCACTCTGTTATTCTCCAACGCCAAAGGGGAGCGGCGGTGCTCCGCGGGGTGAGGCGGTGGCGGTCTGAGCTCGCGGGCGATCGGTGGTCTCTGGTCACGCAGGTCATAGCCACGACGGCGGGAGGGATGAGCGGTAAGGGACGCGTTCATGCTCCTACAGTGGAGCGGTGTAGGAAGGGGCGTGCTGCATGCCCCCTCACCGCTCGCCCCTCATACCGACGGGCTGTGGCCTATGCGACCAGAGACCACCGATCGCCCGCAAGCTCAGATAGCCACCGCCTCGCCCCGCGGAGCACCGCCGCTCCCCTTTAGCGTTGGAGAATAACAAGGCGGCGTACTCCCCAAGTTGCTTGAGAACGAAGAACGTGAATAAAAACCCTTATGGTTTATCAATTAAAAAATTGGCAAATTGAAATCAAAACCATAGAGGTTCTACAAATTTCAAAAAGGCCCCTACCAACTCCAGTTAAAGTTTACTTGGGAAAAATATGTGAACGCCCCTCAGATTTCAGAAATTGCGTAAAAAGACCCCCGCTTCCAACAAGCATGTTCCTTGCACGTGATTCATTGGGTAATTTGTTGTTCTCTACCCGTTATCTTATTGTCTATTACCTTTGAATGCAAAAACATTTAATAATTGCATTTCAGTCCCTATTATCCAGACATTTATTTTTTTTTGTTTTTTTCATTGAAATAAACCTTTTTTATTCTTTAATAAATTCTGAAAAATTCATGTTACATTCCTGTAATGTGTCTCTTCATTTTATAAATTTTTCATATCAATTTATTATCGTTTAATAATATTAAAATAAAAACAGTGTCATTTTCTCTTCCTGAAATTCAAGAATTCATAAAATTTGATTATTGCTCTAAAAATTACAAAAAATAGATATATTTCCTTTCATTGTCTTTTAATTTCTTTGCAAATTATGTGCATTAATTCTTTTCAAAACCCAAAAAAATTGAAAAATATCAAAAATCTTAGAAAAATCACAGAAAATTCTACAAAATCTAAAAATCATGATTTCACTTCATGGTTGTAGATATTTGTCTATATTTTATCTTAAAAATAGTCTCTAGAAGTTTTAGGTACATAAAATATTTTTAAATTACACATTACTCCAGGATGTGAACTATTTATCAATTTTGCCACTGTTTGATTTTTAGAAAAATACAAAACATCTGAAAATTCTACAAAATTCTCAAAAACATTTCAAATACTTTAAAATCCAAAAATATTTTCTATGGATTTTTTTGAGCATTTTTATATAATTAAAAAAACAAAAAGAGTGTGGTGTACGTATTTTGTTCCTTGTGCATATTGTTCCTTATTTTCGAAAATAAAAAAATTGCAAAAAAATCAATCATTAAAAATTTGAAAATTAGAAAATAAAAAATTAGAAATAAAAAATAAAAAATAAATAACATAAAAATTCACAAAAAAACCAAGATAGTTTGCATTTGAGATTCCATTTTTCTTTTAATTGATTTTCGATTATATGAATAACCCTCGGGAATTGTAACCTCTCTGAGTTCGATCCTTTTGCTATACTGGTAAATAAGTAGCAAAATTTTCTCTCGCTTTATTATTCTCTTGTAATTATTTTTTGTAGCTTGAGAAGAAAAAAATAGTTTGTTTGTTGCGGGATATTTGGGTTGCAACAACACTGCGCATTGATTTTCATATCAACAATATTTTAAAACCTCAAAAAACTTGCTCATGAAAATGGCGTCGTTACCAGGGAGGCACGACGAGGGTAGTTAGGTTTGTCTTTTGATCTGCTATTCTTGGTTGTATATATTTGTGTATATTTTTCCACATGAACTCCATTGTTCATATTCACTGCATTTATTTCATTTTTATTGCTCATATTTGATAATTGTGTTTCTTGCACATTCTCTCTTTTCTTTTTCTTGCGAGGGCCCGCGGAGCGAAGGAGGCGATCTTAGGAGAGCCGAATCACCCAAGCGAAGCGGAGGCGGATTAATTCTTCACCAAGCCGCGGGAAAGCCTGAGAGGAGGAGGAGAAGAACTGAAGGAGACAAAAAAATAGACTTTTCATTTATTTTTCTCTAGTATTTGAACCCTTGTAAATTGACATTCATTTGTTATGGGGTCTGTTTCGCCAAGTATCGGTGCACTTGGGGGACCTCACCGATTTTGTTTTCATCGCCTTCTTTTTCTTTGTTTCACATGGATTTCGTGAGCTACCTATTGATTGCTTTAATTAATTTACTTGAGCCAAGAAATTAACTAGGTCCAAACAACCTAAACAAGAATTTCTGTACCTATATAATAGAGCATAATTGGACTTAGTCAAATTAACCTATTCTTTCCCGTTAATAGAAGCTATTGTTAGGACGGTTCACTAGCAATTGCATATAGGTTAGTTTATTTTTCTATATTTCAATTATGCGCAGATCACCCTGGATGTAGTATGTTGGTGACAAGGTATGCATCTCTAACCCCTACATGCATCATTGTGTTTAATCCAAAATGGCATTTCTGATCTCCTTCCTTGTTTTCATTCACATATGTTAAAAAGGAAAATGGACAGTTGGTAGGTGATTCATTGAAAATATTCAAACCAAGTGATAATTTCCAAAAATTTGGGATTGCTAAAGAAAACTCGACCGTAAAATAAACATAAGGAAAATCATTATTTTGGGGAGAGTAACCCCACCTTGTTTGATTTATCTACAGCGAGAGAGCGACCCACACACTAGGATAGAACCACGCCTGAACACTCTTCAGACTAATATCTTGTGATTAGTTGTTCTCCAGTGAGGACTTCACCGGGTAGCTGGTAATCGGTCCAGGATTTCCTTAGCAGAGTAGGCAGATCGGGTAGCCGGTAAACGGTCTGCACCCGTACTGGCTGGGAAAAACTAGTTGTGAGATTGGGACAGTCTCCTGGGAGCATTGGGTTCCTAACAGTTCGCTTTAACCGCTCTGATAGATCATATTCTCACTAAACTCTAAAAATTGACAAGATAATTGATCGAACCGTATGGTCTTCACATTATGTTGAGTTGGTGAACTGGGGGTTTGTATTCTGTTTGATTGATTGTGTGCATACTAGATCCTTCCGCGCATTTGCGCCTTTTTCTCCACATCTTTTGACTTGACCCTCGTGTTCTCCTGATCCCCATATTTTGTTTTGAAAATGGCCGACTGGAGTTATTTTAATCCGATCTTCGCGGATCCCGCGTACCCACCAACTGGTCAACCTTCCTTTTTCCAGGAGGACTTTCCTCCTGATTTTATGCATACCCGCCTAACCCATTATTTTAGGAGTCGGACTCTGATTCTCACCCACCCTAATTTCACTCACCCGATCATGCGATTTTGGATTCACCTTTTATGATATCCACATTTGAGATCATGAACCAGATGATGGAGCATATGAATTCGAGGATTAGTAATTGACTTAACATAAATTGAGAGCCAGAACGTTACTCCACTATTTGAGGATATGGATTCACTTGAGGATAATCATGAGAGCTTACAATCACCTAAAATACAACAAATGAGAAAAATTTAAAAATCCAAAAAGATTTTGGGAGAGGCATTATCGATTCATTTTGTGAGGAGAGGGCACCCATGTCAACCTAATTTCCCACACATTCATTCATCACATGTCCCACCCTTGACCCCAAGGACTCCACTATACCGACTGCTCTCGGTAATCCTCGTGTATATGTTGATTCTGATCTCCTCCCTTGTATGGAGGAGGTCCATAAATTCAAAAATATGTTGACTTAACCTGAAGTGATGGCCACCATTCACGAGATCATTAAAGCCTCACTTCGCTAGGCCATGACCCATTTATCTGCTCCTCAACACAAGAAAAGAAAGCGTAGGAGCAGTTCTAAGCGTCACATCTTGACCATGGCCACTGCCTACGCCATCTCCCACCGTCTACATTTTAAGAAAGGGAACACCGCCACACCTCTTGTTAGTTGCTCCATATATGACTATTCTTGTGATAACACTCTCCTTGACGGCAGTTCGTCAATCAATATAATACCTCTATGGTACAGTCTCTTCATCTTTGGCCTCTCAAGAAAACAAGGATGATAGTTCAATTTGTTGATGGATCTATCAAGAGGTCGAAGGGTATTCTAGAAAACACTGTCATTCTTATTCATGGCATGAACTTCATTTCGGATTTTGTTCTATTGCCCATGGAGATCTCCACCCCTGTGGAGCACCCTCCCATCATCCTGGGACGGCCTTTCCTCACCTTTGCGAGAGCCTTTATTGATTATGGATCTGGAGGGATTGGCTTCCGTTCTGATGTAAGGAGCAATATGTTGATCACTACACACATTACTGACCAGAGACCTACATCTCATGAGAGTGTGCCCGTGTTAGCCAACCCCAAGGACCTTGACCTTGATGATATTATCAGAGATTCTTATTGTATGTTGGATGATACTGAGACCCAAGAATTCCTCTTCAAGGAGGAAGTCTCAGAAATCATAGACCTTGGAGTTCCCCCTTCTGGTATGTGGAGATGCATTGATGGCATCCGCGAGATTTACACAATAGAAAACCTAGAGCAGAAGGCAAACTCTGAGACTAGATAGGACGAACATGATTTGACTGCTTTCATTAATGAGTCTATTCCTAGTCACTTTGATTTAGATGAGTCTGATAAGGCCAAATTTGATTTGATTGCTTTGATAAAGGAATTTGGGCCTTTTGATGAAAATGATGATCTGATAGAGGCTAGCCAGGCTGAAATTGATCCTACTTTTTCTGATAATGATTTCAAGCCTTTTTACTTTGATATTTGCGAGACTTCCCAGGCAAGACATGACCACACTACTTCCAATAACCGATTCGTGCATGTACACTCTGAGATTGCTGAGGATACATTCTTGGTCGATCCTGACCAGTTTATGTCTAATGATGACCCCAATATCGACCTACACCTTGTTAGATCCATACATCAGCGATCCCGCAAGAAGGTTTGCTTTCGACCTTCTTGACCTTTGTACATCCACTCCTTTTGTATATCCATTTGTTTTATTCTTTCTTCTTCTATTTTATTGTTCACCCCTTTTCCGTGTGTTTATATGTTATACTTAGTATGTGCTTTATAATAAGTATGGGGGGTGAATGATTTGTGTTGTTCATATTCGTCCTGTTCATCACTCTTGTTGTTGCATATACTTAGCGATACTCTACCCTAAGTATAGGGGGTGATGTTGTTCATATCGTCTTTTTTTATTTTTAAGTCCATGCATTCACTGTATCGGTTTTCCCCTTTTGTACAATCTTCTATGCTTAGGATAAATTAATCCTAACTATAGGGGGGATCACCGACTTCTTTTCTCTTCGAGTCGTTGTAGCATAGGAGTCTTTTCACTTTTCTATACTTTGCACGAGTTATGTCTTCCTCTGTTGCTCTCTGATCACTATGAGGACATAGTTCAAGCTAATTATAGGGGGTGTCGTATATATTGTGTATATGCTTTAGACATGACTCGCACTTCTAATATAATTATTTTTGGGGATATGTATATAGATTCGTAAAATCCACGTATGTGTATCACCTCTCAAAAAAACTAAAAACAAATAAAAAAACACAAAAACCAAAAAAACAAACAAAAAATCAACAAAAAAATCATTGTATATACTTGTATATAATTTACTAACCCTTTTTCCTTTTTGAAAAAAAAACCTAAAAAAACTACAAAACCAAACATCTATAAAAAGTTGCATAAAAAACTCTTTTCACACATGCATCATTTTTCTTTTCTTTTCCAAAAACGCATAATTTTTTTATTTAGAAATTATTTAAAAAAATCTTTCTTTTAACATATTTCTTGCATTTGCATGTGCATTTTTTAGGATAGTATTGACATTTAAACTAAGTTTGGAATACAATTGAAGAATGAAGCTTAGTTGGTCCTTAATCCACTTAATTTCAGAGGAACCTTATAAGAACTGGAGCTAAGACTTTTCAGGTCCTAGCAACTTAATTCTTTGAGTCCATAATACTATGTTCACAAGTCATCTTTATTATTCTAAGTAGAACATTTAACAACACACGCATGATTCTTTCAGACCATGGCTTACCTTGGACAAGCACTCTACACGTAGCTCTTCATGGAGGAGGTATTGAGGAGGCAGAATCTTTTTGCTTGTAGTAGCATATGAGGGTAGTACATCTAGGCGGAACCTCTTGTCTGAGGGTTATGCATCTCAACCTGATCTGGTGGCATTGAGGTCTAAAGACATGATGTTGTAGGGGTGCAATAATTCTTCAAAAGAGGGATAGTCTACTAGCTTAAGAGGAAAAACTCCTTATGTACATGCTGCACCTTGTATATATTTTCAAAAAAAAGAAAAAATGCATAATCTCCAAAAGTATACAGGCCATATTTAAAAGTAAAATGCATGTCGGAGTGTATATACAAGGATAAAATAAAATTTATAAGAGCTTCAAAGTCAAATTTTTGTAAGCTTGCAGCTGGATGACTTGACTACACTAGTCATGCATCCAAGGATAGGTAGCTACACTGGTTACCATCCATTCTTTTCTCCATCTCCTCTTCTTGAGCTGGTTGTACTTGAACTTAGAAGGGAATATCCCCGCTCCTCGAGGAAAGAGTTGCTAGACTGGGGGACTAGAGTTACCTTGTTCAAGGAGGCTATTTCTTTGCTATTTTTGAAATGGGGAGCTATATTTCACTTACACCGTACAAGTAAAGATTCATAGTCATAAGAATTTGTGTATGTAGACTTGTTCTGATCTTATTGTTGAGGAGACCTGAATAGGAGTCTTATGGAACTTAGAGGTTGTTAGGTTTTAAATCCATTTATCATTGAGGTTCCGCCACACTAATAATCCAAAGGTCTGACAGAGCTCCATACTACAATTTTATGAAAATAAGTTTAATACTCAATATTGTCCTAATTTCTATATTTTTCCTTTATTTTTCTTTTTATTCATTTATTCTTTCAAATAACTGTTTGCTAAGAGACTAGCAAATGTAAAGCATAGGGGGATAATGAATCTGCATTTCATCATCTTTATTCATTTATTTTAGCTTAAAATCCTTATAAAACACCTGTATATAATACTAACTCAATATTCTTACTAACTTGCATCTGTGTGTAAATATTGCACACGTATTACCATTTTAACCTAAAATAAATAAATAAATAAAGGAAAATAAAGAAAAGAAAAGAAAAAAGGAAATAAAGGAAGATTGTATATATGTAATAGATACATGCTGACCCGAACCTCGAGAGCATGTCAAGACTTGACCTGATCGACCAGGAACAAAGCAGGGGAAGATAGGTGCCTTAATCAAAAAAATCCAAAAAAAAATGTGTGACGTGTATATTTGTATACTATACTATTTTATTTGTACATAAATTGACCTCAATCAAAATAATTTTCAAAACAAAAATTGTAAATAAAAATGTTTCCTAATTAATAAAAATGTTTGCAAAATAAAATCATGTATAGAATAAAAGCAACCACACTTGGAAAAAGCCACTAAGCAACAATTGAAAGACCAATTGCGGTTCATATGAATTCAAACTGAACCAAACTCACTTCCATTGTATTCTAAATTAAATTATCTTTAAAATGGTCGTCATTTCGTAATTTTTGGAGTTACGGTTGAAAAGTCAGTTTTCTAGGTGGTTTGTGCGATTTTACAATTTATTTGTACATATTGTATTTGTAAATATTTATACAAATTATTTAAAATAAAAATAAAAAAATAAAAATAAAAAACTAATTTCCTTATTTAACTTTGTATATAAGGTGTGATATATATAGTTTATATAGTTTCTATTATTAAATAACCACCACAAAAAATAAAAAAAGTAACAATTTTTATTCAATTTAGATAAGTGAAGAAAATATAAAAAAATTAATTTTTTGTAAATAAATTTATCTTTATCTCATTTCAAATTTTTTCTCTTATCTCTTATCTTCATTCCAAATTTCAAAAAAAATTCAAACTCCATTCTTTATCTATTAATATGGCTCCCTCTCCCTCATTTCATTTTGATCAATCTTTAGTGAGAGGAGCCTTTTCTCCGAGAGCTATCTTGTCACAGAGAGGTGCCAAGCCTCCGAGTCGTCCGGTGAGAGCGAGTCGACCTTCATCGAGGCAATCATGGTCTTTTCTGCTCCTAAGGTGAGATCCACATTTTTTCTCTTATTTTTATCCTAGGTTAATCGTAGTTTACTTTTTACATTTTCGTTTCCTCGTCATTTTTTCTAGATTTTAGAATCCATCACGATTTGATTCGCCATCGATCTCGATTTTTCACCTCACATCTCAATCTATCCGTGTTCTTACTCTACCTCACGCAATCTTCCTACTCCGACTGCATAGAGTGGCCGGAGACTCATATCCATTCCTCATTTGTCGTCGGATCCTCTATCATGCATTCCATTTTGATTTTGGGAGTGAGCGGCCATGCTTGCATCCTCATTTATTTATAAATGGAAAATAATAATAATAAAATACAAAGTTTTTTGTCTCTAACATTTGTTTTGCATGAGAAAATAAAAAAATAAAAAAAATATAACAAAAAAAAGATTAAAAAAATTTGTAGTTTTAGTTTTGTTTGAAAAAATAAATAAATAAGGTTTTTTTATTTCTCATTTCTGATTTACAACAAAAAATATAATCAAAAAATAAATAAGAGTAGCTATAGCAGCAGGCGTTGCTCCTCCAGCCACGCATGGTGCCCATCGCCCGCCACCGCCACTAGGTCGCCCGCATCTGCCAACTGGGCGGAGATTTCCCGCACCACCATCCGCCACCAACACCATGCCTGAGCGGCACCTCCTGCACCTTCTGCGAGCCACATCTAGAGGTGCAGCACACCCCTTCCTCTACCGCTCTACTACAGGAGCGTGCGCGCACCCCCTCACCGCTCGTCCCTCCTGTCGCTGTTGTTGTGGCGTGCTGGACCAGAGACCACCGATCGCCCGTGAGCTCAGACCACCACCGCCTCGCCTCGCGAAGCACCACCGCTCCCCTTTGGCATTGGAGAATAATAGGGTGGTAAACTGCCCGTGTTGCTTGAGAGCGAAGAACAGGAAGAAAACCCTAGGTGTTTATCAATTAAAAAATTTGGCAAATTGCAATCAGAACCTCAGAGGTTCTACAAATTTCAAAAAGGCCCCTACCAGCTCCAGATCAAGTTTAACTAGGGAAAAGTGTGTGAACACCCCTCGGATTTCGGAAATTGCGTAAAAAGAACCTCGCTTCCAGCAAGCACAAGCCTTGCACATGATTCATTGGGTAATTTGCAGTTCTCTAACTGTTATTTTATTGTCTATTATATTTGAATGCAAAAACATCGAATAATTACATTTTAGTCCCTGTTGTCCAGACATTTATTTTGCTTGTTCTTTTCATTGAAATAAACTTTTTGTTGCTCAATAAATTCTGAAAAATTCATGTTACATTCTTATCACTTGTCTCTTCATTGTACAATTTTTTTCATTTCATGTTATTGTTGTTTAATATTTTTAAAAATAAAAAATGATGTCATTTTCTCTTCATGAAATTCAAAAATTCATAAAAATTTTAATATTGTTATAAAAGTTCCAAAAAATGGATTAATTTCCTTTCATTGTCTTTCAATTTCTGTGCAAATTTCATCACTAATAATTTTCAAAACCCAAAAATTTAAAAAATTCCAAAATCTTAGAAAAATCAAAGAAAATTCTACAAAAATCCAAAAATCATGATTTCACTTTATGTTCATTGATATTTGTCTATATTTGAGCATAAAAATAGTCCCCAAGAGTTTTGACATTAAAATATTTTTAAGTTGCAAATTACTCTAGGTTGTGCATTATTTATCATTTTTTCTATTGTTTGATTTTTAGAAAAATACAACAAACATCTGAAAATTCTATAAAAATTCTCAAAAACAATTCAGATATTTAAAATACAAAAATATTTTCTCTAGATTTTTCTGACCATTTTTATATAATTGAAAAATACAAAAAGAGTGTGGTGCGCGTATTTCATCCCTTGTGCATATTGTTCCTTACTTTTTAAAATAAAAAATTGCAAAATCAAAATCAGTAAAAATTTGAAAATCAAAAAATAAAAAAATTAGGAAAAAATAAAAAATTTAAAAGACAAAAAAGATCACAAAAAAACCAAGATAGTTTGCTTTTGAGATTCCCTTTTTCTTTTAATTGATTTACAATTATTTGAATAACACTCAGGAATTGTAGCCTCCCTGAGTTCGATTTTGTGTGCTATAGAGGTAAATAAGTAGCAAAAATTTCTCTCTCTTCATTATTCTCTTGTAATTAATTTGGCAGCTTGAGAAGAAAAAAATTGTTTGTTTGTGCCGGAAATTTTGGGGACCACAGCGACAACTTCATATATATTAATAATTATCACTCCTTGAAAATCCTCGATCAACAACCACTTCTCTTAACTTTACCTCTAATTAATTCTTTTGGATATATCTTCAATTTCTCAATTTTTTTAATTAATATTAGGCTACGTGGTGACTTTTAGGATACCCATGTGGCCCGATCTTTGGCTTGCCACCAAGTTTGCTTCATAACCATTCATTCCCATCTGATCAACTCATCTCAATCGTTGATTGGTGCCTTACTACATCCTTTTGATCTGATCTCTTGATCAGATCACAACCACTAGACTCGGCTTTAAGGATGTACATCTGATATCATATTGTTGATCCTTCATCCCCAACCTCCAGCCATCCCTCCTTCTCACTGCAAACCCCTCGAACCTCCTCTATTCTCCCAATAACGCCAACCACCACCTCTAGCCTATTCCCTCAAAACCACCACAAATTTCTTCACTGCTTAACCGCCATCCACACCAGCTAACCGCCATCTCCGTTCACTAACTCCTCCATCCTGTATTGGCGGTTGGATCTTCTTTGAAACCATCCATAACCTTTGCCTCTTCTCCTCTTTAAATACCCCACCATCATTTCAAGCGGCGGTTATCAACCCTTGTATGGAGTGACACCTAGCCACCCATCCTCTTCGTGACAGGACGAAGGAAGCGAGGTTGTGCGAGAATGGTCATTTACACATGGTGTGTACCCTGGCTAAAGCAGCCATGTCATGGCCAAGCCCGGTCGTTCGAGCTTCATGGCATTGCTGCTCGGGTATGAAGCGAAGACCAGATGCTTCAAGCGTCACCCCCAAGCCACTGCGTCCACACTGGTGACCTGAAGAAAAGTCAGTAAACACAGATCTAGGTTAGTTGTTTTCTTCCTCATTTCTTCAACTATTCCATCCATATTGTTAGATCTGTCTTCTTATTTAATGTGTTTTCGACCTTCATCATGGATCCTTGATCCACGCGGAAGGTATTGTCTTTCGTGCTTCTCGTTCTGCCATTGCCTCCACCTCGACCTTCTTCCTCTGTTAACCCGACGGAAGATCCACCTAGGGCTCCACTTTCTCAACTCGAAATTGGCCCTTCATTCCACTCACCTTCACACACACACACACACACACTACATGGTGCTTCGGCTCTTTTTATATAACGTATGCAGGTATTAAAAACCATTAATGGTCACAAATTGATGGGAATCTCTGATCTGGAAATCTACCTCTGATGCATTGTCTTCATCATCTACTTCCAAATGCATGCGTGCCTCCACCGACTGTGCATCACCTTCGCGAGCTTTCCAAGGATGGTCACCAACTTTCATATATGAGTTTCTGAATGACGGAGGAGCAAAATGGGGCTCGTCGGAGCCCCACCTTGTCGCCACCGTGCAAGGCAAAGGAGACGATCCAAAGCATACAGTTGCCATTGGATCGCACCAAATTGGGCGCAATCTAACGGCCGAGAGGAGCCCACGTCGACTTGTCCGAGCATGTAGCCTCGTGCATCACCGAACCATAGCAGGAGCGCCAAATCTAGCCAGATGACCTGAGCCACGCAAGTTCATCTGAACCTAGACTGCACGTGCTTAGCGTGTGCGGGTTTGGGTAAATTGCAAAACCACCTGCATCAGTCTGCATAATTGCAAAAATACTCCTGTGTGGGGATTATGTTATAAATTCTTTGACCAGATTCCTGAAAATGCATTTTAGTCCCTCTAGGGACCTATGTATAAGAATTTCTTCATGATTTACTACATTTATGCTCCTGGACCTAACCGTGAATAACTTAAGCATCTTTTATCCAAATTAAATAATCTCAGTGGAATTTTAATTCCTATTTCATTATCTTTCTTATAGTTTCATTTATTCTTTGAATTGTTGCATCATTGTTTATTAATTTACTAGACATAAATGAGTTGCTGAAAACTCTATTTAATGAAACTTGGCTTTAACTAAATTGCATAATTGAATCTTGATTTCACTCTGATTATATACTTAAAATGACTGATTAGTTTTAGTGTATAAATATATGTATATTTACATGTGTTATCATTCCGTTCACAAAATATTATTCCTAACATGCATAGAATATTTTGAAAACTCACTCCATGCATGCATTTGTGATGTGTATTTTATCTTATATTGATTAGCTGCATTGTTTTGTTAGTTTTGATTTAGATCATTTGTTAGTCACTTAACTTAGACGATTTAACACCTGAATAATCATAGTATGGCCCGTGTCCTTGTGTTCGACCCTAGACTTCCCAGGATATAAATTCAAGCCGAATCCTCCTCGCGGACATCATTCATTAGGTTCTGTATGATACATTAAGTGTCCATGCTACAACGGATACATATTAACTTATGCATTTAGCACTTCATCAGATGGTGCCATTACTGGGGAGGCGGCTTCGTTAACATGATTATTTAGGTTTTATATTTTTTATTAAATTGATTTTTATTGTATCTAGGTCAATCTCGTGATGTGATTTTTTATGCATTACTATATATGTTTTGATAATCCTTGAAATATTTGAACTCTTCTCTCCTGTGGTAGGGCCCATTCATCAAGGACGCTGGTGGAAGATGGAAGCTCAAGATGGAGTTCCCGCTGAGAAGAACTGTAGAAGATGTTTTAAGTCTTTCGAAGATTGTGTTTTTTGATATATTTGATATATATTGTGGACTTGGACTCTGTTATTGTGTGTTGAGTATGTTTCTCCCTTTTGTGGGTGGGACTCAACTTGAGTGTCGATATTAGGGTTTAGGCATGCGGCTCTTAGAGCTTCCTTATTTTACACCTTTTGTGCTTGAATCGTAGTATAGGACACTCTAACTTCATCTTAGGAGATTCACTTATCTCTAGGATTCATGAGACGCACTTAATTTACGTTCAACCTATCTCAAATTAATGTGATTCTTTTCCCCGCTAATAGAATGCATAATAAGGTGCAGATTTTTATCGACTTGCATTGCATTTAGATGTAGTTTTATATTCAGTTCAGCATGTGCATGAAGAGAGCTAGCGTCAATGCAAGTCTTTCCCTTGAGCATGGCATAATGCTTTTACATATGCATGTTTTTTCCCGTTTCAAGATTTGTCACTTAGGATAATATGGATATGGGACTGGATGGTAGACGATGACTTATGTGTTCAGAGATTCAATACAAGTGATGACCTAGTTTCTAAAAATGGGACTGCTAATGGAAGTTGATTTAATTAAAATGGGGCTAAAATTGAACTCATTTTGGGAGAGTAATCCCCTCATTATTTGTAGGATTATTTTTTAAAATGTTGAAAGATGAGGGATGCATCCATAGGATAGTGCCTAATTCCTATTTAAACCTACTCATAATGAACTCGAATTTCTCTTATCACCAATAAAAGAGACAAGATAATTAGACCATATTTTTATCTTCATTGTGTGTGTTGATGAAATAATCAAGTTTGTTTGATCTTGTTTAACTCTTCAGCCTCCCAAACCCTAGGTTCCATTTTCATCCCTAAATATTCATTTATCTTAAGATTCAGCTACTCATAGTATCTCCCTTCCTTGGTTTTCTATTCTTTATACTTAGGCTTATTTTAAACATAAGTATAGGGGGAATCCAATATCATTCTGATTGTTTCCCTCGGGACACCTAGTGTTATTTTCATATCTTTATACATAAGCTATTTCTGAACACAAGTATAAGGAGACCTGAGTCCCAGTCTTCATCTAACTGATTCTTTTTTATTCATTTTGCACATGTGATTCTATCATCAGTTTTTGTATATTCTTTTGTATTTAGCATGAGATATGGTTTCATATCACTTTGTGCTATGAGGACATAGCAATAGCTAAGTATAGGGGGGTCTACCGTATATATTACATATATACTTAATCATAGCTCATATTTTTAACCTATTGGGGCTAACATTTTTGTAATTGATTTGTGTAAAAATATTTTAAAAATAGTTTTTTATACATATTTGACATGGTTTTCAAATGTTTTACATGGTTTGTGAATATACAAATTGACATGTTTTGGAAAATCATTTGTAAAATATTTGAAAAACCTATATTTATGTGACATTTGTTTTGAAACGTGTTTTATGTAAGTTTGAAAAATAGGGTTTTATTTGTTTTAGAAATCTTTGTAAAATGTTTGGAAATTTTCTATACATATGTGTCAATGTTTGCAAAAAGTTTTCAAGAATCTTTTCAAATTTATGGGTGTAATTGATTATACTTAATTGCTTAATTCTCTAACCTAATTCAAATTTAAAAAATGGAAAAATAAAATCACAAAAAGATCGACTTATTAATTGGTGTTTTTCCATGACATTTTCACATTGCACTCAAGGCTTGAGATGATCTCTAACGCTGGGTTTAAGGAGTCCCTAGAGTTAGAGTTATCTTGTATTAATCATTAGGGTTTTTGACTTAAAAAATCATACTTCCCTGGTTAAAATATATGCATGCTATATTGCAAAACCACCAACGTCGGTCTGCATAATTGCAAAAATACCCCCGTGCAGGGGGTATTTCAAAAACATTTGGTCGGTTTTCTGAAATTGCATTTTAGTTCCTCTAGGAACCTATGTATAAGAATTTCTTCATGTTTTACTACATTTATGCCCCTGGACCTAATTGTGAATAACTTAAGCATCTTTTATCCAAATTAAATAATTTTAGTGGCATTTTAATCCATGTTTCATTATCTTTCTTATGGTTTTATTTATTCTTTCATATGACACATCATGATTGATTAATTTATTAGAGATAAATGAGTTTCTCAAAACTCTATTTAATGAAACTTGACTTTGATTAAATTGCATAATTGAATCTTGATTTCATTCTAATTATTTACTTAAGTTGACTGATCAATTTTAGGGTATAAATATATGTATATTTGCATGTGCTATCATTCTATTCATCAAACATTATTCCTAACATGCATAAAATATTTTCAAAACTCATTCCATGCTTGCATTTCTGATGTGCATATTATTTTATATTTATTACCTTCATTGTTTTGTTAGTTTTGATTAGATAATTTATTAGACACTTTACTTTGATGATTTAACACCCGAATAATCGTATTACAACCCATGTCCTTGTGTTCGACCCCGGACTTCCCAGATATAAATTCAACCTGAATCCTCCTTGTGGAGATCATTCATTCGATTCTGTATGACACGATAAGTGATCGTGCTACGTCAGATACATATTAACTTATGCATTTAGTGCTTCATAAGAGCCCTACAATGTGACACAACATTTTCTGAATAAAAATTTTGATTCTTAAAAATGAGCTCGTTTCTTGCTAACCAGATTGTCCAAAGCACCGCAAAAGGTTTTGAGATGATGTCCGAGGAGCCTTCTCCCACCTTACTGATTGCCTCCCAGAAGTTCATCGATTCGCTCACATCTACCCACGAGATGGTCATCTCCCTCCAAACCTTCACCGAAGCCTCGCACGAGAAGAAAAAATGACATGCATTCTCCATCTGTTCATCACACCTATCACAGCTCACATCATGATTCCCCAATATTTCTACCCTCCTAACTTTGTCACATAGCTTGTTTTTCCTCAGTCACCATAGGAAAACTTTTATCTTGTTTGGTATCATGCACACCCATATAATCTTCATATCCTTGCAGAATTCGAGATCTGTTGCTCCCACTCTACCACTTCTCAACTCGCCATAGGATTGTTTGATAGAGAATTTTGTACCCGTCCATACATAATGGTCCCTGGTCATAGAGAAATCACATGTCAATTGAGCTGCATCCAAAAGTCCAGCCAACTCTTCCCATCTTCTGTCACAAAGGACCGCAGAAAAGGATATCCTCCACTCACCATGTTGTGCATACTCCCGTAAATTGGCCTCCTTTGACGCAGCCATTGCAAAGAGTCTTGGAAACCGCCTCTCTAGAGCACCTTCCCCCGTCCAATCATCCCTCCAAAATCTAAATTCCCTCCCATCTCCCACCTAATGCGTTAGCCTATGGGAAATGTGCTTTAGCACCTCCCGTACACCCTGCCATAGGGGAGATTTAAATCGAGTTGCCCATGCTGCTAAGGCCCCTTTCACCTTGTAAATCTTCCTCAGCAATCTTGTGGCTAGGTCTGTAGACGAACCCCAAATGTGTAGCTCCTTCTTAGCCACCAAAGCTTTGTTCATGCATTTCAAATCTCGCACACCCACCCCCCCTTGCTCCTTAGTTGTCCTGATATCCTCCCAAGCCGCCAGATGCATGCTTGATTTCTATTATTTCTCCTCCAACCAAAAGAATCTTCTCATCAACTTTTCAATCTTCTTTCTCACCCCCATCGGCATCAACATGGTCGAGAAAATAATATTGGAATGGCGGAAAGAACTTGTTTTAACAAAACTAGCTTTCCACGCCAAGATAAGGAGATTGCCTTCCACCTTGACACCTTACTCTCTATCTTCTGGATCATTGCATCCCATTCTGCAACCCTCAATTTGCCTACCACCAGCGGAAGACCTAGGTAAGTAATCAATAGGTCTTTTAACGGATAGTCGAGTATCTCTGTTATCCCGATCCTCTTTTCATTCTGAAAATCAAATGTGATGACCATCGACTTTTGTAGGTTTATCTCCATCCCTTATAGGTTGCTAAAGATATCATGTAACTGGGCCGATCTACCGATCATTTCCTCTGTTCCATCTAGAAAGAGCATTGTGTCATCAACATACTGCAACAATGACACAGATATATCATCCAACCGAAAATCTTCACAACACCCACCATCAACTGCCTGCCTGAACATTACTGCCAATGCATCTACCACCAGCACAAAAAGCATGGGCGCTAAACGACACCCCTATCTGGCCTCCCATTCACTAAAATCGAGAGGGATGATGTAGTGATACATTGCTTCATGCATGCAATCCAATTATCTGGAAAACCTCTTCTCCTCAGTGACAGCCACAGGAACCTCCAGTCCATGCAACGTAAGCTTTTGCAAAATGAATTTTCCATAGTAAAACCTTCACTCCCCTTCTCCTCCACTTTAGGCAGATCTCTGATGCCAAAACTAACCCATCAGCCATTTGCCTTTCCGGAATGAATGCAGACTATCCCTCTGACACAATAGAGTCAATGACCCCCTTGAGCCTGCTAGCCAACACTTTTGCTACAATAAGATTGATCCCATTCGATAGGGCAATCGATCTAAAGTCTTCAACTCTGGTCAGTTGGTCTTTCTTCGGAAGCAAGAACAACATTTCTCGGTGACCCTCTCAAATCCCATGTTCCCTTCTCTGAACTCCTCTAGCAACTCCACGATCTCATTCTTTACTAGGTCCCAAAACTCTCTATAAAATAAGATTGGGAATCCATCTAGTCTCGGCGCACCATCCGGATTGCACTCTTTATTTCTTTCTCCGAGAAGGGTGACACCAGCTCTTCAGCCTGCCCCAATGATAAAGATTTTTCCCCTTCCTCCGCTACCCCCATCCATCCCCTCGCCTTCTTCTAAAGCCTCTACGAAATAAGCTCTAAGTGCACTTCTAATATGCGCTTTTCCGGAAATCCTCAAGCCCCCCACTTGTAACTCTCTAATGTGATTCCTTCTTTTTCTGGTAGAAGCCATGGATGAAAGAATATGGTGTTGGCATCCCCTTCCCGTAGAACCTTCTGCATGGACCTCTATATCCATTCTGCCTCTTCTTTCCGATCTTCTAGCAAGATTACCTCCAAAGCCTCGATCTCTCTGCCAGCTCCTCTTGGTCCAACCCTCTCAGATCATCCAGCTATCCAGCCTCGTTACTTCCTCTTGTGCCTCACCTCTCTTCTCCCTTATCTTCCTTCTCACCTCCCTCCAAAAGCCCTTCAAGAACATTTAAGGAGCGTCATCTTAGATGCAAGGTGACTAACCGCTGAGCCTACTGGATTCCACCCCCTCCACAAATCTGCCATCATTTCCTTGAAGCCCTCTTCCAACAACGAAGACTGCTTAAAGCAAAAGAAGAACCTGCTCTTCCCTCCTCATGGATGACCAAACAATGGGTGTGCGATCCGAGTGGTCATGTGGAATTGCCCAAACCTACGCGAGCAGGAATCTTTCCACCCCCTCAAATTAGAGGAGAAAAATGTCAAATCTTGATCTAGACCATGCATTGAACCACGTGTAGGCACAACCTACTGCATCCATGATTGTTAATCCCAAAGTGTGCATCAATTCCAGGAACTCTGCTGAGCCGACGTCCTTCCCGCCTCCACCCTAGGTCTCCAGGAAGCAACGTAACGTTGAGATCTCCCCCCCTCATAATCCACACCCCATTGAAACGGACATGGTACAACTGTGCCAAGTATGTAGCAAATAGACCCCTCTCATTACCACATGGCCCATGCACATTAGTCACTATAAAGGAAAAGTCATATGCCTTGCGCCTTAGACAAACCATGAGCGAGAAGGATGACCTCCATATAACAACTACCTCAAAATCGTCCTTCCTCCACCCAGTGAGCAGGCCTCCCACTGCTCCTTGTGCATCCATCTCTACCACCTCAAAAGTACGTACAATGCCCAGATCAAGACCAACCTCAGCCATGCTGTGAGACGTCTCTATTTCCTGGATCATGGAGATATACACTTTTGCATCTTGAATCAAATATAAATAGGCATTTTTCAGGCCTACCTAGGCCCCTCACATTCCAAGAAAACAACTTCATCTAGCAACTGCGGAAATCTTCCTAGATAGATTAGGTCGCACCACCCCCAGGCACTCGGTGAAACTACAATCAAACGTGCTAAAATGATAGGTCTTTCCCAAGGCGAGTCATCAATCGCTTGTGTCTGAGATGAAAGGTTCGACATCCCTATCTCCACAAAACCTCTGCCCTTCTCGTCCTTTTAGATGACATTTGTACATCCTTTTTCTCAAAGGGATAACCATACCTTGTATCCCCTCTGTCTAGTATAGCTCTGGCCTCCCCTTCAGACTACCATCCCACTGAACTCTCTCTTCTTGAAAAAAACACCCCCTCTGGTATAGCTCCGGCCTCCCCTGCGGCCAACTGCAACCCCCCTCCAGGCTCCACCCCCTTATGGCAAGCCATAAGAAATCTCTTTGAGTTGTAAATCACCTCTGCGTCCGTCGAACCCTCTGCTAAATCCCCCAAACTCCCCAGTCTTCTGGCCAAACTCCTCCAACCTTCACTTTCACCAAGCCATCGAAACCTTCGATCCTCCAAGGCTCCTTGCCACACAAGCCTCCGCGCCAAGTTCGGTATCTCCCTACCAACCAAACAGTACCCTGCCCAACCCTCCAACTACGCCCCCATCATCCCTTATAAGCCCCCCGCCACTTGGCCATCAGATCCCACCCCTCCAGAACGATCCCTGATGAACCCAACCTAATACCCTTCTTATTCTAGGTCCATCGCACCTCCTTTGTGATCATCCTTCCTCCCCGAGCTGCTCTGGGGTCCGCTTCAGCACCTTCAGCAGCGTCGCAGACCCGCTCCCTTTCATGAAGCTCTCTCTCTGCCACGCTGGAACCACATATCTCCACCCCCTTCTCACAGTTGTTGCCCTCATGGGTAGAGCTACCGCATTCACACTTGGCACCCACCATAGTGATGGAAATGCGAGCCCACAATGAGCCATTATGTAGTAAATTTTATTTTTAATATCATTCCATGATCTAAAATGAAGAATAAATAATTTGCGTAATAGGTACCTTAGAACAATTAGGGGTTATGTACCACGGCCATCTTAATGATCATAGAGCTATTGATTCAATTGTTGAATCATAGAGGTTGGTGCTTCAATGAATATTTAAAGAGTTAGACTGATGACTCATTAAGCATCGTCAAATGATTATTAAGAGATGGTCTCCAGCGTGAGTAGGAGATGGCAATCCTTTCTTTTTTGGCCGATGTATGACCGACCTCTTGATGCAAGTCCTCAACATAGGAATAGAGATTTGAAGGTGTCAGATTAGTTAGGTCAAAGAGTTGACTTAATGAGATCAAGATAACCAAATACCTATGTCATATGTTGTCACGATATAGGCACGCATCCTCTGACCAGAGACAGATGTGTTACTATATCTCTAAGTATGTACATTTGGCAGAGCAATAGGTTGATGGCCTAATCAAGGTCTATACATCGGCGTGTTGATGTGCATACAAGGGCATATGAGTAATACAATCTCTCAAAGGGATCGTACTTGTTTATTTACTGAACTGGAAGACATAAGCTCACTAATGAGATATTAGGAATCAAATTGCATGCTCAGTCGTCTCACTTTGGAAGCTTGACTAAACTTATAGGTTTGATATATACTTTTGGAAAGTATATGATCAATACCTAGGTATGATATATTCTTTTAGAGAGTATATTATTGATACCGACTCCCAATGATCAAATGAGAAACTTAATGATAAAACTCTGAAGGAGACAGTCTAAATAGTTCTAAAACTTTGGGTTTATTCTAGGTCTTCCAGTACGCAGAATGTACAAGTATAAGGAATACCTAAGGATGATGTGATCATAAACAATTATATAACCATGACGCTTCCATTTCGAGGGAGTGATGAAACAGGTCTGGATTTTAGTGACTCCTCTAATAGAGAAGTTATTTGATCTTAGTCTAAATGTTGGACAGTGATCTCAATGTGGTTCAGATGCAATGAGAAGATTAGATTTACTGCTTTGATTTAATCAAACATCTATGGGAAGTCCTGATGACTCGGAATTACGATCGATTAAGGTGGAAAAATGCGAAATGTCATTGTCCTCAATCAATCGACTCGGTCACAAGAAAAATAAAACCACTCAAGAAAGATCAAGCAATCAAAGAATGTAAGCGATTTGCTATTTTTAGTTACCTGGTATAGCCACTAGGATCAAACATTAGGAGCACGAGAAAATTATGAAGTACTCAAATTTTAAAATAAAAATACTTTTTTGTCGTTTTAAATTTTTTAGATTTTAAATTTTAAATAAGAAAACAAACAAGCACAAAATAATGCAGCACACACTACACTCTTTTTGGATATTTCTATATAACCAAAAATACTCAGAAAATAAAACTAAAAATATTTTTGGGTTTTCTGGTTTTTAAATTATTTTTGATAATTTTTAGGGAATTTTAAATGTCTTTTGTTATTTTATAAAATTCAATTCTCAAAACTCAAAATAGTGGACAGCCAGAACCAAATTGCAAACTAAAAATGTTGAAAATGCCCTAAGGTCCTGATAGTAATTTTATGATAAAATATAAATGAAAACCTATAAAAAGAAACAAAAATTGTAATTTTTGGATTTTTTTCTTTAATTTTATATGATTTTTATACTTTTTTAGTTGTTTGTGTTTCTAGGGTTTTAATATTGAATTTTCAAACAAAATAAAAAATGGAATTAAAACACAATAAAAGGCAAACAAAGGAATTTTTGTAGAATTTTAAACCATTTTTCAAATATAAAATTTCTAAGGCAAACATGGTTTTTAGGGGTTTTTGAATTTTTAAAAATAGAAAAAGAAATCAAATCAATCCACGAAAATCACAATAAAAACTACACACTAGTAGGAATTAATACTAATCTATAGGTAATTTTTAGAAGTAATTTCATAATTATTAAGTCCACTAAAAAGCATGGAATTAATCAAGGTTCATAGGGACCTCTTTGTAAATATTTTAAGTTTCTGAACCAAAGGATAACACACAGTTAAAGTCCAGGGTCTGATTTACAAAATGTCCAATCGATCATCACATGGGCATAGATGCAATTTCCAAAAACTAATCATCCATTCATTAACAATAGAAAAGCTCAAGGTAGAACATGCAAATAAACCAAAGTACACATGAACATACATGTGCCTTAGACTCGAAGGGACTAAAGTGCAAATACCAAAAAGTGTAATGTCCAAACTGTAAATATTCTTAACTATAACATTTATTTAATGGACTAAATATAAAAAAATTGAAACATGCAAGGGCACAAAGGAAAATGCCCTTAGCAGGGACGCGTGTCGTGCATGGAGGAGGGCACTGGCATACAGCTCTAATCGACTGTAGCTGCAGGATCTGATGGCGTACAGAATGTCAAGGACGTGCGGGGTAGGTGCATCAGAGGCTCAGATCTAACGGCCCAAAAGCTACGCACTCGGGTGGCTCGGATCAAATCTGGCAGAGGCGAGCTAATCCAATGGCTGAGAGGGGGCCTACAATAACACTCTCCCAGCGGACTTCAAGCGAGCATCAGAGAAGATCCGACGGCCCAATGAAGAGTTGGAGATGACCAGCAGAATCGTGAAAATGAGGCACATCCGTTGGTGGGCTTCAATGAAAGCCAATGGTTGGATGAACGTGGTGGTGATGACCCTCATGGAGCTGCTCCACCTGAGCAGATGGGAGTCCAAATGGCGCTCCAGGAGTGCGTGGGTACCTGCAAAGGATGTGATGCTCGAAGACGAACCTCTGGCAGGGGTTATTGAAGCAAAACAGCAAGAGAAGCAATGGGGATGGTGCTTTGCTTCTCTGGCGAAGGTGTAGGATGGAGAACTGACCTAATCTCGACCTGATGGTCGAGCCTCATGATGGTAGACTGTATAAGAAGGTGCATGGCGAGTCGATGTATCGATCTGAACGGATGGGCGTGGCTAACGGAGCTCCGACCAACGGGTCAGAGAAGATGAACTGGCGCGGCGCGAAATGGAAAGGTGGAATCAAAAGCAGAAATGCAGAAGAAAAGATAGATACTTGAAGTTTCGGATATGCTCCTAGACTTCAAGCGAAGGTGGGGGTCGAGGTCTTGGCCTCAACCGAGCTGTGGCTGGTTGGGAGGCTTCACGCGACGGAGCTCCAGCCATGTCGTAAGCTTCTAGCCTCTAGGCGCCTCCTGACAGTCCTAAGACTCTCCTCCGATAGTTGTCACTCCAAGGAAGATGGCTTAGGCACTGTGGTGGCGCGAGGGACGAGCTGATGCGCTGGAGGCGAGGGAGGAGATGTTATATAGGGTGCTCGAGGGTCTTAAAAGATCGGAGGGACACACGGAACCTTAGGCAGATATGGCTGCACTAGGGATCCATCACGATCATAGAAGTCGGGGCTGCAATCGGGCGTAGGAATCAGGACAATCGGAGCTCTGGGTTGGGCGCTAAAAAGTAAAGAAATAACTCTGTCGAAGCACGTGCGACCCGATCCGGTCTAGAAGAGACCGTTGACTGGGGTCAACAGTCTGACATGGACGAATCAGAAATTTTTTACAAAAATCAGAGAAAATGGAATTAAAAATAGTAAATGAATTTAAATACAAAATTAAAATAAAAATTTTATTATCTTACAAACTATTTTTCTTTTATTTTTATTTATTTTTATGAAAAATAAAATAATGTATATACAGTATAAAGTATTATATACATGTATAATATACCTATGTATTATGTACAAGTATTTTGATTTTATTATTTTTACAAAAATATCTTTATTTTATATTTTATTTATTTACAACATGATTTTAGGAGTTTAAAATAATTTTTATTTTATTTTTATAAATTATTTAAGGGTGTAAAATAAATAGTGAATGTGGTATGTATATGTGTATTTTGTACAAAAGCTTTGATGATTTTATTTTTATATTTTTTTATTTTCTGAATTTTGTTTTTATTTTTTATAATATTATTAAATCTATATACCATGATGTAAAATGAATAAAATAATTTATTTTGAAAAAAATAAATAAATATTATGTACAGGTAGAGGGTGATATGTACAATACATAGTAGACCCCCTTATCTCTCTCTCTCTACTTACTTTCTTTTGTGATCAGGTCAGGACTTGACCTTCTCTTGGGGTTTGGGTCACTCTGTGTTTATTCTAAATACATGATTCTTTTTATTTTCCTTTTAATCTTTTATTTTTTCAGAATAAATGCTTAAATATGAAATATTAGCAAGGGCATGCAGAATGCTAAGTTATTATATTTATAGGTATTTACAGGAGGCTTTGCTAAAAGGAAGAGCTAAAATAAAAGAATAAAGAGTATGAATCGTAGATTTTGCTAGTCCCTTAGCAAACACTTATTTGAAAAAGAAGTGAAAACAAGAGGAAAAGAAAAAGAAAAAGAATCAAGGCTGATTATTAAACTTATATTCAATAAATTCGAGTATGGAGCTCAGTCAAACCTTTGGATTATTAATTTGGCAAAACATTATTTGGATATAGGTTTAATACTCAACAACCTCTGTGTTCCACAATTATATGGTCAAGACTCCTCAATAAACCAGGTCAGAACCAATCTACATACGCAAAATATAATGACTTTGCATATTTCCTTATACTACATAAGTGATATGTAGATCCCCACCTCAGAAATGACAGACACAGCCTCCTTCAACAAGTTAACTCTAATTCCTCGGTTTAGTAGCTCTTTCCTCTAGGAGTGAGGTATTCCCTTCTAAGTTCAAGTACAACCAGCTCAAGAAGAGGGGCAAGAAGAGAGTGGACTGTGGCTAGTGTAGCCGTGTATCTCTTGGAGCAAAGCCAGTGTAGCTAAGTCTCCAGTTGCAAGATTCCATGAGATGAGAAGATGGAATACATAAGCTTTGCTTATTCAATATATACACTTCGACAAGCATTTTATTTTCTATCAGGAATGTTCCCTTTTTGGAGTTTATATTTTTGCACATTTTTTATGTGCATATATACAACATATTTACATGGTACATCATGTACATAAGGAGTT